>JANVCC010000017.1:8014906-8044155 GCA_025345505.1 Todiramphus chloris collaris | reverse complement strand
TCCTTCCTTCCTTCCTTCCTTCCTTCCTTCCTTCCTTCCTTCCTTTCCTTTCCTTCCTTTCTTTCTCAGAGACAGTGAAACCAGTCCAAGACAAATCACTTTGTTTTCAAATGTGCCTCTTGCATTGCACGGCATTTGACCAAGTAATTCATGTGCATCCTTGGGATTGAATCTGGATGTGTGGTTTCACTCCAGGCTGGACTACTCACCAGGTGCCACCTGGATGAGGCCACTGGACTGGAGCCTCACACTGACCACAGCCGTCTATGCCAGGATGTGCCTTGATCTACCAAAATCCATTACCAGGGCATGCTGCTGTGGCTGTGAGGAGCAAGGCAATTAAAACCAGGAAAAAGGAGGTGGGAGGAAATAGGAAGATTAATCCCATTGCATTACATCTTTTCTTATTTATTGAAAAGGAAATACAATTAGGTGGAACACATTAAACACACCTACACAGATATCTAAACATCTCCCTGGTGCACTTGAAATCCTGCCTGTGGATGAAACAGGCAGGCGCCGCTTCCTTAATCAAATTAGAAAACTCAACTTAAAATTATCCCGCTCCAGAGAGATATTTACACCTCCAAACATATTCAGCAAAATAGAGTATGAAGCTGAAAGAAAATCACTGAATTATTTATTACGTTTTCTAATGGTCTAGGCTTACAATTTCAGACAGTAAAACGTACAGTAGAAAATGACTGATTACAGTGTACACCGGAAATTTTGGAGAATTAAAAGAAAGCTGCTTTGCATAATAATTGCACACTTCCATTTCTGGTGGAAAATTAAAAAGCCATTGCTCCTCACTAAAGATGAGTATAATTGCTAATAAGGGAGTCTGGGCATGGGGGAGGGAAATAGGAAGGATAGGAGGAAAGAAAGAACGATGGCAAAGATTCATGGTGCATTTGTGGAAGTTAATATGCTAAATTAGGTGATACTCCAAAACAAATCTGAGAGCAGGACGAACAAAAATCATGCCTCTACAAAATGTGCCAGACACTTTGGTAAGCTCTTATATGATTGAGTACCTCCTAGGCAGTGGGGCTTTCTCTTTGCAGGCCTGTGAGAGAGCTCAGTGCTGCACAGCACAGCAAGGCAGAATGAAAACTAGAGATGGTCAAGCAAACATGCATCATGTACAGGGAGCTGAACAAGGTGGCAGCTTTGTCCAAAGAAGACTGGCTGATATAGGAATCTCATGAGTAGATCCCTTAGTCAAAGTGCCGATGAGGGCAAGGGGAGCAGAGCTTCATAATTCTACTGCAAGGCACTTGTAGTGTGATGAGTGTAGATATTGTGGAGCAAGGAACCATTAGCACTACATGCAGGGGCATAGCAAGTTTACATAAGCAACCCTCACTCATGAAGTGGAGAATATGGGGACCCATTGCATGTCCTGCTGCACACACTGAGGCTGTTTTCTTTCCCTTTTACAACAGCAGAGCTTAGATGCAATCTAAGGAGACTCAGAAAATCTCTCCTCTCATAGATTTCCACATCAGAAGCAGAAATCAATCTTTGTTGTCTATAATAATGTTATATAGGGATTTCTTTACGTTTTGCAGATGAATTAAGCATTTTCCGAGTGTAATAATACCTAATACTTTTATATACCAAATATTTTTTCATATATAAATATAACTAATGCATTTAGACTTATATGTATATAAGCATATGCATATAAGCACTTATGTACTTTTATATATTCCTATTGTCTTTGTTCTATTTCTTGCATTTATACTAATGTAAATTTATACATGATAAACCTCTAATTGTATTTGTCTGTTACATATTTTTATTCATTTCATATCTGCATATAACTAAAGATACTAAGGCATCAGTAAAATAACTTACTGTCTTACAAATTCTGACCAGTAAGGAAATGAGGCTTACACTTTTTTGTTAGTTTAATATACCAAATACACAATCAGGCCATTGGTGGGCTGAAATGTGTAACAACACAGTATAGAACTTGCACCTGAAGGCTTTAGCAAAGCCAATATGCCTATCAGGGAACCACTACAATTTATAGCCTGGAAATAATCCCACACAAGCCTGACACAATTGGAGGAATTTGAGGAATTGCTCTCACTCTTCTGTCACATGTTTTTCCTTGCACTTGTGATGTAAGGCTTCACCTAGACAAACCAAAAGCTTTAAGTGTGTCTGTACAAACAATGGTGGACTTTGGTAGACTTCTGGGGGAGCTCACTGAAGTGCTGCTAAGGACAGCTCATGAGTACAAGCAGGGAAGTCCTGGATCCCACCCCTTCTGAAAAGACACCAGGGGAAAAGTTGGGTAATCTTTACAGGGATTTCTGCAGAATGTGGCTTGTTCTACCTGTCCCACACAGATACACCCACTGACCCACAAATTGTTTCTAAACATGGTCAGAAGCTTATGGACATACTGTCCCACAGGTAACTGACCACCCAGAAGATCGAGACAATGGTTTATAACATGCATTCTGGAAAGTTTCTCAAGACTGTCAGGCATGAAGTAAAAATAAAAATAATAATTAAAAAAAAAATAGAAAACACTAGCTCATACACATGAAAGCCAATATAGTGCTTTGACCACCTGGAAATCCCCCCAAACAGCCACTGAACACATGCAGAACAAGTCTGTTCATCAGACTTCCCCCTGCTTTTGAAGCTGCCGATGTCATTAGGCCTGGGCTAAAGGGATTTCATCATCCCTAGAGCATTATTGCTTTCTGGTTTTCACAGTGAGAGGGTACACCTGTATCAAGGCAGGAAAAGAAACTGTATTTGGAATGTACCTCAGTGCAGTTTCCAGTCTGCTAAGACAACAAAGCGCCAAGAACCTACAGGAAGACCTGCCAAAGCTAGGAGTCCTCTGCCACCCACTCAACCCTGGCCTTCTGAGCTGCCTCTGGCACCTTCTCCCACCCAGGCCCAACAGACAAAGGATGAAAATCCACTCTCCACAGAGCAAGATGTATGCGCCACTTGCTACTCTAAAATACAGGCAGAGCAGAGAGTGGCGTTGTGGGGGAAAGCTGAACAGGTCTCCGTGGGGACCGGGGGAAAGGCATCGGGGGACATATTTCCAGGCATATGACAACTGTGACACTGATGCATTTCCTATGAGGAAATTCATATAGAAGTGAATGACAGTTACATAAAGATAATCTCAATTTAAGGAGTCAGTACAAAACCAAATTACACAGTGGCCTTGCAGTAAGTGCCAACATAATAGGAGGTTTTCATTTTGGGGTCAACTTGGAAATGTCAGTATTGTTTTTTTTGTTCTGTTCTACTTCCAGTCACCCAAAAGCATGTCGGCCCAGCTTTCTGACCATAGATTATGTAAGTGCCTTTCCTTGTAACCCAACAAAAGCTGTTTCTTAACTGTGGGAAAGGGATAGAAGACACTTCTTCCCCTCTTGACAAAGCACTTCACTTCCAGATCTTCTTTGTTTTGGCTAGCAGAGAAGCTAACTCAGCACATAAAACATAGACTCCCATCAAGCCTGCCTTGCATTTTGCAAAGCTGTTACTCTGAGATGGTGCTTAAAGGACCAGAGACAATTTATATTACCGGGGGAAATGATGGCATTGACCAAACTAAAGTACAGCACTGCTGTGGAGTAAGCACAAGACAGACATTTCAGCTAAGGTAATAAAAAATAGGGTATGTTAATGTAAATGCACCACATCTTTGATTTTGGAACAACATTAAGGAGAACTAGGGAAGTTCAGCTTCTACACAAATTTGGTAAAAATATCTATCAGTAGATGAGAAGCCCTTGCCTTGCACAAGAGCTGACGTGCCTAGGTCAAGTGAAAGAGTGTGACAAACTGAGTGACTGTGAGGAGGCAAACATGGGATATTTCTCCTTTGGTTCTCACACTGAAAAATCATGAGACAAGAGGAAATAGGTTTAAAACACATGCACATGCACAAACACAGAGGCATTTTCACAGACTGCATAGCTACACTGTGGGATTCATTACCATCGGATGTTATGGAAGCCAAAAATATAACTAGAGTGATTAGTCCAATTCATGGAAGAAAAGTCCACCGTGAGCTATTAAACACAAAAACACAAATACAGCCTCTGGGCCAGGAAGTCCCTGTGCAGTGACTGCCAGGAGCAGGGAGGATGTGCTGGAGGAAATGTGAGCATGTGCTTGCCCCTCTCTTGCACCCTACTTTGGGTGTCTGCTCTTCAGAGATGGGACAATCAACTGGCTGGCCTTTTGGCCTCTTGCAGTGGGGCTTTTCTTCTACAAGGAATTGAATACTTAGGTCAAAACCTTCAGTCACCTGGGAATTTGAGTCATATTCAACACCCGTTGGTGCCCTAAGTGAAAAATTCCTGTAATACAATTTCTTTCTGTTTCTATAACTTTTACAAAAGATCTTTTTGCTACATCCAAGTGTGAAGAAATACATGACAAAAGCTTCCTAAAATGAATACAGCTTTCTGGGGAAGGCGGCTAGGCTACAACTCTGATATCCCCACCTCCTCCCACCCATGCTGTGAACATGTCTGATCATTTGGCCATCTCCAAAATTCTGAAATATCCACATACATTCAGAAATACAGGATCAGTGCCTGTTCAGTAGCTGTTTGGGGAGATTTCCAGGTGGATTGCTCCCTAAAGTTACAGTATGGTCAGGTCTGTCTTAGCCTGGGAAAAGATAGTGTTATTTGGCCTTCCACTTTTCTTCCTAACTTAATGCTTTCTGTATCTACCTCTTACCATCAAATATTTATAAGTATACATTTTAAAATCTCCAGGAATGTAAATATCTGAAATTACACAGAAGATTAGGCAAATGAAGCCAAAGTTTTACCATCCTACATGTAATCAATTCCATTCCTGAAGGGGCCATGGGAATTGATTTTGTTAGCAGTTTTAATGAAATGCTTCAAATATCATTTGTTAAGTGGAAGCAGCCATTGCTTAAAAAAGAAAGAGATATGTGCTTGTTACGTAACTTACTGAATCTCTTTTTATCTTGTTTTTGCCAAGATCTTCTTGATAATGGTGTGAATTGTTTAGGCAAGCTCATGCAGCCTACAGACATATGTACATACAATCTTTAAAAGAACTTTCTGTTCCTTGTTCCCAGGTACACACCATACCATGCTGCATATTTCAAAAACCTGCTATAGCCTGTTAATGGAGTGTGGAAATAACCCTGGAGGATAAGGCACACAAAGTTTATTACATAACCTAAGAAATTTTGGCCAGGAAAAAATGTTGATCCTATTAAATAGGTTTTAATGAAGTAAAGATTTAGGTGATTTTTATGATAATATCTTCATTCCAGTTGCTGTTTCAGCACGACAAGTTCTGTATCCCATTAGCCCCTTACCAAAGAACAAACTGTTATTGGTGGACTTTATTTTCAATTTTTATTTTTAGAGTACAGGATGGAAGTTTGCTTATGTTGGCTTTTTCGTGATGTATTATTCCCCAAAACCTGATTATAAAGGGAATTCCAGCAAAGCCAATAATAAATGAAAAAAAAAAAAAAAAGTAGTTCAGAAAGAAATACTTGGAGATTGTCCTCACTGTAAAATATATAGCCTGAATGTTGCCTTTAAGTTGAGGCCTCCTTGGATATAAAGATCTTTACTTGCGTTTAGTACCTTTTAAATTAATCTTAGCTTCCTTGCAGGAAACACGAGCTAAAACTTTAGCTAGCAAATTTACGAAACAGGACAATTTTCCCAACTTTGTTCTTGCTAGGTACAACTAGTCTTTAATGACTCCTCCTAGCTACTCTATGTGCTGAGATAATTCCCCTGTAAAAATTCATAAAGTCATTCAAATTCCTGCAGAGACCTCCAGGATAAACCCCTCGGCAACCTTAGCACAATACATGCTTTAGTGCAGGACCATCATGTACCCAACCGCCCACATTTCATTTCATGGAGGGTCTGCTTTTATCCACACTAAAGTAACTTGGGAGGGAGAAATATCAAACAAACCCAAACGTCAGTTAATTACACTGAATTTAAATCAGGAATGAAGACATCCTCTTTCTTTGACAGCAAACTGGAAAAGCCCTTAAGCTATGTCATCAGTCATAGTACCGATGCATTTTTGTCCTGGAGGGATTTGTTGCTTCATAGCAGAAGTTCTTGGCTATTTTGCATCTCACTTTGAAGAAGCACACTGAGCTTTATGTTTTCTGCTGTAATTGACTTTGAAGATTTGTTAAAATGGAAATGCTAAATGAACTGCATTGAAAACCTTGATTTTCCATTGAAAATAGTTCACTATATACCGTAGCTGAAAACTTGGTACATTTATATGTCATCTAAATGTCTTTATCCTTTTCACAGAATTTGATGAAGTATTACTTCAGTTGTGATGTTCATGCTATTTACTGAACATGCTTGATTATCACAAAAAATGAAACCATGACCCAAATTCCTGGAGACAAGAGGAGGAAATTCCCCTCTTCCTGTAAATGCACCCTAAACCATGTACAGTGTGGATCGTATTTTTCCATAGGTAGTCTGCTATACATTCCACCCACCTCGTGTAAATTAAGGTTTTACATTTTAGGCAGGAGTCCCTTCCACTGGGATGAGACGCACAGTAGAGCTAATAAATGAGTACCAAGATAGATCTTCCAGTCCCTCTATGAATTTCTCTATTTCCAGTCCCTCTATGAATTTCCACGGGTCACATTAGCATGATCCACAAAGTCTTCTTGAAGTGAGAGGCTGAACTACTGAATGCTTTAATTTTTTGACTTGCAAATTAATCAGCTGGCAAAAGCATCACTAGATGAATAGAAAAATACAAAAACCCATGCAGTCTACTAAGTTCATAAAGACAACACAGCCTGTAATTCTTAATAATTTTCTCCATACTTTTTTTCCTCTTTGCCCTGGGATGTTCTGATCCTCACACTTTGTAAAGACCAAAAAAACCATAACCTCTAGTGATGGTCCATACAACTAAAGAAAGTATATGGAGATATATATTGCATAGACCTCCCCAAGATGGGCAAATACCAGTGTTCAAAAAGAACCACAATGAACGATATAATAAACACATTTGAGACCAGGTAAGATCAGTCACACACTCAATAGCAAAACGAATGTCAAAGAAGGTTGAAAGAACTCCAAGTAAATGTCATGGGGCAGGATGCCAAGAGCTGAGAGGTTTTTAGCTGAAGAAACTCTAAGCTACATAAACATCAAGGCAAAAAAGAAAAAAAAAAGAAAAAAAAATTTTTAAAGGAATTAAAGGAGACAAAGCTACTCTATACCAGGCTGTTACATTAATAATCTGTCTGAAGTACAGTGCAAAGACATTTTTGCTTCTATTTACAAATTCCACTTCTGATTTTACTTACACTGGGAATGAACTCCATCAAGGTCACTAGACATACATGCAAATACTGATCTCTCTGAGCCCAAAGTTGTCTAAGATTTGGTTTAATGATAATCTTTCAAAGGTGGCTTTTAAAACTCATCCTTTCCCTATAACAGTTGAGATTTCACACGTAATGGTTACTTCCAGGCCTCAAAGCGTTAAGTTTGTAGTGTGAGATTAGCTATATTCAGAATGAAACTTCCTACACCCATCACCACAAGTGGATCAGGATATTGCTGCTACAACAACAAAAAAGTCTCATGCGTTTTAATGTATAAAAAGAAACACTTCCTGACCAACAAGGTCTATCCATTGTGTTTCGGGTCTCGTTTCTAAGTTGAACCAAGAGCGGAGACGTGCAATAGGCACAACTGCATTCAATAAAGGGAACAATGGATAATGACAGGCTCTGACAATGGGCTCTGACAAACCTTGCTGTTGAGGGTTCCTTATCAGCCCCATCTGGCTGACCCACCCTTCTGCTGGAGATGGCCACCCCACAGTGGAGGTGCCAGCAGCCGTGTGTGTGTGTGTATCTCAGTAGCTTGCCTGCTCCAATTCACAGCCTCCAACTGCCAACAGGCTTGTTTCTCAGGAAAGAGAAGTTATACAAAGGCTGAGGAGCAGAGAATGAGCTCACATTCCCTTCTGCTGGCACCATTTTGGGAGCAGTAATCTCCGTCAGAGGGGTAGGAGCAAAACAGCCAGAAGAGGCAAGAACCAATTAAGCCACCACAGCTGTTTTCTCAAGGAGCATGCGTCAGTCTTTAATATAGCCTTCATGACTTGTCATTATGCTCTGGTTTCACCCTAGTCCCCCTGAAAACCAGCAAAAACTTTGCAATCGACTCCAGAGGGAGAAGAATTCAGGTCTTTGCTGTGGACCACAGGAGAAAAGATGATAAAACTATTGCCTTTGTGTTGTTTTCCCTGTGTTCTTTCCCACAGCTAAACATAAGCACCCTTCATGCTTGGTTGTGATCCTAAACTGAGTAGCAGTGACCATAGAAGCTAAAGCAAGTGAGCTTACAAAGGGTTTATGACCAGCTTTTGAATGTCTGGTGACCACTCACTTGAGCACAAACAGCAGCCAGCTGGTTCTGGGCTCTCCTAATCTAGTATTTGCAGTGCTTCTCGCTGCCAGATGACATTTTAGGCCTTGGATAGTTTCATTCCATTTGCTTGGTTTCATTTCAAGTTTACATATAAACAGCCACTACATGAGATGCCAACAAACTTTGACTCAATTTCTCATCAGAAAAAAATTTTATACTCCCACACATCCCACAAATGCTTCTGACTCTCTAATAAAGCAGCATAAAAAATGTGCTCCCTGTCAAGAGCTAGGGAGAAGACACAGTCAGCTCCAGAGGACCCCTTCTGTGAAACAAGAGGGTACAGAAGGACCCTGAACCACCACTTCTTAAATGAAGTGCACACTGTTCCTGCTACCTTCTCTTGGGACATCATCTTTTAGTAGCCTTATGGAGCAGGTGAAACCTCAATGACATGCTACCATGAAACACCTGCCATTCTTCCTTTTCCAACCCCACAAATTAATTCTTACACTAAAGGACTAGTCAGAGACCTATGAGCATTACCACATACTTGATTGGTACAAATTTAATTATGGCTGAGGTAGAGCTGATCCAAAAATAAAGCTGTGACTTAAAACCACAGAAAATTTCATACCAGGAAATAACTGGTCCTGAGCACTGAGGACCAGTACAGGAAGCTGAATATTTTCAGACCTTGGGTAGCTGTGATGGAGGGCTTGCTGTAGGGGTACTGTAAGGAGGTCTAAGCTTATTGTCTCATCTCTGCAGACAGGCAGATAAGCTGCTTAGCCTCTTTGACTCAGTTTCTCATCTAGACACAACACAGTGCTGTCTTCCTTTCACAACTTGAGAGTGTTTAGGTGGCCACATAAAGGCAGATGTGAACTTGCTCTGCTGGGGCTCAAGGCTGCCTGTAATATGTGCAGTCGTACCACTGTATCATAGCTGGGGAGCTGTGACCTTTCTCTCCAGCTTCATTATTTACAGCTCTTCTGAGCAGGGTCTGTTTCTCCTCATATGTTCATGTGGCATATAGGACATGGGAACAAAAATTTCCATTGGGACTCTCCATGTGACAATACCCATCTAAACCAATGTGTGCCCAAACAGGACCAACAGGATGACCCTGTATTGGAGGTATTGGAAGGCTGAGGCACAGGGATGCCCAGTATGTAAATTTGCCCAGCTCAGACAGGAAGGGTCTGGCCACAGCTGTGCTCCCTAACCACTGGAGGCTGCCTGATGCTGCCTGACACAGGTAGAGGGCAGGAGGTACCAGCCCTCCTCCATACCACTGAGTTACTTCAGCTGAACAGTAAAAAATGCAATCTGCCTTTCACAGTTTATCCACAAGACAGCTCTAAGGAAAATTAATGCATAGAAGTGCCAGGTCACTGAGCTCAGGACAAGTGTGTTGAGGCTCCTGGAGATCAAGGCAGACCTTCCTTGAGGACTACATGAATCCAGTTAGCAAAGACCTTCTACATATGTTGTGTAAGGTCACCTGCTCGTTTTGGCTAAAACAGGTTTTAGGCCTCCCACCCCTACCTACCCTTGCCCAAGGAACAGGTGCATCAGGAAACACGACTAGGGGTAGTTTTGGATGGGGAAAGCAGTGATGAGCTCTATCTGGCAGAGCTGCAGCCAGGAGAAGGCATGCCTCCGTAGCCCAGGCTTCAGCTGGGGGTTTAGGAGTCTCATTTTCCCCTCAGAAATTAAAGCCTCTCACATCATCCTGAGCCAATCTTATTCTAGTAAGTTTATTTTGCTCTGATTTTGTATGTCTTTGTCTAAACATCTCTAGCTCCTGCTCAAGAAAGCCAGGCTCTCCTCCTACCCCTTTGAATTCTTTTTGCTGCAAAGAAACAATCCAGGCAAAACAGCAGCTGGATGGGGAAGGCAGGAGTGTGAGATTGGAACTGGCCTGGCCTCTGTGTGTGTGATCATCTGAATGGTTTTCATAACCTAATTGGTTTACCCTGGGGGAGGGGAAAAACTGATTTTTAGAAAACCCAGTGTTCACTTCAGCAGCACATATTCCTGACTAGGAACTGAATCTGTGATTCTCAGAAACACCAGGAATATCAAGTCTTTGCCCCCCCCCTCCAACCCCCAGCTTCCTGTTAGCCCAGAGAAATGCCCCAGACATTCTGTCCCTGGAGGAGCAGCACTGAAACACACTTAAATGGGGAGGTAGGGCAGAAGATCAGTGGCTAAATCTCCTGTATTTCTCCAGGAGGAGCAGGGAAATGGAGGCATTCAGAGAATGCCACCAACAACAAACACTAGGAGCTTTCCAGGCTGTCTTTACGCACATCACAGACAAACAAACAAGAAAGGCATTCAGATGTTCCCTCTATGTTTTACAGAGCACTTTAACGCAAACACTAATAATTCCCAGAGGCTGTCACGGGGGGGGAAAAAAAGCATAAGTTTTGTCTATGATCTAAACATCAAACTGCAGATCAAACTGCATCTGTGCACCTCAATAGCTGAAGTCTTTCCGGCCCAGGAAGCTGAAAAGCTCACCCTGTCCAGATGTTTCCACATGATGCTATCAGCCATGCACAGAGATAGCCCTTTGAGAAGACTCGATAAGGTTTAGAGGCAGCAGAATTGCACCCCGCTCCACCAGGCAGCACTCCCAGTGCTGGCCTGGGAAGAACTCACACCAGCAGTTTAACACCTTGGGTGAGGAAACAAAGAATTGTAGTCTAAATTGAAATCGAAGGAATCTAGGCAGAAAAACAACTATCGAAACTGGAATTTGGCCAGGAATGCCTGGATGAATAGTCCCACTCTCGCACTCACACATAAAAAATTCCATGAGAGTGCCCTGAATGATGAGCAGAAAGGATCTCAGTTTTTTGTCCCATACAAAAGGTTGCATATTAGGCCTTCGATAGGACAGAGTTTCATTAATGGTTGAGAGAAAGAGTGTCAACTACTTAATCACCAAACTGCTTCCTGCAGCACCCACAGTCTCTGTGATGAAATCTCACCAATTATTGATTAGTCCCAGCCCTGTTAAGCATGCAAGATCAGATAAGGTCACAGCCTGCAGTGATTCACTGGTAACCTGGAAAAAAGGCTTCATACAAGTAGCAACATTCATTAGCTTCACTACTTAATGGAAAATACGTGTTTTAGAGGGAAAGAAAAAGCATTGCCAAGATTACTGTTCTAAATCCAGTTACACATAGCTAATCATGAATGAGTGCTTACACACAGTTTTTAATTGTTTCCATTTTGGAAGAAGAAAAAACAAAACAAAACAAAAACATAATAAAATCTCTGTCTCAGCTCATATGGAAGATCAGAAGGATGTGTTCCACTAATACTGTAACACTAGAAAAGGGTTTCCAAAGATTGCTCAGACTCATAAATAGAATTTAACAAATTAATTTATCATGAATATGTGTAGTGAATTTTATCAGATCACCCAAGTGTTTATGTAAGAAGTTTTTCTTTCAGAAGCATCAGATACTACTTACACTGACTCACTCATCTACCCATCCTTTTTCATTTGTGCGCTGTCTTCTTCCAGATTACAAACAATAAAGAACAGTGACTTTGATTAGAAAATTCCCACTTAAACTTTTATTTTCCCCCAACACAATATTCACCAACTATTATAATTAAAAAAAAAAAAAAAAGGCTCATTGAAAGTTGGTTGATGACAATGAAAACAAGTGAAACACAACAAAAAGTATGATGAACTGCATCAGCCAGCAGTAATATAACAGCATGTTAGTACAGTACAGCTTGTATGTATCCCAAAGAAGACATATGTTGAGATTATTTACAAGTATAGAGATGTGAATGCTCAGGCCAGAGTTCATTGGCACACAAAAGAATTCTCCAGGGATTACAGCTTTCCTGCAGCAGATGTCCTTCACTGCATCACTGGGAAAAGTGAAAGGCATAAGAACTTTAAAGTCTCCCTGGAAACAGGTAATTTTCTCCATTATGTATCACTCCCGTTCTACATTGGCCTGTTGTCCCCAGAGATGCACAGTTAATAATGAAGGGGTATTGAAACAGCTGAGTTGCTCTTCTAGAGTGGTGGGCTCTTCCTAGTTTAAGGATGATTCCTTCAGATTAAGATAAAAAGTCTGTCTTCTGCCACTGCTGCATCCCAGTTGTACTTCTTGAAGAATATAAGGGGTCTATATAGCTGTCCCTTTCTACCTGGAAATTCTTCTGCCATACTGGGAAACTTCACACAGTGCTAAATGCATGTGATGTATCTGTGCCATTGTGTCTTTGTAATCCCAGAATATCGCTGTTTTCTCAGGAGAGGATGTGTGGACGAGGGAACTTTGTCCATACAAGGTTCTAGGCAACTTCTCAGAGCCCTCTTGCAGGCCGTTGTTCCCTAGTCTTCTTCCAAGAGTTGAATTCCCTCTTAGAGCAAGCTGCATGCACAGGAATATCATCCTTTCAGCACTACCCTTTCTGCCGAGGCTTCATGGACCTCTGGGGATGAATGGGAACCTCCTTGACTGAGCAGTTGGTATCACCTCTCACCACACAGAGTCAAAACCTCAGAGCACCCTTTCTGGTGTTAGTGGCAAGGAAAACAGAACAGGTTATTTTAGCCAAGCTTCTTTTCACACTGTGGTGGAGAAATCCGCATACTAAGGACCACTTTTATGGTATGCTGGAAGTCTACTGAGTATCATGGTCCCTCCTGTGCTGATCTGCAAACTGTCATACTGAACAGGGAGCATACTGTGGACAGTATTGTACTTTGCTTTTCTTCTCAGCAGGTTTGTCTCATGAAGAGGCAAGAGTTTCACCTGAAAGAATATTAACACTTTCTTTGGGTGTGTAAGTGATGTAAAAAAACCTGAGATCACACTGACTTAGGATAGCTGTATCTGAAGAGCTGAGCATGTCCTGCCCTAGGCCATCAGGACTAATGAACTGGATGTAAAAAAAAAAAAAAAAAAAAAAAAAAAAGAGCAATGCCTTTAGGCTTCATCCACAGGGCCAGATCTTCAACTAATGTGGACCTGTCAAATTCAGTGAAAATAGGTCAACTCAGCTGTCTTGAGCATACAATGTAGATGATGAAATCTTGCTTTAAGCTTAGACCTGTGCATTTCTGCACATTTTAGTACCTTCACACCCAGTTCACATTTGCACTGAAATTATTTATTTCCACAAACTTGGACTTGCTTCGTCCTTTTGTTTAAAGAAAGGCAGTTCTCTCCTAGATCAGATAACAAGTTCTGGGGTGCACCTGCAAACCCCTGCTCCATCCTGAAGAGAACCTCTCACTTGCCTGGGAGCCAGCAGAGGAGCAGAGGGCTCAGCATCCCTCACCAGCTCAGCAGACACATATTCGTGTGCCAATCCCATATATGAGAACATTTCAGCCCCAGGAAGCTGAAATTTCTGTAGGCTCTGGGAGATGACTGCATGCTTGCTGTGAAAAACAATATGCCTTACAGCACAGACAGAGTTGCAGTCTACTAAACTAGCGAGTGTGGGCCAGGCTGCCCAACAGCACCATTGTTGTTCCCAGGTCCTACTTCTAATGATGGAGAAAGCTGAGCCTAACTTAATGAAGTGGGTCTTTGCTACTGTAATAATTAATAATGAGTGCCAACTTCTCCTTCGAAATAACAGGAGAGCAGCAGACAGGCACAAGTGAGCAGTGCTTTGCAAGAAACGCTGCATGATGGTGCAAGAAGACAGGTTTCAGAAATGCATGACCCTGTAGAAGTGGAGGCTAGAGACTTTCTTCTCTCCTTGTCTGCCCTCAGCCCTGCCTTTTGAGGGGAGCTGGGCAAAACCTTGCTGGGGCTGGGGCAAGGGGATGCCTGATGTTGCCCTTCCATGCACATTCAGGAGGTGAACTGGGTGGCCACTTTTGCAGGGAGCTAGGCCAGGAGGAGATGGAGTGGAGAGGTAGGCATCCCACTGCCCGCTGCAGGAAGGATGCTCCTGTGCACTGCTAGGGTAGCTCTGCGGCCTGAAATGCCCTTCCCCTGGGCTGGTCCTGTGTGTCTTTCAGCCACAGCCATAAATGGTGTTACCAGGAAAAGCAATTTCTGTAAGCCATAAAACAATGACATGAAATAGGAAGGAAGTTAAACAGTTATTCCTGTTGCTCTAAGACACAGACTGACAACATCAAAAGGACTGATAATTGACAGTAATGTTTTCCAAAAGTCTTTTCCATTCTTATTTCCTCTTTTGAGATGCCCAGTTGGTGTTTTATGAAGAGTCATTTTATTAACCTCTGAAAATATCTCAAAACTAGTTAGGAGCCACCCCCCACATAGAGGACACTGAATTGTTCTGTTTGCTTTAAAAATACAGAATCAATATCAGCAAAGCCCTGGGTCAGGAAGATGTGTTAGGTGTCCTGTTAAGGTCCCACCAACACTGCTTTGTGTATATGCCCAACATTAAGCATGCAAAACTTTCATGCAAGTCACAGTCTTAGAGTGCTCCATTCAAATGGGATTTGAGACAACAGGAATAGACATGGGAAAAAACATAGAAAGCAATGATCCAAGCTCTAGGACTTGCATGCATGTTCCTGAGAGCAAAATCTGGCAATATCCTCTTAACTTTCTGGGGTCTAAGCACAAAAGTTAACTGAGCTTTCAATTAAGTAACTGAACTGACCAATCTTGTATAATGATCTCCAGTTCCACAAACACAGCGGGTTTTTAAAAAGCAAACAAAAATCTGTGTAAAATGAAGGCTGTTTTACAGCGAACTCACCTAACACACAGGGCGGCTGTTGCATATCCTACCCTCTGTGCCTGACAACGCAGACAAAAATTTTCCAGTCCAAATTACAGCCTGCTGGCTTAGCCACAGGGAGATACAAAAAGCTAGAAGCACAGAAGGCATTAGGAAGCATGTGCTGGGGCAAGCGCACTACAGCTACCCATCCTCACTCTCACAGCCACAGCCTATGGACAACCCCCCCATCCCTGGATCTGGACTGTGAGAGGAGGAGCTGGTACCACCACAGCCCTTGGAAGTCCCCAACCCTTTCTCTGAAGTGTGTCGGATTGATACTTGTTGGTATCATGACACATTTATTCAGCAACTGAATTGGGAAAGATGCAGATAGTATCACCCATCACCACCTGATGATGGCATTGAGTAAGACACCCAGCTGCTGCCCTGAGAGGCTGGGGGCAGGCTCTCCTCTACTGGGGCTGGCTTGCTTGGACACCTTCCCATTTACATCCCGCTCTGAGTCACCCATGTTTCCCAAGCTAGAGGCAGGGTGCTCACATCAGGCTGGAGGGCTGCCCTATCTAGACCATCTACCTGGAAGCAAACTGCCAAGAGGCTGGGCTGGGGCTGAGTGAGGGAGGGGAGGCTGGGTCTGGTTTCTCCACGCTAGCTGATCTCCTCCTCTTGATTTCTCTCACACGTGGCATGCTTGCTTCAGCCGCAGCCTGCGAATGAGCGCGCGGTGACGAGAAGGTGAGTTTGCCGAGCGTGGGTGTTAGATTCCCTCACACCTTCCTGAAATAAATAATCAACAGGGAGCTTGCTAAGGGAGGCGCAGAGCCCATGGGTAGCCTGCCGCGCTGCAGCTTGCGTGCAGCCGTGCAGACAAGCACCAGCAGCAGAGCGTGGAAGAGCAGGGCGTGGAAGAAGGACTGTTACTCTCTGAGTGGCACTATCCCAACCACAGAAATTAAGGATTATAAATAAAAGTTATGAAAGCCAAGAGAGAAATATTTTAATAGCTTGAGGATTCATGTGGACATCCTAAGTTTACTGTGCCCTGAAATAATCTGTTGGGTTGCACATCATTCGCCAGCTCATATGACCTCTGAAAATCAAATAAAAAAAAGGATTTCATACTTGCACCACCTCACCTAATTCATATTTACAAAATTAAATACCAGGCTGATGTTCTGTCCATCTTTGCCTAGAAGATTAGCAATTATTCCACATTTTCAAGAAGCTGTATTACAAATAGTCAGTTCTAACTAATTGCTTTAATTATTCAACCCCTGATTTAAATGCAAGTTTTTCAGCATACTGCTGGTGACTTAATTAATTGTAATTATGTACAAGTCACGTTCCAGATATATAATCTTTATAAATGATAGACAGATGAGTAAGGATAGGAATCCAGATCACCAAATACAAGTTCAGTCCCCAATTAAAGAACCGTGTGCATCCCAAATTTAAATGCTGCATAATAACTGTTTCTATAAATAATAGTATCTAGAGAAGAAGCTGATGACAGAGCTTTATCCCAATAATTAGGAATGACTCCAACTTTGTTTACTATTCCCTAGAGATGCATGCCTATTGATTTTGTTTTTAAATGACCAGTTCATCTAAACACTTCAGAGTATGCTATCAAATATTCAAACTGTCTATTAAAACACCTGCTCTTCAGAAGTACCACCATCTCTCAGAGAAGTCATTACTAGGGCTGAAGCAGTGTGATGACACAATAAGGGAAACAAAACATTAGCTAACAGCACGATACCTTAACAACATTTCTCAGAGCTCTTCTCTTAATTATTGGTTCACCAAAAGCCATTTCTGGCATGTTTTTAGATCAAAAGAGTGAAGTTAAACATGTTATATTTTTAAATGAAACATACAGTACATAATTCATTAATGTGCGTTGAACTGATATTTAAAAGCTGTGGAGCTAATTCAGGTATTTTGCTATTTTTATCATGTTTTTAGAAGGGAATAAGTGTTCACGGTATGTTTGAGGTGACTGTTTTCCTTTGACCCCTTAGTCATATTTGGAAAAACACAGGAGGTCTCAAATGTATTCTTTTCCTACCCCTACTGAAAATGAATGACAGGATAGAGGAGAAGGGACCCTGTCACTGTCCTCACTGAAAGAGAAACCTTGTGAAGCTTGAACTAATCAGAAATCCACCAGGGAGAGACACCGGAAACCAGTCTTCATTTACGTATTCCTAGGCTTTAAAAGAGTATCCCACAGAGAAGCAACAGAAGACATAATTCTTCAAATGGACATCGCTCTTTCTCTTTGAATTGTTGCAATCTTTTCTCTGTCTCTTCCTTCTTCAACCGTTCCCCACGCAAGCTGTACTGAAAATGCTGCCGCTAAAGTCATCCTCATGGTTTGTCACTTCAACACATTTTCCCCAAGGCTTTACATCACATTAGCCACAGGCTTACAGCCCTTACCAGAGACATGAGTCATGTGACTTAGTCCATCCTACCTGCCTACTATTGTACCTTCTCAACTGATCTCACAGCCTCTACTTCACTCTGGATCAGAATGGCTTTGCTGCTCCTTTCACCTGAAAAATACAAAGCATCTGGGTATTCACTGAGTTTCTTCTGGATGGCACAGAAAACACATTCTAAAAAATGGAGTTAGACATCAAGTTGGTGTCCTGTACAAATTAATTCACTTCTCCTTCCGTAAACCTTGGCTCAAAACCTGCCACTTATGCATTACAAAGTAAAAGCTACTCTTGCACTCTGCTACCTTCTTTAAACTAGACGGCAGGTCTTTGGAAAAGCAACGGATTGCTTTGCTGGTTCAAAACCTGACCTAACTAAGAGCCTCACAGAGTCCCTGAAAGCAAAAGCAAGTATGAAAATTGAGACCCAGAGGATGAAAATACAGAACACAGAAAATAAATGGCAGTTTGACCTTTGCAGCTTATAAAGGAGATTAGAGTTAAGAGTTCTTGAATTTACAAAAGATGTCAAAAAGATAACTGAGAAAGATTTATTTTTCAACACCCAAGGACAAAAGATGTTCAGGTCCCAAGCTCCACACGCTAAGCACACATACTTAAATCACTTAAGATCATCACCTGCATGATTTGTACCCTAAATATCAGAAAACTGAACATATCTCCTATCCCACCACTACTGGGTATAAAAAGCACTCTGCAAAATGAACATATATGATATACCCTTCATACTTAAATATCAGAAACATTAGTTAGGGAGCACTGAAATACATAAGACTGTCATAGCAGGGAGAGGAGCACAGAAGGTACCCTGCCACTCTTCCCACTGGGACTTCTAGACCAAGGTCCCCATGTTACTTACAGACCTGTCAGATTAGGAGAAAAAAAACCCAAAAAACAAACCAAAAGGAGACATTAATGACCTTCCCAAAACAAAATAAGATATCTGGTTCACTCTCTAGGGATGGATAGGTGCACATTTTCCATCTCTGCTTGCTCGTTCCTGGTAAGACTTGGCAAACCCAAGTATCAATAGTAGCAGTCATTTGTCAAATAGGTTCCCAAATAAAACTGCCACCTCACTAATTAGTAGAGTTTGAAGAGCCTTCAGACAGTCATGACTTGCAGTCACTCTTGAACTCATTTGGACAGAAATGGGTCCATTTGGCATCAACTTGTGAAGCCTGGGAGTCACCCAGCCCCACCACTTGTAGGCTTGAGGCTAATCCTAGCAATTCTGCTCTTCAAGCAAAACAGCAACACAGGTCTTCTCTTACATCTTGACATTCTCACAACAGAGCTGACTCAGACAGAGCCTTAGTAGTGTCAAGAAACCACTGAGTAGAAGTAAATATTACACTTTACCAAATCAACAAGTCGTTCTGTGGGCAGAAGAACAGATGATGCCTGGCTCCTGTGACTTGCATCTTAGGGTGGCTTATCTCATCTCTAATAAGATATAAACACATATCTCAAGCCTAGTGAGATGTGAGCTCTGATCAAAAGTCCTTGTTAATATAATTTATTTCTTGTGTGATTCTCTGCAAACAAATACAGTCGAGCTCACATTTCTGCCTTTATCTCCATAGGGGCACTAGCACTAGTGTCTTTTATCTACTCTTCTGCCTCTTATTTCTAAGATGCCTATGATTTTTACTTCCCTTACATCATGAGATCCTTCCCAGATTTGGTTAGAGTCGACCAAAGGGTTCAAAAGTTGTTTGGAGGAAACAGGAAGCCAGAAGAAAGAATGGTTGAGTGACTCCATGACTCTCATTTCCTTAAGCTAAATCCAAGCTAAAACACATCCTTACAGATAAAACATGAACCCGTATAATAAATACTTGATAAACAAACTTTTTCTTCAGGGACATGTTCCTTTCAAGGGAAAAGGTGGGTATACATAAAGATGTGGGAGAAGAAAACATCCTAGAAAAACTGAATAAAACAGCAAAAGGAGTGAAGTATGCTCATTTAGGAGTTCTTCACCTCTTTCTTGGCAACTAAACTCTTCACTGGAGCATGTAATGAGACAGGATACAGAGACCTAAAGAAAGTGAGGGAAGCTTGTATTGTCAAAATGTCTGATGTAGGAAGCAGATGTGCTACTTGTGATTTATGGGACATTTTATACACGATCCTCCACTTTATTTTTACTTTTACAAGAGAAGTCACTACTACTACATAAATGCTGGCCATTGCAGGTGAGAGTCCAGCAAGTCCCTTTTGGGAAGCATCTTCACAGCACTGCCCCAAATGCACTTGCTGTTTGGAAGCTGCTGGAGGCAAGCAGCAAAAACTCAACCAGTCTGAGGCAGGCCTGAAAGCTCCAAAGACATTGGGAAGGGATAGAGCATCCAAGTGCAAGGAAAAGATATTTAAAGATGATGATTGCCAACCTTAAAAGCTGACACACACTGTATGTGGGTTCCCAGAAATGCCAGGTTTCTGTGAGAGCACAGAAGGAATTTAAACAAGGTGAGATCAAACCCCTTATCATTTAAAATCTGTTCAGTTTATTTCCTTCATGGCCAAAGCATGTGTTACCCTCAGATAAGAGCTCCACACAACAGTTAGCTTCTCCTGGGTTTACTTAGGAACATTAAAAGCAGTACAGGTTCTGCTTAAAGAAACCCGAAGGAAATCAACAGAGCTCACCTGAGTGGGACCCAAGAGTGTATTGCTTCCAAAGTACAGTTTCCATATATGGGCAGAATTAAAGCTGTGATGTTGGTAGCAATCACCTGGATAACATGGATAAAAAAGTAAATGAATCATTACCATAAAGGTCGTTGCAGACTATATATGCTCATTTAAAGACTTTTGGGCAAGCATCAGCTTTCCTTATAAATCAGTCACATTAAGAAAAACAGTTTATACTGAGACAAAGGAAAGAGATTGCACTACAGAAAAAGAAAGAAATTATATGGACAATTTATTTCTCTCCTAATTAAAAGAATTCCAATGCTGGGAAAAGGTACAAGAGAAACAAATTCCTATGGCTGCCTATGCCCAAGGCCAGAGAGCAATCCACTTCACACCTGCAAGGGAGCAGTGACCCCAGAAATTTTGCTGCTGCCAGCCGGGCCAGCTCCTCAGCTATGGAAACACTCATCTGTATGAGGAGAAAAGCACATCTGGCCCACAGAGGGAAACTCATGCTGGTGGGGAAAAAGCTACATGGAGATTTGTGTGGAGAAGAACTGCCTACAGTGCTCTCCCATGAGATGAAGCCTTTGCTTGATGTGACTAGAGCTCCACAAAATAACCCACTGTTTGCAAAAAAAAACAATTAAAAAATAAACATATATATTAAAAAAAAAAAAAAAAAATAAGACAGGAGCAAAAACAATGCAAGGGTTTGATCAATCATGACTAGTTTTTCCTCTGTTTTTGCTTTGTTTTCATGTAGTCTTTTTCCAAAATACAATTCACAAAGTATTTTTCAGACTGATTTTGTTGTCCCTGTGGGGGAAAAATCCCAGTGCCTAAGCTCCATCAGATTCTCATGGGCTAAGAAACGTTTTCTGCCAGCCCAGCTCAAGCTGTCCCCCTTAGAGGGTTTGCCGGCCAGTGCCGACACAGAGGTGGTGGTTTCAGTTCTGTGTGTCATTAAGTGCCTGCAGAGGGCTTGCAGCGTCTGGGCTTCATGCAGAGCCAGACAGCCACAGTCGCACAGGATAGGGACACGCAGCCACAGGAGTGGCCGTGTCACATCCTGCGGGAATGTCATTTTAGCTGAGGACATTGCTAGCAGGGTAAGGGGACCACAGTGTCCCAGGGTTTCTGCCACTAACAAAGTTGCACATGGGGTGAAGCAAGACTTACGGTTTGGCTCCAGTTTGACATTGGTGCAGGATATCAGCTTCCGCAACACCCTATAAACCAGTTCCCCGCAAAAGGTAATGATTTCAAACTCCAAGTACAGAATTTGCTTGCTAGGGTCAATGAACACAACTAAGCTCACTTTTCACTCTGATAATACTATTCTTACAAACAGTATTGTTTTCAGTATTCCTGGTATATGGCATATGTCATGTGTTCTCCACAAATATTAGACATACCTCCGCCCATCCCTTCCATATTTCTCCCTCATTTGCTGTTATGACAAAGATACTCTTTAATGAATCTTAATGACTCATCTCAAATGTTGTTTTTTTGCATTCTGATAAGCACTAGACAGAATGACTAATAGAATATATGCAACACCTAGACAACGTGAGCAATTCATTGTTTGCTTAAACTGTATTAGATACTGATAACAGATATAGGCATTGCACCTGCTCCATTGTAAAAAGAAAATGAGGGGGAAAAAAAAAGGCAAACTAAAAGAAAAAAAAAAAAAAAAAGAAACCAGGACAGATAGAGCAACTGCTGCTTATACTTGTATAAAGTGAATCTGTCCTGTCAGTGTTCCAGAGAAAGTATGTTGTGGCTGTTGTAAAGCTTCCCTCTCCTGTAAAAATGACTAATTTGACATTATGCCCTTGGGGAAGTAAAAGCAAAAAGACAGCCAACTTGGCTAAGACAGAGCAGTGCTTCACAGAGAAGATGTTTATGAATCAAAGACAGACAGTTTTCCGAGTCTACCAATGTATACACCAGTGGACACAACAATACGTATATCCCCTCACAGCTAGAGCTGGCATTGCCTTTCCTTTTCCTCCTTCTGTGAGACTGGGGTTAAAATCCTTGAGAAAGAAAGATCTGAACAGTCCTGCAACAGAAAAACAGGTCAGCAAAAGGGGATATAGATGTTATTTTAGTGAAGGCCACTCAATAGATGTTTTTTGCTCTCAATGCTTCAGGCAGAGATTATCAACACAGAGTGGGATGCATGATTGACTACAGTGGTCTATGCTTGAATTTTCGCTTAGTTCAAGAATGAGGCCAGAAGCTTCTCCCTCACTCTTAGTACTGAAAAATGCATGTCCTGTAGGTCCCAAAATGTAGCACCTGACAGGCTCTGAATGAATTAAAACGTATTGCTTAAACAGAGATATTCTTCTTATTCACTGACCACAATGAGATTCAGAGCTGATCTCTATGTAAGGATGGGTATATGCACTAGATATGCAGTAAGAGTGACACATGGATGAAAACATAGTATTTTCTTGCCAGAGAGAAACAAGTGATTAGATATTACTGTGTCTACTTTCTGGCCACAGGTTCTGCCACCACCCAGTGCTTGGCTTGTACTACTTGCTACACAAACGTGAGCCAATGAGATAAAAAGACAAACTTGGAATTTGGTTTGGAAGGTAAGGGGTGAGAGTGAAGTAGGTTAAGCATAATAAAGCATGTAATAGAAAACATAAAAGATGAACAAATTCTATTATGTCAGGGGCTTGAACACTCACACACAGGAGTATATGGCAGTATCAAAAAAAAAATCTTACGTTCCAAAAATATACCCAGTGCTCACACAGTTCCCAGCTACAGAAGTGCAACACCAGCAGCAACAAGTGAGGCTAGCAATGGGCTCTCCCATTCTGTGGTGTAAACATCATTATCAATATACTTTTTAAATAGTTGTGACAACTTACCAAGTGCCAGCGTGCAGCTTTTACAGCCACAGAAGAATGATGCAAACCCCTTACATTTTTTTTGGTGACCGGGGGGAGAAGAGGAGAACTATACCCATTGCAAGATGAAGTACTGCCCTTGCTGATAAGAGAAGCACATTGCTGCCCACATAGGTGGGAGAGCAAATGTGGTGATGAAGGGCTTATAACAGTGATTAGTGAGTTGAACGGGAGAATTGCAAAACTGTACACAAGCAAGGTAATTCTTAAATGAAACCAGCAGTACATGAAATGCACTGTTGCTAAAGGAAGCTCAAGTGTACTTTTTTTGGACAGAGTCATCCAAAAGCAATTATTAAACTCTGCTGTTTCTAAACACACTTGGCCTTAAAATATTAACATGTGCTTTTTATTTTATGCCTCAGACTGCATGAAATGAATTAAATACACCCAAAATGGTATGAGCAATCTCTTAAGCACTAGCTAGTTTAATAACAAATCTTCTGCTTTCGTACGAAAGGTAAAGGCTTAGGTCTTTCAACTGTATGAGACATCACCCTACAGTTCATGTGTTAGGCATCTCTCAGGTCCTCTGGCAACACTATTTGAGACATGCTTGTAACATTTTCACTTAATTAAAAAATCAGAAGCATAAGGACTTCATTTTTTTTTTACTTTACAGAGCTCCCAGTTTACTTTATTTCCATCAGTTTTACGAAGGTGAAATGTAGCACTTTAGAGGCAAAATGTAGTGATTTCTGTTACTGCTCAAACATGCTGACAGAAGTTTGACACAGTATTTGTTTCTCTGAAGTAATTATTACTGTTGGTTTGTATGTGCTCAGAATAATGACACACACATGAATAACTTACTACTACTTTGTGACTCACTGAGATGCCTTCACAGAAATGATCTTGGTCACACTTTGTGCACCAAACACTGTGGGGAGAACTTTTTGTGGGGGATGGTCAGTAGTGTTTTATTTTAATAGCAAAGAATACACGTCTGAGTTTGATACCCCTCTTTCCCCAACCCTGTATAAATATTTTGGTTTATTTGTCTGTGAATGGTGGAGTCAATGAGTTTTCATCCTTTGATTCAATTATAATAGTGTCTTGTTTGAAGTTACTGTATCAAACTGAGATAGCTGGGACTTTATTTTTCAAATATGTTATTTCCTGAGACTCTTTACACTGTGATCTTATAGATGTTCGCTCCTGGAGTTTCATTGTTAATTGTCTTTTAGGGGCACAAATACGCAGACCTTTTTTTTAAATGCAGGATGACTCTGTTTATTTACATTACTGAATGACAACGAGGCATCCCAGGTAGTGCAGGGATGCGAGGAGGAGTGGGAGGATGTGCAGGCCTACCAGCCATACTGCACCCACCAGACATCTGTGGGGCTCAGCACAGCCACCCCACTCCCCACAGTGGCAGCTGAAGCAGCAGGAGGAGGAGGAGGGACACGTGCACCCCAAACATAGGCAAAGAAGCTGAGCCAACATGCAGATGAGTGTGCAACACATACTTTGACAGCACGACAGGGTTTTCACTCCTGTGTGTCCTCTCCTGTGGCGCAAGAGAAATTCTGGAGGAGTAAGTCATAGCTGCTCCAGAGCACTGGCTGCAATGCAGCTCTTCCACATACTTGTCACCTCACATTCCCTCTCTATGTTTTAAACTTCTACATTTTTAGGATCTTATTCCCCTTGTTTGTTGGCCCCAGTGAGAATATGGCATGCAAGCACTGAGCAAAGCTCTTCCCAAGGATACCCTGAACATCAGGGCTGCTGCTCTTCTCCTCCCTGTCTTTTCCTGTGAACTCACAAATCAGTGTTGTAGATGCTCAAATCAGAAATACAGGGACAATTTATCCCCTCAGACAGCCATCCATTACTTTCAGTGCAAAATGCCATGTAGTTACATACTTTAAAAAAAAAAAAAAATTAACAAGTTTCTTTAATTCTTAACAACTTCAGAATTTAGTAAGTTATTCATTATGAGGGTGGTAAGACACTGGATCAGGTTGCCCAGGAGGCTGTAGGTGCCCCAGTGCTGGATGTGTTCACGAGCATGCTGGATGGGGCCTTGTGCAACCTGGTCTAGTGGGAGGTGTCTCTGCCTATGGCAGGAGTTTTGGAACTAGGTGATCATTAAGGTCCCTTCCAATCCAAACCATTCTATGATTCTACGAATACGCTACAAGAAGGCGATTACCCAGCATATTTCTGAGACATCAATGCAATTAAAAAAAAACCTGAAACAACCCATTAGCACTCACTTGCAGCATGGGTCCTCTTTCCAAAAAGAACTTTATGGAAAAGAAGGACTGAAAAAGAATCTTATCTTTCTGGACTACCACAGTACCCCAGTCCAATGACTTTGCACCAATTTGTTCTTCAGTCTTTATCATTTTTCTTTCCTTTTCCCTTTCTAGCCACTTCACTGTTGAGCACCACGGTTAGTTGTCCCTCACTCCTGTAAAAAAAGAAAACACCAGTAGGCCTGCAACAACAACAACAAAAATCTCAGCAGCATGGTGCTGATAACATGATTATTCTTAAGTTTATACAGAACTCCCCTTTTTGTCTCTATAGCTGAGAGTATGCCAACACACACACACGCACACGCATAAAAGCACAGGTAAGAGCTAAAGAAATTGTGAGGATCGACAATTCCTAAAATAGAACAAAACACACAGGTACACTACAGAAACAAGTCAAAACAAAAACAATTTTTCCTTTGACTCTCTAGCTTAAACATGTTACACTTTGAAAATGAGAAGTACAGAGGGATAACAGACAGTAACTCAAGCTGAAGAGAGGAGCCCCAGCCTTTTGCTGGGGTTGCCTGGGGCTTTGGCCAAGTCAAGATCAGAGACTCTACATGGGTGAAGCTTTCACTCGGACTGCGAACATTAATTTCCAAATATCCAACTGGCATTTCCCCTGCTGCAACTGTGCACCTCCGGAGGAGTCTGGCTCTTTCTTTGCTATAATCTCCCATTAAGTAGTTGAAAATAGCAAAAAGATTCCCATTAAGCCTGTTCTGCTCCATATTAATGAAAGCCAGCTCCCTCAGCCCCTCCTGATATGTGCTCCAGCCCACTAAGCAAGTACCACATCTAATGGAGCGATAGTGTATTTATAGGCTAACAATAAGTATTATTTAATGAAATTACTCTTATGTAAGAAGAATTACTTTAAAAAAAAGAAATTTGAATAAAGCAAAATATGGCCAGATTAATAATTTTGCTCTGTATCCAAGACCCTTAATTTAGCAAGAAATAAATAACTCCTGGCCTTTCATCTTATCTTTCTGACAGATGTTTCCCCTGTATAAATGGTGGCATAATTGTTTTTGTCAGCATTATAATTAAAATTGATATGCAGCTGACATACATTTTTTAATGGTTTCCCTTAGGATTTTAACAGATGTTGCTTTCTTAGATCAGGACTCTCCTTAAGTAAGAAATGCCATTGGCATAATCAAGACACTTCTTTCAGTCTCTAAAAGTAGACTGTCACAATATACCTGGTGATCCCAAGGAATGAAATATATCCCACTTTTCTAAGGAGAAAGTTTTCTGAAGAGTTTGAAAGAAATAGTAGAGAACCTTACTCTGGGGCAATGAGTTGTATGGTCAAGCTTTTGCTGCAGCCAGAAATAGCTGGAAAATATAGGAGGGAACCCTGGCAACTGCACCACCACCAGCCAAAATAGCCTTGTAAGGCAAAAATAATCGCAGCTTAGGCACATGGTAAAGGGTCAGTCGGAATCTGATGAGGAACAGAGAAGTAGTTGTTACTGAGCTCCTATTAGAAGAAAAGTTACATCTGTATGATGTGTTAATTTGAAATGGGAGTTAGTTTAAATAAAGCAAGATGTAATAGTAAATTTAAAGAACAGCTTTTTAAAGTGCCGTTGTTCACTGAAAATCTAGAGAAGCTGAGGGGAGGAAGCAGCAAGAAACTGTAGCTCCAGATAGTTTTTTTTGTGATTTACTGCTACCAAGTACTGCATCCGTAACTTGTGAGGGGGGTGCCATGGAACACAGACTGCTGGGCAGGTCCCCTGGGAACCCATAGTAGGATGGCTGCTGGACAGACCCACCACGGCCTCTCCCCGACCAGAGAGCACAGAGTGATGGCCGGCACACAGACAAGTCTCACCCCACATCACCATCAGGACACGGTTTCAATGTGTAGCCAGGATAGGAAGCTGGGAAGCATGCACCAATGCCCCCAGCTGAGTGTACACGAAGTATTTTAACACCACATAAAAGAAGTCGGTGATAGGTAATGTGGCAAGAGAGTCTGGAAAGTTAGGTGACTTCAACAAGCATGGAACAGAGTAAGAAAACCAACACATGCCGCCTGTCCACTGAGTCTCTCCAGTCCCTTGGGGGAAGCTCACTTTGACAAAATAAATTTAACGGAAAGTTACTTTATATTTTGGTGGCATAGAGCTCCTTGCAACTTTCCCGGGGCTACCAGTTTTTTTTTTCAAGATCTGAGGAACGCCAGCTCTTGTTTTACTGACTGTGGCACTTGGATCTGCACTTCACAAGATGAAACTGTTGGTGCAGCTTTCATGTTGCATCTAGTTTATATTAAGAACTCCCCAAAATAATTGTAGAAGATGCAACATGACGTCATTGCTGAATTTCCACAGTAGGAAGTGTCAATAGTTTACTTATGAAAATAGATTATTTATGCAGCTGCTTGGATTTTTTACGTGTCAATTCTCCTAATCTTATCTATCTCAAGGATAGGTATCTAGTAAAACATGGAAAACGTCCAGTATGAATTACCTCCCGTATAGCCAGGGGAAAAAAACCAAAACAAGCAACCGTCTCCCTGGACGAGCTAAAATGGTCTTCCCCTCTTCCCATGCTCAGCAGCACCAGGCAGGGAGGAGCGGTCGGGGGCACGGCCCGGCCGTGGGTCAGCCCCCGTGGGTCGGGAGAGAGACACGGAAGGTACCGGCGGGGCCAAGCAACTCTGCCTCCGCCGCCGTAGCGACAGCGACCGACGACAACAACAACCGGGGCCGCGGAGGCGAAAGGGGCCGGGCTTGCGAGGGGGCGGGCCCGCCTCTGCCACCTCCCCCTGCCCGCTGAAGAGCGCTTGCGAGGGTAGGCGGCTCGGCACAGCACGGTACGGCGCGGCTCAGCTCGGCTCGGCACGGCATTGCACTGTACGGGCCGGCGGCAGCAGCGGCTCGGCCGGCAGTGCCCGAGCACCCGCCTACCCTTCCTTCTCCCGCCTCTCTTCCTCCGGGACTCTCCGCTGGGATCAACCCGCTGTTGCCGCCGTTGTTGTTGTTGGCCGGCTCTGCCACATCGAGGATATTTTGGCTCACGGAGAGGCAGCGGCGCCTCTTTTTTTTTTTTTTTTTTGGAGTCTGTGTGTGGTGCCGGTGCCGCCGGGGAGGACGCGGAGGAGCAGGCGAGCGCCGGGCTGAGGGGCCAGGTGAGGCGGGAGGAGGGGGGCGGTGGGGAGGAGAGGGCTGCTCGCCGGCACGCACCGACCCGCTCCGCTCCGCTGGGAGCTCTCGGCGGCCGCCCGCGGAAGCCGGGCATGGCCCCCAGCCTCCTGCGAGCGGAGGCGCGGCCGGGCCCCCGGAGCGACGTCCTCCGGGGGCGATGGCGGGAGGCACCGCCGGGGCCGGGGAGAGGGTAGACCCGCGGGCCGAGGGGTTGGAGGTGATGGCCGAGCTGGGTGGAAGGGAGCACCGTCAAGCGAAGCCCGCGGGCGGGAGGGACGCGTTCAAAGCGGCGGTGAACGGGGATGCCTTGGTGAGGCAGGAAGGCTGCGCGCCTGGGAGCAAAGAGTTAATGGGCAGCGCGCACTCTGGATCTGGTTAGTACTTTAAAGGGACTTGAAAAATGTTGGGCTGTGTGATCTCCCCATCCAACTTTTATGTGGGCGACTATGTCGTATGTGTGAAAAGTCATGCCAGCTCTCAGGTATCTCTCCTCGGTGCTTGGGGAGCAGCACGGGGGATCAGCAGCGCTCCTAAGACAGGTGGTTGGCTCTTAACCTATTGGTACGGATTTATTTTATTTTATTTTTTTTTTTTT
>JANVCC010000017.1:8000667-8014806 GCA_025345505.1 Todiramphus chloris collaris | reverse complement strand
GCAGACACTAGCATGGTTTAGTTCTCCATGTGGATGATTCCCAGCTGAATCCAGCTGTGGGCAAGCACCTGGCTGTTGCTAAAAAGAAGTTGATCAGAATTCAGGAGTATTAGTTAATAAGTGCCTGATCCTGTTGACCCTGTTCTGGTTCACCCACTCAGCTATGCGGGGGTGTTGAAGAAGGTGTCCTGCCAGTTAAACCAATTATAGCTGGCAAGTAGCAGTCATCAGCATTAGTGGAGGAGTTGGAAGTGAGGCCCAGTCACACCGTGCTGTGTCCTAGTGCCTTTTCTAAACTTAAACAGCAGCTTTCCAAGTCCAGCAGAAAATCATGTTTAACCCTTTATGTCACCTTTTCAGCTCCACTTGTCTTGACCCTGTGTAAGGGTTTCAGATCTCAGGGCTGTAAGCTTGCCCTGCACATGGAGGGAAAGCTGATGTGCAACAAGCAAAGGCTATAGAAATTCTTAACTACATTGAGATTTGGCTGGAGGAAGAAAACCGAAGTGTAACAAAACATACTAAAGATCTTTATGTGATACTAGACTGAAGCTCCATGTCTAGTTTTTCTTAAGCTGTGTAGTGTACAGACAAGGCCCCAGAACAAATGCGCAGCCCAGAATAGAGAATAGTGACTTGGATTAATGAGCAATGCCATGTAATAAAGACCTCATATAAACCTTTTGTCTTAAGACTGTAAACATCTCTAATGAAACAAAACAAACCAAAATTAAACAAGGAAACAAAAATTTTAAAAAACCCACAAAAAAACCCCAGCAAAACTAAACAAACTGCTCACACATACACAAAACCCCAAACAAATAAACAAAAAACAAAATGAGAAAACCAGGAAGGAGAGAATCCCAGTCCTTTAGTCAATGGGAAAATTCCTAACAGGATTTGTGTAGAGGCCAGGATTGTACCTGAAAGCATCAGAAATCTTATTTGTTCCTAAGTGGGGATCAGATCTAAACTTAGTGAAAATATGAAAATATGTATAATGTTTTCACGAATACTTCCTGTTTGGCAAGGCTTTCATCTAGTTATCCCTAGACAGCAGAGCAGATTTCAAAGGCAAAACAGAGGGTGTTAGAATTTTTTTTAAAAGCTAGACAAATACAAGGATAAACAGTTGTTTAAAGTGTGTCAAATCCATTGAAAAGATTAGGATGCTTGCAGAGTGAGACTCATGCTGTGTAAAATTCTTTGCTGCTCAACGAGATGTGTAATTTAGTTCAAATATTTGTACACACTATTTGAGGTGAAAGCCATGATTCAGTAGATTGTACTTTTGGGTAACATTAACAAAGTGTCAGTCGAATATTCCTCTCATAGTCAGTTGATTTATTTTATTTCACTGATCAGCCCCATACATCTAATAACAGTAAAGTTGAAATGAGCCTTTCAGGTTAAGGACTCTTGGTTTTTAAGTGATGTAAGAGGATGAAAGGGTTCCTTGTCTTTGGCTGTTGAATGTTTTTATTTTCACTTATATGGACGGCATTTGAATGTGTTGTCTTTTTAAGAAGCTGGCCTTACTTTGTTAAGCCCCTAGCATGCCATCTTTTTCAGAGTTTAATATTGTATTTTGATTTCTCATTGTGTTAATATGGCTAACGAAAGAACTTTTTTGTAATAAGTGATCACAGTTTTGTGGAAATATTTACAGTGCTCTGTGTGACTAAATTCAAGTGCACATTTTCAGATAGTTTCTGTGGAGCCAGAGAATTTAGCCTAATGCTGAAAAAAAGGAGAAGGAAAACAGTTAAGAAAAACAACTTGCCTCAGTGTAGTCTGATAAGGTATTATTCACCAACACCTGAACTACAGCATCATGATAAACCTAAACAATGGCCATAAAGCTAGCTTTGTTCTTTATGTTTGATCTCTCCCATAGCTCAGTAAAAGGATATGAATCTTATCACTGTTTTCCTTAAGTGATATATAGGAGAACAAGTTATATAGGCCTCACACAACCCTGTTCATGGTAACACAGGCAATATGATACATCTTTGACTTCAGTAGCATGAAGATATTGATGGTGATCCCATTTTCAACTCTTTAACATGGGTATTTTGGAAAGAAGTTATTTTCAATTAAAATTTAGGCCCTATAAAGCTTTATAAATATGCTAATCTCATGTTTACAAGATAACACAGTTTGGAGATGCTTTGCCTAGTAAAGGAAGCGGGTTTCTTATACTGGGTATTGGCTTTAGTAATTCCTTCGTAAAAGGGTGAAAGGAGTGAATGTTAGTATGTGAAGCTGTACCATGATCAGTGCTCTATCACTTTTCTTCCTTCCTTTGAAAGCTGAAGTCCAAAGTGAATCATGACATGCAAGAAGGAATACAGTAAACAAAAATAATGCAAATCTGAATGTTTAAGATAATCAGTGAAAGTTAGAAAATATCTCAAAATGATAGATACTTAAGGGACAAAGGACTTCTGTAGGCTTTTCAGACTAACAGAATAAGGTACTAAAAGCCCTTGTACTGGGGGGCTTATATATTAGAAGCTAACCATCCTCTTGTTCACTCATTTCATAAAACTTTAACATCAGTGATGCCTGTGAAAGCTCTTCCAGTTAAAAAGCTGCTTAAGCAAGATGTGAGCTGTGCCTTGCGTGTTTGGGATGTGGGTAATGTGAAGGAAAGCTTTTTCTATGTCTTGTTCAAGAGCTGTTCTGTAGTCTGTCCTGAAGAAGTTAGACACATCTGTTGACATTCTTGCTTCCTCAGTAGCAACATTTTTCATGAGACCCCTCTCATTTTTCAGATGAGTGATTTTGGGATCAGGAACATGGATCAAGTAGCTCCTGTGTCTAACGTGTACAGAGGAATGCTCAAGGTGAGTACTCTTGAGCTGTCACCTTCTAAACCCAACTGGGGCATCTCCCAGATAATGAATTTATTGCATTCCTCTAGCACAGTAATTGTATAACCATGCCAAGGTAAATACGGATGTTCAGATTTTAATGGCTTGCTTTTAACTTATAGTCTTCTTCTAGAGTATTCCCACTGAGTTCAGTAGAGATGTGAAAAGCAGAACTGAAATAGGAAGAAGTAAACCTTGTACCCCCAACCCTCTCCCCAAAGAAGGTTCCCTCTCTCCATCTCCAAAATCCTAAGAATTTGAAAATAAGAGGCAGACAAGGACAGAGCTCAAATTTGTTTGAGCTACTGGAACTTTTGCCTAAATAAAGGTTCTACAATTGACAGCAGGGGTGGTCTTTATATCTTTTAACTCGATGAAATGGACAGAAGGCTGTTCTGATAGGACTGGTAGGTCTGATTCATTCAAGAGCATTGTGTATTTAAAAAAAAAAAAAAAAGAGTAGGTTATTCACGTACTACATGCAACCGTGTGAATGGAAGTCACATTCATTGTAAGAAACCAAAGGTAGTTATTAAGTACGTTTTATCTTTAGATAGACTGTGCCTGTTACCTTGTTTTGAAAGGAACTTAACAACTGAGGACAAATGAGAAGCAGACTCTGAAGACTCAGTCTTAAAGGGCTTTCCTTTCCAACTTCATACAAGTTGATTTTTAATCCCAGTATCACTTTTTTACACAGCATTGATTAATGTAAACCAAATAAAGGTTAGGAAGACACCTTCTACTCTCATTAACCTTGAGGAATGTCCATGTTTTGAAGGATCAGTTAGACTCTGGTATATTGACTTCTCTGATATTTCACATCCCCCGTTAGCTTCCCCTCCTGCTCACAACAACAACAAAATCCACAAGAGATCCTTGAACTCAACAGCTGTATGCTCTGTAACACAGAGGTTATTCTAAGCAGTTATTCAATGTCCACTTGTCATATAATTAAGTCAAAATAGAGACCTGTATTCTACTGTTTTGTAGCTATTCACATCTCTTTTTATTTTGTTCAGTAATAATTACTCTTAGCTATGTTGAAAAGCTAAATAAAATGGTTGTATAAGTGACAGGGCAAGCAGAATTTATTCTGTACTGTTGTTTGTGTTTGGGGTTTTTTTCCTCCTTTTACTATTATTAAATCAAGAATCCACTTAAACATTAATTTTCTCTTCTCTGAAATATAAAACTAGTGCAGTATGGATTTTACTCATTCACATGCCACAACATTTTTTCCAGTGACTCAGGATAAGGGTCAGCTATTTACACAAAACTCAGGAGTTTCCAGATTGTCTTGAAAGAACTTGCCCTTTCTTTTAGGTACTAGCGATGAGTCAGTGCTTTTATCTAGTAATGTATAAAGAATCTTTTACTAGCAGATTTGGCAGTTGTTATTAACTTGTTTCGTTTGGATACGAGACTTTTCAGGGGTTGGCTTTGACTATAGTTGTCGGGGGGGCCTGAACCAACTGTGCACAATTTGTCTCTGCTGTCCAGCGCTCAGTGGAGATTTCTGAACTCGGTTAACCAAGGCATGATAGTGTTTACTTTAACAGCTTTTTTTTTTTTTTTTCTGTGGAGTATATGCTTGAATATTGTATGCACTAGGATGCATTGCAGCTTGTTATAAAATACAACTAAAAATTATGGTTCTTTGTTTCTTACAAGGGTTAATGTAATTTGGGGGGGATGACACATGGCACATAAAAGGCCACTCAAAACTTTGTGCTGACATAAAAAGGAAAATTAGGAAATGTGAGGAAATATTGGTACTCATTTTCTATGCCAGAAACATGATTCAGTTTGCTTTTACATCCTCCATGAATACTGCCCTGAAAAATCTTTGCCTTGTCTTCAGCTAAATCCTCTACCTTGGCATAAGCTGGCAGAGCAGTGCATGCCTAAAACAAATCATCATTTGCCTTTGTCTCCAACTCCCTGAACTACAGTATCAGCTGTGAACAAGCTGTAGCTTTCCAGAAGTATGTTCTATCAAATGCTTTTACAAATCTCAGTGGCAACTTTTATCCATCCTTATCTCTAGATACCACAGATATGGTTTCTTTGTGACTAATGGGCAAGTTGCATAGGTTGTTTTTGAAGTTATTTCCTTCTCTGTTAACATTCCCACTGCCCCCCCAAAGACTAATGTGCCTGGGGGGGGATCTAGTAAAAGTACGAGTATTTCTCACACACACAGTTGACACAAGTCAAGTTTGAAAGCAGTTAGATTTTCGAAATACAATGATATTTATTGAATGTTGCCAGTATATCAGTAGAATCCACTTCTATCAGTAACATTTTTATCAGTCCTGTTTATGTCTTTCTGTATAATGAAAACTAGCAGCGTTTCACTGAGCATCTTTGAGCACTTGAAAGACTATAAAATGTGGTAGCTGGCAAATCCAGTAACTTAGAAGTATAAAAGTCACAGCAAAGGAGCAACATCTTTCTTCAAGTCCTATAAAGCTGGCTATGTAGCTTCAAGAGATGTGATTCAGATTAAAACTTTCCTTAAAAAAAAACCAAACACAAACAAAAAACCACAAAACAACAACAACAAAACAAAAAAAGAACACCCTGCATAAATCTATTGCAGACCTTGCAGTGGCAGTTGTTTCTTCATAACTTACTGATCCTACCTCTGCCATCAAGTACTCAGCCATCAAGTGGATAGTCAATTTAAAGGGTTAAGGAAATAAGGATTTCTTTAAAATATACCTGGAAATAAATATCTCTATCTGTATATATACACATACACGTGCATTCTTTAATGTTAAAGGCCTCAATTACAGGAAAACTAAGAACTTACTTGGCTTTACTGTAACCTGCAGAACATACCATCCACCTAGAACTGTGGTCTGAATGTTAGTTGCATTTATGTACAAGAAGCTATGCTATCATTGTGTTTATACTTCAAAGATAGAAGTTAGCTGATTCAGGATAGTGGTTGTGCATGACCTCGAAATCTAGGAAACCCAGGCACTTCCTAGCAATGAAGTTGACAATGCTATAGCAAAATGCTCACTTTGTTTTGTTTTGTTTTTTATTTATTCTGTTGTTTTGCAGCGCCAGCCAGCATTTGATGCCTTTGATAGCTCAAACTCTCTCTTTGCTGGATATTTTTTCTCACTAAATGAAGATCAGACACTTCAAGAAGTGCCAACAGGATTTGATTCTACTTCTTATGGTAACTCTTTACTTTGTTCCCTAGTCCACTCAGCATATCAGAAAAAAATTTGTGGAATCTAACTAACATGACTATGCTCTTATTGCAAGTGCAATATGGATTTCCCTAAAAAGAAGTGTTTTAGTACACAGACTTCTGTGTACATTTGTGAGTTGCTCTGTGGATGGTTTCTGTACTCTGTACTGGAAGGGAATAAGAGCTGGGATTCAGCAACCTAATAAACAGACTGTCCATGGAAGAAGCCTTTGTATGTATTAAAGCAGAGCTAGAAGTGTTCAAAAAAACAACAAATAAAAAGTTTTATGTGTATTTAAACTTGCACCATCTCAACCATAATTAAAATGCAAGTATTTTGCAAGCTTCTTTCTTGACCCTCTGATGTTAAATTGCAGTATGTTTTACTCCAGACCTTAAAAAATGGGTAGATGTGTTTACAGATTTTAGTTTTTTGTTTTCGTGTAGGACTGTACCTATCAAGAGTTCTCTAGAAATCCCTGACAAAACTGGGTGTTTTGTCAACAATGTAGAAATTTTACCTGATGTTGCCTTTGTCTCCCCATAGGGAAGGGATAAAAAGAAACCAACCCTCAAACCTCTGAAAGCCACCTGTCCTTTGTTCTAATGTGATTCTAATCAGTCACTGGCTCTGGTCAGCAAAGCAAGTCCTAGCAGCTATTGAGGATGGGTGTGGTAAAAACAGAAATTAAGCACTGGGTGGTTATGAGCTCCACTTGCTGGGTCAAGTGGAATCTGTAGATAGTCTAGGAGAACAAGAAAGAGCCACGCAGCTTTGTGAACTGACTTGGAGTCTTCCAAGTTCATCACCTTTATAGACCCTGCCACCATTATATGCCTCTAACACAGCACGTCTTCTTCAAATGCAACCTGTGTGTGAGTTCTCAGAGGCTCTCAAATGCTGAGGGATGCAGGAGCAGGTTTTAGGTTGTCTTCCGGTTACCTCTAGCTTAATGACCCCACCTATCACAAACAAAATATCAGTAAAAGGTTTCCTAGTCTGAAACACCTAGGCAGTGGGGTTGGCTTTCTTCAACTCAGAAATTCTTTCAGAATAAGATGAGGCATCTTCTGGTGGAAGCTGCCCAATGAGAAAACTGTCTTCCACTCAGCCTTTGTCCTTACAACAGAATCTACTTACAAATTAAAAAATCTGTTAAGCAAATTAGTAATCTATACTGGCATAGGATGCTGCTGATTTAGGATTTTGTTGCATTATTTAGAGACTGGCTACCAGTCACACTTGTTTGGTTTGGATGATAGAATAATCTATCGCATCGTGTATTTGTGTGATTGAGAGATGTGTGGGAAGGTCTGAAATACAGTCCATTAGAGAGTGGTGTTAAATAGTGCAAGCTGGTTCTTCACAACCTTACTATCAGTTACTTATCTCTCAAACTGAGTTAAGACTGTCTGAAGTTATGAGTAAGTCTGAAGTCAAACTACTGGTGACAAAATAGGAATAAGCAGTCTCATATTTCCTCTTAAAAATAAATAGTTACCCTGCAACAGAGGCACTTTATGTAACTACTAAGAGTAAATGAGGATCTATATCATGGAAAGCTGCAAAGCTTTAACGTAAGGCGATCCAGTTTTATCAAACCAGTAACACAGAGATGTTAGTGTTGACGTTAAATCAGTTAATATATCAGAAAATGGACCTGTGCTGTTTGTTTCTGTTTTTAAAATGGTTTCTAGCATCCTTTTCTTATTCTTCAAATAGCGCAGCAAAACCTGTCACTCCTTTTGCTGGCCTAAAAGTTAATCTATCTTCTTTTTCCCCCTCCACCCCTTTTCTTTCTTGCAGAGACGAACAACTGTGAATTGCCTCTGTTAACCCCGTGCAGTAAGGCTGTGATGAGTCAAGCCTTGAAAGATACTTTCAGTGGTTTTACAAAGGAACAGTGTCGGCTGGGTATCCCAAATAGTAAGTGTTTTCTATTTATAAGGGCTTTTTTTTTTTTTTTCATGCTAAGGAGGAGGCTGAATAGCGGCTCTTTCAAAAGAGAAAGAATGATGTCAGTAGGAAATACAAGAATGGATCCTATGTGAATCTGGCACAGCTTGACTTGGAAAGACCAGACTTGCTAGTATTAAAAATGGGTGCATGGAGAGCTCATGCTTTGGCAGCATAAGAGAGAATCAAGTAAGTTGAGGACATCTCTGGTTACAAGTGAATGCAGAAGGAAAATAGAGGACTGTTTTTTGGTTTCGTGGTTTTTGTTTTGGTTTGGTTTTTTTAAGGCAAGAATATATTCATTCTGAATTCAGTCAGAATGAAGTAACTTGGCTAAATAAAGTTTTTCATTCACTGCCTTCTAATGAAGATTATTTGTCAAAAGTCAGGAGTTATCTCTAAATGCTGGATACTTTCTGTCTTGCAGACCCCTGGCTATGGACTGAACAGCAAGTTTGCCAGTGGCTTTCATGGGCTACCAATGAGTTTAGCTTGGCAAATGTGAACTTCCATCAGTTTCTTATGAGTGGCCAAGACTTGTGCAACCTGGGCAAGGAGCGTTTTCTGGAACTGGCACCTGACTATGTGGGCGATATTCTGTGGGAACACCTGGAACAGATGATAAAAGGTAGTTACAGAGCTAGAAAGAGCTTTAATTTTAAGGCTCTTGTAAAAGAAACAGGACTCTTTCAACACTTGTTTCTCTATGAAGGGTTTTTATTACATATGAAACTGCAAAATGAAACTTCAAAATGGACTTTAAAGCTTGGCTAATAAAATCATTATTAGAACTCTTAATACATCCTTGGTATGGAAAGCACAGATAGATGCAAATATCTGCAGAAATTATTCTGTGTTCGGGCTGAGTACCTATTGCAGTCAGGTTTTATTTGGAATAATCATTGAAATAAATTACATTAGGATAAAGGCTACTGTAATACTCCATTTGAAAAAGAAAAAAAAATTAACCAAGAATTGGATAAAATTTGTTCAATTCTTACTACAAGTTTTTGAGTTTATTCCTTTATTAAAGTGTTTTGAGGTAATTTAGTGAATGAATGTTCAAGAAGTCAAAGACACATAGAGGTGTCTTGGTAATAGCATCATTGTTCACCTAAAACTCTATGTGCAGTGCCTTGTGAGTTCCATTGAGTTTGGAGTGTAGCATTCAGTAGTTGCATACATTAAGGACTTGGACTTTAAAACACGCTGTAATCATCATTGTTTCTAGGGTTTATGTTAGAACTCAACTGCTATAATGGTTTGCAAGCCTGTTGGAAGTTGGTGTGGTTTTTTGGGGTGTGTGTGGATTTGTTGGCTGGTTGGTTTGTTTTATTGTTATGTTGGCTTCAGGTTTTTGGTTTTGTTTTTTTTTTTTTTGTTTGGTTTGGGGTTTTTTTAATGGTTTTTGGGGTTTTTTCGATTTCTTGTTTTGTTTTTTTCTTGTGTTTTTTTTTGCTGTTTTGTTTTTGTTTTATTTTCAAGTGAGAGAATGAAATGCAGTGCATTAGTAAACTTTATGTGACTGGTGACCCAAAAATACTCAAGTCAGAAGCTTTTCGTGGCATACAGGTCAGATCTTTAAAACTATAAAACTAAATATTATTTTTTATTTTTCTGCTCTCCCCAGATAGCCAAGAGAAAGTGCAGGATCAATATGTGGAGAACTCCCATCTCACGTCAGTTCCTCACTGGGTCAATAATAATTCCTTAAGTAAGTATTTTAAGAAATTTGACATTTTTTATCTCTCTGTTTATTCTAAGCACGTCAGAGATCTCAGTTTAAAAAACAAACAAAACAAAGCACCAAAATAGTTACTGTGCTTGAGGAGAACACTTGGCCTCAATTGCTGCAATATTCTTTCTGGTATTGTTTAATTGTCATCTAATTCATATTGGGAATCTTTTGAAAAGCACACATTTTGAGAAAATCAAATTTCCTCCTAGTATGCCAAAGCCTACATATGTGGAGCAGAATGACCACTCCCCTCCTCTAGCAAACCAAGTAAAAAAAACCTAGCATTACTGAGGAGCAGCAAGAGTTATGTTTAGCCCTTTGTGAAGACCGTGGAAGCATAATAGAGCTTTTGAAAGTGTGTGGGATGCAGTGCTAGCTCCCTCAGACTGTTTGATTGGTGTTGTATTTCATTCTACCACAGTCAATCTCCAACTCAACCTTATTACACTGCCTAATGATGAGGGCCTTACTCAAAACCACTTAAGCTTTTCCAGCTTTTTCTGTAGCCCTGTAGTTTCCTTGAAGAACGAACAAACAATAAATGTATTTGTAGTCAGCAAGGTATAGAAGGAGATTTACCGAGTCTGATTTGGAGTCATTCTAGCAGGGCTGTAGCATCTATCACACTCATAGTCAGATTTTCATGGGAAAATTACTTCTTGGTGGCACAACTGTAAGGAGGTGCTGGAGGTTTATTAGTCTGTTTAAGAGTCTGGGGGGAAAATAATCTTCATTTATTGTTTTCTTTCTTTCATCAGCTGTTAACATAGATCAGAACTATGGTATGCAAATGCCTGGATACTCTAAAGCCCTTGGTTATCCCAAATCTAGTCTCCTGCCTGACGTCTGTCAGACTTCCACAGGACCAAATCTCCTCAATCCAGAACAAGAGTTTTCCTTGTTCCCTAAAACCCAAGCAGATGGTGTTGGTGTGAACTACTGTGCAGTAAATCAAGATTTCCCAAGAAGCAATCTCAATTTGCTGCTAGATAATTCTGGTGAGTCATTATCTGCATAATAACCATGGGTCCAAGGCCATATTATGCATGTTTTTTCCTCCTTTGCATGATTTATATAAACAAGCTAGAATGACGGGGGAGAAAAAAAAAACATCACTTTTTCCTTTTTTTTTGTTTTCTTTTTTCTTTGTTTTATTTTGTTTTATAAAGGTAAGCTTAGAGAACACGAATCTAGTGACAGTGGCGCAGAAAGTTACGAAAGCTCGGATTCGATGCTGCAGTCCTGGAACAGCCAGTCGTCATTAGTGGATTTACAGCGCGTGCCATCCTATGAGAGTTTTGAAGATGACTGTAGCCAGTCCTTGTGTCTGAGCAAACCTACAATGTCTTTCAAAGACTATATTCAAGAACGAAGTGATCCCGTAGAGCAAGGGAAACCAGTTATACCGGCGGCAATTCTAGCTGGCTTTACTGGTAAGTTGTGAAGCAAAATGGTCACTCCTCTTCTTGTGTAACGTCCATATTCTCCATAAATATGTACTATGGTGATACAGTTGCGTAGTTGTAAAGTATGCCTAACAAGTTAGAGACCACTACTCAGGAAGAGTTTCAATTTTAGATTCTACTAAAGAAAGTCTCTTAGGACTACCCATTTAAAGCCAGAATGGGCAGGTTGGAACACATAAAAATCAAATGTACTTTTTGATCTGTTTGAAAGAAAGGGAAACTTGACAAAATATCTCACACTTGGGAGTTTCTGCAAGTGTTGGCTTGGCTAAGACCTTGTTCCTATAGCCCTTGCTGAAATCTGTTTTTTTCCTCAGAAATCTTTGCCAAGCCAAGGCCTGCAGGACAAGTCTTGGAGCTTGAAATGAAGCTGATAGGAAATAAGAGTGAGGGTTAAGGGATCCATGTGAAAGGGAAAGACACAGATCGTGTCAAATCCTGTGTTTCCATGAAAAAGCTGACTTGTTTTAGTTTTAACTTGTTTAGGAGCAGGTTTGTTTTATAGAGGAAAAACTTCAGGTTTCTTTCTGATATTAAAAAAAAAAAAAAATCAGAGTAATTACAAAATCTGTCCTGTGAAATTAGTATGATCACATACACTGGTTGTGGTAAAAGCTTGAAGAAGTATTAATTGTGGTTTCTCCCCACCTCGTGTCTCTCAACAGGCAGTGGACCTATCCAGCTATGGCAATTCCTCCTGGAGTTACTGACTGACAAGTCCTGTCAGTCATTCATTAGTTGGACAGGAGATGGATGGGAATTTAAACTTGCTGACCCAGATGAGGTATGTGGCTAACTGTGATGAATAGAAAGATTTAGGGTCTGGTCTACCATCTGGGGTCCTACTCTTAAATGCAAAGCACTTACATGATCAGACACTTGCTGAAATCTCTTCATCTGCAAATGCTTTATTGTACAGTCAAGATTGTTCTGGGATGTTCCCCCCACTCCTCCCACTCAGGGATAACAACATTTAATTGTAGTTAGGAGATCATGTTGTATAGCCTGAAACTTAAAAATAGTATACAATGTTAGTTCTCCTGACAGTGAAACAGGGTAGATTAGCTCACTAAATGTAGTTGAATCAACAATGCCTGGGATTGCAGGAAGGCATGGGGAAAATGTGCTCTCTGTATTGCTGTTCTTTTAGATACACAACAAATTCAGTAGTGCTGCTTTTGAAATATTTGGGGAACTTACAGTTTTAGTAATGGGAAATAAATAGAATGCATTTTCATTTTCTGATACTGTTATTGGTAGGAAAGTTATTGTACTAGGAAATGTGATATAAAGTCCACTGAAGCCTTTATTTTTTTTTTTTAAAGGCTTTAATTAAAAAAAAAATCAAAGGAGAGGAAATAATTAATTCCAAAGACCTTCATATCATTCAACTTCCAGTTAATGAGCTGCTCAATAGCAGATTAATGGTTACATGATGTTCTCTTGAGAGAGCAGACTATTTCCTGTAAACTTGTTAAACACACTTTGACCCATCCACTACAAATAGGTATCCTTTTCACTGATATTTGTTATCAGTGACTTTCTCATGAAGCTGCTGCAGCTAATTGTCTCAGATCATGTTCAGCTGTGGGGTCAGTCGCTAACTCTTCTCTGAGTTTGGGACATCCAAAGCAAATTAAATGCTCTAAGAAAGTGTTTTAATAAGTGTTTATCGGCCACGGACTAGAAGAATGTGACTTGAATGAACCCTTTGCATTTTGCTTTCCTTTCTGCAATGACAGGTGGCACGGAGGTGGGGAAGGAGGAAAAACAAGCCAAAAATGAACTATGAGAAGCTCAGCCGAGGCCTGCGCTACTATTACGACAAGAACATCATCCACAAGACTTCAGGGAAACGCTATGTGTATCGCTTTGTGTGTGACCTGCAGAACCTGCTGGGGTACACGGCCGAGGAGCTGCACGCGATGCTGGGGGTGCAGCCTGACACAGAGGACTGAGCCCGATGATGTGGTGCTGCAGGGGTGAAGATCACGTGTCTAGGAACCGTCTGCAGTCTGTTCTTCTGGCTGCTCAGATGGGTGCAACTGTTGGGAAATAAGGACCTTAACTGATTTTGTAACCAGGGAAAGCTGGAAGGAAGTGGCCTTATTTCATCAGTGGCTTCGAGTGTTGCTGTGTCAGGCACTTGAGCAGTGTTGAAGTCAGCACAGACCCTAGGTCTGTCGTGAAGATATGGAAATGCTCACGGGTTGAGCATTTCGACTACCTGTACTGCCGTATAAAGCATTTTGGCTACTCACACTGCCATTTTATAATGGGTTGGCTTTAAAACCAAAGGTTGGATGGGAAACCGGTGATGCAGTAGAACTACTGCCCAGATATTTTAAAATACCATCATCCTTGCTTACATCTTATATCATGCAATTTAGTTAAAAAAAGCAAAACAAACAAACAAAAAAAAACCCACCCAAAAACCTTATTTATTTTAAATGAGCAGTAAGGAGAACCGATACTAGTTTTGCCCTAAAACATGTTTTACTGTTATTACTAGTCCAGAAATGTGCTGTGTAGGTACATAAACACTCTGTCCAAAACCAGATGTAGCAACTGTTAACAACAAAAAAAAAAGGACCCTTTAAAGAAGGGAAGGAAAATCATACCATTTCAATATTCAGTTTGTAAATATTCTGTGATTCTTTTTGAAACCCTGTAATATTCCTATTTAACAGATACTGTATAGTGTAAATTAAACTAATTCTATGTGTGTTTTGAAATAGGATGAATGTAAACTTATCAAATGTTTTGGGGTTTTTTTTCATGTTTGTCTAGGATATACAGCCTTCTGCAAATATTTAATTGGCCTGAGAGACAAAATAAGTGCTCAGTATGCATGCATATGGTATGCCTATGATATGAAATGCGGGGGGGGG
>JANVCC010000017.1:7986645-8000567 GCA_025345505.1 Todiramphus chloris collaris | reverse complement strand
GGGAGGGGGAGGGAGGGAGTGCTGGCTCAGTATTTTGCCAAGACTGAAGCTGGCAATTCTTTGTGCATTTTGGCATTTTTACAAGAAACTACTGTTATATTCTTGGACATAAAGGGCCTGTTTGTGGTTTCTTCTGTAACTGAAAATGAAAATATTAATATGGATAAAATTAACTTTTTTTTCCTATATAAATGGCATATGTTTTTTCAACTTCTATGCATGTCCTTTTAAAAAAAATTTATATACAAGCCTTATTTTTTCAGTTGACTTGTCTCTTCTTCCTGCAGTTTATCCTGTATGATTAAAATATGAATTCTATTTTTGGAAATAACTGTGACTCCTTTTCAGAGATCAGGAGGGATTTATGTAGCAGCTATTTTTACTGCAAAAAAAAGAAAAAAAAAATTCACTGGAAAAATGTACTTTGGAAGAAAGCTTTATTTTTTATCCAAGCTTGATGTACATTTAAGTGTGTTGTACAGTGTGAGAGGTTTGAAAATATGAGTCTTCATTAAAACCTCTTGAACAAGACAATAGTGTGTGCACTTTTTAATTTAGAAAGTTTCAAAGGAGTTCCTGTTTTGTTTATTTGTTGGTTCAACCCTTGTCAATCTCACCATCTCTTCAGGTTAAACCCAAAATAACAAAAAAAAATCCAAATCGCCAAACAAAACAACTGAAAAGAAACCCACAACCCAATCCAGACAGATTTACAGGCCTTGAGAGCTTGTTGAAGAAAACTGAGTGCAAACTAAATGTATGCAACCACTCTCTGCTGAGATACAAATTCAGGTTAATGCCTTTGCCCTGTGCCACTGAGAGAAATCCTGCAGTTCTGCACTGTGTTGTGACTTGGTGTGTAAACTAGTGGGTGAATATGTAGAAGAAGTGGCATCTGAAGACACCTTATGCTTAAACTGGTCCTGATCCTAGCCTGTACAAAGGAAGCCCACTGTCTGAACTATCTTTAGCTCATATTCTTCTCCATCCTTCCACCTTACAGAAAATGAGGAAATTACGTAAATATTTGCTCTTAAGCATGTATTTTAAGTAGGAAATGCAGTTGATTTTAAAAAAATGGTGCTTCCCCTAGGCTTCGTGACCTTTCTTTGCACGAAACTGTGTCAATATCTTGATGTTGCTTTCATTGTAGTCACCCTTGTTTGGAAGTATGTTAAAATTTGAAGAAAAAGGATGAGGTTTTTGAGAATGTTTGTTCTAAATGGCTGTTGCTGAAAGGGTAGATGTGTGTCTTGTGTCTTGGTCCTAGTCCTCTCTGAACAGTTGCAGACACTGTCCTTGAGACTGAATTTTTACTGTCCCTGTGAAGGAAAAGAAGCCTTCTGGGTCCTTCCTCCCTTCACATCAGCCAGTACTGCATGCCTGGATGCACCTCGGTGGGTGTTGGCCCACTGAGTGTTCTTATGCTAAGGATGAAGAGAACAGCTAGATGTATCTGTGATCCCCTGAGCTGAGCCAGAACCTGCTACAAAGGGGGAAAAAAAACCTCCAACCATCAAGTTTTCCTGGGCTTTAGGTAACAAAGAGGTAGTGCTACATATTACCTGCCTTTGAGCTGTGTTCCTAACAAGGGGAGATGCCTTATTTTGCAGGAAACAGTGTATGGTGTGTTATGATGAATGTGGGTTTTCTCCTTAAGGGTCTTTCTCACATTGTGGCTGCAGAGCCCTAATCATCCTCTTAATCTGTACAAGTTTTATTTTCAGTGTTTTCCCTGAACACAGAACCATTTCATCATTTAGACTGAAAGCTTAGTTGTCTCTTGCGTGCGTGATCAGTGTTAACTTCTACCTAGAGACCAAAAGGAAGTTGCTTATTGTCCTCCCTCAGCAGAAAAAGGTTTTTCCTGGTAGCAGAAGCAACGAAGTATCCTGATACAGTACGCAAGTGTGTCTTGCATAAGCAAAACCTGGTATCCTTCACTGGGTCGAGTCAGCACAGCCATCCAAGCTGTAACCCAGTGTGACCCAGAACACAATTATTAAAGGATATTTTGTTGAAGCACACACTGAAAACACCACTCTCTTTTCTCAGCCACCCAGCATCAAAGAGGCTGTTGAAAGTAGTCTGGCTAAATTCTGCTTCTTCAGGACATGCTTTCCTGCCCTTCTAGCTGCCAGCTTTTCTCATGAGCCAGCAGTCAAAGTCTTGCAGTTGGCACCTATGCATGGCTGGCATGTCACCTCTAATAACAAAGTTCGACTTCAAAGCCTTCTTTGCCCTTTTTTTTATTTTTTAAATTATTTTTAATTTATATATATAAAAAAAAAAAAAAAAAGGTAGAATCCCATGCTAAATAAAACAACACCTCCAGGTTGGGAAATCTGTGAGCCACAAATGCTCAGTGTGCAGGAGGCTATTTTGGGAAACATCTGGCTACTGCACTCCATTCTTACACCCACTTTAGTTCTCAGCTGTTGGCCACCATCAGGTAGAGGGGTAGGAGCATGGGAAATGGGACAGATGATGGATCACTTATCCTGTATGTCCACCAGTGGGAGAAGGATCAAGTAAACCTGGCCACTGTCTGCTGGTCTCTCCCCACTGTGATCCCCCAACCCTCCCTGCGGTGTTGGTCCTATAGAAGGGAACACCTTGCCCATTTCTTTTACTACTGACTGAAGGACTTCTTGCCTTGCTTATCCTGTAAGAAAGCGCCCTGCCACTCTCTCCTTACTTGTCCTCAAGAACTGGAAACCAGTACCTCACCCAGGGGCTAAGGTAAGGGTACACTGAGGTTTTGCTCAGCAGCAAAACAAAGCTTTCTTCTCGGTACCCTTTCTCATGATACCTTACACTTTTTTTGGCTTTTTATGGCCGTCACTGCACAATGAGCTGATGATTTCAAACAGCCATCAGTGATGACTCTGAGATCTATTTCCTGGTAAATACTATTTCCAAGTTCATCATCACATACTGCCAGTTTGGATTACTTTTCCCTTGGGTGTATTACTTTACATTAATCTACACTGCTGCTCAGCTGCCACCTTTTTGTCCACTTGCACGGTGTTGTGAGGTCCTCCTGGAGTTCCTCACCAGCACTGTGGCATTTGACTATTTAAATTACTTGGTATCATCTGCAAATCTTGAGATTTCACTGTTCACTGATTAGGTTGGAATGTCTGGCCCTGGTCAGAGACAAGGTGGTTTTCTTTATGCTAATGATCAAGAGGGATGCTGCAGGATTCAGCCTTTCTGTTTTTAGTTCCCAGCTCTTCCACAGGTTCCTGGGTAGCCCCAGGTAAAAGACTTCAAGACTGAGCCTCTTTGACAGGGCTGCTGCTAGTCTAGTACAAAATGCATTCACTGATCCTTGTACATGAAACTAGCAGCACCAGTAAGATATGAAAACACAGCATCTTGCCCTCAAAAAGGTTCAGTAAAACATTCTGAAACTACAATACTCTATAAATGTCAACCAGACACTGGAACCTCTCATATTTTTTGTTGAAAAAGCCTCCTGGAATTGAAAAGGATGCAAGAACTAAAAAGCAATTCACGTATTCACAGCACTATTGGGAAGCCTTTTTGATGCCCTCTCCAAGGATGGTCCAAATTTTGACAAAGAATTGCTTGATTTCAGCCATCGCAGTTTATCTTGCATCTCTTGTTTCTCTTTTTCTCTGTGTGAAGTGGAGCACTAGTTGAACCGTGTGTTCACAGGCATGTGATTGCAACAGTATTTCATGTGCTAGACACATGAACGCTCAAAACACTAAAAAGTCTCAATGAAAGGTGACTTCTGTAGGGAAAAAGAATGGAAAATTCCCCCTGGGGTGCATGATATTTGAGAAAGATATCTAGTATCTCATTTGCAATGTATGCCATGTGATGTGTAGTCTGGAACCACCCTATATGGGAAGCTATTAAAAGTAAATAAAATAGATTGACCAGTAACAGCATAATTCAGTCTGTGCAAATTGAGATTTTTTAAGTGATAAGTCTCATGAATAGAAGAGATTTAAGATAATTCTGTGGTTTTGGGAAGTAGCATCAGATCCCAACATTTTTCTTCCTTCTGCATTTATGATGTAAATGGTGAACTTAACAAAATACAAAGCCTAACAAGTATAACAAACATAATGAAATCTCTGCACATGGAAAAGGGCATCTTCTTTGGAAGGTTTGATTTTTTTCCCCTGGATGCTTTCTAGGTATCTAGCAAAATGACCTTAGCTCTCATATGAAAGGTTTACCATGATTTTCTACATCATAACCTAAAAGGAGTGTACAAGTGCAAACGTCCTGACACAGTTCTTCTGAAACCTGCATATAAAAATCCTGTTTATTCATTACTTTCTTTCCCTGTGAGCAAAACCAAAACAGAAAACAGTTTTGTCTAATTGCTTAACTTCAGTGCTTGGGCTGCAGAGTGAAATCCAGAGGCCAGAAGGAAGTGAGTAAACTGAGTGCATGGTTTGGAAATAAATGGAGCTGTCACACCACCACTGTGTATTGGGGCTGGCTAACCCTGCTGTCCTAACCCCGTCCTGGGTATGCACACATAGGGCCAAAGGCAACACTCACAGGGGCTAAAACCTGCAATCCCTCTGGAAAGCTGGTGACCATACCCTTTCTTTCTGGAAAACTGAGGCTAGGCATGCCCTCCTGAAGCATGGACAAAGGGGATGGTGGTGGAGTGACAATTCCTGCGTCACTTCATGTATAATTTGCTCACCATCATGGTGAGGTCTGGCGTAGGATCACTCTGCCACAGGAGGGTTTTCAGCACCCATCTCCCACCTAGACCCTCTAAGTAAGAGCAGAAAAGGAGGAAAGTGTTTTCCATGAAACAGTTGCAGGTTAAAACTCAGTCTCAGATGCAAGTCTCAGGAACCAAGGTTCTCCCTTTCCTTCAGCTGGATGCCTGATTATTAGGCTAAAGAGGCCTGGAACAGACACTTGTGCTGCTTCTCTTTGGCCTGATGATAATTTAATCAGTATTTTTTTTTCTTCTACTTTTTTTTTTGTTTTCATCTGTGACAGAAGGCAAAGGGGAACCTAGAAGACTAAATTCTTCTATTTAGCTTCCTCCCATTCATGGTGCTTTTTACCCTAGGAGCAAGAGGAGTTCTTCCAAAAGAAATATAATTCCTCCTACATGCCTTTGAACAGACCTGTTTGTTCGTTTTTTCCCCATCTCAACTGCGGGGCCCTGGGAGGTGCCAAGAAGCCACATCTCTCACTGAAGTCAGGACTGGGTCCCAAACCCCCTATCTCATGTGCTACCCACACCACAGCCAGCCTGGGCTTGAGTGACTGCTGCTGCTGGTGTGCCCATGGGGACTGTTTCTGCATAAGGATGAAATGGTTTTCAACAGTTTCCCCAGTGTCCTGGGCACAGCACTCCTTTTTCTTCCTCATCAGGACTCTACGTCTGCTGGCTTCACAACTTTTTTTTTTTTTTTTTTCCTTCTTTTAAAACAAATATAGGCATTGTTTATGCAGGGAAAATTCCACTTTCTCCTAAAGGGGCTTTGCCAGGATCCAACGGCTCAGTATGTACCTTTTCAACAGGCAATGCCTTCCAGAATTCACAGATCCCTCCTTCTCTCTTTAAAACACATGGGCACTTTTCATTACACAGCTTTAAGCAATCTCCAACATTCCCAGCTAGAGCTCAGCACCATGGTTGAGTTACCATCCCATGACTCACGCTTTGTGAGGGAAGGAGAATCCTGCTATAGAGAAGCAGAGAGAGCACACCCTGTGAAGTGCTCCACACTTCTCTGCCCACTACAGCTTCAAGCAGCTCACAAATGTGGAATTTGTCATTTCTCTTGGACAAGTCACGTGCAGACTTTACCCGTAGTCAGTCAAATGCTGTTTGGTTTCATGGTGCCTACTTCTAAATCACAACCAATTCACTTCTCCAGGGGGTCAGTGCAGCAGTGGGGACCACAGAGGTCCATATGTGCTTCATTTTCCTTTCCTAAGTGAGCAAGCCTTTCCATTAGTTGAAGCAAGAAGACAGAAAAAGTCTCTTTTCAGTGGTGCCCGGTGATAGGATGAGGGGCAATGGTCACAAACTGGAACACAAGAAGTTCCACCTCAACGTGAGGAGAAACTTCTTTACTGTGAGAGTGACTGAGCACTGGAACAGGCTGCCCAGAGAGGCTGCAGAGTTTCCTTCTCAGGAAACATTCAAAACCCACCTGGATATGTTCCCGTGTGGCCTGCCATGGGTAATCCTGCTCTGGCAGGGGAATTGGATTCAATGATCTACAAGGGTCCCTTCCAATTCCTACCATCCTGTGATTCTATGCTGTTTACCAGAAGCTGGAGGGCTGGTGGTGCTGTCCGCTCTCTACAGAGCACAAGTAGAAAAGCCAGTGCAAAACATGATCACAAGGCAAAGCCTTCCACCACAGCATGATTTGGCTTGAGAAATTCATATTTTATTGCATCCATTTTTTTCTCCAAGAAATATTAAAATGCTCTCGCTGTTTGAAGGGAGGGGGAAATAAAACACATGAGCTGCCTAGATATCCCTAAGCAACCTACCAGATAAAGCCATAAACTATTAGCAGGCAGAATGTCTTTAAAAGGACCCACAGCATTTTCAGATCATCAGGGGAAAAATAGGAATGCAAATGATTCTGAAAATTATTAGTAGTACCTTAACAGCAGCCCCTTAATATGTCCCACAGTATTCTCAGTCATTAGCACAGCTGAGCTTCTGCTCCTTGCCAATTACTGTCCCTGCATTTCCCTCTGCTTAAGAGGAATTTGCAGAGGATCCAGACAAAATGAGATTTTAGTGAGGCTCTGCTGCTTTTGCAAGTCTCCACTGCAGCAGCAGAGGTGGTGTTGGCTGGAGGCTCTCCCAGCTCTTCCCATAAGGTGCTCTCCAGAAACAGAATTTAAATGTGGCCCAGACAAGGAATTGGCCACTGCAGCTGCATTTCTACAGTTTCTTCACTGCAGGGATTGATTTCTCACTAATGGAGCTGCAGTAGACTGGTGGGAGCCGTTTACAACACCCACACAACCCAAACCCTCTAGGGTTTGTTCAGCTTAGGTTTTACCTCCTCTGTGGTATACCCTGTGGTATCACAAAGTGCCTACAGTGTATAACCCTCTATAGCAATGCTATATTACTATCAGCAGATTTGCCTTCTTAACTATCTAATATAACCATAAGCCGGCCCTGCTTTGATCAGGGGGTCACAACAGAGGTCCCAGCCAGCCTCAGTTATTGTACATCTTGGTTTTTTGTTCATAAAGGCCTAACTCATCCTTTGCTCTGATGCCCCAGGATCACAGCACAGCAACAAGAACAGATGCTGACAGTGGCTGCCCATCTTCCGACATTGCCTTTATTCAACTGCATAAGGTATGTTTGCCATGCTGAGACGGGGAGTCTGTAAAATTCATGCCTCATCACCTCCTTGGCAGGTTGGAAATGCTGACCCAGGCATCTTATAGAGGGTCCTGCCCTAATCTGAGGCCTGAGACTTGGCATGGCAATGGTGGGGCTGTGCCAGATACCAAGGTGATGCTTCAGCTGTGTGTCTCCTGGTCAGGAGCTGTGTCTGCCAAGCAGGAGAGGTATAGCAATAGTCAGCGTAAGGGGTCTGTGCAGACAGATAGTTCTCAAACTGCTAATAGAAGCCCTTGTTTTGCTTTGGTTTTAAGTTACCAGGCTATCCCAGAGTCTTCCACACAACTAGACGGCCAGGGATCTGCAAACACTAAAACAAGGCAGGGGAAAGGGGGAACATGGCTTTTGCCTCGTCACTGCATTCTGACAAAGACTTCCACCATTTGACCACTTTTTTTCCCCACAATGCTTTTTTCCCCACTTCCAGACAACATGGAAGGTGCCCCAAATGCAAGTAGAAAGCTTGTTCCCCATTCCTGTGTGTGGGTGTCAAGAGAAATGTGAGAGCCTCTTCTTATCAGGCCTCTTTGGCCTGTCTATAAATCAGAGCAGCTCCAGCAGCACACTCCAGGGAACACTCAGAGCCCATTACTGTGCCCTGATGGCTGTCCCCTCCTATCCCTGCCTTGCTCCAAGCTCTCCAACCACCCACCCCAGCTTGCCCCTGCTTGTCCCTGCAAGCCGGCGCAGGGGATGTGAAAAGGGGTGAGGCATAGTCTTCGTCTGCTCCATGCTCCCAGAGCTCTCCAAGGACTGTTCAGAGCAGTGTGCATGGGTCTGTCTGAGGGGCAGGGGGGGTCATTATGTTGTAAAACAAGGCTTGAATGTCAAGTGGGGTTTGCATTCTGGAGTAACTGCTTCCAGACTGGGATTTCCAAGCCAGGGAAAGGCACAGGGCACTATTGCACTGTTGTTCTTCCAATTAATTTTCCCTTGTAGACAAGTCACAGAATTATTGAAGCTGGAAAAGACCTCTGAGATCAACGAGTCCAGCCTATGACCTAACACCATCACATAGGATAGATTATGGCACTAAGTGACACAACCAGTCTTTCCTTAAACACCTCCAGGGATGGTGACCCCACCACTTCCCTGGGCAGCCCATTCAAACATCTCATCACACTTTCCATGAGGAAGCACTTCCTAATATCCAACCTAAATGTCCCCTGGATGCCCTCTCGTCCTGTTACTTGTTGCCTGGGAGAAGAGCCTGACCCCCACCAGACTACAATCTCCCTTCAGGTAGTTGTAGAGAGTGATAAGGTCCCCCCTGAGTCTCCTTCAGGTGAAACAACCCCAGCTCCCTCAGTCACTCCTCATAAGACTTTCCTTCTAGTCCCTTCCTCATCCTCATTGCTCTCCTCTGGACCCACTCCAGAATCTCAAATTCTTTCTTGAAGTGAGGGGCCCAGAACTGTACACAATACTTGAGGTGAGGCCTCCAAAGTTAAAATAGCTCCAGCTTTTCTCTGGGCCCCAGAATAGGAGTGAAGAGGCAGCATCAAGATGCACGTAAGGTGTCCTTGTGGATACTTCATCTTGTTCTGCCTCTGTGGCACACATGAGGTTTTGGCTGTAGATGGGACCACCCTTGATGGCCTGGGGAAACAATGGATCCATTTGCTTTCAGTATTGGCTATGAAAGCCATCATCTGTAGCAGAAGAAGAACAGTGCTGGTCAGGTCTGTTCACAAAAATAAATAGAGGAACGGAAAGTTGTACCCAGATTAAGACATGGGTGATACTATGTGAACACAGAGTTCTCCCCCAAGTTATGAAATACCAGCTGAGCTGGTAGGAAAGAGTTTTAATGTTGCAGCATAGACTCTGTGATGCTTTACTATTAAAAACCAATGGAGGTTGCAACATATGACCACATTTACAAAATATGGGAGAATGTTACATCATTGTATTGTAAACGTCCCTACTATTTTGTCTCTGGCAGACCTGCATGTCAGGAACAAGTGCTGAGCTCTTGAGAAAACATGTATGTCAGTGCACAAAAAACACTGCCAGAGAGTCACAAGTAGATGTTACTTATAACATTTTAAGTCTTTTGGTCATTTTAAGGTTTCTTTCTCCTGCTTTTTACCTGTAGTATCTGTCTCTGAAGTTTAGGAACATTTAAACATAGTCATTCCTGCTTATTAATCTCAGGGAAGATGCTTTGTGAGCTGGAGTTCTTAGCTAAATATTTTCATCTGCCAAAAAAAGCATCTACAAGCCAGAGATTATTTGTTTTTGTGCCAGAATTATCACTGTTTCGTCTGGGAAAACAAAACAAAACAAAACCAAACCATGCAGGGGACAAACCCTGATGTCTTATGTTTGAAAATGTTCTACTGAAAGATCTAATTTTTCATTTCAATGTTTCTGTCCCTCTCTGATTTTGCCCAAAATGAGAACCGAAAGCAGAACATTACATACTTCATGAATGAAGTGTTTTATCTGATAAAAAATAAGCTGTGGGGGAAAAAACCATCAAAACAACAATATAGTCTTTATTCTAGTATTCTAAGTAAAGAATGTTGGACCTTTACCATCTTTCTGTTTGAATTACTTAGGAGTGCATGAATACCAAGATAAGGTATTTTAGATATTTCCCTTGCTTGAGATGGAGTGTTTGTGCATGCAATGTACAAAGCAGTTTAAACCTTTAAGTCTATGGAAGAAAAACCCAAAGAAACTACTTGCATCATCATGTCTTCAGTTCTAATGTAGATTTACTTTCATATTGATGGAAAAGACAAATAAAATGAAGGCAGTGCAGATCAAGCCATGAAAGTCCTGAGAGCATGTCTGCTCCTCAGCTGTGTTCATCTTTCTCATCTCTCATGATATAGTATCAGTCATTGTTATAGGCTCCAAGTCTAGACAAGGCCTGAATTTCTATGGAGAAAGACAAACAAACACTGATAAACTCAATTTAGGGAAGTAGTCTGTTCTTTGGTTGTTTGCTTATTTAAAAGAAAACAAGCAACTGTGTAGCAATTCACAAGAAAATCTCAACAGATAACTAGCAGGAGGATTTTAATTGGTTTTTCTTCTTAGATCTGGAGAGTTCTAAATCTGCTTTTAGTTTTATGAATCAGATTTGTAGTTATTTTATTTTTGTTGTTATCATATGTGAAACTTTAGATGGAATTATTAAAAAATCCATTTATTAGCCATGACTTCATTCACAATACACAAAGCATTACCAACAGGAAAATATCTGGATTTGGAGGCAAAGACAAGGGTAGGTTCACAATTATGAACAACTTTAGTGTTTTCCAGGTTTTGAAAGTTTATCAGCATGGAAAACTTACCCCATTCCTGAAATGAAACAGACTGTGACCAAACACAACTACTACTCAGAAATACTTGTGTAACTAAGTCCGCCCTGTTCCAAAAGATGTTAGTGTTATGGTTGTTTTTTATTGTCTTTCATAGCAGTGACAAATTTAAATCCTAGTTGGGCTTTGGCCCTTCTAATTTTCTCCCTGCATAACCTCATAACACCCTTGTAGTCCTCCTGAGTTGCCTGACCCATCTTCCCTGAGCTCCAGCCAAAGCTCTCTGTTCAGACAGTCAGTCTTCTTACCCATCAGCTTATCTTTCAGCACATGAGGACAGACTGCTCCTGAGCCTTTAAGATTTCCTTCTTGAAGGATGTCATGCCTTTCTGGACTCATTTGCCTTTCAGGGCTGCCTCCCAAGGCAGCCCTGTCAACCAGGTTCCTCAAGCTGCCAAGGCCTACCCCCAGAAATATAATGTAGCTGTTCTGCTTTCTCCTCCTTCTCCAAGAATCAAAACCTGTCATTTCAGGATTGCTATGCCTAAAACAGCCTCCACCCATCACGTCACCCCATGTCCTTTTCTGTTCACAAAAAAACAAATCCAGTGGGGAGCCTTCCCTAGTTGGCTCTCATACCAGCTGTGTCAGGAAGTTATTTTCCACGCACTCCAGGAACCTACTTGACTGTTTCCTCTCTGCTGTGTTGTATTTCCAGTAGACATCTGAAGTTGAAGTCCCCCATGAGTACAAGTGGAAGTGATTGTAAGTTTTCCCCCAGCTGCTTAGAGAATATTTCATCTGGTTCTTGATCCTGGTTGGGCAGTCTATAATAGACTCCCATCATGGTACGTGCCTCTTTGGCCTTCCTCTTGATTCTTACCCATAAACATTCAACCCTATCATCACCATTATCACGCTATAGACAGTCAAAACAATTCCTAACATAGAGGGCTTCCCCAAAACCTTTCCTGCCTTTTCTGTAGCTTGGAAGCCAAAGTATCACAGGCATGGCAATCATCTCACCTGGGTCTCACATGATGGCAGATGTCTGTACAGAGGGAGTAAAGAGAGCACCTGCTAGAACTGTGGTACAGCAGCCTCCAAAGTCCAGAGGCTGGGAACATGTTGACCTCAGGTCAGCAGCTCGTGTTTACCCCTGGGTCCCTGTTTGACTAAGCAGTGCTACCTCCATTACAAGATGAAGGGGCAATGGCAGCTTCCAACACCCCCTTATTCCTGTATCCTCCTCTGCAAGCAGCCTCGTTATGGCCTGAGTGCAGGTTCCTTTTAAATCACCTTTGCAACAGGTAGTGCTGCCTTCCAGCAGTCTTCCTGGACCTCCTGTTTGTCACTACTGTGGGTGCTGATGGGGGAGCTGAGGGCCACAGAGCCTGACAGGCCTCTGGATATGGCAGGAGAGGACATGTCAGGGAGTGCTCAAAGCTCAGAGAGACTCAAGCTTTCCCCCAGGGAATAACCACATGGCTGTCCCACTTTTGTTCCTGAGGAAGGTCCTGTGGATGGTCAGATTATTTGGTCCTGAGTTCATCCTACACTAACTGATCCACAGCAGTATGGACATCACCCATGAGATACAATAACAGGAGCATTCTGCTCCTGTTATTGTAGAAACATAGAGATGTCCCTCTGCAGTTTCTCCTCTGAAACCTCTCTGTCTTTTCTCACACAAAAAACCACTGTTTTTCAAGGTTAATTCTAAAAGCAGCAGGTCTTCTTTGACCTTCATACCCTACTGGGAACCCCTAAAAGAGTAGCCTCCTTAGCATCTCTAATATGGGTTTCATACCTGCTTCGTCTAGTAATTCTGATGAACTATCCCAAACAGCCTCAGGATCAAGTCCCACAGGCCACCTAAGGCTTAGAGAAGACCCCAGAATGTGACAGACCTGCTGCAGTTATGTCACGTAGGCATCTGGCAAATGACAGTAGATATTGCCCAACACCAACATTTCTGTCACCAAGCCCTTGAAGCTGGTGTTAGGCAATAGACTACTAACAGTGCTTGTGGATGTCTTGTAGCACTTTCTGCATTTCTGTCTGAGGAAAGAAACAAGTCTGGTGCAGAAAACTCAACCTTGTGTACTATTTCTGAGAGCTGATAATCATCATGGAGGATAACAGAGAGAAGAGATTGCAGATACAGAGACAGCTCTTCAGTTGGACACCATAAACTGCATTTTGAGACACCTGTGTGTAAAACCTTGAAGTTGGGGGGGGTGTGGAAATGGGCTATGGAAGAAGAAACTTTGATAATGATGATGTTTCTTTCTAGCAGGCATAGCTGTCCATAATGTCATGATAGGACATTTGACCAGACAGCTAATATCATCTTTAGATGTGTAGCTAGACTACCAAAGTAGCTAGAACACCAGAAATACAAATGGAACCATGACTTGACCTCTGTAGTTAGGGTTTCAAAATCATCAGCCTTCTCATGCCACAAGACCATTGGTGTCTTCAAGTCAGATGTCTTACTGTCATAGAGTCAAGTCAGATCTTTTTGTCTTCTGCCATCTGTCTACAGCCCAGCCTTTTTCTCATTCCACCTTGAAAGCGCATCCCCTGTCTGTGGCTGCCTCTCTGTATCTGCCTCCTTTGCCACATAATCCTAAACCCTGAAGATGCATTTTCTTCCACATCTCACTTATTGTGTGCCTAGGATGAACTCACACATAATTTTTCTTTTCTACCTCACCTCATGTCCCACCATAAGAGTTTCCTCTATTGTGTCATCTGCCAAAAAGCTGGGGAAAGGTGCAGCTCCTGTTGTGTCTCAGCTGCTGCCATGATACCATCACCTGCCATGCTAGCAATGTTGTCATCTCTTGTCCCCTTGCTTTATCCCTAGCCATGGACAGCATTTGTACAGCATGAAGCACAACAGTGTCCTAAGTTCCCCTTGAGGTTCCCTAAGTGCAGTGGTTATGTCTAAAGGGGAGGTGTTTTGGAAAATACTTCTGAGCTGGTGGATCCTGACATGAACATTACCCATGACCAAATGCAGTGAAGAGATGACAGTGGGTGCTAGCTATCCTTTTGTATTGTATGGACCACCATAGTTATGGATTGTGGCTAAGACCTCAGCTGGGGCCAGTAGGATGCTCTAACAGTAACATGCACAGCCTGCCTTGCCAGGACCAAGGTACAGCTTCTGGTATAGCAAATAAACATAGTTACAGCAGAAAAGTGTATCAGTTCTGTCCAGTTTTATGGGAAAG
>JANVCC010000017.1:7957670-7986545 GCA_025345505.1 Todiramphus chloris collaris | reverse complement strand
CCAGTATCTCAAAATTAAAGCCAAATATGAGTGCTCTATAGAAAATAAACATGTTTTTCATAGTGAAGGGAACTAACCAATGGAAACAATAATTCATGTTGTGTACTGGATTCTTCATCTCTAGAAATGCCACCATCAAGACAGGAAGGGGGTTTTTCAGCCGATGTGATGAAGTTCAGATGAGAATCATTTCAAGGAAAGTTCAGTTCAAGGAAATCCAAGAGATGACGTGATATGTCTGAGATCAGACTTTGTGCTCAGGTTGGCCCCATGATCTCTTTCAGGAGGAAATCTCCCCATCTCCAGCCAACACTGTGACTGTCTCTAAGCTTTGGCCTTTTATGGAGTGACAGTGACACAACCTACAACCCTTCAACGGGAACTTAAACTTAGTGAACAATGAGCTCCATAAGAAGAAATACCTCCTTATCCTTTCTCTTGTTGTCCTCTCCCCAACCCATCACAGCTTCTCTGATCCCTCTAAATTATCCTTGTTTTACTCACCAAATGGAGGCTTCGGTTGCATATGCAATTTAATGGAGCTTTGTTTGTGCAAATGCCTGGAAAGGCCTTCTATAAACTGTTCTAACCAAACATTCAAAGTAATGCCTGAACATGCGGTCAGCCTCTTGGTGTTGCTCAAGATCATTTGACATGTCATTAAAGAGATACTGCTCTTTAATCTTTCCATGCTTTGCAAATAACATTTCAAGAAAAGGATCAGGTTTTGTTTCTGGAAGTGGTTGTACCGTTCAGTTTTCTGTTGAGTTTCATGGCAGTCTTGCCTTTAATAGGTGCAGTTTTGAGACTGCATAGCTATGCCTGCAGCATTGTGTTTCTGTGGTTTGGGTGTGGATCACAGAATTATAATTATAGGAGAACCAGTGGACATGGAAGTTCTCCTGACACTATGCAGTGGGAGACCACAGGTGCATTAGGTTGTCTTCCATACCCTAGTCACAGCAGAGAGGAACAGCTAGAGACCAGAAGACCACTGCATGACCATCTTAGAAACAAAATGCATGGCTTACACTTGTTACAGACATTAATTTAATGTAGACAAAATTATAAGTGGGATAATAAAAGCCACTGGTTCTAAATCAAAATCAGGCCTCCTATACCTGTTGAAGGCAAAGTCAGCACTTGGTGCTGATGTAAATAAGCAACTAGCAGCCTAGCAGGCAGGTATCCCTGTGACCTCAAGCCTGGACACAGTTGTTGTGTGAGCAATTGGAGCTACCAAGGGGCCTGAAGTTGCACCAGGGGATGCTGATATGTGGAAACTTCCTTCTCCATTTCCCTATTTCCATATCATCCCTGTGAGTTACTCACTTGCTAGATGCTTATGAGATTCAGGCTGCAGGTTCTGTAAGGAGAAGGCAGCTTGCCTGGTCTAGACACTTGGGTATCTACACCATTGTCCAATTCAAGATCAGCCTCAACTGGACAGACAATATAGAGACAATTGAGATATCTAATCACAGATTAAGACCTCTTTATTTTCTGAAGTGGGGAAAAGAGGAGAAATACCAGGAAAGGTGGTACTACCAGGTGAGCATGGTGCACATACCTTCTGCTCAGGTCCACCTGGACAGGACTGAGCAGTCAGCAGAAGCCACAACATACATGCAGAAGTGCTCTTTGGTTTCATTTCTGTATCAGTTTTCCAAGCCTGGGGCAGCAAATCACACAGCAGGAGTGTCTGTGCTGCATGTTGAATTCAAACCGTATGTCAAAAGGGTGCTGGGCCATTTCTATCACAAGACTGGAGGATGCAGCAAGGTAATAGGATTCCATGTCCCATAAAAATCAACTTTTCTCAGAAAATGAGCGTCTGTGTCAATGTCTCTGTCTTTGAAACGGGTACAGACAGCCAATGTGATTCATCATTCATGGACCCCTGTTGGCCAGGCATTCCAAAGGCTGACAAATCCCTCATGATAAGAGAATAAATTGTAATCAGCTGTTGTTACAAAGATCAGACAAGCATTTATTGCAGATGTATCTGTTGGGGCAGCACATGACATATGTCACAAGCTCTTCTAGTGGCAAAGTCGTGTTCTTGCAACGTAAAATTGAGAGGAGAAGGAAGTAAAAAAAGCAGCTTCTGGATTGCATGGTCTGTTTCGTTTCGGTTAAGGATCACAGATCAAACAGATTACCAAGTCACAAACAGTTCCTACAAAGCAAAGCAAAGACACGTTTGCCCATGCACTGAATCTCATTTCAGAGCTTTGTCACTGAAAATTGCTGCCACTATTTGAGGGGCATACTTTTTGTGCTTTTCTCCTGGCTGCTGATCTTAATTGTGAAACAGGAATATTTCACTGTGAAATAACTGTCTAGGAGCTGGGCTGTAAACATGATGTCTCAAGGAAAGTTACCTCTCACAAATGGTTCAAACTAACTTCAAGTTAAGAGGGAAAACCCCAAAACTATACAAAAAGTCTGCAGGAAATAAACCTCTTTCCTGTCTCCATATCCCTCATAGAGAGTACTAATCTTCTTTTACACCCACAAGGCACACTGTTCAGCTTGTGGAGGATTACCGTGGCTTTCTTTGGCATAACTCAGCGAGAACTGCTTTCTCACTGTGATGTCTGAGAGTGAAAAAAAAACACACAAGAGACTGTTTTTTTGAAACCTGCCCTCAGGTGAAACTAGGCTCTGACTCACTACTCAGGTAGCCAGCTTAGGTGGAAGCCAAGAACATCTGAGGTGTCAACCAGTGATCAGAAACCAAGGTCATAAAAATACCACAAACACTTTTGTCATTCAAATTAATATAAAAGACTCACAAACCTTTCAGAAACAAGTAGCTGTTCAGCTGCTTCCCTAAAGAATCCCTGGAACAAATTCTGCTTTAGATAGTGTCAGGCTACAGATTCCAACCCAACCAGATCAGCCTCTCTGCCCCTGGAAGAGCTCCTTCCACTTTCCTCCAAGCACCTCCAAGAGCCATTGCATGGGCACAGTGAAGGACAAAGCTGAAACTTTTCCAAGACTGCCTAAGAGAAGAACTATTCAGTTAAGGAAAATCATTAACAAATGTCAAGCTGTGGGGAGTGCAAGCAAGGGGGAGAACAACAATAGGAGCTAATGCTTTTCTATTTTTTCTGCATGCAATTTTCACGAATTGATGTTACTAGGAGTTGCTTCCACATAGTATGATGTGGCCTTACAATTAGAAATGTGTGATTTTAGAAAGCAAATGGTGTTTTTTTTTTAACCAAGTGTCTGCTTTAGAAGTAAAAGAATCTTACAGAGATTACAAAAAAAAAAAAAAAAAGTAAAAGAAATTAAGTCTGAAGAACAAGAAGCAGATTTCTTTCTTTTGCAAATTTCAGCACATTTTACTTTCACAGACCCATGCAGAAATGAGGAGAAATGTTCCTACATTTAGTGTTTAGTGAATGGTGTTGACATAGGAGTTAGAGGTAAAAATGTGGTATGCAGTTTAGCTGCAGAAGTTAACTGTAGATGTGATACCACACCATTATGGGCGAGAGTTGAATTCCTGGTCAGGGCATCCTATTTTGCTTTTGGTTAACTTCTGTTTTGCTTTTCAAGAGGTGCCCAGTAAACCTTATGTTTTGCTGACTGAAACAGGGTTTTTGTCTGCTGAGTCCTTCCAGTAGCTTGCCATAAACCTACTTAGTAAAACTCTTGACTTCCCCAGCTGAATTCTCTTGATGCCAAGCAATTCAGAAAACAGTTCAGGGACAGATCTTTCATCTCTGAGTTTCCAGTAGGAGCATATGACTGGAAGTCTGTGGACTGCTTAGGATATGATCTCTTGCTAACGTTTCAAATAATATAATTTAGAAATAATAATAAAGTCTACTTAGAAACTATTCAGGTTGGAAATGAGTTGTCCCAGTACTCCCGATGAAAACTATCTTTGGACATCACTGCTTTGACAGAGCAGAAGTACATTGCTTCCTGCCCTAAGTTTGTATGCATTAATTTCTGTGCTCCCACTAACTTCCCTTCAAACACTTATTCCCTGTGGGGCTGAAGAGAGTAAGTGCCATAATCTGCACTAAATTCTTCTTTTAAACATATTTTAGAGACAAGTGGGTCATTTTTTTTTTTTACCTCTGAGTTTATGACTATGCAGCACTATGATAGAAGAATGAATCAGTAGCACATTCCTTCAATTTTTTGAGTGTTTTTGCACTCATTCAACAAATATATCATGGAGATAAGCTTCTGGGGATATACTGGCTGTAGGGAAATGGCTAATACAGAACAGCAACTTTTTGTGGAGGCCAAGGGAAACGTGTGGTTTTGTAAGGGGATTCCAGTAATGCCAATTATTTGTACTGCAGCGAGAGCATGGAAAGCTACATCACCCTCAATGCTGCTCATGACGATATACTTTAGCAAAAATTTGTCTTTCACACGAGCTTTGTGAGCTCTGGGTGTTTCAGCTTTTCAGATGGATGAGCGAAATGCATCATCTAGCCATGAACAGATTTTGTGATGTGATTTTGTGTGTGTATTCCCATGTTGGCGACAGTCCAGCCAGTACTGATTCTCTGCAAGAAGTTATGCAATGCACTGCAAGAAGTCTGTGCTATGTGGCTTTAGAACATTGGCTTAAATTCTCCATACACTGCCCATCAGATGAAGATTTAAGCTGTGTACCGATCAGAAGATACAACATTATGACCAAGTCAATGTCCTTAAGCATCATCAGGCCCTGCAACACAATCATTTACGTTGGTAAACCATAAGAAAACTTCCCGACATAAATTTGGTGTTGCTGCTAGCACTATCCTGAAATAACTTTGGGGCATGATTTGGTAGGTAGAGCATTTCAGGGACCATTATCAAAAGGTGGCTTGCACAGAGCCACCTTGTTTTGGATGGTGAGCCAGTTTACCAGCAGACATGGACTGGTGTGTGCCTTCTGGCATTAGTGCTTGGCAATATTCCTGGTAACATTAAACTTAGCAGTATAGACTCAGTCTATGTTGCTCCTTTGTTAAAATAGATATAGAAGTGAGTTCAATTCTTCTATGCACTGGGTGCTTGTGTCCACATGGAATACCCTGGTGTCATGTAAGTAGAAGAGCAGCTGAGATGACATGTTTATGACAACTGAGTTTGCAGATATGAAATGATCAGTCAGAAGTAATTTGGAAAAGGAAATCTGGTGAGGTCTTGGTGGAAGAGGTATAAACCCACCTGCGAATGTCTCCTATTCAAAGCTGTGTTGGGTGAGGTTCAGACTTGACATCTAGAAAGCATTTCTTTCCCAAAAGAATGGTCTAACACTGGATCTGAAAAGTTAGATGATGCCTGAAGCTTGTGTCAGTGTTGAAGAGACATTTCGACAGTGAATTTGAACCCTTATTGTTCCTGTGTCCCTGCACTGCAGCAACTAAAAAAATGTTTAGGACTTAATAGCTGCCAATAACCTTTTATTGTCTGCAAAGTGTTTTCAGAAAAAGCTGATTTTGAGTGAATATAATCTTTCCGGGAAAAGCCAGCCCAATTCAGTAATTATCTTTGACAGTTAAATCAGCCCTTAACTTACTTGAAAGTGGTGATGGAGGAACAAGTCTTTGCAAGTTAAAGCCTTTTCTGGAGCGTGCAGAGCCTGTTTCTTGCCCTCTAAGAATAGCAACCCTCCCAGTCAGCATTCCCTAGGGACTCAAAACATAACTGCAAGAGACCTGCAGAAGCTGTGTGTGTGTATGTGTGTGTGTGTAAGGAGAGGTGTTGCATCTTTGCCAGCCTGTTTGCTCAGATAAGCTCTAGAAGATCATTAAAACCTGACAAAACTTGTTACAAGATGTTTATAATGTCCAGAAGTATTTTTCTAATTTGCAGTAGGGGAGGTGAGGCAGGAGCCCTGCAAGGAAGATGTGCAGCACTAACCTCCTGCAGTGACCTACTGCTGGTGTGGCCAAAGACTGATCCCCTGGGTACAAGAGGTGATTTCCCTTCTCCTGTTGCACCCATGTTCCAAGGGCTAATATGGCACTCTCTACATCAGCAGTAGCTCCAGCTGCTCCACTTTGCAGTTATACTCGACCCACTTTGCCAGTGCCAAGAAATGGGATGGAGGGGTACAAATCTGGATTTCTGCTCTCTGAGCATCTCCCTTGATAACACCCACAGATCATGTGCTGAAAAGTCGTCAGCAAGAATGAGGTTACCTGGGCAGCCTAAAAAAATCTGGCCTTCACCTCCAGTTTTGGAGACTGACCTCACTCTGGCAGTGGCTGAGCCCTTCCTGGGAAAGGCTAAGACAGGCCAGGGTTTGTGAGGAGGATTCACACCTCAAGGTCACTCCAGCTGAGCTGCCACCTCACAGCACATTTTCTAAAACAACCAAGAGAAGGTGACTATGTCTGTTTTGATTTAAGGAGTACAGTTAGATACTATCCATCCATCTCAGAACTGTTTGCTTTTCATTGACCTTGCTGCAGGACTCTGCAACCCTCTTAAACCCGGACTCATGTTAAAACCTAGATGAGTCTATCTGTGCTCCCCTCAGCCAGCACTATCTCTCTTCCACCCATCTGATGCAGACACAGGTGTTGAAAGAGGGCACCATCTGTTGCTGGGAGCGCACTGAGGAGATGCCTACAGTGTGAGTGACCAAGGAGACCATGACAGCAGTACTCTTGCCATAGGTAGCAGGGGACGTGTGGAGGATAGTGGCTGGAGCCAGATCTCTTTATGAGGCAGCACTTACTGAAGCAGGACCTACCTGCAGATTCATAAAGTATAAGCAAGGGTGTGTCAACTTTTACAATACTTCCTGCCTTTCATAAATCTATTTTATGAGTTGCCTGAGAAGTGGAGTTTAGCACCTGAGGTCCTGACCTGTGAGTAAATTCAGGACAGGGAGCAGCTTTGTCCTCAAAGAGAGGGTGATCAGAAGCACAAAGAATGCCGGCTTTCCATTTCTGTCTGATGGAGCAAAGGTTTCAGCAGTCTGATAGGGAGCAGACCTCATTCATCACCTGAATCATAATGCTATCACTGTCTTGGCTCTTATCTCCAGCCAGTTGTGTACAGCCTGCTCACTGCCTTTTTGAACTCTTTTCCTTACCGTCCATCTGGACACACCTGGGAAGTCCAAGCTCCAGACTAGGAGCAGTGTAGAGAGAGGCCAGGGATGGTTGTCCTGCCTGCAGCCCAGCACCGACTTCTCTGAGGCAGCAGGAGCTGGGTAAAGAACACATCTGGTGAGAGGGTGGGGGGCCCCTAAGCTTCACAGTCCTCTTCTGCTGAACGTCCTGGGACTTCCAGGTCAAGTAGTAGAGTAGCAACATGTTAATACCGATAAGGTGTTGAGAGCATCATGGAAAGCAGCGCAAAGGCCTCCCAAACTGGCATTTAGTTGCTGTCAGCACCTGCCTGGTGGATGCTTAATAATCAAGCATTAACAGCTATCATTAGAGCTTTGGCTTTTCTCAAAGTTTATTTACAGGTTGGAGAAGGTTTTAAATGCAGTTGGGAAGGATGTGGACAGGCTTCTGGCAGAAGAAAAAGAATAAAAATGAGATCTGGTGGCAAAATTGAACTGCTTTCAAGAGGAAGAGAAAGAAAGGGGAGAAAACAAACAAAAAAAACCCAAATCACCACAGCACAGAGAAGCCCCATGCCAACAGAAAGCCGATTTCTTTCATGCTGGTGGGGCGGGATCCTTGTGGGCACAGCTCCTGGCTGGCTGCCCAGCAGCGTAGGTGGTGTGTTCTGTACAAGAGTTCAGGGCTGCCAGATGAGCCGTATCACCTACAGAGGGAACTTTGTCCTTTCAGCTGCAAACCACTTGCCTCTCTCTCGCTAACAGGAATGCCCTGGATGAAACCTTATGAAGCAAAAACCAGGAAGCTGCCAGTGCAGCTTGCCCTGACAGGGAGTGATGTTAATCTTCATTCCAGGTGGAGGACAGAGGTGTCCCAGGGCACATGAGAAGGGTGGGACAGGCTCGGGGTGGACAGGGGCAACAGAAAGTGACTGTAGAAGTAGGCAGATGGGAAACAGTCATTTTGGGAGCAAGGCCCAGAGGGATTTGCATCCAGCATAGCTCACACAACACTCACCAGTAGTGTACATACAAAGACCAGACACGTGCAATTGTAGCTGTGCCCTGAGCTGGTGAGACAGAAGTCAGCCCAGCTCCAAGTCTTCTTTAGCTGTCCAGCTGCTCAGAGTCACATACTTGCCCCTGCAGCTCTTGGTCTAGGCTTATTTGACTTGAAGCAATGCTGCAGCCCAAGTACTGGTGGTTGCTCTGCCCTTGGTCTGCTGCAGCAAAGGAGGACAAGCGAAGAGCTTGTTAGGAAGGCCTCAAAGCTTCTGTCTAGTGCATTTTGCACTGTGAGTATTGATGGTGCAATACCAATTCACAGAGTTACATTGCACCATCCCAGTGTCAAATGTAGCAGGGTTTGTCTGAGGAAGAAATACTCTGTCACAAATGCTGTAGAGAAAACTGTACTATGACCCTGCTGGCCATGCCAAGGTATGCAGGAGAAGTAACGTCTGTGCCTTTTCTGGATCTGAAGGAGGTGAAACTGTGACCTAACACACTCTGCATCTATCATGGAACTGCACTATGTCATACTGTGTCATTTCATTCACTTATCTTCTGTGATTCATTCACTCCTAAGAAGACCTATCTAAGTGCTCACTACTCTTTACACATTGCTGAAGGAAAGTGTTCTCCATGAGATACAACACTATTTCCAGCTGACCAAGCAATCTACATGTGTAAAATACAAAACTGTGCTATGCAAAGCAGATGTAATGGGATCATCAAAACCCTTATTCATGACTAGGAAAGGACTGGAATGGCAAAGAGTTACATCTTCCTGCCGCTGCCTCAGGTCACTCACCACAGAGATGTGGTGACCGAGTGTGGCCTGGCTCGGCACCACACACCATTACTCCTCAGTTACCTGGGCAGCTCTTCCTTGTGAGGCTCCTGCTAGATGCATGTCTCAGACACAGCCACATCCCTGGGAGTAGTTAGTACTGATGTTTCAGTCATATGTAGGGCCTTCCTGTCCATGCCACAGCCATGGGAACAGTTTGGTTCTCTCTCCCCACAACTCTGAACAGCAACATCCCATGTTTCCTTCTTCATGTCTGTGACAGAGGGGAGCTCTAGCACCCATGCAAAACTATGTAGATTTTTCTCTTTGCTTCATCCTGAGGATGAGAAGTCCCAAGCATTTTCTGTTGCTGAGAACACATCTATTAAGGCCAGGACCAATGAAAGCAAACATATCTGCCAAAACACACAGCTAGAATGAAAAATCACAAATAGTTGTGCTATGCACTTCTCTGACAGTCCATGAGTGCAGTAGCAAACACCATCCTGCTTCCCCAACATCAGGTCACAGTGCAACATCAGGCCACTACCCAAACCTTCTGAAAGACTGTCTCTTGCTGTCTCCACATATGTGAATAGCAATGGCCATCTACATGCCTGGTAGATCATAAAGTGGGAAACCAAGTTCCCAGAAGATCTAGGCAAAACCCACGGAGATAATAAACATATATTCCAAAGAAGTGAAAAAGCTGGCACTGTCCAAATGGAAATCACACCTCACTTAGCAGGGTTTGTTCTCCTTCAGAATATGTAGTCATACACCTCTCTGCAGTCACAGACAAACTTGAACCTGAGGGGAGGACCCTCAAAAGCATCTCAAACCCTTCTTCCATCAAGCTGGAAAAGAAATAAAAGTCACCGATCTCTTATTGTGTCCTGTACTATTCTTAAGTACCTGGAAGAATGCCACAGCACAGAATAAAAAACATCCTTGGTCTAAGCAGTTATTTTTAGTCTCTGTGCAGTGTTGTTGCCCTGATGAATATGAGCAGAGATCCTTGGGCAAGCAGTGATGATGATAGAGCGGTGGCTACGTGGGCACAAGCAGGGCCATGCTGACTGTGTCCCTGGATCCTTGTGCTACAAGGGCTGTGACCAAAGCTGGCATGAGCCCACCAGCTCTGGCATGGGGCAGCTCATGAGGCTGGCAGAAAGCCTGCTACAGTTGAGGGATGCCTTCTAGTAACCTGTGGCTAATTTGTCACGCTTGTTATTTTGCTCTCTACATTTTTTTCTTATCTTTTAGAAGTAGGCCCTATATAGAAAAATAGCTGCTGCATGAGACTCCTTTGCTGCTCCTGAAGACAGGAAATGTTATCCTTGCAGCCAGGCTTGTAGCACATAAGGGACACAGTACTCTACAGATACTGTTTTTTTAAAGGAAGTTGACTCTCTGCAAACACATCAGCTAGGTCTCATTCAGGATATATTGCCACTACGTCAAAATAGCTGTTTCTTCAACTTCTCCTACATACATAAGTAGGGACTATATGCAGGATTTCAACGTTTGCAGTTCTAAGCAGTACTTGTACCTCTAAGTTAGGGTAAGTACAGATAAGTATCAGATTTTTACAAATGTCAACTAGAGCAAAAACCCAGCAATCTCTTTCTGCTCCTATCCAATGCTGAGTTCCTAAATCCTTAAGCTCCAGATCATCAGCCTTGGCCCTGATTTTCTAATGTGCTCATAAAAGTCCAAGGCAAGCCTGATATCTTCTTTTAGTTGCTGTAAGGAGCTTAACAAAAAGCACCCTTTAGAAAAAAAAAAAAAAAAGAAAATGCTGGCCCCCAAGTCTCCACTGCCTAAAAGAGTTTGCCAACACTCTTCAGCTGCCTTCCTGGGAACATTTAATGACAGTTTGCTTTGCTCTACATGCATGGGTAATATATAATCCTTGTGCCACCACTTGCTTTGAGTGTTCTTCGTGACTGGAGGCATTTTTTTTTTTCCTTCTTGCTTTTGATCTCACCGAGACTGTTATTCCTGTAGTAGCAAAGCTATTTGTCCTTTTAAGTAAGCATGTGGTAATCCACAAAATCCATGATTCATAATGAAATTGGCTTCAGTCTGCAGGAGTTTAATGGTTGTCTCAGCCCAGTACAACTGGCAATTTTGGCACAGAGCAGCTGCAACCCCTCCTTGAAGTAATAACATCTGAAGTGTTGGACAAACTGGGTAGTTGATGATAACCAGTATTAAACATGATATACAGCGTAGCTCTGGGTAAATTAGAGGGCGCTTTAATTTGGGCTTGTGCAACCATATTTAGCAGCAGTTGGTGTTTTGACTGGTGTTAGTTTTAAAATTAATATTACAATTGAACTTGACACTTAAAGATCGGTTTTGAAACTTTTAAGACCACCAGCCATGCTGTGAACTGAATTGGATGAAGACATACGGGAAAAAATAATGTATTTATTATGATGCTCCTTAATTACAGGACAAAAGGTGTTCAAACTTATGCTGCTTGGGGAGTTGTAACATTTTTAAACTACCTTTTTTTTTCTTAAGTGATGTATATGTTCCTCTTGTATCATATACTTGCTATACTATTACAATACATATATGTCTTTCTATATAAATAAAAAAATGTGGGAAGACGGATCGATACTACAGTCCACAAAATTTAGCCTGATGACCTTTTAGGCAAACACAGTTTCTTCATTATGCACAACCTTAAATGGACTTGCTATACTCCTAGCACTCTGTTAAAATGTATGTTTGAAGCATCATTCGTTTCAGTCCACTGTCCCACACTATTTTACTAAACTTGCTGTGCAATGAAACCACCTGCTAACTCTAATCTGCAACAAAGAACCTGTACCCTGATTCAGAAACTATTACATACCACCGTTTATAAATGATAGTCTGTTGAGACATTCTTTTTGCTTGTAGGAGGAAATAAAAATAGTCTATTTCTAGCTGTTTCAGAGTATATACAGCTTGCTGGCTATGGTGAGTGAAGCAGAGCCAGTCCTTTGTTTCCTTTGATCCATTAAAGTCTGAGCCCATTTCCTTCTGTCGGAGCAACATCACAAGCAGCAACATTCAAAGCAATGTTTGTTTTCTCACTCTCTGTTTATGCTTTGGCTTTCTCAAGGATGTTCCTGTTGGTTTGAAACTTCCCAGGATTAATTTTAGATTGTGAGGTTTTTTTCTTGGAAAGCCATAACCAGCAAGTGCCTTAATAAGTACTCTTGGCTCTCTAAGAATGGACACTGTATCCCTTTAAAAGAAAAAAAAAAAGCCAAGTGGCCTTTGTGCTTCTGTTACTCCAGAGGAAAAAACAGCCCATCCTTAAATAAGCTTTGGTGAAATCAGAAAAGACTCACAAGAAGGGATAAAGGGAGACTTGAGAGGAAGAGGGGAAAGAGTGTGAGTGTTGAAAATACCCATGCACAAAGAGTTTCATGGTTTGGGTACACATTTACATTTTTCACAGACTCAGCTAAAGAAGGAGGGAGTAAAATATGTGTCCAGCACAACACAGAACCAGGTCTTCTTTTGGTGGTTCTTACCCTGACTGGTGTAAGCTTGGCTCTAAGGTAAAAATGACCATATGCATCTCCTTGAGGCTTTAAAATCACCCACAAAATCTGTAAGCAAATATGAAGGTTTACCCAAACACTGCTATTTTTGGCATTTTCAGCTTCCTGCAAAACAGCTTTCATCTGAGTGGCGGTGACTGACCGATGTCTGCACTAGACCCAGGCAGCCAGCACACATTTTTGTTGCCAGTTTCAAACTCACCACCTAAACTGGGGAGAAAGTCTAGTGCTTCCAGAAGGCACTGAGGGATCTCCCTTTACTGGGAGCAACACTCACAAGTGCCCAGCACCCATGCATGGGCACTCCAGGTTTGGCCACTCCTGCCTGTTCAGCCAGCCAGAGTGAGTTATAACCCACAGCACCACACGGCTGATACATTCTTTTCAGTCTTGCTTTGCAGTGGGAAGGTTTTTTTCCCCTCTTCCTTGATTTTTCTTTCTGGAAATCCTTTTCTTCTCCTCCAGCCTGTGCATCTGGAGCACTGAATTCAAAGCAAACCTCCACCTTTCAGTCACGGACGGTGGTGCTTTTTAGATGGTAAAAAGATGGATCAGAAGATTACTGGGGTGCTGAGGAGCTGGTCCAGGGTGGAGGAAGTGGGTGGCCTGGAGACAGTCAACTGGAGGAAGGCTGTTGAGGAACAGCTGCTTGATGAATAAGCAAACCAGTGCACCCACGGTCCTGGCCAAAGCCGCAGAGACATGATTGTGATATACCCTGTGTGGGCTGAGTTAAGAGCCATGCTATCTTTGATGCTATATGGGTGCTGCTGTGGTTTGTCAGGGCCTGTTTTGTTTGTTTTGTGTATCCATCCTTAGCCTGCACAGGTCCACCTTCCCAAAGTGTGGTTTTGTACTTCGGGTTCAATGCAGATCCAAAGGCTCCCAGGGCTCCCATGAAGCTCACTGCAATTTGCCCATCTAGGGCAGCTTGCAAGTACTGTTTGCCTTTAGTAACACATCCTAAATGATGAGAAATGAGAGCTTCTGTTAAAAATAAGCCAACAACAACCTCCATTTCCTCCCAAATACATGCACCTGAGAGGGGACCTCAGAGGAAAAGCCTCCACAAGACCCTTCTGGTGGCATGGGGCCCACTGCTGCCTGGCCCCATAGGGCACTGAGCAAATGGCAGAGATGGAAACAAGTGTTGGAATGCCAGCTCTCCCAATGGCTCACAAAGATGGAGAGTAGCATTTGCTGCAGAAGGTTTTAGGTACCATCCTTATGTTCACAGGTCAGGTGAGAAAACACAGAAAAACAGAAGACCTGTACCTTTCCAATTGGCTTGGGAAGTGCAACATTAATGCTGCAATTACCACATCCCTAAGGCCTTTTAGCAAGGGGACGTGTTGGAAAAAAAATACAAAGGGAAACTGCACTGCCTTTTCCAGGTGGTTTCCACTGTTTTCCTATGAAACCCTGCTGGTTTCCTTTTTTTTCCCTAAGTCTTGGCCGTTGTGCAGGCACTCAGACCACAACCCAGAGAGGAGACATGTGCTGCTGGCTCTCCTCCACACCTGCACCATAGTTGGGACTGCTCCCACATGTGCAGCTCCCTGCAAGTTAATTAGAGCCTTTAATTTTCAAGCATTATATATTTCACCCATCTACACAAGGGAGGAAGTTCACTCTTCTATCAGCGCTCCACCCAGGAGCAGTTTATCTCCATCCAGATAGGGCTGGAAAGGCACTTGAGCCATTTGCCAGTGTGGTCAGATCAGATAAACGTGATTTAACACAGAACAGGGCAGAAGAATTGCCTCAGCCTGCTGCCCATGGCACCAGGGAAGAAAGGTCTTCTGTACCGCTGGACAGCACCACCACATCTTTTGGAGATCTTTCAAAATAAACTCCCAGTAAATGTTATTCAAAAATCTGGGCTAAGCAGATGATGCTGATACAACAAATATATTATGACATAGCTTTTTGAAACTTACCTAGCTTAACACAAATAGCTTCATTAATTGCCATTCCTTATGAAATGTTGAAAGATGTAAACAATGTTTGCCAGACAAGTGGAGAAATATATCTGAACTTCTGTGGTGACAAGGGAGACCATGGTTTAACAAACACCACTTAAAAAGGGCTCTGCGGTTCTCAGAGTGGGAGATTATCTGGAATTGCCTTTATTTCTTACAGCTTGATCATATCGTGAGTTCCCAGACCTACAATACCTACCATAAAGCCCCAGGTCTTAGAATTATGAGGAAGCAGAAGAACACAAGATTTTGTTTAAAACAAAAAGAGAACACAGGGAAAAGAAAAAGAAATTTGTCTCTCCAGTGGCTGCAGAGATGATGTGGCCTGGGCTCACCCAAAGGCTCAGGGAACAAAACTGCAATTCTCCTCAATTTCAAGCTGACTCTCACAGCTTCCTGGGGCTGGCTGATGGTGACACCCAAGTATGATGTGCATGATTCCCTCTGATTGGTGCTAAGGACATGACACAGAGAGATCACCGTAATATAATGAAACCATATAGCACATGGAGACCCTGTCCCTCCCATCCTTCTCCTTAGGTGGAGCTGAGATGATGGGTAAGAGGACCCCAGCCCTTTCCCACAGGCTGACAGCTATGAAGGGCACAGAGAGAGGAGGGCAGGCAATGGGGAAACTGCCAGGGACAGTTCCAGATGAACCAGTCAGAGGTGGCTTCTAGTCTCAGATCTGTTAGTGGTGATGGCAGGATGTGGGCAACCACTACTATTGGCTGGAGATAGGGTGAGGCATTTCAGGAGGGGTTGTTCCATGCCCCACAGGTACTGCTAGGGAGGTCCCCGCCTGGATTTCAGGGTTTTGAAATGGTGGTTCAAAAGGGTCAACCAAATACAGCCAGCATCACAGGGTTTAACCCTAATACTGATACAAGGAGTGTCTGCATGTTGTTTGACCCTGATGTTACACCACAGGGCTCTGCTCCAGGTGATGGGTGGAGGTTGACCAGAGGGCTCCAGAGGGCTCTTCAAGCCTACATTATAGCATGCCCCTGTGTGCCAGACCTCCCAGCCCTCATCACCTCTCTCCTGCAGCAAGGGGGAGGTCCACAGAAACACACACGCACACAACCCCAAGACACTCAGCTACCTTCCTTGCCACATTAGCACGTACACTTTCATGCCAAACCCACAACCCTTTCCCATTCAGTATGGGCCTCGCGCCACTGAAATGGAAACTGCAATCCTGGGACGCTCCTCCCCTATGAGGCAAGGCAGACACATGCCTCAAAGGGTGCGGTGAACTGCCTGCTGGCTTTTTCACTCATTACCATTACTTTATTCATCCCCATCAATGGTGTGACTGAGTGAGGCTGCTACTGCAATTCATGGAAATTGCATACAACACCCCTCACAGATATGTATTTTTCGCTCTCAGTGTACATGGTGTCACGTCTGTGTAAACATACACGTTTGGTTTGTGAGTCATTACTGAAGGCAGAGGTCATCTCCAGCGCATTCTTTAAATCCTCACTTATCTCCATCACCTGTTCTTCCTGTAGTCTAACAGCTTCACCTCCTTTTCCTATTGACATCACCTCCCGTCTACAGAAGACAGCAGTATCAGTACAGCTGTGATCTCACTAACTCTAATCTCTATCACAACATTGCAAACCCCTGGGGTTTTTTTGTTGGTTTGGGAGTTTGGGGTTTTTTCCCATTGTTTTTCACAGTAAATGAATCCAACTTTCTGCAATCAGTAAAAAGTCTAGATGTGTTGTTCTGACACATAAGTGACAATTAATTTTTAATAGTGTGAAAAAAAAAGTCTTCATTCATTGACATAAGCCTCACCTCTACCAAACAAAACACTGGGGCATAAATGGAGTTTCTAATTTGGCAATATGAAGTTTGCCCACTTCTCTTGTATATCAAACAACTGAGCCTGAAAAACACTCTGATTCACAACATAAAAAAGAAATATCCAGGGTAAAGTAATCAAAATCTGAAATCCTGACAGGAGAGGGCATGCTCAGTTGAGTTCCTCCCTCCATCACTCACAGAAGCCAGTTCTGGTACCGGTGTGTTTTTCCTATCACTGCCATCTCTTAGACATTTGAGGTCTTACACAACCCTCACGTGCTGACCGACCCATTGCCCTGTAGCCAAAGCCACTTTATTGTGCTCATACCTGTATTGCAAGTGTTTCTCTCCCTAGCATTTCTACTTAGGCCATAAGTTTTGCAGTCACCCTTATTCACGTCATTTTTCTTTCTAGATTCCCTGGCTTTGTAGGTCTATCTGTCCATAGTGTTATGTTGGAACTATTTTTATTTCTTGCTTGCCACCACAACTGGAAATCCCTATTCTATCTTACCATTTTAAACTTGGGCTATCACAACTTCCTTCTTTATTGTTATGTTCCTGCACTTGTTTTGGCAAAACCCCAAGGAATCCAAACTATTGGAAGTAACAAAGCGTCTGTCACATTTTTATCAATTCTCTTCCTTTTCATTTGGTCTTATAGAGGAGGTACACAGAAAAACTAACTATGAAAACCAGCTGCTGCTTAGTCACAGGTGTGTACAGAATGATACCATTTGAATGTAAACGAAACATGCTGGTCCTGTGGGTGGATAACAGCTTATAAAAACTAACTTTTAAAGGAGGTTGAGTAAAGGTACCAAGTCATGGTAGTGAATAAACAAATACACCTCAGTATTCCACTTAAGGACACTTTCTAAGGGAAAATTAATTTCCTGAGTCACATTTCTGACCTTCCTACTACAGCCCTTGAAGTCAAATAAAAACCAGGAAGTTTGGTCTTTCTGACAGCACGTACAGTTTTCTCCCCACTGATGCTGCTAGAAAAGGGATCCCCATAAAAATGCACTTCAGTGTTGCCATAACAAATTTTTTTTTTTAACAGAGACAGGTAGGTAGATCCTGGATTTAGAAAAACATTATCCTAGCTAAGCCTGACAAGGGAGCATTGGTAGATGCTTTTTGATGCCATTTCCCAGGCATTTCTTACTGCTTCTTGTGCAAGTTGTGCAACTGATCCATCAAACCGAGCACACAACAGCAATCCTTGCTCACTGTGGGCCAGCACAAACAACATGCTGGCAGCTCAAGGCTGTTTCACACCTATTGTAAAAGCCCACAGCCATGACTTAGCAATTGCTGAAAGTGCTGGAGAGTGGACAACAATGGGCATGCACACAGGTGACAAAGAAAAGCAGGGCATGCACAGATCCTCTGAACACAACTCAGGAGCCTCTGTTGTCAGTCCCTTGCTCTTCAGAGGCCAACATACACCAGCTTGTGGTTTCCATCACTCCACCCAGGCAAGGCACGTGGGAAGATGTCTTCAGATTGACTTGTTTCCTAGTGGTTGACAGTGGGATTCCTCTCACCAGATTTTAGATGCCCACCAGGTGTGAGTCAGTGTGGAGATAAATCTCCTCTGCAACCAGCTCCACTGGTCTGTTTTAGGTGCTCACAATGGGTGAATTTTGATCTAGGAGGACATTGTCTCCTTCCATTGCCTAAGAAGTAAGCCTGTATAAGTAGTTGAGCTGGAGACACTTATAGTGTAAATGTTAACAGTCCAGCAGGATGAATCCTCCTTCTTGTCTAAAACCAGGTGAGCCTAAAGGCTTGAATGCACATGGTTTTGTGTTAGTTATTATTATTTCTCTGTTAGTCACATATTTGCACATTTTAGGAATGCATGACTGAAATCAAGATCTGTTTGTTTGACTGCAGAGCCAGCAGGCACCAAACCCAGCCTGAAGTTCTCCTCTTTTTAGAGTAAATATTTTCGGCATATGGAAGGAAAGACTGCCAAGTGAGGGGAATATTAGCTGAACTGGCTCACCGAATAGGCTGACAAATACTTACAGGTCCCTCATTCCTCACCTCCTGGGGCCAGCTCTGGCAGTCTTCACTCACCAGAGCAATCCTGAAGCCAAGGAAACCATGTGCCTGGGTAAGGTGAGTCCAAGGTTGGCTCTGTCAATCAGAGAGAAGGAACACGGTGCCAACAGCACTCACACAATTATCTGGCTCAGGTTTTGAAACCTCTTCTCAACAGCAGTGATTCAGCAGTTGATTACTGTTCATTTACTGGAAGCTGCTTCTCATCACTCCGAAGGAAAAACAACTGGAAAAGGCCTATATCACTCAATTTTACATCAGACAAGACCATTATGGTCAATTGCAAGCTTACAAAAAAACCCCATGTACTGGAAAGTTCCAAAATAAAAATATTTTTTTTCTTTGAAGATTCTTTTGACTTTCATGTTAACATAATGTTCCTTTTATTTGCTTTCTGGTTTTTTGGCCTTCTGGATGTGCACTTCCCATTTTTTTCTGATCTCATGAAGACCAGAAACTTTACTGTATATATAACCCACCCCCACAGACTGGGGCTTACGAGGGGAAAAAAAAAATAGAAAAAGAATTACACTTTTGCAAGATCCAAGAGAAGTCACAAGAGTTTTTGTTGTACCTGCTCTCCCAGCCAACATGCTGAAGGCTGACCTGAGACCCTCTAGAGCAAAAAGCATGAGTGTCTGGCACCTGTGGAAACAATTTTTAACCGGGGCTGCCACACATGTACTGCAGCCTATGGGACTACAGGAATATGCAAAGTCCAGTCCTGAGCTTGACTAATTCAATGGCCTCTTTGTAATTTCAGAAAGTCACATCCCTGGGGATGCTGCTTCAGCAAACAGTAGCATCTAGTCCTGGAAGTACCATACTGAAGAGTAGTGGCTTAATCTGGTATCTTCACTGCACTGTTTTGATTTGTCATCTGTGCTCTGAAAGACTGACACCTGCTAGGAGGCTACCCACAACATCTAATACAGTTTGTGTTTTGGGGACTTAACCAGTGGTTAGGAGCCTGGTGTGCCACAGGTACATTTTACAGGTTACATCAATGGATTTTCTTCATTCAGTGTCACTGCAGTCTGCAATCTTTAAAATAACACATGTAATTCAGAAACAAAGCTATAGATAATATTTATCAGAACTTCTGTTGCTTTAAGTCTTTCCTTTCTGGCCAGTTCACCTGAGTTTGGATACCAGCCACCAGGTACAAACATCTTTCACAATAGCTGGGAAAACTTACACCAGCTATCCCCTCATCATCTATGCTTGCCCTGCCACCAGCACAATGATGTCCTGAGCCTTCACTTGGTCCCCTAGAAGCTGACACAATGCCAAGAAAAGACCAGCCCCTATAGCTGTTTGAATTTCACATTACTCTTATTCCAGGGCAAGCATCTTCCCGAGACTATTCACACAACTTTGGTTTGGCCATATCCCCCTCCCCAGATCTAACAACTATATTTACATAGCAAACTAGAGACTGTGTTGCTCATCACAACATCCCTTTCAACATACTGAGTGGTACCATGGCTTCATCACATTTGACATCTCATTGCTTCTGCTTACAAGTAATGGTTGGACAGAGATTGCAACATTTTTGCAGAGCACGTGCCTACAAAACTTCCACTACACAGGGGTGTCCATGTAACCTGCCTCATTCAGTGACGCTTAAGGCCACATCCTGCTACAGGCAATATAAGTTGTTTTTAATCAGGTGTATAATGGTTGTTAATGAGGAGCTAACCAGTGGGAGTTGCACCAGATCATCCCAGCTGTGTGATATCATCTTTGCAAAGGGAGGCATCCCAGAGTTACACCAAGGTCACTCACAGCAAGTGTCAGCCTGTGGCTTTCGGTCTCTGTGGGACAGCTTGCTTTGCTTAAACATTCATCAAGATACCAGGACAGGTAACTTTGCTCAGCTCAGTTCAGTTCTTCCAGGACTCAAAGCTACAGTTTGTCAAGGTGAGTGGAGCAGTCAGCCCTAAGAAGATGACCTTCTGAAGCTGTGTAGTATTTCCGTGGGTTTAGTTATGGGTTCTACAACTTCAGACATATCCCTCATTACCAGAGCATTATTTACACATTTGTGAAAACTGGTTAACTCACATGTATGTGTAACAAACCCCTGTTTTATTGTTCACGTAATACATATTCTGAGATACTGTCACATATTCAATAGATGCAATAGTAACAACGATTTGTGTCTGAATCCTCATCATCTTTCCCATACTTTCCACAGTGTCCTCACAACTGCTGAACTCTCCTCTGGCCAGGTCCATCCCATCCCATCCCCACCTAAAGTTAATGTAATTGCCTAGGTATTCTTAAAAGCACCCCACCAGATGGTAGGGCAGGGGATAGTGGCTTGGGGACTTCCTTTGCCTTTTAGGACCAGTCATCTTGATAACGGCTCCAGTGGTCCTACTTCCACCTCTGATACCGATCCCAAAAGGGAGCACTGAGGAGTGCTATCCTAGCGAGTATGAAATGAGCTGAAGTGGTGGTGGTTCAGATGAAAGAAGGATAGAATAGTCCATCAGCCCACTCTCCTCAGTGATGAAAAGGGAGGGCATTTGATCAGTTTTGTTTCAGTTGTGGGCAGAAGAAAGAATTCCAGACTCTTGGTCCCGAACTGAGATGTTTTCAACCTCTTGGAAATGTTTGTGAATCCTCTCAGTGGATTTCCCTTGTGCACACTCAGGAACCAGGTGGTTTGTGGAATGTAGTTGGTGAGTGTGATCTGACAGACTACCAGCTCCTGAAGAGGACCTTTATTATAGGAAACCTGTAAGCAACCCTGTCCTGCCTGGGTAAGGAATAAGACCTGCCCAGTAGTCTCCTTCCAGCTCAACATCTCCTGTCATCACAGGACACAGCTGGGACTTTGATCCTCCTTCTTACTAAGGTTCTCCAATACCCTCTGTGGCTGGCCCCCAAGCCTTGAGGTTGTATTCTCTTTTCCCAGAGATATACATCTGCCTCCATGCTCATCCCTACATTTTAAACCAGGCAAGGTGCTATCTCCACTCCACCTCTCTTCATCCAAAAACCTCCTCCTTCCAGGCCACCATGTCTCCTCACTGCTGTTGCAACGTCCTTCTCCAGGACACCATCTCCCACACAGGCAGATGACCACCACCCTCCTCCCTGCACAAAGCAACTCCAAGTGTAACTTAGCTAACTGCTGTCTATGTCAAATATGACCTTTTTCATCTCCCTTTAACTTCTCCTTCTGAACCTCTGGAGGCCAGTCCCAAGCACCTTTGGCTCAAGGGACCTATGGAGCTCCAGCAACTTTAGCTTCATATCTTAGTCTCAGCTGCTGCCTCCATCCTGTGTTATATGACTTTGTATGGAATTTATCTTATCTAAATAATTTAATAATCTAAGAAGGCTCTAGTCTTAGCTTGACCCCCAAGACTCTCCCTAAAATCAACAGATAGCCATCTAGGACAAGTAGGATACCCAGGGCCAGGTGTATACCAGTTTCTCCCCATGTGTTGCAGGAGGAACTAGGTGTCGGCAGCTTGCTGGGTGACCGCTGGTGTTAAGGGAAATGAAATCCATCTGGGTCATTCCACACCTCTTCTCAAAAATCACCCCTTGCAACCATCTTCCCAGATCACTGGACTTCACTTCAGCTAGACCTGCCTCCAAAGTCAACTTTTCTGTCCCATCACCACCTTGCAATTTCTTTATTCTCCTATCCTATTTTTCATGCCTTGCTCATCCCAGGTTGTAATTACATTACTCATGGTAGGTCAAGCAAATGTGATGTCATACTGTTGGTAAAACCACTGGTCAAATTTGCCCCTTGTTAAGCCAGTATGATCTGATTTTTGGCCTCAACCCTATGAGCACGCACATACTTGTTTAATTGCATACATGAGTTGTCGTGCTACCTGCACTGGGACTATGCCCATGTGTGAAGGAAAGCACGTGCCCACAAACACAGAGGCTCACAGGTACGGAAAGGGAAGGGGTTGGTTAGATTCTTTCCAACTGTTGCTGGGTCTGGAGATCTGCTACATCCCACAGCATGTTCTGTTGTCACAAACAGGAAAACCAGGAAAATACATAGGGGTCTTGTGGCTCCAAAGCCTCAGTATAGGGCTGTCTCAGGGCACTGTCCCTCAAAACAAGGAAGGAATAGAAAATAGTTTTAACACCCAGCAGCCAGATGTCTCCCGGTCTCTTCCAGGTGCAAAAAAAGTGGCCTGCACAAGGCATGGGATCAAGCCATAAATAAATCTCGGTGCTTCTACCTGCATATTAACCTTCATCCATCACCACAGTTATTAGCCAGGACTGAGCTGTAACATTTTATGGCATTTAGGACAGATGACACTTTCTTTAGACTTAATAGGATGTCCTGTGAACTAATTCACTCAGCTACAAACTATTACTATTATAATAGGCTGTGCATATAGTGGGTTTAAGTATCAGGTGGGGGACAAAGTGGCATGCTGTGTAAGGACTGTCAAGATACTGAGACAGGGTTAGAAATGGCTTAATGTAGCTGTCTACTTCAGGGGCTGCTGCCTCACTCTGGTCTGAGACATCCAAGTGAGATTTAAGAGAGAGCCAAAGAGTCTAATATAACCATTAACTTCTCAGTGAACACTCATCTCCATTTCCATAAAACGTGTCTTCTCATTTCTATAGTTAAAAAGAGTTTCAAAGGTTTTTTCTTTTGCAGGAGTTCAGTCCTGATCCAGTCTTTCAAAGTCAAAGAAAGACTTCCCTCAGCTGAAATAAGCATTGTATCAAGCCCCAGCAGAAGGTAATTTTGTGAATTATTTTTGTGGATCCTTTTCTACAAGGATAAAAAACCCCAAATCACAGAGAGATGATATTACTCCATTACTATGCTCCTAGAAAAGGACCTGACGTTTTTATTTTGGAATGAAGATTCAGAAGTTCTCCAACAGGTAACAATGGCTTTTCCATGAAAAAGCTCATAGGATTCATATCATTAGCCATATTGCCCAAATTTTCTTTTTCTTCTTGTACACTTTGTTTGTTTTTAACTGAAGCAAAGCTGTGACTGCATGTCAGCCCTTTATCCTCCCCCAAAAGGGGGAGAAACTTAGTCATGATACATTCATCATTCCCAATTATTCCAACAGCCTGAATACATCAACAAAAAGGCCCAGTCTAATGAAAAAAAAAGAAAAAAAGGAAAAAAACAATAAGGAAAACAAGTTTCCATATGTTTACCATAAAAAGAACCTAGACTCCACCTTGGGGTGTATAAAAATATAGACTACAGATTGTGTATTTTGGCATTAGTTAAAAAATGCCTTTGTAAACATACCCTATTAAAATTTAACTGCAGCTTTTATCATTTACTCAAGTAACATATGAAAGGGCTAGAACACATTTATCACAGAAGTAGTCATTTTATCAGGGCTTAGTATTAGCAGTGATGTATTGTGCAATTTGCAGGGCATGCCTGGTTTACAATACAATACTGGTGAGTACTATCCATACACATCTGTAAAGTATCCTTTAAAGTGTATCCAGAAACATTAACACCTATTAAAAAAAAAAAAAAAGTCATAAGAGCAGCAGACTTTTCAGTCCTGTAGATAAGACTTAACATATGTGATTCATGTCCAGACTGCTGGCCAAGAGAGGGACGTGTAGGCAGTACTACAGTAGGAGAACAAGTTTCAACTATTCTCTTTTTTTGCTGGTTACTGAGATGCAATTAGAACAAATATCCTCAAATAACTCTAGATTGAGATTCAGCATCACTTTTTGGACATAGTTTTTATGGTATCAAAATAAATGTTGTAAGAGCTCATATGAATCATTGAGCTGTCAGGTCTGGATGCTTCCCACTCAGTTTGGATTTTAACGAGCCAGAGATGCTTGAAAGACTTCAGTTCTTCTTAAAAAGTAGCTTATATGACTCACTGAATTTTGCATTACCCCAGCAATTGCCTGGCTAAGCATACATACCACTCATGGGCCAGTGGCAAACCCTCGGCAGCCCTCGCTGCTGGTGGCAACACAAGATCAAGCAGGAACTTGATGATCTCACTTGGGACCTGAATTTTGTCAAGAAATTCCTTTAACAGACTTATTCTAAGCCTTTCAAAGTAGTCACTGTTTCTACTACAAACAGAGCAACAGCAGAGGGAGAGTTTAAATGGAAGAGTTATATTAAACCATCACAGCTATTAAAGTACAACTGAGTAATTCCCCAGTTACTTTACAGAAGCAGCAAGAACCATATGAGTACCACACACTGTTCTTGCATCTCAGGCTTGATGAGCATACTGATAATAAGGTTTGAGCATGAGCAACATGTAGCAGTGGCAGGAGGTGCACACAACCATGCAGAACTGTGGGCAAGAAGTGTTACACCACGGTGTTACCACACAGCATCATGTATTTGCATAGGAACGAGACACCAAAGGGTAGGGCCACTGAGTTATTTCCCCGCTTCAGCTTTTCTAAGGTTGCATTAAAGAAAGGGGGCTGCTATTTATTTTTAAAATTGATGGTCTTCTGTATCTTAACTATATTGCCTAGAAATTCCTCATATGAAGGTCTGCAATTCAATGTAAAAACATTAAATGCCTTTTTGTCCTTTCAAGTGGAAAAGCTTTCATCATTACAACAGAGGAGTAAGCAGGAGGAAAGTTAAGACGATCTGCAGGTGGACAGCACAATGACCCCTTTGAGTAGAGGGGCAAAGACAGTTGGTCAATAAACACTCTGCTGTTTATTTTGGTTTTTGAATGTGTGTGAGATTGGGAATTCAAAGGATTATATTCAGCACAGCTTAGCTTTAGTAAAACACATATTCCAAGACCTGCACGCATCACCAAATGTTACAGTCCATTTCATGAGGCTTGAATACATCACTTCTGTTGTTTCTGTTACAGGAAAAATATCCTGCACTATACAAGGACAGTGAATATTCAGGCAAATATCCTTAATTATCCAAGGACAGTGTTTGATTTTGTAGCAAAGTAGATACTGGCAGTATATGGATTAACTAATTATCTCTGTTTACGTAAAGAAAACTTTGTTTTGATGTAGGATGAAAATGACTGGAAAATACAAGTCAGATATTTCATCTTTTCTTTCCCATGTGCCAGTCACACGTGCTAACAATATCCCCCCGCCATTCATCACACGTTTTATTTGCTATGCCTTAACCCCATGGAAGCAGGTCACTCCTCGAGCCAAGCTGAACATATGCATTACACATATTTGTGCACAAAACATTGTGCTCCAGAATAGTGTGTTTTCTTCCTGAAGAGAAGTTTGGAGACTGGAAAAAGTGGGCACTTTGTTCACGCCAAATTATTTTTGGTGGTTATACATGTACAAATGAAAGGGAATATCCAGCAGGAGATGCTGGTGGAAAACATTCAAGTGACAAAGAGACAGTGGCATTTCTCAGCTACCTGATAACAGGAATGTTTCTCTAGTCAACATGACATCACTGAATCAATAGCAATTCTGCCCTGCAAGGCCACTTTGGGGAAAGCTGTGTATGCATGTCCAGAAACAGTGTTTGCACTTTAACAACTGCTCTGCTTTATCAGTGCATTTTACAGCCACTGCTGTTAACTGAATTATATTGCTGCTGTGAAGTACCTCTGAACCCCAAGCCTGCTGCCTTGCACAAAAGAAAACAAGGCCAGGCAGATGGAAGAGAGGACATGGGGCAAGCATTATAGTTTGTGGTCAGCATGAGGGTCACCATCTCCAAAAGGGAGTCTGAAATTACTGTACTTAGTCTAAAAAGCATCTAATGTAAAGCAGCAACCTGCTCAGGGATCCAAGAAACAAATCTGAGTGAGAGCCTTAAAAAGTCCACAGGGTTGTTCCCTCAATTTCCAGGAGTTTAAAGTCAAATGCAGGTGACATAGGGACCACCAGAGAGGGCATTTTTCTTGGGCAATTTTTCCCCATCAGCAGTGACAAGTAACTCAGGAATTGGAGCCTGCTCCTGCCCAAGAAGACCTGGCTCCCAGCACTGCCCACAGGGATGTCTCCTCATTTTCACTGTTGGTTTCCTATGCCATGGCTAGCTGTGGCCTGAGCTAGACCCTGCTGATAAAAAGAGCACTGGCCAGGGACTCCCAGGACACATCAGAAACAGGGAAACCCTGTTTTCCAGGGTGCAAAGAGACTTGAGCTGTGCAAACAGAAGTCTTGCCTTCATCACTGGAAAACAAGCACCAGTCCATTTTTGTTTGCTTCAGTAGATGTAACCTCCAGCAACACTTAGCTCAAGTCTTGCTCTAGGTCTAGTCTATTCTTCCTATGCACCTCCCAGTGCTCATTTGGGTATCACCTTCAGGCATTATTAACATTGCCTCTTATGCTGCTGTGTCTAAACACCAGCACCCTCAATAGGAGTGGAAGCAGAATATTTTGGTTGTTTTGTTTATTTTCTTCTTTCTCCTTTTATTTTCTAAAAGGCTGGGAAGCTTTTTGTCACACCTTAACAGGAGAAATAGTACTGTAAGTTCAAGGTACAAACAACAAGTATTTGTAAAGCTCCAGTGACTGCAATGAAGACCTGAGATGTCCATGCTAGCCTCTGCTCCCATCTCTATAGAGAAAACCCACTGGTCTCTCCATAGGAGCTTTGCTGGGAGCAGATATGTCCCTGGCCAAGGGAGACTATGCAGACAGCTGGTAGCCAAAAGATGTGCTTCAGCTGTGTGCTCACACAAGCTCAGGGGAAAAGGTCTTTTCCAGCCTTGGTATCAGATTGCGTGTTGGTCCTGGCGAGGCTGCCACCCCACAGCATGGTTTTTCCTATGGCTGACAGTACCTGGCCTTTCTCTTTCTGCCTGGATTTCCATTTTTAAGCTAGGGAGTAATGAAGGTTATAAATAAGTATCAGGAGAGGAGCCAGCCACTCATACTACAGATCGCAGAGGTTAAGCAGAAGTGCCTCCTTGTATCAGCCCAATCCCTGCTCGAAACCCCTGGGGGGGTCCCTGTTTCCCATCTGTGGTGGGGCCTGGGAGGATGCACTAATTGCTTATATCACTAGAAAGCCCATTGTCTGGGCAGCATTTAGATGGTTGGAATGAATAATCATTAAATTATGGTGAGCTGGACAAGGAAAACACCCACAATAAGCAGCAAGAGCTTTAAGTATACCATCTAATGGTTCTGTGGGTGACCACAATTATTCTTCCATCTTTTCTGGAAACAAATTGTCCAGCAAAGCCACACAGCTACAAACCAGGTTGTTCTGAGGCTAGCATCAAAATGTCACAGAATAATTCACTGGGGATGCACAGGGAGGTTGTGGAGTCTCCTGCTCTGGAGACATTCAAAATCCACCTGGACATGTTACTGTGTGACTAATCTAGGTGATCCTGCTCTGGCAGGGGGGGTTGGACTAGAATCATAGAATCATAGAATGTTAGGGGTTGGAAGGGACTTCTAGAGATCATCGAAGAGTCGAAAGCCTTTAGATGATGTTTTGAGGGGTTGGAAGCCCCTAACATTCTGTGATCCTTTGTGATTTTGTGATATTCCTTTCCTCTACCTACTGCAATTGCCTAGTGCAGCACCAAGCTTCAAGGACACTGTGTCAAGTTACAACTTCATCTGGCATGAGTTACCCAGAGAAGGTCAGCATACATCTCACCCTCCCGGTGGGTCTCAGTGTGGCAGATGACATTTATCAACACCCTCCCCCCCGACAAGCTTGCATATGGGAGCGCTCAGCATCAGCATCCTTCTGGTCACTGGCACTGGACAGCCCTAAAACTCCGCATTGCTGTGTCTCCATGGCACTGATCCAACCACCTAATGTGGTTTCCTGCATGGCATTTTCAAATCACAAACTATGGAAATATTTAATCTCCAGTTGCAGAATTATATCTCTGTGAATAACATATCCTTCCTAATTAATAATTGCAATATTGCCAAGAAAGTTATGAAAGCTTGTGTCCCTCTATTCCTCTAGTAGGCCTGACATTTTCCCAAGTTTTCATAAGTTGTATTTTAGCAAATAACACTACTTCTCTTTGTGCTTCTCAACATTTTCTGGAATAATTTAGGGTAAAGTTCTTTAACATCTAATTCTAACTCCTTCATTCTATTTTCATTCTAGGCATATCTGCAGATAACCTGTCAATAAATTTCAGAGGCACAATATTAAAATTGCAGTGAAATAAGTGAATATTAAGAGGGAGGAGAAATAGTGTTTGCTACAAAAACTATTAATAATTTCATATAGCCCAAATGTATTTGAAAATAAGTGTTGTCAATTAAAAGAAAAAACATGGAAGTTTAGTGTTTTAAAGCAGAGGCTAGGATGAAATAATTTCATGTTTAATAAACTGAGCTTTGACATGCATTTTTGGTATTTGGGCACTTTCCCTGACTTGGAAAGTTGGAAACTAGAATGTGTTGGTTTAATTTTTTTTTTTTTAATAAAGCCTATAAAAAACAAAACTGAACTAAATAAACTTACTTGGAAAAAAAAAGTAAAAAAACCACAAACAAACAAACACCATAATCAAAATAAACCCAAAGAAACCTCTAACCAAAAATGAATCACTGTTAGAAAATGCTTCTCAGGGCAGCCACAGCTCCACTCCCTGCCCTGCACTAGCAGTAGCTGCAGCT
>JANVCC010000017.1:7847665-7957570 GCA_025345505.1 Todiramphus chloris collaris | reverse complement strand
GCAGCCACAGCTCCACTCCCTGCCCTGCACTAGCAGTAGCTGCAGCTTTCACGCCGGGCACAGGGACCCTCACTGGAAACCTCTGACTCCCCACCTGACTTAGAGAGCCATGGCTTGTGGCACAGTATTTTAGGCTTTTATTTTCTGAAGATGATCCATATGTGTATTTTCATAAAAAAAAAAAAAAAAAAACAGAAAACAGTATTAAATCTTTACAGTTCTTTCCAAAATGGAAGTTTCACTCTGTGCCAGCCTTATTCACAGAGCAGGATGTTGTTGTATCAGAAGCTCAATTATGACAGGCATTGGCAGCCTCCGCTGATGACAAAGAGGCTCAATGTTTAAGATGTCCTGAAACAAGTAGAAGCAAAAATTAGGTCCTGCATACATTAGGTTTGGGATCAATAGGGAAGAATGATCAGCGATAAAACGCTGTTGCCTTTTAAATCTCCCTGCTTGGTGCACAATATCTGCAGCTCTCCAGTATTGCTGTAAAAGTCTGGCAGATCCACAGTAAACCAGTGCAAATCAGTGCAGCTATACTGGTGTTGGTGGAGCCACACTGGTTTACACTGGCTGAAAACCCGCTTTAAGGTACATGAAATCATTGCAAAAAAATGTAGAGGGAGTGGGGGGTTGAAGCAGTTCACAAGTTTGTGGGGTATTTTTAAAGGACACAAATGGTTGGTCAAGGTGCATGAAATTGTAGGCGAGCTGCCTTCATAATCACAGCTGTGGGAAACAGCTACAAACAAACCCCACAGAATGACAAGGTAGGTGAATGCTAGCGAGATGGAGGTAAGTGTTATGGAAATAGCTCAGCTGTCTGTGACTTCTCTTAGGGAAAAGCTGAATAAGCATGCTGGACCCAAAAGAGATCTTCTGACCCCCTCTGTTTTCTGAGCAGTTTCCTCACTAACAGCTTGCAGACTGCACTGGTATATGGTACAACATATGCTGCCTATGGACTCGATATCAGAGGTGAATATTTTATGATAGCTAACAACTAATTCCGTGACTACTAACTGACAGGAAATGTGCTCTGAAAAGAGAAAGGAGTTCCTCAAGCTCCTTCTAAATCCTCAGCCTCCTGCTCTCTGCTCAAACACCTGCAGTGAGTGACATTACCTACCTTCAAAGATATCGTCCACTTCCTCCCTCAGCTAGAACTGAGCACTGTGTTCACTGCTATCTTGAGCGATCATGGAGAAGGTAATTCAAGAGAAAACGCTGTGACAAAAAGTGAAACTAAAATTTCTGAACTAAGAAGTTGCTATTTGTGTCAGAACAGACTGAAATTTCACCAGGGCATGCTGTGTGAAAACATGTCAAGGAGACAACCTTCGGTTTCACCTTTTGTAAATCTCTATTTGTACTGTGTTGGCAACCGAGCGCCTCCCAAGGCTTGGCATATGGTATCATGTGAAGCACAAAATAAAAATATTGCACCCATCTGTACTCCTACATGTTTTTGCTGGCCAATTTCTATGAAAGCAGATTAATAATACTTTAAAAAAATCCTTAAAACACCATCACAAAGACATTTCCAGTTTTGTGTACCTAAAGTACTTCATCAGAAGAAACACTTCCAGAAAGCATCGTATTTACTCTTGGGCTGTTATCCAAGAAGTTGTTAGGATGAATGGGCCCTAACATGGAATTAAATGCAATTAATGCCTATGGCAAGGTTCCTTTACATTCCGATGAAATAAAGGAGAAATCATCTCTCACATAATAAGCCAAGATAGTTAAGTGCATTAGTTACTAATACTCATAGTCCTGTAGCATCTGTCAGCTCTTTTAATGGTCCAGAGTCGGGTCAATTAAGAGAGTAAGACTGGAACAACTAGAGATAAACTTTCTTTGCAAGTTCCAGTTTCTCTCTGCTGTTGCCTTACCATCAGAAAGTGCTTAACTGGAACAGGCATGAGGCCAAATCCTATCTAGGGAAATTCCCCGCATCACAAGTTATCTATTTAATTCCAATGGCACTATTTTATAATGGCCCTTCCTGTTTCTTTCTCTTTGCTTCTCAGTCTAGCTGTGCTGAAAAACTGCCAGCTTTTTGTGTTTGGATTTAACTTTCTGGCTTCTTTTTTTTTTTTTTTTCCCCCTAAATCTCTAGACACCCCCTTAGGCTTTGAAAACTCTGTGTTATTTCTAGATGCGTAAGTCAACAACAACTTTTCGGGAAGGCTTATCTCGCCAGCTATAAACTCTTTGCCTACCTGACTCTCTTGAGAACAAGATGTATTGGCTGCTCATAATTCATGTAAATGTTCAGTGTTTCATGACAAAGAGAAACATGCCGAATTATTTTTATCTCCTCTCCCGGAATAAATCCCCGCACAGTTCATTTCCAGGCATCCATCACTTCACACCAGAGTCAGGGCTTTGGTAACGAAGGGAGATCTAAGCAGAGAGGCCTCCGGAGCATTAACCTGCTCCAAGTGGGGCAGAAGCAAAGCAGGACCACATTCCACCTCCAGAAGTCCAACTTTGCCATGGTACATTTAAAGCAAAAATTTACCAACACATGCTCGCACTGTTAGTTTAATTAAAAAGAGCTATAAGCAACCTTGTTCTCTGCACTGGAACAGATCTGTCTGGAAGTGTTGGATACCAAGGACAGATAGGAAACATAACACACATTGAAGAGAGCTATGGGAATAATTTGAAGCAAATATTTAAAATGCAATAAATTCTGCCTTTATCCACTCAAGAATGGCCATGAACTGAACTGCAATTTTGCTTCAGCTTATCTAATTTTAATCATTTATCATTGCATCAAATGATTCTTGGTCTGTAAATTATGTAAATTAATGTAAATAATGGAAAACCAGTCTGTGTTGACCTGCCCTTAGCAGGAAGTGACACATTCTTGTTACAGCCATCTGAAATGAAAGCATAATCTCTTAAATGCTTTAGGTTTGGTTTCCCTATAAAACCAATTTTTTTTCATTGCTTCAGGACCAGTTTTCAATATTTAGCAACGGTGTAGGGGACGCTTCTATTTACCTTCTATTTACTTTTATTTACATCTTTGCATGGGCGATTAGCATGAGCCAAGGAAACACAATTAAAAATTAGCATTTATTAGGTCTAAGAGACCGGAGCAGGGAATATGACTGGAAGCAGGTTGGTCTTATCATTGCTAAACCTTGAACTATCAGACAAGTGGAAAGGAGTCATAAGGAACTATTACTCAAAACATACCTTTCCATAGATATAGGCCATGTCAAGGGTGTGTTTTTTGGCTATCAGCCTTCTTATTAATATCTCTCAAAGAATCAGAGGCAAACTTTGATAACATAACAGTCTGTAAGGTAGGCTGATAAAAAGTTAATAGGTCAAACAAATGGGAAAAGTGTCTTTAGCTGGAACTGAGAGTTGTGTTTGGGTGGATAAAAGCTTGCAACAGTGTTAGATTACAGAGGGTGACACAATTCTGCCAAAATGTCGTGAGATTTTATCTCAGACTTTTTGTAAAAAGGCATTTGCTTTTGATTGTTCCAAGTCCCCACAGAGAAAGACCAATTGACACAACTGGTTAGAATGTCAAAATGCTTTTTTGAAGCTGAAATAAATGCACTGATTAGGGGGAAATGTCCCCTCTCAAAATGTTATAATTACATTAAAAGCAAGGCAAGAGACAAAAATGGGACAGAAATTTGCCATAGGCTTTGCTGAGATGTATTTGTACAACACTGAGAGCTGAACTACACTGATTTTAATAAAAGACTGTTTCTGCAACCTGCCATGTGATTAAAAACAGACCTGCCTTGGGTACAACAGACAAATCAAGGACTTGAGGACCCAAATAGTTTCACTGAATGTAGCTCAGATCTGAGACAGTGCTGAGTCTCAGCAGGACCTTTCCCCTTACTGAAATGCAACCCTGGGAGTCCAGGGTGGCCAAGGATGAAGATGGTGAACCTACAACCAGATGTGTGACTTGTTCAGCTTCTTTAAACCTGAGCCACCCTGTAGGGACCAGGATCTAGGCTCTGACACACAGGACCAATCAGAGACACCAGGACTCCCACACTTTCTGCCATCACACCCCAAACTCCCAACCCTAGAGAGATCCAGAGCTATTTAGGGCTTGATTTTTTTTCTCCGACAGAACCTGGAAATCTTGACTTTCAAGGTAAATCCAGGACATCAAGAGCTCCCAGGCTTCCCACCACATTGTGTCGAGCTGGAGCCGGTGTCCGCTCCAACAGCCCATCGCCCTGCGGGCACTGCTGATAGATTTGCTCCGGAGCCACATCTCCCCGTTGTCCTGGCAGCTACTTGTGAAATTTGCACTGTCCTTGGCCTTCCAGCTGCTACTATTTATTTCATTAGTAAACATAGTGTTTCAGCGCTTTTAAAAAGTAAATTTCCAGTTTCTGGGAAATAGGGATGAAATTAAATTAAATCAAAACTTTCACAAGATTTGCTATGAACCAGAAATCGTGCTTGCTTGCCATTTTTCATCTATAGTTCTGGAAAAAAAAAAAATAGGTCTTCTGAGCTGAGCTTGGACAAATCAAAGTGGAGCTTTTAAAGTCAGTGGTTACTTTAAAAAATTTAGCCTTACGTTTGAATTTCACTCTGAATTAGTTCACCTTCTTAAATATCTTAGATAACTTTTATAAGAATGAAAAGTCAAACTTCACAGGCCTTTCAGACATTTACTGCGTATTTTTAAAGCAGAAAAAAAATTAAATATATATATATATAGAACCTGTGTGAATTCATCCTATATCTGTCAGAATTGTTATATCAAGTGTCTGGAAGGGCCTTTGGAGGTTCAGCACAAAGAAGTAAAAATCTATTCTCTGGTGAGGTTCCCTGCTCCTCAAATACAAAATTTGCAAATCACCTGGAAATTCAAAAGAAAGGAAGAAGGAAAATATATTAAATGAGCACGTAATTGGGTTTTAAAGACAAAGAGAAGTTGTCTAGATTGCAAGAACTGTGAGGATCCAGTCCTCAAGAATTAGTCATCCTGGTGGGCACCGAGAAGTGACAACAGAAAGACAACAGGGACCAGACTAGGGAATGATAAGGGACTTTTAGCTATCTGTTTGTCCTGCTTTCAGTGGTCATACTTGAAAATTGAGAATAATAAGCATGCTCAGTATAGAAACAATGCACATGCCAAAAAGAAAGGGATAGGTTGATGAAATTCACAGGGTGCTCAAGCTCATCCTTATGCTCAGCATCACCACTCAGAGGGCAATCAGGCTCTTCCAGTCAGGAAAATCAGGAAAGTAATGCTAAACTGGCCTTTTATTCACAGACTTATCCATCCTTTGCTGCAGGTATCAGCATGTTGGTAAGGACAGAGGAAGAGTGAAGACAGTCAGTCAAAGCAAATAGAATTCCCACATCACAATCATCTGCCAGAACAAAACTCAGTCAGCTGTGTCCCTGGCATACAACGCCACCATGCATGGGATGGCATGTGCAGAAACAGCATTGTAAGCACGTGGCAGACATTGCCACTCACCATGTTGGCTGGCCCCAAGCTAGCTTCCTATTGCCTTGTTCTGCAGAAGCAATATCAATCAGCTTGCCCTGACACTGTGACACAGTCCAGCTGAGCTGACAGCTGTTTTGCAGCTGCAATCACACTTTAAAACTTCACTGGCCTCCCTGTCAGTTGCAGTCATCTTCTACCCAGCCTCCTCCAGGAATGTAGAGGGACTCAGACCTCAGTGAACTGAACTCTGTAGATGAGCTCCTCTGCTTACCCATCTCTGTGCATGCACACAGATTTTAATAAAATACCACAGTTTGTACCCCTCTGGCTCATGGAGTTAAGTTCAGACCTAATTTAAGCTCTGGAAACTTGCAGTACTGGGGTGTAACGTCAGGTTTGGCCTTGTATCTTGCATGTGAGATAGTCATATGTGGACTCCAGTATCACTAGTTTAAAATATTGTTCTTTGATCATTGCAATATTGTCTGTTTTTTTAAGAGGGGCGAATGGTCATATACCTCCTTTCAAACCAACAGTGGAAGCCTAGTTTCGAAAACATTCTTCTGAAGGGAAGAGCAGTGAACACTGTCACTGTCCACTGATCAGCTAGTGAGACTCCCCTTGCTAAGTTTTCCTTCCATGTTAGTATATCTAAAGGGAATTTTATAGTCTTTGGACATTCATCAGTACCTAGCCAGTTATAAGTGCAGCTGCGCTCATACCAGACAACCTGTCAAGAGAGGAAATGCAGTTCCCTAATCCTGGCCCAACACATTAACTTCCCTCATAACCCTTCTTTCTAACCCTTTTTTTGTTATTCACCTCACAGAGTCAAAAAGTCATGACCTCTGACAGAAAAAATGTGTGCGAGAAAAAATGATAGCACAGCATTTTGACTCTCTGCACTGGTTGGGAATATGTTTTCAGAAGAATAAAAAGAGAGAAGGAAGATCAAATGAGAAACCAAGCAACTAGAAAGACAGAAGAAGTGCAGGAAGTAAGTTGAAGAAGGGAACAACATCAATGTATGAGGGTGAGTGAAGCCAAGTGAGCCTTATCCTTAACCATGGAGTAATTCCCTGGCTGGTGGGGAGCCCAGAGGCAAACTCCCCAAGGGAAGATGAAGAGGGAAGAGCAAAGGTCCCCCAGCACAGGGAGTACTCGTGGGTGGGGAGCCACGGAGAGACTTTTAAATGCTTACTCTCTTTTGTATTGAAGAGTAAAAGAATAGTGAGTTAATGAGAAGGGCTGGCTGAGGCCTCTCCCATAAATCAGTTGTCTCAGGGGAAGGGGTGGGGGGAGAAGAAAAAGACACCCCTCTACAAAGTAATGCAACAAAAACAAGAGATCAAGATTTTTCCCACACTTAATAACATTTTACATGATTACAATAAAGGATCTCCAGGGAGTGAGGTTGCTTTGTAATGCCAAGACATGTACTTGAAAAGAGCAGCTAGACAAAACTGTAATAGAATTCTAGGTTTTGTAGTCTGGAAAAAAAAGCACAAATATATGTATAGGAGAAGCTTTTAAAGAAATAATCCTTTAAAGAAAGTGAGGGAAAACAAACAGAAGTAAATTGCATTTTCAAACATCAGTGACAACCCCCTGAGAAGGAGGCTACAAAATTAACTTAGTTATTTATATTACTATTTGTTCAAACAGCTTGTAGGTCTTCAATGGATTATGCATTATTTGGTGAAATACATCGAAATTTATGCAGAAAAAAAAATAAGAAAAGACCATGAAATTACTAAATATTCACACCCAGGCTCCTCATATAGACACAGAGTAACAAAATACCTGTCTGCAGCGGATGGAATTGAGAAAAAACTGTGACAATTAGAGGCACCACCAGGCTTCAGAATTATGTAGTAGTCTGAGCAAAGACTTAAATTTAGGACACAAACCTTAATCACATCTCTGAGAAGCAACTCAGTGTCATTTTGAGTAAATCAGATATTAGTTTTGTAAGCGTTTACGACATGATTGTGATTGATATATTTGCCTGAATCTCACTAAAACTGGAGAGGAGTTGTTTCTTTCAGTTCATGGCTATCACACACACTTTTTGCGTAATAAGTATCTCAGAGGCTTGCTTTGCTTTGCTACATTGGTGATAATAATGCTTCTTTTGTCTACTTAGCTCTTAACCTTTTTACAAGTGCTTTCTCCATGGGACCACCTCATGACACCAAGTACTGTAAATGCACAGACTTACTAACAGTATGGAATCCTTATGGTTAATGAAAAATCGGTAAGCTCTCTCCATATGAATTTTGTGTTGTTATTTAGACATTAAAACACTAACATAAATCAAAACACGTCATGAGCCAACATTGCTTTTGGTTAAAATAAGCTGTGTGTAATTTGTGTTGAAGATAGACAAGGCAAAATGGCAGCACACCCCTCCCTCAGAGGCCAGTGCAGAAACAAACGTATGAACCTTCCTCTTCTGAAAAGCCACATTTCCACCCCTGTCCCATGACTCCTCATACCCCACACCAGAGCAGCCCTGGGGGGCAAATGTTTTGAAGAGGGGGAAGGAGGGAGCCCTCAGAGCTGGGCCAAAGCAGCCCTTGTGTCCCTGAAGGAAGAAACCAAATCAGCAGACCTGCCCCATCACTCCTCCATACACAAATGCAAAGCACAGGGAGGGCCACAAAGATGATCAGAGGGCTGGAGCACCTCTCCTGTATGGACAGTCTAAGAGAGCTGGGGTTGTTCAGCCTGAAAAAAGGCAGCTCCAGGATGACTTCATTGCTGCCTTCCTGTATCTGAAGGGGATGAAAGCTGGGAAGGGACTTTTTACAAGGGCTTGTAGTGATTGGATGAGAGGTAATGGCTTCAGAATGGGGTAGATTTAGAACAGAAATAAGGAAGAAGATCTTCACTGTGAGAGTGGTGAAACTCTGGAACAGTTTGTCTAGGGAAGTTGTGGATGTTCCATCGCTGGATGTGTTCAAGACCAAGCTGGATGGGGCCTTGAGCAACCTGGTCTAATGGGAAGTGTCCCTGCCTGTAGCAGGTGAGTTGGTACTAGATGATCTTTAAGGTCCCTTCCAACCCAAACCATTCTATGATTCTATGATATTCCGGGTCAGCTAAGGTTTCTGGAGATAGGAGTTAGCACTCCTTACACTTTAGTCTTCAATACATCTGAGAAATAGACAATGGTGGCTGATCTGTGAGCTCCCATGTCCTATTTTGTAAAGCAGAGTGTCTTGCTGGGAGTGTGAGCTGCTGGGTTTGAGATTCACTCTGTAATTTAATTTAATGGCAGAACATTTTGCAGACACTCCAGAAGAAGGGAAATGCATCCTATTTGCATTTGTTTCTCTCCTGTAAAAGGGATTAAGCTTGAGTAGTTCAGAGGAATCCTGCCTGATAAGTCTCCTGGTGTTGCTCACTGGAAACACAGAGCACTTCCATTCTGCATAAGAATTAGCAGGTTGTTGGTCCTGTGGGAGAAGGTAATTTAACAAAAAAAACAACAAAGCACACAAACCACAACAACCTGACTTATTTAGTGCTAGGATTTCTTGCCTTGTTCTTATTTCTAAGACACCAGTAACAACACATTGAGTCACAGCAGCCATGGGAAACTTTGTTCTTGGTTGTGCAATGTCACCACTCTCCTGCATCGTGATCTTATGAAATGCAGAAGTATCATTACACTGAACCAACACTGTATTTCTGAAAGGCCATCTTATATTATGTAAACAAACAGCTTTTAGTCTTAAAACAAGAGATCATTGTGTAAGATTATGCATCATCATTGCATAGTTCAGACACCACTGCTCTGATGTGATAGAATTACTGAGAAAGAAAAGAAGCAAAGTCCTAGTAACACTGTTTCTGGTTTGGGGTTTTTTGGGGGTTTTTTTGGTTTTGGTTTTTTTTGGTTTTTTTTTTTTTTTTTTTTTTTTTTAACATTAGACTGATTATTACAAAGGGTTCCACTGCTGATGAAGTCTGGGATCCCACAGTGTCTCTCAGAAGTGCTCCATGAGAAAGGGATTCTGGCTTGGAATGCTTCCCATTCTTTCAAACACATCTGCGGCAAGCATAGCATAGCAATGTCTGTTGGATACAAATTTCCTGCTTGGCCCTTACACCTCAGTGCTCTCAGGTGATGTGAACTTCAATGAGGTACATCCCTAGAGGACTCATTTTTCAGAGGGATGCCTTAGTTTATCCCTTAGACAATGCACTTCTTTTTGTTCAAGTGAGCTGCTTCTCTCCAGAGTAAGTTGGGGAAAAGGGGAGAGGTAATGGCACCAATGTTCAGCCCTGGCAATGAGGTGCCACTTCTTTCCTGAAGGCAGGGCTGTGGTACAGCCGGAGCAGAGCTGCAGCTTCCTCAAGCTTCCCACTGCCCTGTTGGCACAGGCCATGCAGAAGACCTGCCAAGGAGGTGTCACCTTCTAGCCATCTCAGCCAGCTCTCTCCACCTCAAGGGCTGGAGCAAAACTCTTGGGTACAGACAAATAAAGGTTGCTTCAGGTGCCAGCAGATTCCAGGCAAGGAATCCAGTATGTACAGAGGGCTGCCTTCACCCACCAGCTGGAGGGAAACACAGCAGCCATTGAAACTTATTATAAAGTATGTAGTATTTGCCCAGAAAGTCTTTATAGCCTTTTGCTGAAACACTTGTACTATTTGGGGTCACATTAATACACAGAAAGATACAGATCTCTTGAAATACGTGCATGGTTTAAATTGCTGTCTCAATTTTTTCTTAAATACAAAAGTCTCCGGATCTACCTTGGGGACAAGTACCTGTAGTTTCAATTCAGAAGGCAAAGTGTCTTTCAGTTTCTATCAGTAGCATCTAGCACTGCTGCCAGGTGGGGAGGGGGCTCCCAGTGGATAAGCTCCCAGTCTAGACTTCAGAGACTGATTAGCAACTGCAGAGGAAGATAAAGAAGCTGGAAGGGATATGCACTGAATAAGAGTGATTGCAGAGTTGCAAGGCTCTACCAGGCATACTTTTGACAAGAACCCATTCTCTCACAGGCCACTCATGGTTACCTTCATCCTGCTGCTCATCCTGTAGCTCCAGACAGTGGCCCTTTTCTCATCTGCTTTCACCCTCATTCCAGAGACTACATTCAAACTCCTTCATTCCTCACCCTTGCTCCATTGCTGGCTCGCCATCTACATCCCATCCTCCATCTCCTTCTTCTCTCACTACCACCACACCCTGCCCCTGGCTCTTCTATCTCATTCACCCAAAGGCTGGTCTCTTCACTTTGACCTTTCCCTTCTCTTTCACCAGATCAGAAGCTTTCTGTCTGTTTGCCAGTTCTTTATGCATCATCTTTCAATCCTTGTCTTCACATCCAGTCACTGTGTGTATGTGTTTTTAGTTCCTAACCTGTCATCACTGACTACTTTTATTTTCCTGGGACCTGCTCTGAGGTCCTGACTCCCTTTCAATCAATGGCACAGCTATGGTTCTTTCACATAGGTCTCCAAATCATACTCTTGTTGGCTTCTTCTTCCCAACATCAGGTCTACCCTACCCACTATCAGGCCTTGCTCCTATCTGGAACCTGTTTTCTCGGTTCCCTTTCTCATACTACTGATGTAGGTCACGTGACTGCTGAATTCCCACCACTATTAGCCTGTCCTACCCTCCAGCTGTCCTGACAGCTTCCTACCCAGAACACAGCATCTCTTAACTTCAAATTCACTAGAAAGCCCAGCCTTTTTCTCATCACATCTGAACCATCACAATACTCTTCCGTCTGTCTCCACTTCTCTCTCTACAGAGAGGTGCACCAGTTTCCCATGACAGGATGAACAAGCCCACATGCCCTTCTGCCACTCTTGGTTCCACTTCTTCTGTGACTTTACAATGAGATGGAGTACACAGGAGATTAATTTTCTTGGTGGCTTATCTGCATGTGTGACCCCACCCCCTCCTTAAGTTATCTACTGATTTCCTTTCAAAACATCCATTGCTCTTCCAACATTTTACTTTTCACATTATAAATGCACTTCAGTCTTTCCAGTATTTTTTAAACCCATCTCTCTCTCCATCTGTTGACTGGTCTCTCTTTTTAATTGTGTCTCCAAGGCCATTGATTTTTGTGGTTCCTTTCTTCCAATCTCATTCTAGACACTCTTCCAGCAATTTCTTGCCATGGTAACTCAATGGATATCCTTCTCAGTGTCATTAAATGAGCTCTTCTAAGTCTTCATCCAGCCAATGTTTTTTCTTATACCAACATTTTATCTTGAGCTGCAGTTCTCTCTTGGTTCTCTCTCTAGATTTTAAATTTCTTTTTGGCATATGAAAGGAGGACGCATCCCATATGTAGCCTTCTCTTTAATATTACTTCATCTTAATTCTTGTGGGCAACCTCAGCTTCAGGAAGCAGAATTTCAAGGGCTGAAAAAGACCTCAGGCAGATGTGTGGCCCATCCCTGGGCACAGGGCAGGTCTAGCTATCATTTATGAAAGATTTTTTACTACCTAGGTCTAAATAATCTCCAACAACAGAGACTGCAGAGGTTCTCCAGTCAATTTATGCCTGATTTTGCTATTCAGACTAGTAGAAAGCTTTTTTCCTGATTTCTGACTTGAGTTATTCTTGCTATAATTTAAGCCTGGGGCTTCTTGCACTAAGGACCACAGACAAGGAGAATGAGTTGCTCCTTGCATCTTTGAAGCACCCTTTTATGTTATTATTTTCATACTTCTCTTCTATACTAAGGAATTTCAATTCATACAAGACCATGTTCATCTAATCTCTATTCACACATGTCTCTCTCCTCCAACATCCTGTTGGTCTCCATTCATGCAGCATATCTTTCTTGAATCACAATTCAGACACAGCTTTACTAGTGCTCACTAGAGCAAATGGATTAGTTCAAATGTCTTGCAGACTGTCTTTTGGTCCATGTAACCCAGTATGATGCTTGCCTTTTCCAGAAAAGCATAATATCGCCTCATTTTCTTCCACTTTAACATCCAGAGGCATTTTCTGAAGAAATGCCAGAGAGCAGCAATAGATACATGGCTGCTTTATTCTCAGTTAAGTTCAGTACTTTACGTTAGACCTTGTTGAATAGCATCCCATTTTTCACCTGGTTTGTCCAACACCTTTGTATTATTTGACATGTAATCAGTATGATCACAGGTCCTTATAGGTGACTGAGATTTCTTCCAGCTTATATAGACTCTATCATCTCTCTAAATTATGTGGTCTCTCACCCATCCAGCCAGATAAAAATCTCCTCTGTGGGCTTTCAATACCTTGTCTGTTTTCACACAGTGTATTTTTCTTTAGCCTTAATAAATAAAAACTTCTGCTTTGACACATCCCAAATATTGCCAGAGAGATGCTTTTCCTCACCAGTGCTCTCACTTTGGTACACCCTGTTCCTGGTGACTTCCCCCCACCTTCTTTGCCATCAAACCATCAGCAGCTTGTCATCACTTCAAACATCATCCCTCACTTAGTGCTGAGCTTCCAGCCTACACTGTGTTTGGCCAGCAATGCCCCTTCCATCTTCATCTTGTATGAACAAGCACTTCTGGGTTTTCTCCTAAGCACCCCTTATGCTTCAGGGCAGATTTCCAGAAACAATAAAGAAACTCACAGGAACTTCATTGCCCTCTTCAAATTCTTGAAAACTTCTTTGTCAGGAAGTTTACAATAAATAAATTCAGAAATTAATACAATAATAAATGCTTGGAATGCTGAGAACACACCAAAACATGTCCTGACTAGCAGTTTCCTCTTGCTTCTGTATTGCCTCCTCATCTTGCTTCTTCACACACCAGTTGTTGTCTTGCACTTCTAGCACACATTTTTCCAGGAGAGTCTCTCTCCAATACATAGCTGTACCAGACCTAGTCCAATGGTGTCCCAGTTTCTGACTAGTGTTCTAGACACAGAATCACAGAATGTTAGGATTGGAAGGGACCTCAAAAGATCATCTAGTCCAATCCCCCTGCCAGAGAATGATCACCTAGATTAGGTTCCACAGGAACATGTCCAGGTGGGGTTTGAATATCTCCAGAAAAGGAGACTCCACAACCTCCCTGGGCAGCCTGTTCCAGTGCTCTGTCACCCTCACCATGAAGAAATTTTTTCTCATATTTATGTGGAACCTCCTGTGTTCCAGGTTGCACACATTGCCCTTTGTCCTATCATTGTTTGAGACTGAAAAGAGCCAGGCTCCATCCTCCCAACACTCACACTTTACATATTTATAAGCATTGATGAGGTCACCCCTCAGTCTCCTCCAAGTTAAAGAGAACCAGCTCCCTCAGCCTTTCCTCATAAGGGAGATGTTCCACTCCCTTAACCATCTTTGTGGCTCTGCGCTGGACTATCTCAAGCAGTTCCCTGTCCTTCTTGAACTGAGGGGCCCAGAACTAAACACAATATTCCAGATGTGGCCTCACCAGGGCAGAGTGGAGGGGGAGGAGAACCTCTCTTGACCTACTAACCACACCCCTTCTAATACACCCCAGGATGCCGTTGGCCTTCTTGGCCACAAGGGCACATTGCTGGTTCATGGTCACCCTGCTGTCCACCATGACCCCCAGGTCCCTCTCCCCTGTGCTGCTTTCTAACAGGTCAGTCCCCAACTTACACTGGTACATGGGGTTATTCTTTCCCAGATGCAAGGCTCTACACTTGCCCTTCTCATATTTCATTAAATTTCTCCCCTCCCAACTCTCCAGCCTGTCTAGGTCTTGGTGAAGGGCAGCACAGCCTTCTGGTGTGTCAGCCACTCCTCCCAGTTTTGTGTCATCAGTGAACTTGCTGACAGTGCACTCTCTTCCCTCATCAAGGTCATTGATGAATATATTGAATAGTACTGGTCCTAGTACCAGCCCTTGAGGAACTCCACCAGATACAGGCTTCCACCTAGACTCACTGACCACAATCTAACAACAAATATCCCTGAGTTGTGGAAGATCATATCAAAGTTAATGCAAAGTTGTTTGCATTAGACTGCAACTTGGCACTCCTTGGGTTGGAACAGTGATGATATCAGTTTATTTCCCAGGGAGTAAATCTGTTAAAAAGACACCAAAAGTGCTCTCAAAGCATGGCATGGCATTTGCCGCATGACCTTGAACTGAAAGAAAAACTCATTTGGTGTTCCCTTTGGTTTAGAAGTGAAATACCTTTGGAGGGGAGTGAAGGGAAAAAGCCACTCTTGTTCAAGAGATAAAGAGAAAACTTCAGTTTTCAAAAGACATTGGACATGGTACTGTCAAGCAAAAAACACGTAAGGGATATATAGCTGTATATCATATATAAACCTTTTCTGGTTTTGTCTTTAAACAGTCTGCACTGGTGAGTAGCTTTGGGAAGTGTGAATATTTCCCCTCCTCTTGCAGGAGTTGTGCTATCCCTGCACAGGTAAAGGTAAAGGACAAAGTCTAAGTAAAGGACGAAAAGCAAACATGTTTTGAAGAAGGACATAGTTAATGAGAAAAAGCCCTCTGTATCTAGCTCATAGGAGCAGTAGCACTGGTGATGCTCAGAAGGGAGTTCTCTGTATTCGTGTTTACATATTGATTGTTTTGAAGACTCTTTCAGTTCCAGGAATGGTAGACTATAAAAAGATGATATATATTTGTGGTTTGGCACCCAAAGAGAGCTTCAACTCATGCATCACTGCCGGCTGCCAACATCTGCAAATTATTACGTGTTGGTTTTGTTTTGGGGTTTTTTTTAAGCCTCAAACTGCAAAGCTAACGTCACTCGCTGGTTGCACCTACTGCCCTGTAACAGGGTGGAATTTTGGTGTGGGAGTTTTTCCAATACAGGTCACAAGGTTATTAATAAACATGATTTTATTATAATACTTCTCATCTCTGTGAGTGAATTTGAGCTAAATAATAATAACTCAGAAAAATAATTCAGGGATTTTTTGTTTTTTTTTTCAAAACAGTTAGTGAACAAAGAACAGTGATATTTATTTTTAAAACAATCTTCCACTGAAAATGTACCAGTACCATGGCATAATGACACTTGGCTTTGCCAAAGGAGGAAAATAATCTGCACAGATGATTTTGGAACCATATGTGTGAGCAGTGGGGAACAGTCTGTCAAAGTGTGGAGTCCTCATTCTTGATGAAATACTTGGCAATGATATGCACATAGAAAACCCAATGCCAGAAAAGCTTACCACATGCTTACACAAGCCCAGCAGATCTCATGTCTGACACACAGCAACACAGATGTGTATACAAGGAACTATCTTTAAGCAACATCTGCCTAAGACACAAGTGAGAAAGAAAGCACCATCCTCAGCAATTAAGCCACAGCTGCCAGGCAGCATTGAATACTTGCTCAAAATGCATCACATGGCATCCAGTCATTGGGGGCCAACACCACCAACTTCAGTAAATGTAGCACAGATTTTTCCTCACTTATAAAGAACAAAGAGGTCGGCAAGCAGAAACATCATGACATTAACTTTTCCCCTTTTCTTGCCAGTCTAATTTCAAGATCACAACAGTAAACCTCACCATTGCATGTATGCTTCATGGAAAAACAGTGTTCTGTGAGGGTAAGTGTTTGTTTGCAGAGAGAATAGGCATGCTTATAATGCAGATGGACAGACAGAATTTGTTTGCATTGGGGTAGAAAGGAAGATAAAAGAACACTGGTTCATAAACTCAAGTTCAATGCCTTTATCTTAAACTGTTCAATTTCAGGTTCCCTTGTCTTCACTGCCACTTTAGTTTCACTTCAAATTGAGTCTATCTGTAGCATGCCAATGTGGTACACTGAAGCAAAAGCACAATTGTGTTATAAATTCACGCCCTGGTTGATTTTGTAACTGCTTTCCAGTACAAATTAACCTTAAACCATCAACAGGTCCACAGCGATGAAGGTTATTGTTGCTGTAACACCTGCATGAAACATGCCTATGGGAAACACCCAACCCACAACAAAAGGTCCACAAAAAAAATATAGAAATGCAAACATGAAAAACTCATGCTTTGTAAGCCACAGTGAAACATTGGAATCTGCTGTGGGTGAAGACAGATCTGCCAGAAACAAATATGTCTGCATGGCCATGACCTAGCCAACAGAAGCCATAAAAGATGTAAACATCAAGATACAGCTCTCCTCTTCAGGAATATTGATTAATTAAATCTAGACCAGAACAGCATAGCAGTAGTCCTTATCACACTTGCTCTGCAACTGACATTTTGTCTATCTAGAAAAACTTTCATTGTGGATTTCTCCTTCTTTCTCACATGCAAAATGAATCACAGGTCAGTATGAACACTGACAGACATCTTTAAACCTCACCATTTCTGACTGCTCTTTTTTCATGCCAACACAATGATTTTGCATAATAAGCTAAGTTATTTTTCCCAGCTCCCATTGAAGATGAGCCTTTTTTCTTAGTCCACCAGTTACCCTGTGTATGGCCAGCTTTGCTGCACAGGGCTCTGACTGGCATGCGCTTATCTCGCTACTGACCACCCGTGTTTGGCACCCCTGTAACAGAGCTGGCAGAGGCAAACGTGTGCTGCCTCTCAGCTGCTGCAGATCAGAGTCCAGCTTAGTATTTAATATATAAGCTTGAATGGCTGAGTCGTAAGCCCACATGCTTTTCTGCTACAGGAATAGTAACTTTTGATGAAGAAGCAAACAACTTCTCAGACTACTGCAGCTATACTGAGTGAAGCCCTTCATGTGTGAAGCACACCCATAAGGAAATGCACACTCACACCGAAATACCATGTGAGATGGATCAAGGACATGGTGCAACTCAAAACAATCTTCCTCTCTTCCAAGAGAAGGGAGAAGAAAATAAAAGATCTCAGACTTGTTCATACACCTGTTTGCTTTCACATGCCTATATTTCTCAATGCATTTGTTCATCTTCTGCAGGTTTGTATTGTCTTCCCCTTCCTCATCTGCAAGTTCAGCTTTAAACTCAGTGAAAATTTTCCCTCTTAAAATTCCCCATGATTTAAATTCTTCCTCTCTGTAAACAGATGGTAAAATAGGTTTGTATGAGGCTCTGTACAGTAAAATTCCATTTGTTGCACAGCCAAAGCCTACTAGAGAATCTCCATGAAAAATCACTTATAGGCTGAAACTCAGCACCATGGTCCACCCTGTGTTTGTGGAAGGTTAGACAGTGTCTCAGCCACCCTCCCTTGCATGGCACTTGGACATGGGGAGAGTGCATGTGATGAAGGGTGACAGCTCAGACCAAAGGGGAACAAGGTAGGAAATTGAACGACCCCTGCATGGCCATGGGGAGGGAAAAGGGTGTCATGCCTGCCCTGTGCATGGTACTGCAGCCTGCAACAGCAAGAGGGAGCCTGGACAAAACCTGTCTCTGCCCACTGGCCCGTCTGCCCTCCTCAGAGACTTCTGCCTCTGTCTTTCAGGCAGGGATGGGGGCAGGTTGTCTCTGGGCAGCATTAGAAAAGCCCACCTGGGACAGCCAAGATGAGCTGGGAAATCCCAGTTTCCCTGCTAAGACACCTTGGAGCTGGAACAGGATGTTCCCAAAGACAGAGAAACCAGAAAGAAGCAAATTAGGAGTCAAGTGAAACCAAACCAAACATGAATAAAAATAGTCCTACACACATCTGATATGCTCTAAACCCTGTTCTTCAGTGAGAGGTGGGTATTTTGCAAGTGTGGCCTGTCTGTCAGGAACTTTCTCCAGTCAGACCTTGGGGATAGGCTTGCTCATATGCTGTCCATCAAGAGGAAACCCTTCAAAGACTGGAACATTAAGGTTCAAGCCTGTAGCTCAGTCACAAAGAAAGAGCCCAAAAGCATGTCACCAAGATTTGCAATGTGCAGGCAGCCACTGACCTGGATCACGCAGTGGCGCCCACATGGTGACCTGACTCCCTGACACCTAACTGAGGGCCAAGCTGTAATTTAGACAAAGCTAGTGATTTTCCATCAGCTGCAGCAAGCTGAAGGTGTTGAACCCATGAGCTCACACGGCTTGGCGTCAACTAAGCTGACAGCAGCAAATCAATGAATTTGTGGTGCCATGTGTTTCAGCCATGGCAAACAAAACTTAAGAAATAGCACAGCAGCTATTTCTGTCTGTCTATATCTGTCTGTCTATATCTGTCCTTTGGAGGACAGATGAGGTCAAGGCAGATGTCCTGAGAATCGCCAGACTTCAAGAGGAGCACGTGTAGGCAGCTGAACAAGTCTTCCTCTTCTTTTGGTTGTGGAGGAGAAAGCTCCTTTCCCTCAAAGTGCACCTCCAAGCAAGGTTTTGCTCCTTGACATCACACTGCAGTGATTGTTACATTTTGGACCATCATGTACTGGGATCAAGGCAGATATGAAGTCACAGGGATGACTGAATTGCTGAAATATAGCAAAGGAGGTGGAGCAGGAGAATGCAATGAGAGGAGAATTAGCAGATGAGCAGAAAATTCTTCCCTGAAAGGATAGAAACCCATGAGTTTAGAGCTCTTCTTCTGCTTCCTGGTCAACAAATGCGGTGCTTGGATCAGGTAAGATACTTCTGCTCCTGGGTCCATTTCTGCTAATATGCCTGTTCTCAAGTTCAGTGCATCTTCAAGAAAGCAGAAAACAAGCTCTCACATTTACCCCACACTGTTTTTGCACACACACTCCATTCCATGTTTCCCCCGAGGCAATTTCCACTATATCTGTTTTCTTGTAAAGGCCACAAATGATTGCCAAATAAACAAATAATGATTAAAAAAATATGCCAAAACAAACAAACTAAATAGATGCAGTTCATATAGTTCAATTGCAATGCAATGCAGTTTGCTGACTGCTCTATCATTCCCTGTCATTACTGGTGAATTATTCAATCTGTTATCAAGGAAAATTCTTTAGGCATGCAATCATCTATTGTTTATCTTGTGTTCTAAAAGTGTGTGGTCATGTCAAATATGTCCTAAATTCTTTCATTTTATCTGCCCAGCTATACATAGACTCCAGCATAAATAAATACCAGATACACCCACCTACAAGTAATGTAATAGATTCAGTCCAGTTCTGATGCCTCTCTTTCATCTTCAAGGAAGAAGAAGGAGAAAAAAAAGCGATGCTCCACCTCCCACCGCGCTCACATGATTCCATCACCACCAGCCTGCCCTGCTCCCATTTGAGTGAGAATTTTCCTGAGCAATATGGATCTGTCATGTTTTTTGGCACAGATTTCATGAGCCCACAGAGTGACCTTAGTGACCAAATGGTACTTACATGCTTCAAGGGGTGAGTTTTCAGCTGAGACAGTTTGCAAGGGAATGATTTGTACAACTGCTTCACTAAACCAGAAGATAAGAGGTGTGACTATATTGGTTCTGAGCATGTGTGGCAATATCACCTCAAAAGAGAGAGCACACATAGGGAAAATAGCTGATAATTCAGTTTGCCACCACTGACATACATAGAATAAATGCAGTGTCCTCTGCTCCTGCCACCGTGTTCTCCCCACCAGAGACCAGGATGCTTGGCTAGAAGTAAAATTAGGTTTCTACTCTGCAGGAGGCCAGAGGAGATGGCATTAGACCCTCTTTGTGTTCTGACTGGGTTTTTTTTCCCCTCCCTGCCTGCTCTGAGCTGTAAATAGCCCAAGAGAGATGTCCTCTTAAGTAGCAGGCATTGCTATCACCTGGGAGTGGTTCCCAAGCACGCCACCATTTGAAATCATCACCTTGCTTGAAAAGGTTAATAGGACAGGCTGATTTCCAAGTGCGAAGCTTTACCATAAGTGGGTTAGCAAGAGGACAGGGAGGAGACAGGCCCTTACAAAAACAAAAATTCACTTACCCAGCAGTTGTAATTGGGCAAGGCCACTCACAGTATGCAAGAGGTAAAACTCAGTGTAATAGATGTTTATTTAATATGGAGAAGTGGACCAGGCCACTCATCTACAGTGAGGATCTGCTGCCCAAGCATGGTGCTGTTAGGCATCCTGCAGTCCAAGACATGACAGGTCTTTATATCAAGGAGCAGAAGCACCCAACAAACAGAAACATGCAGTGGCAGATGTCAGGGCTCAAGTTTGTTTAATTTATGTCTAGTGTGAATAAAGTCACCCCATGTACCTATATCTCATACCTTAATGTGTCTCCCCCACCCCAACACATCTTTTTTTTCTCCCCCTTTTATTCCTTCTCATTCGACTGCAACAGGTCACATGCATCACAGCATATAAAATGGGGAAGCACTGCCATGACCTCTCTGCAGGTCACTCACAAGGGACAAACACAAGGAGAAAAAACATTGGTTCTTGGAAAACAAGAACTGAGACTTCTCTTTTCTGACATGGACTAGCTTGGCAGCTCACACTATATATAAGACGAAACATAAAGTGTCTTTCTTTCTTTTGACAAACACTGCTGCACATGTCTGCTCAGATCTATTTCAGGCATCAGTACTTATTCGAGGCAAATCACAGCTCTGTGTAGGTGTGTCAGGGATGATTCAGCAGAGAAACATGCATGGCTGAAAATGTACCATGCCTATAGAAAATAGAAATGGTCTATACCCCTTTCTATCCAGATTACAAAAATCTCCCTTTTCATGCTTACGTTAACACATAAGGTGGTTCTGCTTATTGCTGTAACGAGCTGCTCCTTCCATGGTGTAGAGGGTCAGTCATGAAGTCTGTATTAAACAGAAAGAAATACACAACAGCATGAAAACACTGGTATCTATGTATGCTTGTATAATTTTCGTTGAACAGCATCGAGTTTTTCCACAGATAAGAAAGGTGTCAACAGCAGTGTGGTGACATACACATGACAGCTAAAGTTTCCTTAAGTGTATATACATATCTGCATAAAGAACATGTAATAGTAATAGGGAAATACACTTAAGCAATGCCTTTTATACTAGGAAACCAATCTACGAGTTTGATAGATCTGTTAGATTTTTACAGCTTGATTATTAAGTCAAATTAACTCCTACTGTTACACACAGTTCTTGCATGAGACATATCACACACACCCACGTATGTGCAAATATTTACTCTCAAGAAGAACTGACCTGTCTTAATGCACAAATATTCTCTACTTCTCCAGTTTAGACGTAAAATGTCACATTTTAAAAGAAGAGCCTTTGGGGAACATTCTGAAAATAGCCATTATGTCCATGAAAGCATCTCATTATCCAAAATGGAGTTATGTTTAAAAGTGTCCCGTTTATTTAAAACTCAAGTTCTAAAAACAAATTCCACACATTCTGTTCAGATAAATACTCAATTACTTAACATGTTTATTGCATTAAAATGAACACTGCAGTGTTTCATTGTTTGGTTGGTTGTTTTGGTTTTTTTTTTTGAAAAAGTGTTGTAATGACAATCAGAGATTTATTAGCCATTTTAATTGCTAAAGGTGATTTCATAGGAAGCAATCTTGGAGAAAGACAGGCTTTTAGCAGGGCAATGATTTAATACATTTAATTCACTGCAAGATAAATTAGAAGAGTAGTACCATTTTCAAATCTCTCTGGTTTTGTCTATGTGAGGTCCTCACAAGCAGTATCATTAAATGGATCAGGAGGCATGCAGCTGACTTGTCACGGGACACTGTAAAAGAAACATGGTCCCCCAGTTCAGCCCTCATTAGGAGATGCAGAGGGCTGATGCTGCAGTTTTTGGATGGAGTTGCAATAGAAAATTGCTTTTACCATTAATCCTATGGGGTCCAGATGTAAGGAGTTGAGTAGCAGCCTCCTTGCCACACTGGAGATCTATCAGAGGCTTACAGCTGACAAAAAGACTAAAACCACACAGTGATGTTTCCAGCATTTCAAGCCTAACACATTATAAACTCTACCAAAAACCTCCATGGATCTTCTGGTCCAGCTGTCAGGGCAACAATTGCCACCTTCTCTGCTGGATCTTTGTTCTGGAGGACTGATCCTTCTTTCAGGTTTATAGAAGGGATTCACTTCTGACTTAGATACTGACCTGCTGTAGCTATTTACCTGTGCACAGTAAAGTTATAGCACCTTCCCTCAGGGGAATCACAGAACTAAGGGTCAAATATGCATATGTTAATCTGGGCTCTAAATTAGAGCATCCCCAGAAGCAGAGAGGTATTTGAAGCCCATCATATGGTTTATGCATAAATGTGATGACAACATCTCTGGGTAATTATGTCTACTATGAAATTATGGGTATTTTCAGATCCATTTAAAGCCAAGATGAGCAAAACCAACCAAAAAACCCCAACAAAAACATGTACCCTCAGCCTCACATTCAGGAATTGAAATTGCCACCTTAAGACAACAGCAGCAGCCCTAAAAATACTTATTATTTGATATTGTTGTTAATAAGATCACAGGTGACCCTACTTTTTCATGGTGAGTGTGACAGAGCACTGGAACAGGCTGCCCAGGGAGGTTGTGGAGTCACCTTTTCTGGAGATATGCAAACCCCACCTGGACCTGTTCCTGTATGACATAATCTAGGTAATCCTGCTTTGGCAGGGGGGTTGGACTAGATGGTCTTTGGAGGTCCCTTCCAACCCTAAACATTCTGTGATTCTGTGATACTAGAGTCCCCTGGGCAGCCAGCACTGAAGGAGCTGTGGAGCCTGGCCGGTGGCTCTGGTACTCGTGTGCAGAAGATGGTGCATCAGAAGTGCCATCACCAGCCACACTGCCAACTGCTGGAAGAAGTAGCAAGTGAGCACAAACCATCTCCAGGCTGCCCTTCCCTTCACTTAAAATTCCAGATTAATGAGCACTTCACACAGAAGGGAAAATTTTTAACTCTGACTCACAGGATTATTATTTTTTGTTTATAAGACACACCTACTAATTTTACATTGGATGCAGACATACATGATGAACCACAGGCACGTGACAAACATTGGAAACACTAACATTGCACTTAAGAAAACTCGATTAATCAATCACCCATTTCCTTGGAGCTCTCAGGGACAGACCCTTAGCATGTTATTAGGCTGTTACTCAAAGCTGGAGAGATAGAACACATGAAAGTTTTCTGTCAGCTCTTTAATGGATGCAGAACCTGCTGTGAACCTGACAGCAGGTGCTACCCTCAGCCAGATTACATGAGCACCTCTCGCATCAGTGGGAGGCCCACAGCAGACGGGAGCATCCAGTGTGCCTGAGGCTTTAGCATCTGCAAAAAGTTAATACCAGCTGACATTTTCTACCTAGCTTTTCATCCAGCAGGAATAACAGGGCATTCTGCAAGCTGACTTAAGACCAGAGAAATCTCATAACACACAGCCCCATATGATGGGGATGTCCACCTCCTTGCAGAGACAAGTCCTTCTTCCAAAGCTCCAGCAGAGGAAAAATACCCTCAAGTGGGTGTGAAGATTCATTATGCCAGAGTGTAAACGAGAACCAGGCCTGACATTTAAACAGCACCATCGCTCCACACAGCAGTGCAGAAGTAGAGGAGAAGGCTGTCCAACTGAAATAAAGGGGATTTAGGCAACAAGAAAGTTTGGAAACAACCGTATGACCAGTTAGACCAAGGCGAGGAACAACGCTAGCAGATCTCCCAGCTCCAAGACAGATTTTAAAAATATACAGTAATAACAAAAAATATCATGACCCATAGATTAAATCTTGAGTCTTCTGAAACTTAATACTGTTGTTCAGTTAATTTGGCTGATTAACTCTGCAGGCATATTCTGATCATCAGTTTTAGCTTTCTCCCACATATACAAGGTCTAGAAATAGGCTGTGGTGTGTTGAAGAGAGCAGAAGCTCCTGTGTGGTAAATCACCTGCCTGACCTCCTGGCAAACAAGACCAGCTGTGCTGTGGCTCCCAGGATGTCCAAGAGCATTGCCCCTCCTGGTCAAAGAATTGTTGTGAAAAACAAGTCCTGGGACCCTTTACAACCTTGCTCACCCATGTTCCCACTTGCAGGTGGAGGGCAGACTGCCACCTAGCAAACTGCTCTTCCTCCTCCTCTTCCTCCTTCCCACAGCTCCCCAAGCTTCCTGTCCCTGCCCCACTTCTGGAGTACCCATGGCAGCTATGAAGTCTCCCCCACAACTGTTACTACTCTGGCAGCAGCTTCCAAGGTTTCCTGTTCATGAGCCAACTTCCAGGCTTGCATCATTGCAGGGAGTCACTGCTGCTTGCCTGGGAGCTGCTCACAGCTCTGCAATGCTCACTTTTTGGCTCAGCTGGCCCAGAGCACTGCTCTATCTCCATCACATATAGAGCAGGCAACCTCACCAAGCAAGCTGGATCCATGACAAAAGCTGAGGAAGCCCACACAGCAGAACAATTGACCCCCTTTTAAAGTGTCATCCCCAATGATAGGTAGAAATAAGATTACTGAAGCAAATAAGAAGTAGCAGAGGAGCACCACTGAAGTGGGGCAACATGAGGATGTTTAATGGAGGGCATGCAACAGGAGAAGCAACCCCAGTAGAGAGCAGAGACCATGCTGGCCTGCAGACTCTGATGGATCACTCATGAGGGTCCCTACTGAGATTGTTCTCCTTGCATGGCCAGGCCTTTGGACTGCCTCATCTTTGTCATTTGCTTCTCTATGAAGCCCAGAATGCCCAAAGTAAGGAGACAGCATGTCAGTGCACTCAGTCCAGGAGGAGAGCAACCAGGCTGTAGGATCCTAGCTCTCAGCACATGAAGGAAAGAGAGCTGCTTGATAAGGCCTCAGGTAACTGCATTCTTGATATGGATTCTTGATACTAATCACAGGCTTGCTATAGTTGGAATATATAGTTGTTGCTCACTCTCCACAAATTCAAATTCCTGCTGGTGTTCCAAGGATCTCCCTATTTTTCTTTTTCCTTTTTTATTTTTTTTTATCCAAACCCAGCACAAAAAGAACAGGTCTCACTATGTTTTATTTCTGGAAGTCAGGAAGATTATTGAAGCGTCATTCACTGGGAAGAAACAAGTTCAGCCAAATTATAGGTATCCCTCCTCTCCTGAGAGGCCTGAGTATAACAGAGATGCAAAAGACGCCTCATTGATTACCTCCAAAAATAACAAACATCCCCTAACCAGTTGTTCACCCTTGTCCATTATGTGGCATCATAACGGAGCAAATAATAGCATACCAGGGGAAGTAAAAACACCTCGGAACACCATTTAACACAGTGATTGGGTGCTATTCTTATGAAATATGCTGGCCAAGCAGAGAAAAGTGGCATGGTGGAAGCTGCTTAGAAACCTGAGGACATCCCAAGCAACAGGTTCAGTCTCGGGCAGCCTTGCTCCTGTTGTTGTAAAATAGGAGTGACACGTTGCACACTGCGTAGGTAATTAGAGACACTTAACCCTCATCTGCATTCCACACAATGCAGCCAAGGAATGACATAATTACCTCCTTGTCTAGAGCTGTTCTTCAGGTTAACCTCCCACTAGCCAAGCCGTCACATCCCCAGTTAAAAAGATTAATATTTACAAGTGTTAAATCCACAGCTAAGTCCAGACTTTAGATCTCTGGAGCAGCTTCCCAGCAGAACCCCTGCATGCCCAGTTTTGTTGTGGAGGACCAGCAGAACACCCCACAACCCAGATAACCAAATAGCACCAGCAACTGAGAAAAATGGAGTCAAACAAAGAGCAAAGTAAGGCAAAATGCGTAATGGATACAAGGGAAAGCTTCCTGAGAGGAAACTAACCTATGCCTTCAATGCACTAAGAGAAAGTAAGCTTTCCAGTTTGCTGGGGATAGCTCTCTAACTCTTCCTAATTCTAGTCAGGACCGATGGAAAGTAACAGACCAGCTGGGATAGAGATTGGGCAAACTGATGGTAACTTTCCATCCCAAGTTTCTTGTGCTGATGTAAGTCAGTGCAAGACCACTGAAGCTGGTGGAGGCTGTGTCTATTTATATCACCCGAGGATCTGGCTGATGAATCACCATATTGCTGTGGTTGGAAAATACAGCCTCACCGGGAAAATCCCTCTTTCAGTGACACAAAATCTGAATGGCAAGGGAAAGAGCTCTCTTCCAGTTCCAAAGCAAACTCACTTAAAATTAGGTGGGGTGATGTCCCCACAACAATGAGAACTCACATCGGTTCCTCAATGGCTGTTCAGCTCAATTGAGACTGTCAAAACATTTCTTATTAGGTTTTTCCTACTGGTGTTTCTTTTCTTCTGAGATACCCTCTGCCTCTCCTTCCTCCAGGCTCTTATCTCCTTGCACATGTTCTGCCTCGCAAAAGAATAACCATAACAAACCGTGATTTATGGCCAACTTGGAAAATGCAGTGACGTCCAGGGTTCCATTTGAATTCCTTCGTGTTTGCAAAGTTTAGATGCTGTCCTATGAGCTGCCAAAGCATTCAGAGCAGGAAGTCAGCAGAAAAAGGAAGATAAGAGGACTTCTGGGCCTAGAACAAATCCCCTACCATGTGTTTTGTTTTCTTGCCTTCTCGTTCTTTAAAACTGAAGGAGAAAGGATCTTCCTCAGCTTTTTCCCTTCTCCCTTTGTCCCCAAAAGACACCCTCAAGCAGAATTAATTATGATTTTTTAATGAAAACTATGCTAAGGCAAGGGAGGTACCTGGGGAGCACAGACCATTTGCATTTGATATAAAGTATATTTTATTAAGTGACCATTAAACTTGTAAATGGTCTGGGAGCCCTGGTTACATTACATCTCCAATCAGGCTGAAAAACCCCAGGGGTTGGGAACTGCATCTACCTTCACACTTACAAGGTGCCATGGGAACCTTGTCCTAGCTGGGGTGACTGCTGGGTGCGGCTCCAGCCCAGGGAGCACTTTTGATGCTGGTCCCTCTCACTCAAAACAGAAGAAGCATTTTGCACAGCACCATCTATGTGAACTGGTCCCCATGCTGGGGAACTCAGCCCTGCACACCTACCACCACCACCACCACCACAGAGACAGATGACACTTGGGGCACCCACACTCCACATTTTCTGCGACCACTGCTTCTCTAGGCCACGGGTCTTTTGCCAGGAGGTACCACTCCTGGTACCCCTTAATGCTCCAAGAAAAAGCAAAATGTCATTTTTGTCACTATTTTGCACTAAAATAATGGAAGTTCCAGCTGTGTACTTACGAGTTACTTTGCCTGGGATATTTTTGCCATTTTGTGACAGTCAAGTGGATTTCATTTCAGCTTGTGGTTGGGGTTTTTTAGTGAGTGGGGGTCTTTTCCAAGGACACAATATGTGGACACCGGGCCTTTTCCCAGTGCAAACCAAATAATAATTTGACCTGAAGTAGCTAGCTGTCCAGTGCACTCATATCAAAGCACCTATGTGTCCTGCAACCAGACCTGATACCATACAACCCAAAACTTCCCACACCTACAGTGCTCTTGCAGCCTGCACCAAGGCCACCCAGCCCCACAGGTTTGGAAACCAGACAATGCTACAGCCTCTGTCCACCTCACCAGGACCATGGCAGAGAAGAAGACCCTGTTGCAGCAACCCCAAGGGCAGGGATCCCTCTGGAGACCAAGACCATGTCAGGGCAGTGCATCGCTTAGGCTAAAGGCATGTCTGCAGCTGTAAGAAAAAATGGATCCCACAGGGAAGCACCTTGTGACCGAGGCTCAAGAACTCATCTCAGGGGGCCAACACAGAGAACTGTATTAGCATATTACTAGGTTGCACCCACTTTTCTTCCCTCTCCTGGCCACCTGCCACTTTGCTCGACGTAAGACAGATTACTGGAGATATACAGACAGATGTAATTGGTTTCCAGAAGTTTTCCATGACCATTTCCATTCCAAGAGTTACTAATTACAGAGTACTTTTTTTGTACAAACAAAATATTCTTTGGAAATAAGATTGTTTACAGAGAGATGAAAAGTATCACAAACATGCTCAGAATTTGTGCATATGCATTCATACACATATTTCTAGCAATGCTCATGCAGCCCTCCTTACAGCTCCCTTGCAGGTCTGATGAATCACACCCTGCAAACAACACCACTCCAGCAACAGTCATGCTGAATAGCACATGACTAACCCACAAGACGAAGTTTATTCACAAAGTGTATGCAAATAGCAAACACATCTGTAAGCAGCAGCACTTACTTCAGGATAATTTGCAAACAAGAAAAGGGTTAAGTCTGTCACGATGATTGCTTACAGAAAGTAGATCACACAGCCTTAGTCATTTGCATCTCTTTCTGGATTGCAAATCCCACTGGCACAGAATACAGCAGGCCCTTTCATTTGTTTTCCTCCTCCTCCTCCTCCAGATGTTCAAGTCAGACTTGTTTTCTGCAGTATTTTTTTTTTTTTAATGACGTCTCAGCCAGATAATAAAACTCACTATGGTCACTACTTTGCAGTACAATAATTATCCAAGCTCTGAAAACTCATAAGTATACTCAATTTATTATTTCCATCAATCATATGAATACAGTAAGCTTTTCCAAAGAAGTTGCTCCATGAATACTCGGCATCAGAAGCGATGCAAGGTAAATACTAGAACTCAGCAGCAGAATGAAACAACAAAGTGAATCGTTTGTTTCCCAGCAACACGACTGGAGCAGCACTGTTCATTCAACAGGCTCACGCTCAGTGGGCCCAGTGAAAAAGCCTATACTCAGACTTGAAACAAAAGAAAATATAAAACCAAAAAACTTTCAATGGGGGAGAATAAAAACAAAGATCTGTTCCCTACTCCCTACCAGTGACTAAGTGTTTAAGTAACTTATTTGATGTAATATTGCCCAGAGCAATCCACAACTGGACACACAAATTTCAGAAACACCAGCTCTAATTTAATTTCACCAAAAGGCAAACTCCTAAGAAGTCCTTTCATTTGAGACTGGAATGGTAACACCTGCAGTGCATCAATAAACCATTTCTGCTGGCAAATAGCCAGAAAGTGAAGTAGGAGAATTCCCCCCCCCCCCCCAGCACCCAACAAGGGAGCAGGTGAGTGATGAACCAACACTAAATTTGTACTAGGTGTGAGTAAAACTGATAAAGAGTTAGCAAGCTTGGAAGACTGAATGCATTCTCATTTCTTAGTAGACTTTTGGCTGACTCTCATGACTGACTAGGTGCTATCTTTCATTTTATAGCTTATGCAATGTCTTCAAATTATGTCATATAAAGTCTGACTGGTAAGCATGCCAGTGTTGTTGCTATATGACATCTTTTATGATGTTTTCTCAATGCTTAGCTTAAGCATTGACTGAAGTACAGGCCACCTAAGTGCAAATTAAGTCTCCACATTCTCCCATACTACGGAATATAATGTTTTAGGAGCAGACTTGCACTTTACTCTTTGATTTAAACCTGCACTCAGGAACATCAGTAGATAAAGAATGGCTCTAAACACTGCTGTAAATCCCATGGTTTGTTTCCCAGGAATTTGTGACTTTCCCTGCTGTCCTGGTTTGAATGAGAACAGAACTAATTCTGTTCAATAATTTTACTTTTCATCTCAGTTCTTCTAACTAACTGCATTTTCTGAAGTTAGCATCATGTTTTCACAGGTAGTGTCTGCTTCTGGCAGTGATAACACCCCATGTTCAGAGTTAATACCAAGGATTGGTGTGCAGACCAAGGCCACTGCTGGGTCTTGTGTACCACATTGGGGGTGCAGAAAGTGAAAGGCTGCACCTTCAGGGAGGAGCGGACAGGACAGGTGACCCTAAACTGACCAACAAGGGATTCCATCCCAGATACATCATATTTGATATAAAGCTGAGGGATCATGAGGGCCAAGCTTCACTTGGCTCAGCTCATCCCTTCTAGCTTCTTCCTCACTTCTTCAATGGCTGGCATCTGAGGGGGACTCTTCCTGTTCTGCCTTCGACCCCAATCTGTGTGTGTTCCTGAATCTAGCACCAGAATTCAGCTCCTGAACACAGTTCCCACCTGCCTCTGGACCCAGTCTGGGACTTTCCCAGTACCTGCTCCACAGCATCAGTGGTGACGGTGAAATAATTACCATCGGGGGGGTTGTGTTTGATATTGGTTTTGTATATATTTGTATATATTCAATTTTTATTATTAAAATTATTAATTTCCTTTTCATTAAAGTTGTTCTAGTTTCCTTTTCTAATCGCTAAGTCTCTCTCCGTTATTCCCTTTCTCTTCCCCTTTTGGGGGGGAATGGGGGTTAACAGAGAGCACCTGTTAGAGGACTAAAGGGCTGCCCTGACCCTAAACTGTGACACCCTGGATTTAGAATGTTACCAGGGATAAGAAGTGAGCTACTTCTTTTAAAAGAAGTCACTGAATACTGTGTATTTCTCTTACTACACGTTCCTCAGTGTACAACCAAAGCCTCACAACATGCCCATGTCGCAAATGAATAGGTATAAGCTTCCTTTGATGTTGACTTGGTTAACAATCCTAAAACAGGATGGGATAAAAAATTCTTGACACATCTTACTCTATCTTCACTCGCCATCCAAGGGCTTGGAGTCACAGAGGCTGGGGTCTCCAGCTGGAAGAGGAGCCCAGAAAGTCTGTGTTTCTGATCACTCTCACTGGATTTCATTTCAGAGATCTGAGAATAGTAGGTAATGCCTGACACATACAGTGGTCATCTGGGAGTTATTCTTGCTATAGAGAGCAGTGATAAAGACTGATCGTTTTCAGAGCTTTGTATTTTGGGGACTATGTCTTTTAAGACACTTCTATTGTCATCTTACTTTGGCAAATATCATCAACATGCCAGCATTCAAGCCACAACAATATGCTGCCTTGGCAGAGCTGAGTTTGTGCACAGTGCAGGCTGGATGGGGTCCCAGAGGATTACATCCCCCATGCTTGTGAATAAAGGTGGCTGGTTGCCCTCCTGGTGGCCTCTGCCCCTCACTGCTGCAGCTGGTGGGCTTCACCACAACAGGCAGCTTACGCTGGCTTTTGGAATCACCGTTCCACTTTCTGGAGTGGTTTCCATCAGCTGACACGTATCTTTTAGTGTGCTCTAAAAACATGATAGTTGATGTAGCAAGAACGGTCACCTCATCTCATTGAAATGTTCCTAGTTGCATCTTTAAAAATAAGCAAAGGTGCTCAAAGGGAGCTTCTTTCTCCTCAAAAAAAAAAAAAAAAAAAGTACTTACCAGCTACTAAACAAAGCTGTTCTCGTTCCTTTCTCTACAGAACCTAATTAGATAATACATTGCATACTCATAAACTAGTAATGCAGGCACAAGAAGGAGATGCCAGGTGTAGACATAGATGGATTCCTTTGAAAAAGGTACTACATCCTTACACATGAGGTAAAAGTCACTTTATGTAGCCCAAAAGTGGTAATAAAAGGCCTGTATATGCACTAAATGTTTTGTTTATGACAGGTTTATAAAAAAAATCAACAAATTAGAAGTAACGGGAACAGAGTGTTTATTTTCTGCCTGTCCAAAACCACAATTGTTGATACTCCTGTTTCATTGACATAAGCAGATTTCCCTTCATTCCTGACTGATTTGAGTCTTTGGAAATTATTTTGGACTTCTACCAGACAGACAGCAAGGCCTGATGATTTTTATCAGATGTAATTCTCTACCCTTTTTCCTAAACAGACATCAAACATCACTCCCTCTGGTTAAAGTCCCCCTGATTACCCCGAAGTAAAGGTTTAAACAAGTTACATCCCTCTTACCTGACATGAGTAACAGGCAATCAAGAGTAAGCAGTGCTGAAACAAATGGTTTTGCTTCAGTTCCTTTGACTGGGGATGTGTTAATCTCTCTGTGAACACTGGTTATAGGAAAAGGACATGGTGAGCACGATTCAGTGAGCATTAATTTGGGTTCCCTGCACTGCTCAGGTGTAGGTCTACAAGTAAAGAATGGGTGAGCAACCACCCACTCTGTGGGTTACCATGCTGTTTCTCAACCAGCCGTCAGCAGAGCCGTGCCCAGTCACCCCAGCTTGGCACCATGAGACTGCCTGGGCTGCACAGGAGCTCCCTCTTCCCTTGCAGAGAGCAGCACATGCCCACGGACACACACATGCACACTTAGAGGACAAATCAGAATCAACCAAGCCAGCTACGTTGCTGGAAGTGCTCTGTGGGGATCAACTTGAGCCGTGGCAGCTCGGCAAGGTGCTAGGTTTGTGAGCAGGAAAGTGAAGTGTGGCAGTGACGTTGAGCACATAACTGCAAGGAAAGCAATGTGCATGGCATGCCATGCCTGGATTGGCAGACCAGTGACAAGTTGTTGCCACCAAGTATCAAGAAGATGCTGATCACTTGGAAAACAGCGAACTGCATCTTGTCACTGTTTTACTGCTGGTCAGTTTGGGGTTGGGAAGGCAACAGTCTTTGTAGCTGTGCAGGGGGTATGAGTCCCCAGTCACTAGGGATCATGCACCCAGATAACAGAGATGCTGCTCATGTGGCAAAATGACCTACAGCACTGGCATCCTCAAGCCGGTCCTCTGGGGATGCCTGTGGGCTGTTTGCCCTGGGCATAGTCCAACACAAAGCCTGCAGAGCCACCATCCAGATGATGTACCCACTCAGAAGGAGGACTGCAATCATGATGTCTGACCAGGACCTCCTGCAATCTGGGGTAATGCTACGAGGATGGGAGGGTAGGTGTAGGACCAACCAGCCTCAAATCCCACTTTGGTTTCCACCACCCTGCTGTGTGCCAGGGATTTTGCTGGGGCAGCCAGGCTGGCCATGGGGACACTTATGTACATGCGTCCTCTGGGGTCTGTTCCACATCTGCTCTGACAGACAGGCAACCTGAGACTGTCACTGAGCAACAGGATGATGCTGGTAATTTAGGAAATGGCAAACCATTTGCGTGTGTCTGCAAGCTGGAAAATACAACCGGGAAAGGTTAAATCTGTCTTTGCAGCAGCATGGAACAAGTGGGAGCTAACATCAAGATGGGTTCACTGACACTGGAAGGAGTCTGGTGCCCCTGTTGTAGTAAAAGGTGCTGCAGTGTAAAAAGGTGTCTCACAAGGAGACTTGCAATGTGCTTGTTTGTCTCTATTTCATGTTACAGTGAGACTGGGGCTGGGGGTTGGGTTTGGCTTTCCGTTTTTCTAAAATCACAAGAATTTTGAAAGTAAGTTTCCTCATATTCTTCACTTGATGGCTTGCTTGTGACAAAAATTGGTACATAAATATACCACTGTAATGGATACTACCTGAAAAAGCTGTCGTTCTTTGTTTTCTGTGCCTTTTAGAAAATAACTGGCAGTTACTCATTCTAATTGTCTCATTTCTGCTTTTTTTTTTTTTTTTGAAAAAACTAGGACGTCAGCTTTCACCTGAAGTTTTCCTAGAAGCCTCTTAGCAATGAAGGGAAAACAGTGTGGCTTGTGGAGTTACAAGCACCAGCAAAGCACAGTCTCATACAAGCATTGTTTAAATGGTGGCTCTGAGTGTTACAGTATGTATTTTGAGTATACCCATCTAGCCAGGGTTGGAGACATATGATTAAACAGGAGTGACTGAAGTCTTTTGTGAAGGGCAGGGAAAAGGGGATGTGTGCAGCTGCAGGGTGGACCTCTACAGGGAAGGCAACAGCTGTGCAGCTGCATGACCACAGCCACAACCCAGAGCACAGCCAGTGGGAAGGTGACACCCAGGCTGTTCCCCCATCCTCCCTCCTAGGTAAAAATACACACGTGTCTGGCTGTGAGCCTTCTGGGCTCATCTACTTGTGAGTAAATCCTCTGTGTCTATTTCAAAGGAGGAAAACAAACACACAGCTGAAGGCATGGAGATGGATGCGGTAAGATGCAAGACAGGTTCACCACAGGGTAGATTATTCTTGTCAAATCTGATATCCGATTTTCTAGATATCAGATCTGGGATAAACTTTCCTCTCTGTGTTCCAGAAAGGCTGCAGGGCAAGATATGAGTTTACCTGGAGAAGGATGAGGTTGAAATGGGAAAAACCCTGGCTAAGGGTTTAGGGCCCCAGGCAGTGGGCAGAAGTCAGAGCTACAGAGGCTTCTTGCCCAGGTCTGTTTCCAAGACTGATCTTACTCAGTACTTTTTCTCCTAACATTGGCTCAGAACATCAGCCTGTGCTAATAAAATTTGTTGATGACACAAAACTGGGAAGCAACATCAATTCAGAGGGTTAGAACATGTTGTGGTAGGGCTTAATGAACCAAAGTAACAGAAAAGGGAGGAAATTCAGTAGCACAAACCCCAAGGTCACACACTTGGGAACTACTTTTTTTTTTCTGTAAGCAAGGAACTCATCAAGTAGCAGCAGCAGAGATTCTTTTCCCTGAGCAAAGGGCAGTTATGAAGGATAACGTGATGCAGCTGTGAAGAGGGAGATTCAGCCTTAAAATGCTTCCAAAGAGGTATCTCTGTCAGCAATACCTCAGACAGGTTTATACTAATGCCACTGTACAAGCTTTTGGTTAGATCTGATTTGTGATAGCAGGTACAATTCTTGCTTCCAGTTCCCAACATAAATTCCCAAGGGACACAAAATAGGGATGGAGAAGAGTTATCAGGATAATGAGAAGAAAAAAAAGGCCATGTTACCAGAATACTTTTGCTAAAAGCTCTGGCTTGGGAAACTAGCAGAACAAAAGCTCAGAAGAAAGTCAGCTGCTGTCAATAAATGTGCTGGGCACAACCCTTGGGAAGAAGACCTGTTTAAGCACCAGGAAAATTTCATCATAAGAACATAGGGATATGCACTAGCCATCAATATATTTATACTGTAAATCAGAAGAAAAATTTAAATCACTGGGATAACCAGATTCTGGAAAAAGCTTCCCATGGGATCATGAAGATGAATAATCCAGCTTCCCTTAATGTGAAGTTTGATGAGTTAAAAAAGGGAGCATATACCTAGACTGGGTTCACTCAGCAAGTCCTTTCTAATCACTTGTCCTGTCCTAGCACGCTTGCTCAGTGCTAGTTATCAATAAAATAAGTGGTAAAATATAGAGATGCATGAGTAACTTTGAAGCTCCAACTTTTTCTCATGTTTCAAAAGATAATTGAAGGTGTTCACAAGCCTAGACTCAATGTTCTGCCTGCAAAGGATTCCTGTCAGGGAGTGTGGACTCAGATTTCTAAGTATAAAGTAGCACACAGATTATGATAGTGAGATTTCAAAGATATGTCCAAACCACTTATTCTGAAGAAAAACTACATCAAGGTCTTTTAAAAATCCCATTGAAAGAAGTAGTAAAGACTTTGAATACTTCTGTTTTGCATGCTATCCTTTGTTTTCTTCCATAGCAAATTTTGAGCACAGGAGATTTTCCTTGTTTCCTCTTCCCTATTGAGACACCTGAAAGAGGCTCAGAAAAGACAGGCATTTCCCATCTGTCTAGTCACCGTGGTTCCACAGAGCCCTACAGGTGTGATTAGAATAAATATATACACTATGTGATTTTTAGAAGTTTTTCCCCACCCAAACTCACAAAAACTGAGGTTCTTGGGCTGGCAGGCTTGGCAGAAAAGACATTTTTCCTTGTGCAACATTCATTTTTTTGCAATGTAGAAATTCAGTGTCTAACATAAGGGAATTGCACAGCTTTTCAGGGCACATGTCTTTCTTTCACAGTGTTCTATTTAAAACATATAATTACAAACCTCATGAATTATTATCACTTAACAACTGGGACTTCCTGCCCTAAAAGCTCTTTGTTTATAAGTCATCACCCATCTCTCAATTACTGAATTTTCCAGTAACCCAATGTATTTGGGGACTACCTGGAAGGGCATGATTAATGCCTCTCTGCTCATATTTTCCCACTTTCCTAGTAAATCATGAATGAGAAGTATTCCCAGAGCACCTCCACCTCCACTGTCCAACGCATGGGCCCCTCTTTTCTATCATATTTTCTGAATACAGTTCTGCTTCCCTACAACACAGAGCACCCTGCCTCTCGGGAACTTTGCAAAGGTTAAACAGTGACATGCCAGCTGTTAGGCTGAGTACTGACCCTAGCCAAGAGCTGCTTCTGCATGACCAGTTCAGCCACATGATTCTTGTACCCACTTAAGTCCCATTCATAGACTTACCCTGGAAATATGCCTCCTGTTACTTAGCCATTTCACCTTCCAATCATCTCCAGTCATAGGTCTCATTTTTCTTTCCCTCCCCCAAGACATCCCCTCTTTCACCCTGGGCTGTCTGAGTCCAGTTCTGACACGTCATCTCAGAAGACTTTCCTACACCCATACAATAGCCTCCAGGCCTGCTCACATTAGGCTAGCAGCTTGCCAACCTTTCGGCACTCTAAGTGATGTAGCTTTTGAATAGATACGTCAATGACTTCTTGAAATACATTCTTATTCATGCTCTTCACTCAGCTCTCTTGGAAGCAAGCCCTTCCTTATCTCTACAGATCTTGTTTCTCAAGATCATAGCTGAGAACAATAAATGATTAACAAACTCCCGGGGAATACCTTAGCTGTATTTTCACATGGCGCCTAACATCACATCCCAGCATGCCCGCTCATGTTCATGACTCCAAGTTCCAAGCTCAGACTCACACTCTCCCAAAAGATTTAGTTCAGATCCATTTTTTTTTTTTCCGTGCTTCATCAACATTGCATGGAACCACCACTTTGCTGATCCTGTTGACTTTAGACAAAAACATTTCTGTTATGCTGACAATCAAGGCTTATGTGGATAGACAGACAGAGGGATACATCATTTTCCAGATATTAAGCCATGTTTTTCTACTCGTTCCAGTGCTCCACAGAGGAGTTACTATGTCCTTGCTGCTTTTGTCCCTCTGAAACACGTCTCTGTCTTTCTGTCACTGAAGAGAAACTTGCCCCAGGAGAGACTAACGAGGAAAGCAAGAGTGCACTGCAGTGACAGTGCCAGTAGGAACACTGCCAGAGGTATAAAGTTGTCTCATCTTTTGTGTTCCTCTACAGAGTTGGCTTTTGTGCCAGGGGAACAGCACCTCGCCTTTCCCTGAAATATCATGGTGTGGGAAGGGTGGAGGGCAGACTTTTCTTGAATGGTTCTTTGGCTGGCCTGTGAAGGAGACCCATCTTATTAATACTTTCCTTAAATACAGTGGCACTGAAAAAACACATTTTTATTCCATACATAGCTTCCTTCAAAGAAAAATGGGTTGTGGAAAGAGGAAATGGCTTTTCTTAGATTCCCTAACATAGCTGGAAAACACAGGTGAGGTTTTGGGCACACAGCCCTTTTTATGGCTTCTTTCTCGTATAATTGCTTTAGGATGTGTAACGGATGTACAGCACACTAAGGAAAAAAAAAAAAAATCACTTCAACAATATTAGTATGAACGTGAGCTTTCCAGCAGGACCACCCTTTTCACCTCTGTGGCACTCTTCTGTTGAAATTAGGAACTGCTTAATTATAGCTTCCTTGAATGGTGCTGGCCAGCTCAACTCTGCCAAGGGGAGGGCGGGCAGGCAGTCTACTCCAGCCTGGCCCGTGGAGCAAAGGCTAATAGGCATAAAGGGATGGGTTTCCCCATCCTCAACCTCTTTGAAAACTGGCTGGATTGAAATCATTAACTAATCATTTTCAGACATTTCTTACTATGCAAAGGAATGAGCCTAGAAAGCTTCCAGAGGTGGTTCCTAATGCAAGCAGCAAAACAGAACTAGTATCTTAGCTTTCACCTTGAATATTTCCATCTGAAATATTCCGAAAACAAGTAAATCTGTTGAATTAAACAGAGGAAGAAAACACACTAAAGGCCTTCAGGAACAGTCTGGGAAAACAATGTCACTTGCAGTGACTTTCCTCTGGCACATCAAGGAGGAGAGAACAAAAGTCCAATTTATCAGATGTGTGAAGAATGGTGTTATTGTTCTTTTATTTCCTACACATACCCGCCCAAATAGAAATGAGCCCTTCCTCCAAACAACAGCAGGCTGCAGGCACTCTGTGGATGTCTCAGCTGATACGCCTCTTGCCGTGTCAGGCAGGAACGCAAAGTACTTTACTGGATTGCTTAACAAACACAGAGCATGCAGCTATAATCCCTGGCAAGTACGTAGGTTTGGGGGTTTTAAGCCAAATTTGCATATAGGTGTAAAGAAGTGGCTCTAACTTGTCTCCACACTTTAAATCTCATCAGTTTTTCTGTTGATTCATTCATTCAGCTACCGAGTTATCATGTAACATACTGCATGCTGAAACTTGACCTCCAAGTGTGTTATAAGTCCAGAGAGAAGTACTGGTTTGATTAACATCTCCATAAACAAAAAACTTCCAGTAAGAGGAATGATTTCTGCAAGATGATTGTAGCAGGAGCTGGTATGACATCCATCACACCAGCAATGGCTGTACAAACTTGGCTATAATTACCACCCAGCAAAGGCTCCTTTCCTAGTCACGGCTTCATGCCTGTCCCCAGTGGCTGCTTACTGAAGAAAGTTTCCAGGAGTTTCCAGGAGAAACTTGGAGTTTCCAGGAGAAAAATATCAACCATATGATGACCACCATCAACTGCCACTACTTCTGTGATGAATTAGGATAGGAACTGCCTGCACACTGCCTGACACAGTGATGTCCTAACCCAAGCTTGTCAGGTGAGAAACTACATCTGCAGCACAAGTAAGCATGGATACCACCCTCGTTTCCTTGTACTATAGCTGTGACTTTCAGCCTGATGTTTAAAGCTAGTGGAAAAGTAAAAGCAATTGAAAGCAGAAAATAAAGATAGATACCTCTTAAGTATATTAATTCACTTTCCTTTAGGTTTGTTTGGGGTTTTTTGGTTTTTTTTTTTTGTGATTTACTGTGAAATGCTTTCCACCAGGTTACTTGAATCTTTTAACAGAAAAATTAGATTAATAGGAGAAAGCATGGAAACATTGTTTTCCTCACAGCTGGCCTTTGGTTTCTGAGCCACTGAAATTTTCCTCTCTTCACAGGAAAACGAAAAAGAGATTACCATAACATAGGGCTCCCTACATGCTTTCTTGCAGTATGACTAAAGATAACTGAAATTGCTTTACTTTTGTCCAGACTAGGGGGGAGCACATCAGCAGCTAATGCTCAGTAACTAACTTGGGATGCTGATTCATCTGACCCACTGGAGGCATCAAGTTCATCTGAGCTAATTGTACCTTTATAGCCGATGGAAAGGAAGAGGAAAATTCAGAGCACTTCACTTTACCTTAAAACAGAAAGCAAAAACGGGCCAGTTGACTCATGCCCCAAACACACCCATTTCTCCCATTGACAGTAAAGGGAGCCTTGGATGATGTGCCAATGGAGGCAGCCATAGCGTAGACATGTAAAGGCATGTGAGTCAAATCCCACCACCATGAGGGAACCCTTAGCCTAGGGTGCCTGGTCCAACTCCTGCCCTCAAGCTGGCTGTGAAAAGGAAAATGATGTCTTCCGTTCTCATATTTCATAAGCAGCCAGAGGGTCTTTGTTTCTCAAAGACAACATTTCCTTTAACTGCAGGAGTCACGTGGAGAGGACAGGCATTTGCTACCCAGCTCTTGCTACTCACAGCCCATGCCATCATTGTTCTTTATCCCTGAAGAAGACCTATTTCACCACAGGGTTTGCCAAGGTGCTCTCCAGTGCCTGTCTGCTGTAATGAAGTGCTGGGACCCTGGAGCACTGCTCTTGCCACTGGGATATCAGGTGAACCTCCTCATGGCTACCAGCTCATGCCTTCAGCTTTCCAAACTGGCCACAGACCATTTGGTGCCCTCACTATTTGGTGCCCTCACTTGAGTCTACAGGCTTGGTCTTCTCAGCTTTCAGTGTCAATGTCCCGTTGATCAGGCTTATTACACCTAATTGGTATTGCAACTGCTACTAGGGTTAACAGCAACACTTGTACCCCAGATAAGCCAGCACAGATGATGAGTTTCCTCTGGCTCAGAGGAGGGCAGGACAATGTCCTTCATTCCTCCCCTCCACCAGGCCTACTGCCTGCACCCAAGCTTGGTTATAGGGAGAAGACCTTCAAGGCACCTAAGGACCAGAGATACCTGAGATGTCACCTGGTGGCATGGAGCCATGCAAAATCCCCTGCAGCCTAGGGCCTGGCAGGCTGTCCTCAACCCTTGGAGGGATGTAGTAACCCAGGAAGGGTGCCCACAAGTGCCCCATGCACATCCCAGCTCTGCCAGGAAGCACCTGGCAGATGCTGGGGTATGGGACAAAGAGTACACATTTAGACTATTGATTAATATGCACAGTAGGGAAAGGAATATTACACGTGTGCACAGAGACAAGCATTCACTCAAGAACTGGGAAGCTCTTTAGTCAAACAGGTGGGATTTTAGCTAAAAAAAAAGAGCAGAGGAAAGCTAAGGGACATCATCCAGGGAGCAAATGAACTACAACGAGGAGTTAGCATGCAAAAGTAAAAAATAGCTGCTGCATAGTTCAGAAATATAAAAATAGTTTGTCTGTTCCCTTACTCTTTCCTTTCAGTCATCATTTCTCTGCGGCCCTGGGGTTTGTTTGTGTCAGTTGCTATGGGGAGGCTGTGCTGCCAAGCCCTACCAGGGAAATGCCGTTTTGCTAATGAACAGACCCAGGGCTGATGGCTGCGGAACAACAGTAACTCAGACATTTTCCCTCACCCTCTACACATCTGACTTAGGGTATCTTGTTGCAATCAAGCATTGCCACATCTCCCCTCCTCACAAAGTATCTTCTGCCCTTTTAAAAGACCTGCAGTGGCTGGGGAGAAGGCAGGTACATTTCAAGGAACTGCTGTTGGGGTACTCCCTGCAACCATGCACCCCATGAATTCACTGTCAACATCACATTACCTGTCATGGGAGGAGAACATGCCCATGGCCATGTCCAACCCGTGTACCCTGGGAGATACCTTGGGACAAATTCTGCTGCTTTGGCTGTGAGCGTGCTGGTACCTCCACTCCGCAGAGCCAACCCTGCCAAGGAAAGCAGGACAGGGGATGAGCACCTGCCCCCCTCCGCACTGCTCAGGGTAGGGCAGAGGTGCAGCACAGCAGGCAGTGCACTTTGCGGGAGCAGCGACACACTTGCCCCGTAGGGCACGGTGTTCAGCAGCCAAGTGGTGGCACTTCCAGTGCTCATCACCATCGCAGGAACACAAACGCTTCCGGCGTGTTCCTGATAACAGAGTTGACAAGTATATGCAGGCAAGGGCTTGCAGCACCTGCTTTTACCACTCCGGCTCTATTCATAGGCGACCGGTAGAAAACATCAGCCTCCTTTCTACTCTCCTTCACCTTTGCCCTGCACCGTCCCAAACATTCGATGCCTTGATCACTGTGCTGTCAAGGTTATGGATGTGTCAGCCTGCGCAGGTTAACCATTCACCAGTATGGGTCTGCCACCTGGTGCCACTGGTCAGCAGGGGTGTACTTTATGGAGTGCCTGCAGTCTATCACCTCCTAATAAATGCATTTTGGCACCCCCTGTATTTGTGAGTTTAAACATTCCTGTCTGCAATAAACCTGTCTTGCTCGCCCCACAACTGTCTGAGCGCCATATTTCCCTTTCCTGCAATGTTTAAATATACAGTTTGGCACCTAAAGTCTTCACATTTTTGTAACACCTTCTAAGTTTGCAGCACTATGCAGACATTCATTGCCATCTCCCAACACCCCAGCAAGGTTGGTGAGCAAATATTATTCTCTTTTCTTGGGTGAGAAGACTGAAACAAAGTGAAAGCAGCTTGTCTTGGACCACACGGCTAAGCATCCCCAGACATACCCGGTAGCTCCTCAGCCTCCTTTCTCTTCTCAAGAGCAGCCTACAGACCTTCTCACACCTGGTGCCCATCCCTATGTCTGGCAGAAGCATTTGCTCTCCATGAGCTTGGCTGCCAGGACAGAGTATCATGTGAGCAGAGCACGAGTAAGAAAAGTTTCCTGATGGGGATTTGAGTTAGGGCTGCTTTTTCACATCCATGACACATGATGTGGAAACACCCAGCTCTTGAGAGCCGCCTTGACCTTCTCTGCTGGCCAGGCTGCAAGTGCTGGAGCTCAGCTTTTTAAAAAGCCGAGTGTGAAAAATGCAAGAGCACTTTCCAGAGCTCATGGGTGGTTTAGCTGCCATGCAGGCGCGGACGGTGAGACTGAACAACGGGGCCAGGAGTGGGGATTTACAACTTTCCCATCTCCAGTCCTGTCCTCCTCCAGCCCTGCTTCAAAGAATTAGCTCCTGTCCAAAAATCCAGGTCTTTGCTATTACATAGAATAGTCGGGGGTTTGCATATTGAGTTGCCTGACCATTTGAATCTTTAATTCTTGTTGCCAAAAGGATCAAGTATGAGGTAACTCAACGAAACGAGAAGAAAGATGCAGTTGCTGTCCCACCTATTCTTACACACACTCATTTATTTCTGAGCTCTGTGATCCCAATGCAAGAGCCTCAAACACTAAGCAGCAAGTATTGCAAACCACTTTGCAGAGCTGTGCTGATAAGGAAGGTAGCCATCAAAGGGAAGCACAGCTTGAACAGCTGTAAAAGGAATGCCCCTGACTTTCCCTAATGGCTCACAGGTTGGGAGAAAAACAGCAGCTTTATTCTTTTTCTGTCAGGGCCAGTATTTACACTATCTGTCAAAAGACTAAGGCTTCTATTCCTGGCAAACCCTCTTGCCATTGGGCTGGTGCAGGTGCTCAGAGCCTGGCTGGCACAAACTGTGCCATCCAGTGGCACCACGGCTCCTCCAGCCGCACCGTCAATGTTTTTGAGTTCTGTTTGAGCAACAACCATGCCCTTCTTCACACCACCCACTCTGCAGCACCCATCCCTGTATGAGGCACAAGTTTTGGGCCCATTGCTGCTGCATTGCCACAGCCTTGGCCATTAAAGCAAAGCAGGAGAAAGAGGAGTATGCAGCACATGAGAAAATTTTTCAGTAGAATTTCAGGCTTTTTGGTGGTTCATCAGAAATTTGGTAGCATATCTAGGCCAGCTACAAATTGACCTGCACCGGTGTTTAACATTTCAGATTCCAGGGCACATTATCTAGGCCAGGGCACTGTTTCAAGTTATTAGTTTTATAGCCTGCTTGTAACTACAGAGAGCAATTTAAATAATTACATCCTTGCCACAAAGAGCTTGAAAACCTAGCTGGGCGAAAGCCGAATGGGAAGGTGTGACAACACTGCTGGAAAAGCAATCAAATGGGGAAGTGAGACAGAAGCAGCTGGAAGACACCCTTGGTAGAGAGCTGCTAGGCAATCTTTTCTGAAGGGGCACCTCACTTCGCCTGCACTCCCAGCAGCACCCCAAATATTTCTTCACTGGTATCACCAGCAGCCAGGCAGCCTTGATTGTGCCGTCCATGAAGAAATCCTTTTTTGCACCTTTTTGACGTTATAAAAACCTGCAATAAATACTAGTTAAGGTGGCACATGGGAGGGCATCTGTCTCCCCCAGGGCTGTGTGCACCACATGGGGGAAGCCCCAGAGAGCCCTGCCACCCCTTCCCCTCTCTCTATCACCATCTTCTAGCAGGGAGCCACTCCTGCTCCTCACCATTTGATACCCGAAAAACGCGTGGGGGCAGAGGAAGGAAGGCAGGCTGCATCCAACTTGCACAAGCACCATCCATCTGGGGAGCCACTGAGCAGGGAGGGTACCAGTAAATAATCCACAGAGAGTAGTTGGCATTGCACTTCCCTGCCAGACATGCTGTTTCAGGGCAGGGGAGCTTTCCTTGTCTGGCCATTTCTCCTGCTGTTTCAAGGACAGATGGGAGCCACACGCCTGGCCAAGGTCATCTGCTGTACATCTCCAGGTACTGTTGGCACCAAGTCTGCCAAGAGAAAAGCACTAGACCCATTCACTGGAAATGATGAGGGTTTATACTACAAATCTCTGTTTAGGGTAGTGTTAGTCATCTTGCTGTGGGTGTGATTCAAGACCAAAGTGAGCTGACCAAATTCCCTATATAGTCAAGAAAGAGACCAAGAAAGACAGGGGTGTGATCTGAAGTGCCTACGTTACATGCCCGAAGTAAAACAGCATCAATACTGTCTTTGTATACAGAGTGGTATTTTCGTTTCTGGCTGTACTGAATATTTTGTGGAATCTGTAAAAGTAAACCATTTTTTTAATACTACTTCAAAGTGGTTTTCCTTTTTTTCTGCCAACAACAGGAGGTGTTGCACATGTTTTTCTGGTATGCACTCACCACCAATAAACAGCACCATTTTGGCTATGCTTACCAGGTGTCCTTGAAGGTTTTGTGAAGAACTATTCCAAAAACACCCCAGAAGTCGCATTTCTCTCCACTGCCTCCAAAGTAGGGCTGGCAAGGAGTGTTGTAGGGCAGATCACAAAGACAAGGTTTTCGAAGGCTTTAGAATTCCAATGCAAATACACAGAAGTGAGAGAAATGGAGTGAGGATGGAGAAAAAAAGCACAAGAGCCCTGTAAGAGGCCATGGTGAATTATGGGATTTATAGAAACCGTGAGCAGTTACAGTCACTGCACAGGTGAAGGGAGCAGGAGCCTGGGAGATAATAGGAATTAGGATTAGTGAAACACAAATGACAGAATAACTGAACCAAAAATATATCTGCAGGGACTTGGGTCATTTACTGCCAGCTGTCAAGGAACTGCGTAAGAAAGAGTAGCTATCTTTAGTTACCCATCATCTGAGGAGGCAGAGAAAATGATGCAGTGATGCAGCAGAGCTGGAAAAGAGTAAACATCATAAAAAGTTCATCCATCAAAGAGGAAGGGGCAGGCCAGCTAGCCTAACACTAATATTGGCAAAATAACAATCTATTCAATTTCTGAACACTTCTAAGGTTATCAAAGAGCACAGCCAAAACTCTGCTGGCCAGCTTTCTTATCAGATTTCCGAATTCCCTTGTTTCCTCCCCCATCAACCATTTTGCCTTCACACTGCACTTCAGATTTTTATTCTTCTTCCCTCCACATCACCATTAAGCCCACTTCCCCCTAACTGAAGATGCCTTCATGTTTATATCAAACAACTTATCCAGTGACACTGTGATTTTCTATGTTTGGAATAACCAGCAACACATCTATTTCCATACACGCTTTTGTGATTCAAAGTGATTCAATCTCCCCATTAGCATCCATCAATTGTTCTTAAACAGTTCCCTGGGACTATTTGTTATTGGCAATTAAGTTTTGTTGATCACATAGAGTTGTGTGCCATTGTTTCCATTTCCTGACTGAGGACAAGGCAAGTCATTTCAGTGCTAATATTAACACGGTGTGATTTTCCGTTTGCTTTTCCAAATACTGGTACCTGCAGCTTTGAAATAATCATTCTTGGAGCCGCTCTGATATAGTACGGTTCAGTTGACTGAACGGTCACGACAGGCACATACAAATGAAAGGCAAGAATGGTTAAGCAAATATCCTTAATTATATGCACAAATATGAGTGGATTTTTGTTTTAATACTGTTTACCCTTTTCTCCATCACAATGGTTAGCCTGTTTTCCTATACTCATGTTCTCTTTCTTTGTTCAGCTTTATTTCATGATCGCTTCCTTTTCTTCCCCTATTCCTAAGATCTCCTTCTCTATTCATTCCACTACCTAGTGAGCCTTTCTCCTTCCTGAAATGACTTATCCTTGGCAACCCTTAAAGCAAATGTTCTCTATTGTAAACTCTGTTATTACTTGAAATCTAATCTCTTTGGCAAAGTTTGTTTGGGATGGGGTCTTGCGTTTCCCTAGGGATTTGTTTTGAACGCTTTTTAGCAAAACATTTTAACTAGCTGTGAAAAACATCAGCCAAAAATTCTCTCTAAAACAGGACAGCATCCACATTAATAAAATCAGAGATTGAAAAGGACGAAAACTGTTATTTAAATTAACACATCAAACCTGTTACACTGTCCATTCTGCTTTTGCATGGTTTGGAAGCAGAGCAGAAGGGATGTCTGGTGTGTAACCAAATGATCTGCACTGCCACCTAGTTCACCTCTGCACAGTCTGGCTGTCTCTTTACAGCGGACTTGACATCTGCTCTCAGTGTAGCAGAAGCAGCCATGCTGCTCTTTTTGTCCCTCATAGTCACTCATCTGATGTGTCCACATCTGTGATCTTTTTGTCCTTTTTACAGATAAGATAAAGATAAGATGATAAAGATAGATTAAGATGCTAAAGATAAAGATAGATAAAGATGATAAAGATGATAAAGACCGGCAAATTCTCATGGATATCTTCTAGAAAAATTGCAGTGGGGAATCTTAAGAGTTAAACATTATTAAAGAGGAAATGTGGTTTTGCTCTTAGGGCAAGAGGTGTGACCTGCAGAATGAATGCCCTTCAGAAACACGTCAGTGTGATGAGATATCAACACTCACTGCTGTTTCTTCCTGGCATGCCCCACCCCAGCCGAATTCAGCTTTCTGCCCATACAACAAGTGAGAGCTTGCGGCATACTCTTCTTCATTCAAATGATACACTCTTAAAATAAACTTTACAAGGCAGCAAACCTCTGGTGTTGTGCTATCAAAGGAAAAAGAGCTACATACACATCACCAAAAAATTACATTGTGAAATACTTGCTGTTGACACACAGCTAAAGGAACACACATCCACCAAATGGAAGGAAATAAAAATTAAATTACCCAATGGTATTTATTTCTCTGTTCATTCAGCCATGCTCCTACAAGTTTTCTACCAATTCATTTACAGTGAAACTCAATGCACATGCATATACTGTAACCAGCTCTAGCTCCTTGCTGGATTTTAGAGCTTGGTGAGGTAGATGTATTAAAATAATATTTTGGTTTGAGCACAGTTTCCATACCCTTACTGTCACAGTCACATTGAAATAGTGTCTGGGAATACAACATTATCTTTTTATATCTTTTATTATCTCTCATTATGGCAGACTGAACAGAGAGAAATATATAATAGACCTAATAATAGAAACCAGGAACTTGAGACAGCAATGCAAAACTCCAATCTCAGTATTACGGTAGGCATTTCGAAGATGCAAATTTGCCTTTTATTCCTTCAGACAGGCCAGCAGTCAATGACTAGGGAGCAAGGCCAGGGCTCACAGGCCTGCACCAAAATTTCCAGTTCAGCCACAGCTTCCTGCATGACCTTACTCCAGTCACTTAATTAATCCTGTAGCTCTGTTTACAGTTGGCAGAGGAGAATGCACGCTTTCCCTATCAGAGGGTGACTATGAAGGTAAGATCCCATAACTGCTTTAAGGAATGAGAAGTTTTGAGGGTTTTGGCAACCTCTCTTTGGATGTTAAACACTGATTTCTCTACTGCATCTGTGGGCACAAGACAGACCAACAGGCTTGTGGTGATGCAGAGCCTTCTCTTTCAGGGAATGGTCAGATGTAATGTTTTGGTTGGAGCTGCTGTGGATTTAGAAGTGACCTTACTCCCCAGCTGCTTCCCACAGTTTTCAAACTGGTCTGGCTGTGCCTGTGCAGACACTTGAGTTTAAGGAGAGCAACCTGTAGAGCTTTATAGCCACAGCTCTACAATTAACAGTGAAATGATTAGTTAAACTGTTGCGCCATCTATGTTTAGACATGCCTTGTATTAAAGTGCTCAGTCATCCCTTAAATGGCACAGAGAGATACCTCCCACCAAAGTCCAAGCTCCTCTGCACAACCCCATCTGTGCAGTACAGGGCAGGGGGGTGATGCCTGTGTGGGGCACCTTCCTTGCACTTCAGCTGTGTTCACATTTGGGCTGGCAAATTTGCGAGTCCCACTGATGCCACAATTTCCATTAAGATGCCTGGACCCAAATCAGGGAAGGTTCATGAGGCTCCATGTCTGGCTATCTGCAAAAGAGAAAAAATATGGCTTGGTTAATGAAGGTAAAGCTCATAATAAAACATTGAGGATGCTCTGGCTGTAGCTGGCAGGAGAATCAGCTCCTCATTCCTTGAAAAGCAGAGATACCCAAATGCATCTTTTTTCTCAAACCGCTACCCTTCTTACCACCTGCTTTTTAAAGTACTGTGCTTTCATTTTCCCTTTTCTAATGTGCCAGGCATGGCAGGGTCAGGTGTCCCTATTTTGGACATCCTTATTGCCCCCTCTTCACTGTCCTCCTCACAGCTTATCGCTGCAATAAAGCTGTGTCGAAGATAAAGGTATCACTGCTGCAGCACTGCTATTGGCAGAGGCACAGGCTGTCCTTCCAATCAGATGACTGGGGAGGGGGGGAAAAGGGTTTCAGCAGAAACATTTCAGGCATTTCCTTCTTAGGAAAGCTTTCCACTGGGTTTTCACCCTAAAAAAAAGAGAGGTGATTCAGGTCATGTTACCTGTCAATGCCTCATTTTAAATGTGCACAGAGGCTCTTACAGGCATATACCACCCAAATGCCAAGGTAACCATTTGCAAATACAGTTGCTGCTTTTGCACTCAGCAGAGTAGCTCGTTGTCTCAGGCAGGCAAAGGGTTCTGCAGACACCCCAAAGTGCTTGTAAATACCATTCATGCAACTACCTACTGTTTTGCCTTCAAATTAGCAAGCTGAGTATGAACCTGGCTCTGAATTCAGTGATTCTTTTGCTTTGCTGTGATGCTGTGCCTTCCACACTCTCCCCTTTGCCTTGTACACCTCCCCCCACGCAGTGATAGCACCTCTTGGGAGTGCACATGGAGCTCTTGCTTATGACCCATGGTAGCCTCATTCCCCTCCCTACCACCACACAGTGACACTGGTAAATTTTGGATTAAAAAAAAAGTGACACAAAATGTAAACCAAACTGGCATCAGGGTGCTTACTGTTACAGCCTATGCATTATTTGGCATCCAACACAAGCTCCTCTTAGAAGAGACGGTAAGGGCCAACTAAACCAGCTACCCCTAACTCCCCTGGTCCAAGAAGAGCTCTCTGCTGCCCTGTTTCACTGTCCTGGTAAATCTTCATCCAGACACTTTTGCAACCAGTTTGATCTCAGTCTTTAGTAATGGCAACACTTGCACTGGGGAAAGTCACTCTCTGGTTAAGTGAACACAATGCCCCCCCTACAGTTCAAGAGGAGATGGTCCATGGCATGCTCCTCAGTATCAATGTGAACAAATCTATGGGGCCAGATGGGTTACATCCTAGAGTGCTGAGAGAACTGGCAGGGGTGCTCACCAGGCCACTGTCCATCATTTATCAGCAGTCCTGGCTGACTGGGAAGGTACCAGCAGATTGGAAGTCGGCCAATATAACACCTATATATATAAGAAGGGATGGAAGGGTGATCCAGGGAACTACAGGCCTGTCAGTTTCAGTACCAGAAAAGCTGATGGAGCAGATCATCCTGGGTTCTGTTATTCAGCACATGAAGGACAACCAGGGGATCAGGACCAGTCAACATGGGTTTATGAAGGGCCGGTCCTGTTTAACAAACCTGATCTCCTCCTTTGACAGGGTGACCTGCTTGTTGGATGAAGGCAAGGCTGTGGATGTTGCCTGTCTTGACTTTAGCAAGGCATTTGACACCATTTCCCACAGTGTTCTATTAGAGAAACTGACTGCTCTTGGCTGAGATGGGCATACACTTTCCTGGGTGAAAAACTGGTTAGATGGATGAGTCCAAAGAGTTGTGGTCAATGGAGTTAATTCCAGTTGGCTGCCAGTCACGAGTGGTGTCCCCCAGGGCTTGGTACTGGGGCCTTTCCTATTTAACACCTTCATCAGTGATTTGGATGAAGGGATAGAGTGCACCCTTGGTAAATTTGCAGATGACACCAAGCTGGGTGGAAGTGTTGATCTGCTTGAGGGCAGGGAAGCTCTACAGAGGGATGTAGCTAGGCTGCATCGCTGGGCCAAGGCAAATTTCTTGAGTTTCAATAAGGCCAAATGCCAGGTCCTGCACTTGGGCCACAACAACCCCAGCAGCACTACAGGCTGGGGAGGAGTGGCTGGAGAGCTGACAGGCAGAGAAGGACCTGGGGGTGTTGACTGACAACCGTCTGAACATGAGCCAGCAGTGTGCCCAGGTGGCCAAGAAGGCCAATGGCATCCTGGCCTGCATCAGGAACAGTGTGGGCAGCAGGAGCAGGGAGGGGATCATTCCTCTGGACTCGGCTCTGGTGAGGCTGCACCTCAAATACTGTGTCCAGTTTTGGGCCCCTCTCTACAAGAAGGACGTTGAGGTGCTGGAGAGGGTACAGAGGTGGGTACAAAGCTAGTAAAGGGTTCGGAGCATGTGTCTTATGAGGAAAGGCTGAAGGATCTGGGGCTGTTTAGCCTTGAGAAAAGAAGGCTGAGGGGAGACCTTATTTTCCTCTACAACTACCTGAAGGGAAGCTATAGCGAGGTGAGAGTTGGTCTGTTCTCCCTGATAACAAGTAACAGAACAAGAAGAAATGGCCTGAAGTTGAAGCAGGGGAGGTTCAGGCTGGATATTAGGAAGAATTTCTTTACAGAAAGGATTGTCAGGCATTGGAATGGCCTGCCCAGGGAGATGCTGGAGTCACCATCCCTGGAAGTGTTTAAGAGCTGGTTAGGTGTTGTGCTTAGGGACATGGTTTAGTGGTTTTTGATAGGTCTAGGAATAAGGTTGGACTTGATGATCTTGAAGGTCACTTCCAGCCGAAACTATTCTATGATGATATGATCCCCCTTCTCCTTCCCTCTCTGTTTCCCAATGGTTAGGACAGTCACATAGACAAATGAACACCGACTCCCAGACCTCATCAGTGTTTCTGTTTTACATGCAACAGCCTCTGGATAAAACCCAGAGGAATCACTTGGGTTAACAAAGAGATCCTTAGACCACATGTGAGCAGAAGCCACAGTGGCCCCTGTGCAGAGCACAGGCCCATTCCTCAGGCCCCATGAATTTTGCACACTAGGTGCCCCCAGGATGAGGCAGAAGCTGAATGTGCATTTTAAACTTAATAGCTTCAGACTTAGTCTTTAAATGGATCTGAACTTGTCCTCTGGATTGGACTCTCAGCTTTATAGGCTGTTGCCAAAGCAATGCTCCTGTAGTCGAGAGCTCATAGTAAACAAAGCAGATTTTCCAAGGAAGTTTTCCAAAGATCCAAAAAAGTGGTGAGATGTCCAATCCTCAGTGGCTTTCATCTGTGCCTGTTGCTCAATCACGGTGAATTTCAAAGACTATTTGAAAGGCCATCATTCTAGAAAGGGACTAAGTTGTTAACTATTTGACATTGGTTGTGGGGACTAGGGGAAGTTTGCAATCCATTAATGACTGCAGAATCACTCAGCAGCAACACATCCAAGGGAGACTAGGAGATATATGAGCTGTTTATGAAAATTATTTTATTGTGAAAAGTGTTAAAGGCATCCTTTAAATTGCTCCTCCCTGGCAAGTTTTATTAGCAATTCATTTCTGTCACACCTCAGGCCAAGCTACTGTAGATCCTGAAGTGATTTTTGGTTTTTTTTTTTTTAAATATGGTTTTATTTAATAGATGTCTTCAACGATTGTTTTGAATCTCATGTGTGCCTTATGAGTAGCTGTCTGGGTCCTCTTCCAAGGTGGCGTCCACAGCAAAGTGTGTAACTTAACTGCCTTTTGCTTTGTGTGACTGCCATTACTAAAGGACCACTGCCACACACTGGCAAACTTTGAAATATATATTTCCCTAAAGTCCCACAAATGTTTTTTTTCCATACATCATCTCTGCTTCCCAAAGGATTTGTGTGGAAACAAAATTTCTCTCTATCCCTCTGCACAATTATATCCGAGATGCTACAGAATCTGCTCTGCAGGGGACATCAAGATTCATCATCTCAGAAGCTGTTGATAGCAGGAGAGGGCTGGCCATGGCACGACAAACTGAGCACTTGCACACAGATACGCATGTAACAAATCAGCAAGGACAAGGAAAGTCATAAGGGGAATACTGCAACTGTGCTGATTTTCTGAAGGTCTCTGCCTGAGCAGTGGAGGGTCTTCCATGCCCCATCAACTTCTGAGAAACTTCTGGTGCCATACCACAAGGACAGTTCCAGTTCAAGGGTAGCATGGTACAGAAATCACCTGCAGGCTTTCAGCACTGTCTCTGTACGACTGTTCCTGGGAACATGATTAAACTTGTCTTAAAGGAGATGATAACACAGCTTGGCAAGAAAAACATCACTCAGGCTTCAAGTTCAGCTTGTGCTGACACTTCTCAGGCATTAGAGAAGGCCAAATCCTGCACTGCACTGATTACTGAGTCAGATGGATGAGGCCATGATTTTTCTTCAGCATTTCAGTTCCATCATTCTGTTCTTTCTCCAGATGGCATTATCAGTGACACCAATGTCTAAAACACAAACCTGAAAGGATAATTCTGTTCTCTCTTTTTAATATCTTTGGCAACTGGCTTACAGTCATGACTACAAGAAGTTTGTTTTATCTGTTTTTGATACCCTGGTGTGTCCTATTTACATGCAACTATTTTGCTTTATCAGTTTTCTAGCTGGACTTTTTTGTTCCCTGAAACTGATGTTTACAAACTTTTGTCTTGCTTGTAAGAGTGCCTTGGAGTTGCTTGCTGGGTGCTGTGGTCTGCAGTAACAGCTTGGCCAGTACCTAGTGGAAGTTGCCAGGATTGTGACAGATTTTTTATCTGTTTTGAAGTATTGTCACTTTACCATATACTCTAAAACATTTTCAGGTGTATTCTGCAGTAGCCCTGGAATTTTCCTCTCCTCAGACAGTCTCTTTAAGGCTAAACCCACTGCTTCACCCTGCTTGGGAGACAATTCACATGATTTTTAAAATAATTTACAAGCTACAGTGCTTCTGCCTTTCTCTGCAAACACTGATCAAACAGCGCTGATTAGAGCTGTGTTCCATGTCTTATTAAACAGCCTCTCAGGTAGAAAACATTTCTTCTTCTGTAGCAGTACATCAACAACTGTTCAATGCTGTTAACAGTGAAGAGGAAAGCTGATAGGAAGAGCAGTTTCAGGTGGTGTTATTACGCCTCAGCAGTTCCAGCCCAGCTGAGTCAGAGACAGAGAGTGACCCCTTAAGCCTGTGTCTTTCCAATTCAGTACAAGATACAGCAAACAACCAAGGGAATGACCTCCAAGAAAAAGCTATGAGGTAAGTTTCATATTAATCACTCCTAAAGCCTTGCTAAGGTGAAAGTATATTTCATTTGACTAAAAACCATCATTCCAGTCTTTCTTCTTTTTCATGTTTCTCACACCAAAAACCTTGAGCTCTACTGACTTGCAACTCACCTGCCACAACTCTTTTGTAAACACATGCCAAAAATTGATGCTGAGGCTGTGAGACACCTTTTTTATGGTCACATAAAACTTTTGCCTAATAATTGCGGTCAGTTATAGCTGCTGTGTTTTTGTTGCTGTTGTTGTGACAACATTTTTATGACAGCAAAAGTTCTTAATATAGAATCAACCCTTCAAGCCTGCAGAAGATTTGCTTTTGTGTACCTTGTATTGGCCACCATGCCTGCCATATAAACTGGCAAAGCATTTTTGCCCATGTGCACTGCCTGAAACCAGAGGGCTGACATGGGTAGTTACTCTGGCAGAACTTTTACGTCTAAATGATGCCCAAACCCCTCAACTCCCATAATCATTTGGTGGAGTCAACAAAGCTCACATGCCTAAACTCTGTAGGTGGGTGCTTTGGAAAATGGGGGCAGATTTGAGGCTTCTTTTCCCCTCTGAATGTAGTAATTTCAAATGGATACTCACTATTTTTCTGCGGCATATATAAGAGACAAACAGCACTCCTCTGCTGAAGACTGTAATTTTTCTTGATTATTTTTTTCCTTTTTTTGCAAAGGTGAAGGTGGAACACAGCAGGTTTATCTTTTCTGAAGTGTCTAGCCTTCAGGATTTGTTGTGTCAGGCACTCTGTAGCCGTTTCAAAGAAGCAGCTCCTGCACCCTTTTATTTTGCTATATCTGTCTGGGATTTCTAGGAGTTCATTGTCCTTTTGTACTGAGGGACTGTATTCCTTATTTCTTTTTAGAAGAATTTTAGTTGAAAGATTTTCTTTCACTTTTCACCAACTTGTGATAATAGGTGTTTGTGTAATAGGTTTCTTAATCATTAACTAGAGCTTCATAGGAATTTAAAACAATAGACAGTAATAGTAATTAGAACCCAACTTCCCTCAGTAGCACAAACTGTACTCAGAGCAGTTGGATGCCAAAGAGAGTTGTGCATAAAGACCCAAGCACCTTTGGCCCCCAAAACACTCTTAGACCAAGCCTAAGCAGCCTGACCTGTCACACACATCCTGGTCACAGAAATGCCTTCTTTCACATGACATCAGCACAGTTTTTTGGGCAGCATCGCTTTTATGCTCAGCTTGATGAACTTCACTTGCCAGGGTAGGTGAACATAGCTGAACATCCTTTTCGCAGCTCTTTTAGCTCAGCACCCTTGACACATAGCCGGAAAGCATAGGCACAGCTCTCCAAACAGCCATGGGTGCCAGCTTCCCCCAAAAACCATGCCACATAGCAGGAATAATCTCCTGGTTGTCTTCACATGTGAAGAGCTGATCTCTTTAAGTCCTTTGCAATATGCACGTTACTGATACAGCCCAGATTTCACCAGCTTGGGTTAATTGTGCAACCCTTGGTTCAAAAGCCATTGTTGTTACCTACCTGCCCAGCTGCACAGGGTGAGATGGGAGAGAGTTGCATCCTACCCAGCACGTGCAGTTTTCCCATGTCCTGTGTAGCAACCTGAAGCTGTTTTACTTTGTTCCAGCTCTTCCTTAACAACTTCACCTCTCTCCCCATTTTATTACACTTTACTAAGGGATTTCTCACTCTGTCCTTGAAAGAATCTGAAAACACTTATCAGAGGAAGGTGCTGAAATAAGTGTTCTGACCTGGCACATTCTATTGCAACATCATAATTGAACTTAGCAGTTAGTAAATCCTGCCTCAGTTTTGCGCTCTGCCTCTGCTGTGCACTTGCCTGCTGTGATAATTTCTACTCCTTTTTGTAGTTTCATCCTTCTTACAGCATCTACTTTCCTTGCAAAGCTCAGAAATCCTCCTGTCTCCCTGTGCAGATGACACTAAAATGCATGCCAAATAACCAATTGCTGTTGTTATGTGGTTTGCTAGGACCATCCGACATTTCCAGAGGCATTTTTATGTTTGGCTTTTAATTTACTACACTGAAAGCTGTTTGAAGCAGAAAGCACACTTGCCCTCGTTTTTCACCCTGGCACTCAACACAGCGTGAGCCCTTGTCTAACCATGAGGGGCTGTGCTTGGCAGGAGCAGGATTTCTCACCTCCTCATTTTGCTATGTGTGGCTCTCCCTACACCACTCTCCCCCTGGGTGTTACCCAGCAGGTAGATGTGAGCTTCCAACTTCATTCAAATAGAGCTACTTTCTGCCTGAGGGAGATGGTATTTTCATAAAAGTCTTCTTTGGTAGGGGCTTGTTTCTGTAGTGCTTTTTAAATGTTAATGCTTTGCTATGAGATGCAGTTTCCCGGAGGGCAACGCGACTGTGTGTCCACCTTTCATCCCAGTGTGCCATTTCACAACATTTGGAGGGGCCTCCTGCTTTTATTAGTCTGGCGTTCATAACTCATCTGCAAAAGAGAGCTCTGCACAGCCAAACTCAACAGAAAATATTCTCCTGGGGAAAGAGAAGTATTCTTTGGGCTTTGTGTATATTTACAGCAGGCAGATGAAATGCATAAATTAAAAGGACAGGTAGAGGCTCTGAAGAGTTTAAATGAGCCAGTGTACTTAAACACTATATATGTTTATTAAGGAAATGTTTTTTTTTCACAGAGAGCATTACTGTTTCACATCTAACTTTCACAGTTGAGGTGAAATACACAGTGGTGGGACTGCTGTGAAACCCCTCACTTTGAGTGGTTCCCTGGTAGGAGACCTTGGCACTGGGAGATGGCAGAGAGGAAATCCTGGAACAGACCCAGAGCTGAAAGAAAGCACAGCTAAACGTCACAAGATTTAAGTGCTCTGAATAGGGAGTTTGTCTCCAAAAGAGTCACATGGGCCTGTATCCAAAGGAGATAGGATTGGAAGTGGTGGGGTTGTTTGGGGTTTTCATCATCTTTTGCCAGCACAAAGCTTCTTTCTGCCTCCAGGTGCCCTCGATGAGCACCTGGGCCACAGGCTGATCAATAAATACATAACTTAGCCTGTCGGTCCTGGTGCTCACCCCTCGGCGTGGCTGGCTGGCAAGTGTGTGCCGAGCAGCAAGGTCCCAGCGCCGGGAGCCAGCCGTGCTTCCACACGCAGCCCGCGGTTGAAATGGAAACCAGACGGGAATCTCTCCAGCCCCACCGGGCTCGCCTTCCACCCAGTCTGCAATTAATTAAGACTGAAGGGGAGGTTTTGAATAACCCCTTTGTGGAACAAAATACACGCAGTCAAAACCCAGCTGACAAACACAACAGAACTGACTTCATGGTTTCTTATGAGAAAACCATTAACGGCCAGAGAAATGAAGAAACACTTTGTTCAAGGCACTGGTGTGAATGCAGCATATTCAGATTACAAAGCAGTCCTGCCCTGCTATAATAAATATCATATAGCTTTATCCACGGGTAACCAGGTATATAAAAGCCAGGAATAACACATTAGGTTTTAAGTTAGCATACAGTACCTACTATTACATTTTCATGGAGCTCACTCACAAAGAGTCAGTGCTTCGACAGCAGCCAATGCCTCTGACGCAGCAGGCACCGACGGGGTGGTCACCTGATACCCACCACCATGGCTCTAGCTGGCTTTCAGCTCTTCATCCATGCCCTCCTCCTGTGTCAGCACCCAAGGGAGAGGGGGGCTGCACTCTACAAGGTTTAATAAAGAAAGATCTCCTTTACCTCGGCAGCATGTCATCTTCCACAGCAGCATACATTAGCGCCTGCTGACTAGCAGTAGCAGCCTGCTCAAACAGGCAGGAAGAAACAAGGAAAACATTTACAGTCTCCAGAAACTTAGCTGGAGTGAAATTTAATGGTGTGTGTTATGTGGCAGGTCAGAGCAAAGGCTGTACCACGCTCCTCTCCCTGTGCAGGCTGTGAAAGCTGTACTCACCCTGTTTTATCACCAGCACCCAAAAACATCTCAGAGGTGTACAAGCCTGGCTGTTTCCTACCGCAGATGTCTCCTTGCAAAGGCTTTGTGTGAAGCCTTCTCTCTATGACACTTGTGAACCCAATATTCAGGGCCAACCATGAGATGAGAAATGTCAGTCCATGAAGCACAGACACAGCAGTCCTGGTCTGGTCTCACATCACATTCTACTTCTGTGCATTAGCAACTCAAGACCCTGAAGTCCGCAAGTATGTTTCTGTCTGCACCAACCCCTCAGGTCTCTGGAGGCTCCTATCCTAACCTGCAGGTGAGAGATCTGGATATGAGACTGCAAAACTCACTGCTCTTTGAGGCCTAATCCAATGCAGGAACCCAAGACCTGTCAGGGAAAAGAGCATCTGCCATGTGTCTAGCGGCTGGCCCAGCCTCTACCCCTTGACACCATGGAAAATCAGAATTCCAGGTACAAATCTGGATAATTTTTGGTAATACCAGTGTTAACAGAAACATATTAATTTTTAAGCTTATAACACAGCCCAAAAATTAAATGAATTCAGATTGACACACTGTATTTTCACTAAGTTCTCAGTAAAACAGCACAGCACTTTATTATCTCCAGAGTTTGACAGCAGTTATAACTGACTGTTCACATTTGTCTCCGTCACTCTGAAGACTTTCACACCTCATGCATGCCAGGTGGGTTAACAAGTAATTGTTTTACTTCCAGAACACTGCAAGACAAATGAGAAAATCTTGTTTCTACACCTTTGCCAGCTCTCAGAAACCTGAAAGATTCAACTTGTAGAGGTGTAAGCCTGCAAATTCAGGAACAGTTTCTATGGGCTGTATTCCAAGTACCTGGCTACTCCACAACAAGCCCTCTTTACAGACTTACAATCTGGAGTGATGGTTTTTCAGTTGTCACCCAATAATTTCAAATATAAGGTTGGTCCTGCCTCTTCAAATTGTCCTGTCATGTTACAAGAGTAACTGTTCTCTTCACGAAATATGATTGCTCCATCCTTTGGGTAAGCAAGATGTGCTGAAAGCAAACATGATGACATGCTGTAAGACTTCCAGTCATTAGAAACTAGCTGAACATCTCATACTTGACTCACTGAGATCAGAAGACCATGTCACAACTGTCATTGTTCCTGAAGTTTGGTACTTACCTGCCCACAGTGCTTTGCTATCTTTTCTAATGCATGGGCAGAGCTTTTCCCTCGACATCTGGTAAGAGGAGCCTGTTTCTTCCCCCTCCCTCATTTCAAATGTATGATCCTAAAGGTTATGATCTATAAGCAGGCTCAGGTCAGATACTCCACTAGGCGTTGTAAGAAGGAGGATCTTTATGGGGACTCTCTCTCAAAACCAGCTGGGACTACTAATACCAGCCTTGCCTGAGTAATCACCTTTAGATTTTCAACAGTAATCTCTCTCTGATTCTTCTCTTGAGAGACCATATCATTTTGATCTAAAATTGTGACCTGGGCAGGACAAACAGGGATCACTTCACTTTTCCTTCCCCAAAATCACTGCAAAATTAGCTGGTACACAGGTGTCCTTAGAAAGATTTCTTACTACAATCCCCTCATGACTTCAGATACACAGAAATGTTACAGATGTGGAGATTTGACTTTGAAAGGGACCATTGAAAATCTAACAGGGTAATTACCCAGATCAAAGAAGCGTATTTTATAAGAAACTCTGACACCCATAGTTTCCACTCTTCTCTTCCTTGGTCTTTAGATCATTAAACATGGATGGTTACAACTGTCACCTGTGGGCTAGGTGGGACTGTGTCAGGGATTTTACTTCTCTAAATGCACAAAATACTTTAATTCAGTGACTTGCCTCTTCAAGCACTTGCTCAAATTATAATTAACTTAATGCACAACTTTCCTTCTACTAAGGTTTCTCTCATTTCTTTATAATTTACCACATCGTCAGTCAGAGCTCTCCTTCTTCCTCCTGGTAAATTTGAGTCTGAGTTTCACACTGTGATTTTCTGCTTTCATCCACAGGATGAGCAACCCCTCTTCTTCTAGTCCAGCTTTGTGCCCTTCAGGAAATACTAACAAACAGGTTGCTTCTTTGCATCTCACTTTGACCAAACCACAGGCTTTTTCTTAAATATCCACTCCAGCAACTGCAACACCATAGGAGCTGTCTCCTCCCTGGCTCTGACCCCAGCTCCTTTGGGTAGGTCATTACATTATCCTCTATTGTACCCCACCAAATGCAAGGACCTACTCAGCATTTTACCTCTTGCTGTAATTTCTTGTGTATAACATGTCAACAAGACACGTGTAGCCCTGAGTAAGACCAAAGAAGCTGCCACATTTGCACACACAAAACCTTAAGAAGTATCTGAATAGATCTTCTGCCATCTGGACCACATATTTGATGATCACAAAATATGCCAAGGGTAATATTTGTGTTGAAGGTTTCTAAGTGATACCTGCACATAAAATTTCCATCAAGCCCTCTTCAACTTAACAGAAAACATAGGTTCTGATTTTCACTTTTGCCAAGAGAGAGCAGCACTGAACATTTTGCTCAAAAAACCCCCGAGGTGGACAGATGAGGAAAGGGGGGTACAACTGGAAATTAAACTTCAAGCATAATTATGTCCTCCAGTAACTTTACTCATAGTCATTTGGACTTCTGTCTATCAGAGATTTGTTAAAAGATGAACCACTTCATTAAGAAGACAGTGAAAATGTCTGTTCAAAAGTAAATCTGTTTTTCCACTGAAGGGAGATTTGCTCTCTACAGCTTATTGTCCCCACAGACCAAGAGAATGAAACCAGGAAGGGAAGAAGTTAATAAAAATGTGACAGGTAGAAAAAGAGGGGAGAAAAAGTAAGAGCTCTTCAACTGATAAATCTATCATAAGACACAGTAACCTTTGCAAACAATTAATAGCTTTGCTCTGATCAATCAGTATGCACAGGCAGCTGTTGAAGACTGACCCAGGATGAAAACAGACTGTAACTTCATCACTTCATGGAGAAAGGTGAATAAGAACCGGTTTTGAAAGTCATTGTTTTCTAGGTGATTAGCATAAGATGCTTTAACAAAATCACTCTCAGAATGTAAAACAATTGTTAGAAGTTGACAAAAATCAGGAGTTCTTCTAAAGTCTCAAACACAATACCATTTAAAATTAGTATTGGTACATAGGTTTATTGAGGTCATTGAGACAGGCAAAGATTTAATCAACAACTTGTTCTTGCTTTGTATCATATTCTTCCTCTACTGTTTGGGTTTTTTTTTTTTAAACACATGCCCACACATCGATTTCATCCAAAGTACTACCAATGGCACATAAATATAGTTTACATTTCTATAAATGGAACAGTTTATTACAGCAATTTCTGTGTGATTGTTGCTCTCCACAAGAATGTTTTCAATGTCAAAGCAAGAAGGCTGCTGAAATCCTTCTTGAAAGCATTTTCTATTGTCCATGGAGTATAAAAAGAAAAAGCCCATCTTTCTTAGCATTTTAACAATTTGACGGAGTACTCAAGCTTAAGTCTGAACATACAGCAAAGTATGATGACTTTGCACATAGGAAGGCACATGAAAAGTGCAAGGTCAGCAAAGAAATTGCTCCGGAAACCCCTGCATTAAAAGAAATTAACGAGGTCATGAAAGGGTCCAGCTGCTCATGGCAGGCCACTCCTCAGGCCTGGAGGCTCTGCATCATACCAAGCACCTATCCAGAGATAGCGTTCACTCATCTGACATTTCATCTTGGATTAATTTTATCTGGCTGTAACAAACTCCTTCGCAACCTCCAGCAATCTCCAACCTGCAGTGTCAAAACTCAACTGGACAAGTGCTTGAGCCAACTGGCTTTGCAGTTACCCATACTGGGATGTGAGAACAGGGCTAGGGGCCTCCAGAGGTCCCTTCCAAGCCAAATCTTTCCATGATTCCATGAAAACACTGCATTTTTTTTTCCAGTGAATCCATTAATATTTGACCCCCATCCAAAGTGAGCTTCTATCATGCTGAAAGTGTTTTGTGGGGCACTTTTCCAAATCAATACTAGAAAAATTGTCTCTTGGCCCTACCTGTAAAAGAGAGGAATACAACATTTGATAATTATTTAGTTTAACTGAACATCTGCTGCTTTATTATAATGGAGAGAGAACTACTGTGAATTACATGCAACTCTAAAAATAGGATGGGACTGAAGAAAACCCATAAGAAATCCTCTGTGTACAATTTCTGAGAAATACACTCATTATCTGGCTAGAAATGTTAGCTGTCAACTAAATGCAACGTGGGTACATACAGGAAAAAACAACTCAGAACGTATTCCTCTGAGTATCTAAAGATGAAATTTCCACACCTTTGAGAGCTGAATCATATTGTGTTTCCATTTACAAAGCTCCTATTCACTTCAGTAGTCAAGTATGCTGGGGAAGTGCATACTTAAAAAGAAAGGAGCTTTTGCTAGACAGGCGAAAAGCAGGATAAAATGCAGCTTGCATGTAGAGCAGAGTGAGGTGGACTGGAGACCATAATGAAGACAGCATCAAAGGAAAAAGCAACAGACAACTTGAATCTTCCGTCACAATCTCCTGCTTTGGTGTTTTGGTTTTGATTTGGGCTTTTTTTAAGAACCCCTGCAACAGAAATACATTCAGAGATAAGTTATTTTGACCACCCTTGGTAAATTAAGCACACTATACTCATATTCCCACTTGGATACTACAGTAGACCATATGCTGGTTTCCAGTTGCCCATAATCTGCTCAGTATTAAATAAAATTTATCTCATACATACAAAAGTAAAGAATTAAATATCTCCCACAAGGTGTTAAAACGTGGGTAAGTTGTTTCTGGTTTTAGCACAATGAATCTCACAGCTTTTTCAGTGTTAGGCAATCAGATTCCCTCTGAAGTGCCGATAAAAGCACCTCTTTCCAGCAGACGCTGCCTCCCGCTTTGCCCTGCCCTGGGTGGGTGGCAGAACAGCAACCCCATTCCTGGGCTTTGGTTCATAACTACAGATATGCAAAAGGCTTCAGGCATAAATGCCATGGGACAGGTTAGATGCTCAGCAGAATATAAGCAAGGGGAAAGAATCTCATGCCTGGAAAGCCTCTAGGCTTTTCTCCTACTATCTGTCTTCCTAATTAAAGGTATTACTTCTCCTTACCAGTGTCCCTGTGCCATGCCCATGGCACTGTTAGGATGACAAGATTATTTGCTGCATCACTATTAAAGCAGGGGGTGCTGGCACTGAGGGACTTGCAGAGCAGGGCTCAGCACTGCAATGACGGAGACTCAGCTCCGAGGATAGCTGCCTGTAACTCCATGCCCCCTGCTTCCTTGCTCAAAAGAGGGAGCAGAGCCTGGGTATCCTCTGCAAAACACTGGCAGGTCTCTGGATGGAGAATGCTTTCAGTTCCCCTGGGCAGCAGCTGCTTAGCAGTCAGGTTTGAAATATGGTATTTTCCAGATTGAAGCAAATCTGGTTTTATAACATGCTCAGGGAGCAGGAATGACACGCACTGTGTCACCTGCTGCAAAGATCTTCATCAGCAGATTAAACCAACAGATCAATGTCAATATTGTTCAATGCAATTATTCATCTGCAACACCAGATAAGAAAATAAATTAATTTACTAAACAGCAGTTTACATTCCTTACAATTTTTTAAATATGGGGGGAAGGAGGGAGGTGGAAATCTTCCCTTACTTATGAGACTGAGTCACTGTTACTACCATCTAACACTAAACAGGAATAAAAATCCCTTTTTACTGAATGGCAGTACAGCAAAGAGGAATCCCACAGCTCACCATGGGTTCAAGTGCAGTTAGTGAGCTCTGCCAGCTCACGGCTATGAACCGAGGCAGGTGATGTCCCACGCTTGTCTCTGCCTGATCACTCACACCAGGAGCAGGCTCGGCAGAGATGCAGCAGAGCAAGACACAGTGCCCTGCTGCTGTGGGACAGTCAACCTTGTGTGATTGCTGTCCGATGCTACCGTCACCCTGTGAACACTGGGAGGACTGACATTCTCAGGACTGACACCATGGCCAGGTTAAAACAGGATGGTGGAGGCTCCCTGATTCCCAGGCCAAGCCTGCTGCTCCATCATCCCTTAAGTACCCACTGTGTCTCAACTTGTGCACGAGCACCTCCACTAAGCAGCCAGTCCTCTGCCAGGATCTGCGTTGCACTCCTGAAAGCATCCACAAAGACAACAGGTTTCTGCTGTGTTTTACAGGCAAATACTGCTCTGAGCAAACTGAAACTCTGAAGTGAAGCAGGCTGTTAAAATCAGCCAGTCTGCATGTAGAAAAGAGGAATAGCAGAGGGCACTGCAAGAAGACCCAATTTACACAGTCCAGGTCTTCCCTCTTTCTCTGAGATAAATACTGTGATCCAAGAAAGCTATGGTGCCTCGCTTATTGAAACTCTCAAAAAACACCAGGCATTTGGATTAATTTTCTTTCATGTTACAAGAGGAAGGAGAGGAGGAGATGTTGCCTTGCTTTTTTTTTTTTTCCACCGCAAATCTCAAAGTAACCTTTTAAAATCAGGTAGAAGTACTTATTTCTCTTAAGTTTTAAACATGCCGCAGATCTTGACAGCAGAGTCTTCAATGGAGGGAGAAAAACAAATTGTAGTGGATGAACCATCCCATCCTGAAGTCAGTGTATAAAATAGCTGGTATTAACCACTCTCTGGAAGTTCCTGGCTCTCTCCATTGACTAGAGAGGGGGTTTCATGTGAGACATCATAGTAAACAATGGCCTTTTGTTGTGACAGCACAGTCCCATTGAAGACACTACTAAAGCACTTGTTTACTGCATTGACTAGAGGGTTTTACCCAGCGTTGCTAGGGAAACTGTGGTTTTATGTCACAGCTGGTCCTCAAGGAGGGTTGGATGGCTGCACTTCTGCAGAAACTCCTGCAGAGCTCCAGCTGAGTCAAAGGGTTGCTCATCAAGCAGTTCCCCTGCAACCCCATGGCCAAAGACACAGTTTCCTAATCCTTTTATGGGTATAATCTGCACTTCCCACTCCACTCTCCCCAGGCCTTTCTTTCTAGGCAGGCTGTGTGGTGCTCACACCACCCACCATCTCAGCAGCAGCACTGTCTTTCAGCATGCAGAGAAGAGAGATAAATGCCAACCAGAAGAGTTTCATCACCTTTGGGTAGAGACGCTGACGGAAGAAAAGCAAGAGGGCTACAAAAAATGCTTACTCCGTTCACACAGCCTGCACTGCCTGCATTTTTCAAGGATACATGGATAGGGTTGTAGCCAATCAGAAGCTCTGTTCAGGAATCCTTTTTTCTTCTGGAGAGCAGACACCTCCCTCCAGTAAGGCAGTGAGAAACTTGCAGCATGAGTAGGGTCACAGGTGGGATATTCCAAGTGCCTGAGCATACTTGACTCTGTCAGCTGCTCTGCAGAAGGTTGTGCTTTCTATTGGGGGGGGGGAAGGGTAAGAAAAAAGGCATATTCAAACAGAAACACCTGTTTCCCGAAGGACCACAAAATCTCCAGGGCTGGTCTCCTCACGGAAGCTGTAGCTAATTAGCAGGAACAACCAGCCTTGCAAAGAGCTTTTGGAAACACAGTAGCAGATGTAACAACAAGCTGTAAAGATGTTTAAAAAACACATCCGGAAAAGTGCAGGTTATTCAAGATTGTTCATAAATAAAAAAAATCAATTCAGTCCCAAAGCTCATGAGCTGCACTGACCTTGCCTAATGCCTTCCTTTGCCTCCTCTGGGTGCATCACACCATGCTCTGTGGGGAAGACAAAATGTGCAGCACACCACAGTGTGCAGAGAAGCCCAAATTAGTGTCTTTGTCAGCAGAAATGTATGTATGCAGAGGCTGGTAAAGAGAGGAGAGACAGAAAAAACATCTCGTGTTCTGTTCCCAGTTGAACCAGGAAGCAACTTGTTGCAGCACCTGTCCTGAACCTTCTCCTTTTTTTTTATTCTTTTTGTTTGTTTAATTTTGTTTAGAATGAAAGGTGTCATGGGTATGTCAGTTGAGTTCAGACCTCACCACAAGCAAAGCAGCAGCACTTTAGAGGGATTTTTCTCGGGACAATTGTCAAACCTGGGGGGAAGACCCCCTCCCCAGCTTGCCTCTCTCTCCCTCACGCAGTGTGATGCACATGGGGCTTCTGTCAGGCTGGTGGGGAAGGTGATCCACCTTCATCTTCTCCAGAAATCTTGCCCTGCTGACCTCTCCCCAGCCCACAGCATGTACCCCAGTGCAGGGTCCCCATAGGCAGCTCCTACCCCTCCTCAGCCTGAACTCTCAAAGCTCCTCAACCCACATCACAGTGGGGTTTCTCACTGCCTTGCCCCCAAGATAATAGGTTTCCCCCTGCACACAGATGAGCTTTCCTGATGGTTATATTCTCCAAGAGACACAGGAATTGTTTTATGCTGCCTGTTATTACAGCAAATACCTTCTCTGTAGGGGAAAGCGTATTAAAGTATGTTGCCAAGGCAAAGACAGGACATGGCAAACCAGAGAAGCAGAAAAATGGAAGAAGGGAAGAAATCCTCAGCTCCATAATGAGCACTGGCTGCCACAAAGCACCACTGGCGTCAGGTGGTCCATGCACACCCTGTTCCCGTTGCACCACTAAGTAATTGTTAGCACCCAGAACAGACCCTCAAAGCACTGGTCTGGCAGCTGAGCTGCATGTGGGGAGGCCTGCAGCCGGCACAGGACATGCTTGCTTTCCCTTCGGCGTGAGAACAGTATGGAGCACACAGAGTATCTCAGTCTCAGGCCATGGGGTGAACCCAGACCCAAGTAGAGCGCAGAATTTGCCTAGCAGGAAATTGAAAAAGAAGAAGAAGGAAAAAAAAAAAAAAATCACCAGACAACTTGCATACAAGATAATGTAGCCTTTAAATAAAAAGGAGAGATAGAATTGAAGAATAATTCTGTAGTCGGATTGTGGGAATGACATGAATGTTGCTATTTGTATAAATAAAAAGAGAGAGCTTGAATAAAGAGCTTCTCAAGAAAGGGAAGCATGGACTGATTTTGCAGAAGAAGTTAAGAGTTTATCTTCTCTCTGTAGCCTGACGATAAAGAAAGTAGATGTAGTAGAAAGAGTATCACACCAATTCCAGTCTCTTTCTTCATATCTGCTCACTGGCAAATAAGGAAAATATTACAATTTAGTTCAACACAGGCACTTCAGTTTAACTATATGGTGATTATCAAAAAAAGGACGAGTGACGTGTGCACTCAGGAACTGCAGAAGAAGGCACTGTTCAGTGAGACATGGGAGAAGCAGCTGCATTACACAGCAGCATGAGATTCAGTCATTGGGCTGATGAGCGTTGAGTAAGAAGTCACACCTGAGCCCTTACACTTCTACCAACAGCTGGAGGCTGTACTCCTGCAGTTAGTGTTGTGTCCTGCACAGAAAAAAAGAAGATATATATTTAATTTTTTTTCCCTAAAGTTTGTCCAGCTGCATACAGCATAAAACTTTCCAGAAAGACATTTGGTAGAGAGGAATTCTGTAACCTCATTCACTTCGTTTAAGGCCCCTGTTGCTTTCCCGTCCAAATAATACGTGTACAACTTTTAAATTGGTTAAAAGGAGTTAAATGGAAAAAAATAAAGTGAGGAAAAATACTTCACTCTCAAAACCCTGGGTGAAACTTTAGCAACCCAGCTAAGATGAAGACGTGCATGTCTTTGTTTCAAGCCACTTAAACTTGGGTCCATTGGGTTCTACAGATTACTGTAGCACCAAAATTTTTCCAGAAATGTCAGACAAGTTTACCACAGCAATTAAGCTGTCTACCATCTGTAAAAGATTTGCCCAAGAGTTTCCCTAATGTTCCCCCCCCCCCCCCCCAAATACATTTAACTTAATTCTTTCAACATTTTGCCTATCATTCAAGTCCATACACATTAAGTACTGCAGAGCTGGCTAGATTTTTGAGGGCAACTTTTCCTTCTAAGGATTAGTTGTGCACTGGTGCACTGAAATTTTATATACAGAGTAACACTCTGAATATGAATTATTTCTCAAGGAACAGTGTGCCTATTCTTGGGAATGGAGAAGTAAAAACTTTACTAGGAATTTCAGCCAAGGAGCTGAGATTAACACCCTTTATTCTCCTCCCAAATGGTGAGTAATTTTCAGAATACTAGACCAGCTTCGAGCTTAATGTCTCCATCACACTGTATTAAAGTGCCCTACTAGTAAGTATGCACGCTCAGACAGTGACAATGAAAGACGTGGATCTGAATTCTTGAGCATACTGGAGAAAGTTCTAAGTTTCCTCAGCAACATTCAGCGTACCTTGTGGTCCAAGTAAAACAGTGGTTAGGAAAGCTGAAGGGTATTCTTTATGTTTCTCCTCCTAGCTTGCATATAAACTGGTTGTTCCCAACTGCCTAACACCAGTGGGTGTTCTCACTTTTCGCTATGGAAACCACATTTTTTATATAACTCCCTAAATACAGATTGCTTATGTGACAAATAATCGACCAGTCTACAGCACATTATTTTCTCTCCCTAAGTATTTATACCCTTGCTGTGACTTTTGCTCCTCCATCATATACCTAAATACCAAGTCTTCTAAAATAAGTTCTAAAAAAGTAATCCTTTAACGATGAAAAGACAGGAGGGTTAGGGGCACGGCATTGTTCTTGTCACATAGATGTGCCATCCCCTTTAGAGACAGATTTTTACAGAGTTGGGAGCAATTCTATGCTGTTTCTGTGACACTGTAGAAGCATTAAGGTCAGGCCTTAGGAGAATTGAGAATAAGGATAAGAGTTTTAACAATGTCCAATAAGTGACTATGTAACTGAGAACCGTGGCAATTACACAACGAAATATAACAACCCCTCACCTGGGTTCAGCATATGGCCTTTGAAATCCTTGAGTGACAAGATCTATCTGCAAAATATAAACCACTCCTTTGCTGTCAAAAACACATACTGGATTTTGGGATGGTGTTTCTTGCAAGGGTAAAAATCATACATCAGCTTCGGTATTTTTCTTGCTGGTGCACCACATTCCTAAAATAACGTAACAACGTAATGCTCCTGGTTTCTTCTTTCAGTTTCTTACTGCATGTTTTTTGTGTTTCTGAATTTCATCTGAATGACAAAGCCCTTTGGACATGTTGTCCATTTCCTAGGAAAGTACCCAAAAGCACAGGAAGGGCTGATGACAGATGAGTAACGGTCTGCATGACCGGTCCCACCATGCTCACCAGGAACACCAAGGCAGCAAGAAAACATGCAGAGTTCTCAAGCTGAGGCTAAAATGCCAAGTGCCATGCAGCAGCACTCACAAACGAGCTGCAGGGCTCCTCAGCCTCCCTTCCATGTCCCCCTGTCCGGCCACATGCCATCAGTCCACACCTTGCTGCAAAGCACATCCTGTCCTCCTCCTGCTCCAGGGCTGTCACCTCCGCTGTCCTCCAGAGATGCAAGGTGGAGCCCCCCTGCCATCCTTCTGTGACAGCCCCAAGGACTTGGCATCAGGCTGGCTGTGTTTAGTTGTCATGGGCTGGCACGGCCATGGCCCTGCTAGCCAAGCCCACCAGCCACCAGGACTGGAGCAGGCAGAATGCCATTCAGAGCCATCACTCATCACTTCCCCAGCAGATTTACGACCACTGGCCCCTGTACCATGAGGTAGCGTCTCCGACTCACAGGTCACGTGCCACAGCCAACGGCAAATGTCAAGCTATTTTTTTTTACAGGCTGCGTTTCAACACAGTGAAGAAAGAAGCACAATCGATGTTTATTTTTGGTTGTGATGTTGAAAACCACCCAAACAACACATTGAGTGCTATTTGGCTAAGCCTCAGTACTTTCTGTGTCAAACACACATGCTTCATGCCATGCCTCTCTTCTGCTGCTGTATTTACTCTTAGGGTTGTAGTGCAAATTCTGATGGAAGAAGAGATGACATAGATGCCAGAAAGTTGCACTGATTTAAAACGGTGAAGGGTTTTGCTGTGTGCTCTTCTCTCTGTACCAAAAGGCAAACTTACAGCACTAAAATGTCCCTCCATCCTACTTTACATGCACTTTCAGAAAAACTTCTGCTGTTCAAAATAGCGAATGTTAGGCACTAAAAAAATACTAGTAATCAACAGCGTGGAACATATTCTTTCCATTCTTTGTTTTTTTTTTTTTTTTGTACAGCCCGTGGGCCCAGTGCTGCTCACACTGAATAGGACACACACAAAAATGCAGAAAAACCAACGAAGAGGCTGTAAGCCCCTTAGCAGTCCTGCAGGGGAGCCTGGGCTCTGGAGATGAGACAGGGCAAACACTCTCATTCCCCAGGCTTAGCAGCAGAGATGAAAAAGACAAGACATAAAGGGCAGCTCTAAGAATTGGGAATAGAAAAGGGAACCACAGAAGAGGATGGGGAAAAAGGTGGCCAGGAGTGTCACCGAGGGAAAGCCTGTACCTTGCAGCAAGCAGGGCCATGCAGCCTCCCACCTCTACAGCCACCTCATTCCCACTGCCGGGTATGGGTATCTCGCCATACTAGAAAGGTGCAAGGGACACAAGTCAACCCCTGCACTTCTGGCCCCCCATTTCTGGGGTGAGGTTGGTGGGCCGATGATGCTGGAATAACCTTTTCTGGGGCTGGAAGTCCACATTCTCACTTGGATGCCTACCCCTCACCCTGGCAGCATCCTCAAAGCTGTCAGCTGCTCACAAAGCTGTGAGGACAAAAGTATCCCTCTGCTGTGTGCATCCTCTTGGCTCTGCCCTCTCCTCTCTAAACCACCTAGGCAAAGGCTGCAAAAGCCCAAGCAATTCCTTAGCAAGCCTCTTTAACATCGAAAAACTTCAGGGATAGTATTTCTGGGGTAGTTTGGCCATAACTTGCCACCAGGTCACTGCTGAAGTTTTCAGTCTAGGCAGCAGGAATGGGATCAATTTTCACAGATCAGGCTCAGTCCCCTCTGCCTGCAGCCCCTACACACCCTCTTCTTTCATTCACTCATTTGTTCATTCAGTTAACACAGGGCTTCCTTTTCTGAGCTGCTTTTCACAAGTTGCTTCTTAAAATTACCCCACAGCTCCCCAGGGGCCTGCTGACCACAAGTGGCAACCGCCAGCGCACCACTGGCAGCCTCCCCAGCAAGCTCAGCCACGCACTGCTGGAGGCAGCCGGCTCTGCTGGTCACCAGAGCTGCATCCACAAGTCCCCAGCTGCCTCCTCTGGGGCCCCACCACAACCCTATGGAGATTTGGTGCCCTTTGTGCATGTGTCCAAAACAGCTGAAAATCCTTCACAAAGCAAAACAAACAAACAAAAAAACCAACAAACCCAAACACAAAAAGAAACCCCAACCAAAATATCCTTAATAGCACTTTTATTAAAGCAGCTCTGGCTAATGCATCGCTTTAACTTGTGTAAGGAGGTGCTGTGTCCAGAAGCCACAGAAACACAACCAAGAACAAAAGAAAGGTTTGGAAAAATAGGTTCAGAACCATTTTCTCCTTAGGGTTTCTCCTGTCCTCATCTCACAAAGACAAGGAAGGTGCTGAACACCAAGCCCCTCCAAGTGAGTTCAGATGTTCTTCCCCACTGGGACAGGCTACCAAACACATCATCTCTCCTGATACATCCACAGCCTCCTTCCTCCTGGTCTCTGAAAAGTTTGTGTTCTTAAGGATTCCCTTCAAATTCTTCCACTGAGAAGGCACAATGAGTACACTGCCAGGATCAGGTTTACCTTCTCACAGCGATGCCAACGCCCTTAGATGCTTTCTGCAGATGCCCAAAAGACCAGAGTGAGCCCTCCCCAGTTTTCCAAAACTTGTCATTCACTTGCAAATATCGGAAGGAACAATCCAACAACTGTGCAACTGACTCACCTGTTTCATACTATCTGAGTTCATTAACAGTAAATGCAATAGCTACATCCTTATATCCAAGAACAGACAATCCCTGAGTCACTTTCCTTCCCTTACCCTTGTTCATGCTGGTGTTATTTATTTATTTCCCCATATTTATTTATGTTATTTCCCCTGGCTAGGCTCTCACGGGAAGGAGATGCATGACTTGTGTTTTACTGCAGTGTGCAGAATAAGGAAGGGCTACACAAACACAGAGTGCCACCTGCCATACCTCAGACCAGACCCTTTGCCGAAAGAGTTAGTTGCTCCTTCAGCTCCATGGAGCCATCTCTCATCTCCACCATGGCAATCAGCAAAGCATTCACACTGTGCTTACATCAAACGGCAGCCAGGGGAGATAAGGGGAGATGGAGGGACCCCTAGGAGAGCAAAAAGCCATGGGGCTACAATGAAGCTCTAAAAAACAGAGGGACACAATCAGGGGAAAATTAAGTCTAACTATCTTGTCTGAAGGTCTGTAGGGAAAGACAGTGTGTACATACATCCCAAACACCCGATCAAAAAAGGCTGAAGCTCAGCTCTTGATCCTGCCCTTCCCATTAGACCTTCTTCTGGCTTGAAATGTCCTAGCCAAAAAATCCAACTGCTGTGGCTGGCTCTCCCCCTCTCTCCTCCACTCTGTCTGCACCCTGTCATTTTAATGGACTTCTGGTCTTTCCCTCCATATCCTGTGCATAAATTTCCCAGTTCCCCAGACAGCTACATTCTGCCACAGCCTTCAGTGGTCTCTGCTAACAGCCCCTGGCTGCCAGGCTACTCACTCCAAAGTTCTCACCACACCTGTAAAAGCTAAAAAACAGAAGTTCTGAACTCAGGTAACCTCCAGAGGTGCCAACACCCTCACTGAGCCCAGAAGGACGGAATCTGTGAGAGGAAAAGGTGGTGCTGAAAATTACTTTTTGCCACTTCAACTCAAGAGTTCATTCTTCGTGCCCACCACAAAATTTTCCCACCAGGTGCAGGACTGGTTTGCCTGAGTGGTGCGAGGGCAGTGGTTACATCCCCAAGCATTAAAATGCATCCTACTACAGGGCAGGACCCCAAGAAGGTTCACTTGTTAGTTTTCTATTTCTACTCAGCATGCACCTTACATACTTGGAGGCACTAAATGAGCTGCAAGCATTTCCCAGTTTTTACTGTTACCCAATTTCCATGTGTATTTTCCTCTGCATCTAAATTTGTCAGACGTTTGGGTTAAATATCAAACATATCATGGACTCAGTATAAAAAGGAAAATACAGCAAGAGCCCATGTGATCTTGAGTGTCCAACTGTAGACCATCTGGTCAACCACAAATTTCTTACGGATTTCACCAATACTGAAGGGAATTCAAGCAGGAAGACAGCAACAATAATTTGAAATACTGGCTTTCTGTTTCTCTAGGATGTGAGTCATTGTAAAGTTGACACTTTGCAGCAAGCAAAAAAAAAATAACAAAGTAATTCAATAAATCAGCCCAATATACCTTACCATAATAGGTACTCACAAGCGTGCTTAGGTGTGTTTGCCCACAGGCTGGAGGCTGGCTATTTGAGTTTGCATATTATTTTTAGTGTGAGTTAAAAAATGCTGTCACTAAACAGCAGGTTATTTATTCCTCCCCCCAAAAAAGAAACCTCTGGCAAAAGTATGTAAATGAAGTAGGTCCTATTAATTTTTTTTTTTTTTAAATTTTATTTTAAAACTATTTTCTATAGAAACTTACCAAATTCAGTTTGGTCACAATTAGAAGCAGCACAGTTATGCTAACAGCTCAGTTAACAGTTTTGCTCAAAAGCATAACCTGAAGAACCAAAAATGCAATGTGAACGAAACTGTTGCTAAAACATCATTCTGTACTCTAGAAGAAAACAAACTTTGTCTCTGTTTTCAATTGCTGCCAGAAAAAAAAAAAAAAAAAAAAAAAAGCAACTTTGACTTGTGGATGTGCATCATAAACCACGATTTCTTTCTGAAATGTCTCCCTCAGTGGGGACCCAAAGCTGAACTTGAAGCAGAGGAGCTGGGAGCAAACTCTGGGGCTTCACTCGGCAGTGCAATTTCCCTGACGAGGCGGGCTCCATCGGGTAAAATATTGTCACTTAGAGAGAGCAGAGGTTTAAAGCAAAGCAGCAAGTACCACAGTGCTTAAACTCATACGACGTGGCAACACTGCCCTCCTGCTTCCTAGCGATTCCAGCCCTTTTCTCATATTCAACATACTTTGGGCCAAGAGGTGACCTGGGCAGCTTCTCCCGTCACAAAAGTGTTGAAGGACTTTGTTTTTCCTCAAGTCTATGTAAATCTCCTTGTGTAGACAGCAAAGACTCATCTCAATAGGGAAAAGAGGATAATAAAAGCCACAAACTTTAATTTCACGGTTTTCTCGAGGGGAATACACTCAGCTACAAAAATAATCTCAGAATTCACTGTTTGATTTCTGGGTTCAGCTTCACACTTCATAACTCAGCATAATGCTTTATAACTGAATTAACAACAAATACTAAAATTATAATTAATTCATTTTGAACCGAAAATGGCTTATATCTGTTCTTTTCATTAGATTAAACACAACAGAAAAGATTAAAAAAAAGGGGGAAATAGATTGTTGGATTGGAATAGACTAATCCTGCTCTTTCTGCATTCAGTGTTTGGGGAATGGCAGGAAAGACACAAAGAAAGACTCTTAACCCTGTCCAGATTAAAAAGTTAAAAATCAATTAAATTGAAATGCAATTAAAAATATTAACCCCTATGACCTGTTCCTATCTGCTCCTATCGAAACAGCTATCCTCATGGGCCAACAAAGCCAACATCCTACTGAGGAAAGTGAGAAAAAGGAGAGAGAACGCATCCCCGCTCCTGTCAGGGCCTGAGGACAGGCCCTGCAGCCAGGTGCAACTGCTAACGCTGCTCCAGGAAACGGGTGAAGCCTGACCCCATTAGCAGGCATTAATTTAAGTGTATGATGCTGAAGTTAACTAAAGTAAAGTAAAGTAAAGCAAAGCAAAGCGATGATGGAAGCTGTAACTTTTATTTCTTGCAATATTTTATGTGAGCCTCTGTGTTTTTTTCCTTCCAGAAAGAAAATAAGCTCAGATGCGCAAACAAACCAAGAAAACTGGAGGGAAGGAAGGAACAGCTTGCAAGGCAATTGTGAAAAAACAAATAACAGGGGTAACGAGGAAAGAACAGAAAATGCTTCACAAAGAGAGGACATGGGTCGGGATTTAGAAAAGATTGGAAAGACTCAAAAGGTGCAGCAAAAAAAAAAAAGCTTAAAAAGGCTTATTGAACCCAGGAGGTGAACAAGACTGAGTAACAAAATAAGAAAAAGGAGATTTACAAAGAAAAAAAACCCCTTTGTTTCTGAGTTCCTACAGACCAGGCCCTGGGTACTGCTGCTGACAAACTTGAGGCCCTGATGTTCACGTGTCCCAAACTGTCCTCCATCAAGAGCGCAAAGTTGGCTTTGCCCTCTCCTCAGCTGTCACATAAACATTCACGCATAAAACCTAAAGGTCTACCCCGGTAAAAATTGTCTTTGTGCTGTATTGCTTATGAAGGATGCTTCTGCTTCCAAAGAAAAAAAAAGAAAAAAATCAGATTTAGATCCTAGTCTTGCCTACCAGTCATCACCTCAAGGCCTTTATGATTTTCTGATTTGAACCCAAACCATTACCAATTTGCAGATCCCCAAACTATTCCCAAACATTCTCTCCCATCTATGTCCTTTACCGTCTCTCATCATTGACCTGACCAAAACATTTTTTTGGTTGTGGGCACACTCAGGAAGTCAACACGGCCATGCTCTCTACAGGTGCTCCCAGCAAGCTCACACCCTCCAGGAGCATCATAGAGGCATCACTGACACCTTTCACCCCATGTTGGTCTCCTCTCTGCCAACAGGAGAGCTGTGTGTGCAGCATCGTGTTTTCCTTTCAGAGAGCCCAGGGAAGAGGAGCAGGGTCTGGGAGTTTTGCTTGTGTGTTGTCTCCTCCACGCCGGCCGGAATTTTGCATCGTCAAACACCACAGCTGAACAGTTCGACAGCTATTTTCACTCCAACATTACTACTCACTTAATTAGCATCGATCTGCACATTTGTCTCATGCTGGCTGTCACCTTCTAGGCTTCCCATACGTGTTGGGTTTTCCTGACATGTGGCAGTACTTTGATGCCTGGGAGCTTGACTTTGTTCTGCACTCGAAGGTCACGCAGAGTGCTTTTTCAAAGCATCCTTCAAGCCAGCTCCCTGACAATGACAAATCTCGTTTATTGCCTTTCCTAAGGCCTCACAGTGTTTCCTAACAGACATCCTAGTGGTATTCTCAAATCCATCACTCTTGAAGCCAGATGTAAAGTAACCACAGAAAGCTGTATACAGCCATCAAATCACATGAACGGTTTTATAACCACTGGCAACCCACTGAACATTAAACATTGGATTAACATTCAACAGCTCTGCTGGTGCTTCCTGCGCTTTGGCAGCAAGCTCTCCCCACTCTGTCGTGCGCTCGCAGAACGGGCTACAACTCTCTTTCAGGAAAAATCTCAAAATGGAGGCTTCACTTGGGCTACACCAGACTCACAACACACAGCCAGAGGGAAATGGAGCAACGCAACAGGATCACAGGCTGGCAGATGAGACCGCTGCTGCTTTTCGGCCTCTGTGAAATCAGTCTGCTGAAAACCAGCCACCATAAAAGCTGAACAAACCCTTTACATACGTGGCTGATGCAGGGAAAGACATGTGTTTGAGCTGCTACCAGCCCAAACCAGCCCTCTCACACTTCTTTTATGCCCTGCAGTGAGAACTGCAATCCCTTTGGTATCGGAAGGGGTTTTCCTGTGTGCAGGGTGAGAGTCTGACTTATGCCTGATTGACTTTTTCCCCCTACACACTATAATGTGATTGCTTCTCAAAGCAGGAACAGTTTGCTCGAGAGCCTGTTTGTGATGTTGGTGCTCCAGAGATGTGAGCACAAGTCCCAACACTGCCTCATATCTCCCACCTGCTTTTGGAGCTTCCTCAGCTCTGTGTCCCTCATCACTGCCTGACACTGGTTCAGGTGCCCTGAACAGAGACCAAACCCCCTTCTGGTATGAGGTGCTGCAGGGGCTAACCTGACCCTGTTAGATCCATCTTCCACCTCCATAAAGCATGGACAGGTGAGCTGCCATGAACGTGGGTGATCCTGCCCACACAGGCCAGGCGCTGCAGTCATCACCTGCCAACTATTAGCACAGACGAGGGCAAAATAAACATACAGCTCAAACTCACAGGGAGAAGCCTGATCCTTGAGGGCTGCCAGGTAACTTTGCTGGAGAAACTGCTGTTGCCTGTGTACACGCATTCCTCCTGAAATGCTATTTCACATCCAGATGCAGGCTGCAGAATTTTTAGAGGCAGAAGGAGTCTGACTGATGGACTTCAGCACACAGCTCAACAGAACATGCCAACAGACCCATGACAGGGGTAACCACCGCGTTTAAAACACCATTTAAAGAAAGGTAACCTGTCAAGTTTGCTTATGTTCTAAGGCTCAGTCCCAGAGGACTCCGGCATATTTCCAACACATTGAACTAATTGTAGTTTACATTCGTTTCACTCTCTATTAGAGGTGCTCCACCATCCAGGAAAACTAATTTGATCTGCAGCACTTGGCCGGCCACAGCTTTCTGCACGAAACCCGAGCACCTCTCTTCACTGAATGGGGGCTTTGGGTAACAGTCAGCGGAAAACGTGCAGCTTGATCTGTGGCATGTCACCCTAAACGTTGCTACACGCCGAAAATAGTTTCAGCTTCCTCTGCCTCGCATAGTCTGGAAATAAAACATATGGAGTTAGCACGGCCGCTGATTGGATTTTGATTGTTCTGAAACGCTGCCAAGTTTAAAGTGGAGAGTGCGGCCTGAAAGGAAATACAGTAGACACTAGACAATTTATTTGTTTCTGAGCGGGGACCTGGCTGACGAGCCGCTTCGAAGGTGGCTAACAAGAGCAGCATGTTCCCATATGGAAACCATATGGGGAAATCAGCCAGGATCTACAAACATGGCACAATGTATGTTATCACGGCATCAGAAAGAGCAGAGCGCTGTAAAACCAGTGCCAATCACAACAGCAATTGCTGATGGATGGTGCTGATAAATAACTAAAATAGTTAACATAGCAGCAGGTTTTAGATAAAATAGTGTAGGAACTGGAAGAGGGAAAAGGCGCAGAGGAGATGCACTCGGGAAGGCGGCAGGGCGACGGCCAGCATTACCAGTCAGAGGTGTTTGCAGATCTATTTGCAGCAGGAAAGCGCACAGGGTAGGGACCCGCAGGGGTCTTCTGACAAGGGACCTCCAGGAAGAGTCCCACAAAACCCTGAAAAACGTGGAGGGGAAAAAAACCCCAAATAAATAAAAATCCCAAACGGCTGTGACCTTATTAAAGGTACCTGCCACCGTTTCGCCTCAGGAGACCGGTCACCTAAAACCAGCCAAAAGTACAAATATTGACAATCTGGGGAAACCAAGCTCCGGAACGGCCGAGCCTCAGAGTACTGGGGCCGAGCTGCGGCCCCACCGAGGCGCCGCGGCCGCGCAACGCCGCCCCGCGGCAGAACGAGGACGACCCGGCGCTGCGGGCCCACGGCCCACGCCGCAGCCTCAGGGGGGGCCGCCGCTTGCCACGGCCGACCCTGCGCACAAGCCCGGGGCCGGGTTCGAGCTCAGCCCCCGGCCTCCAGCCCCCCAAGCCCCAGGGCCGCGGCCATAGCGGCTGCGTGGCAGCGGCCTTGAGCTGGGTCACAGCGCCGCCCCGCGGCCGCCCCGCCCGAGCCCTGGCCGGGCCTGGGCCCGTGTCACCCGAGCAGTCCCAGCCCCAGGGGTCGGGGCGGACGGGACGCGTTTGGAGAGGGGGAAACGAAATACTACATGCATGGAATGACGTGAAATGGAGGCGTTGTTCACCGTTCTGAGAGAAGGAACGGGAGGAAATAACCTTCTCCTCCACCTTTTGGGTGTTTTAACCTGGAATATGGTTTTGTACCTTATTAAAGGTACCTGCGACCTTTTTGGCACCTGAGAGCAGTCACATGAACTATAATACATTAAAAAACCCCCACAAAATATACATAAAATACATTAAAGAATTTTTCTTAAAAAAAGAAAACCCCATATTTGTCAGGATTTAAAAAGCAAAAAAACCATTTTACTGAAAAGGAATTCTTAAAGTAAACTTTTCAGTCAATTGAAAAGAAAAAAAAAATACCAAAACCAACAACACACAAAAAAACCAAGCAAAACTTTAAACACTTCTTTCATTTTGTTGTCAAAGCAGATTTTTTTTTCCATGTTTTTATAGTCACTTTCCCAAGGTTATTTTGCTCAAGTCAGTGAAGGAGAAAAGAAGAAATATCCATGCCGCTTCAACTCCGAGGGCAAAAAAAGAAGGAAATAATTGAACATGCCAAAGCACCGTCCTTCCAGCAACCTGACAGTCACCAAGGCCACATTTCCTACTGCTAATTAGCTGCTTAAATGTTTCCAGGACAGAAGCATTTTGTGCAGAAGCGTTATCCAGAGAGCTAAAGCACAGGGGAATTTATAGGTTATGCTATCATGGTCTTTTAGGAATAAGATCCCCTGCTTTCTCATCTCCATGAGCTACTGATTTTTCATTTCTTAATTTTATGATTTTAAAGATCGTAATGCAGCAAGGCCCAGTGACAGAAGGAGAGGCAGGGAGCACAAGCTGGAACACATGAGGTTCCATCTACCTCTGAGGAAAAACTTCTTTCCTGTGAGGGTGACGGAGCACTGGAACAGGCTGCCCAGAGAGGTTGTGGAGTCTCCTTCTCTAAGGGGCTTTCAAACCCCACCTGGACCTGTTCCTGTGTGGCCTGCCCAAAGTGATCCTGCTCTGGCAGAGGGGTTGGGCTCAATGATCTCCAGAGGTGCCTTCCAACTGCTACCATTCTACAATTCTAAATAGGGGGAACAGACTTTTTAAAACCTTTGTCTGTGGAAAAGGCATTAGCTTTTTCACATTAACTCTTCAAGATTTACAGCTTTCCTTTTTGCTGCTGACATTTCAGGAACTGTTTCACTGGTTCTGTATACTTCTATGTCTTCAGTAATATTAAGACCAAAGCAGTGATTTTGTGTTTATTAAATTCGTGTATGTTTTACACACATGAAAGAGTGTTCCAAAGCCCACAGAAATCAACAGCATTTATGTTAACTCTCAGAAAAAAACCCTCTTGGGAAAATGGTAATTCATTACAGCTTTGACTAGACCCAAACACTCTGTTCACTCTCCCTGAAAGTCCCTTGTAGGAAGACTCCTGCCTGCTCCTACCCTGAGCACCTTCCTAATGCTAATTCCAGGGCTGCCCCTACTTGCAATACAAAGTTCCTAACAACACCATCCTGACCCACAGATTTACTGTTGGTGAATTTCAGGCCCTGACCTTTTGGGTCCCTGATTGTCTGGATACAGGTTCCTGTGCACATCCTGCCCAGAGGGTTTGACCAGGAGTGCCAAATCCAAAATGTTTGAGAAACAAAGGCAGAGGGGGTAAGAGAGATGTTCAGAGAAATCTGAATATGCCACACACCTATCAGACATGGAGTAACTCCTGAATCCTGACTGAAGCATGTGGTGACTGAAGACACCGACCCCGATCTCAGCTGAGACAGAATCAAAATCCCTTTATTGTTGTAACAAGCTTCCCTAAATATTTCTATGTTTGCTAATATTTACATTGGCACCTCCTCATTACCTCGCTTAGCTCTTCTGCTGGCTATCTTTAAGAGTCATGCATTCTTCATCAAGCGTCTACCCTGGAGCAGAGCACAAGTGTTTGACCTTCCTAAATACTAACACAGGGAGCATCAGAGCCAATGAGCCCCAGGTTCATGGCTTAAAATACTATCAACATTCCTGCCTATCCAGGCAGGAACACAGCTCCTGCTTGTTCATGATGCCTGACAGTCACGAGCCTCACTGGTTGGATTCGCCTCCACGGAAGTGGGCAGAAGCTAGGCAGTTCTCAGTCAGGGCAGGAACTGATTGATGCTTGAACCACCCAGCTTCCCTTTTTTGTCCTTTCATTTTGAGTATGTAGAATCATAGAACAGTTTGGAAGGGACCTTAAAGAACATCTAGTTATAACCCACCTGCCATGGGCAGGGACATCTCCCACTAGACCAGGTTGCTCAGAGACCTATCCAACCTGGTCCTTGAACGCTTCCAGGGAGGGAGCATGCCCAACTACTCTGGGCAACCTGTTCCACTGTCTCACCACCCTCACAGTAAAGAATTTCTTCCTAATATCTAACCTAAATCTACCCTCTTTCAGTTTGTAAGCATTACACCTCATCCTATCACTACACTCCCTGATACGTAGTCCCTCCACAGCTCTCCTCTAGGCCCCCTTTAAGTAATGGAAGGTCACAATAAGGTCTCCCTGGAGACTTCTTTTCTCCAAGCTGAACAACCCCAACTCTTTCAGCCTGTCTTCACAGGGGAGGTGCTCCAGACTCCTGAGCATCTTCATGGCCCTTCTCTGGACCTACCCCAGTAAATCCATGTCTATGTATCTGTCCTATGCTGGGGGCCCCAAAGCTGAAAAGGCACTCCAGGCAGGTGTGACTAATAGTCCTGCTCATTTACTGGCCTTGTCTGCACACCATTTCCTTGGACTTTTGCTTTTTTCTTTCTTTTTTCTCTTTTCCTTTTCTTTATAATTGCTGTTTGGGTTGGTTGGCTGGTGTTCTGAAGCTGAGGGGAGTGAGTTATGCACAGTAGTAACGTGAAGATCATCAGCTGCCATTACAGTTCACATTTATCAAGTCCTAACAGACATCTTTAATGCTAAACTATATAGCCAAGAAATCAAAACAGAGATCTCAGTTATTCCTTGTGATATTTACCTGGTTAAATAAACCAGCCTTCAAAAGAAAAATAACACTTACTTAATGCAAAAGATCAGAAGCTGTTACGTGGCCAAATGCCTCAAAACAATCCCAGCAACTGTAAATTAATATCAAAAGTCTGTAAGTGATCATGTAAATTCCATATATACACATATATTTACATTCAGCATAATTTGTGGAAAAAAAAAAAAGAGCCTTTGGTATGAGTTTTAGCTTATTTCAGGATAAAGCAGAGGTTATCACATATTTCAACATCACATCAGGCACCGCAAAGTTACAGGATGATGTACTTTTGTTCTAATAATGAAACAAGTTTTGCTTTCATTTATGATAAAAGAGGAAAAGTTTGCCCCACCCCTGCCTCCAGCTCTCAGTACCGATGTTCTATTCTCCTCCAGAAACAGAAAGGTCTCATCCAGGTTGACACTGCAACTGCTGCAGGAAAAGCCAACCAGATGTATCTCTATTAGGTCTATCAGAGGCACACTTATACTTTTCACTCCCTAAGCCAGATTTTCGATGGCCATCCCTAACCACACCAGTCAGAACTGTTCACTGGGATTTTCTTTGTGAACTTTGAAAATGTAGCAAACCTGCTAGTTTTAATTAGTCAATAGCCTCTAAAATATTCCACTCTGCTCTTTAAGCAAAACACATGAACTCTGGCCCAAGGCTGATCACCTCGCCTTTTCATTCCTCACCCTGGATTATTTCCTTGAGGTGAGACAAGCCAGTTACACCTGTGCACAGTCCGATCTTCCAGAACTTACAGCCATATTGTCTTTAGACAAACAGAGGCAAAACCGAAGCCCTTGCAACTAGTGGTCTCTTGAAAATTTGGTCCTTTTTCCTAACCCTGTTAAGGTCTCAAGCTGAGAGCCACAATATCATTTCTGTGACCTACCTACTGTGGGAAATACTAGTAACAGGTTGCGGTAGGGCAGGGACAGTGCTGCTTGGCTCCCAGCTCAGAGGTTGTGTCTACCACTTGCTTCTCTGGTTTCACGTCAGTGGGAACATCAAAGGATGTTCTTGAAGCTGGTCAAAGTGAGGGCCCATGCCAGCGGAGAGTGGGCAGGCTGGGAGGTGGACAACAGAGAAAACTGGGGAAGGGATAATGGAGGAGTGGGCAAAGTGTACAAAGTGATATTTATCCCAAACTGAAGAAGCCAGAGATGGTATTTCCCACACAGAAAGAGGGAGTAGTTGTGGGAGTGAGTAAGGCAGGCCTTCCCCTCTTTTTATTTCTGTGTTGACACATTTACTAATGTTCCTGAAGTCCTAGCTCCTGAAACACGTGACTTTGCCATAACCTTAGCTCGCATCACAAAGAAAGGAAGGAAAAGTCCAGCCCTCACAGTCACAGGGTAAACTCAAATAAAAACACTCCAAGCTGTACTCAAGATTCTGAAAGTGTCATGGCTTCTGAAGCAGACTCGGAGCTTGCACACTTGCAGACAGCTACATCAATGGAGACTACATATATGAGCTTGCTTCTTGACAATGTCTTTAGCTTTAAAAGCAGCACTTCACTTTGCTACTGAAGAGACTTCTTACTCTGTTGTGCCAGACTATATATAAGGTTTCCCTCTTGCCAGCGAGTTTTTAATTTCTGTCTCTCAAGTTCTGATCAGAAGGATAATTTTTCAATCATTGGAGAATAGGTTTGACACTCAGGATTTAGTGCCCCATAATTATGTCTTTAAGGTTAGCGAGTTGAAGTGCACTGAAAAAAACAATAAAAAGGAAAGCTGGGCTAGAGAACAGCTGAGAAAGTTGAGAAAGTTGCTAGAACAAAATACAAAAAAAGGGCTTTTTATCTTTTAAACATTCAAATAATTTTGTCCAAGTGCAGCAACGACTAAAACTTTTTTCATCTTATTTTGAGCACACCTTTTAAAAAACCCACAACAATGGACTAAGCTTCCTGCATCCACTTCCTGCTATGAACCATTCCTGTTCTTTGAAATAAATATGTTTGGGGTTATTTTTGTAAGGGTAATGTTTAATATCTGTCCCCCAGCATGTAAATGTTTAGAATACACCGAAGAGTTAACATCTGCTACAAATAAATTTACAGAGGATCTCAAGTTCTCTATTTTAAGATTATTGGGATATTGTACAGGTGGCCAAATTATTAAAATATGGTTTAAATTCAACACTGATGCATTTTCATAACATGGATTGGATTTTAAAGTCTGGAAGCCACATGTCAACACTGGAAAACACAAGGCTGGCTCGCTGGAAGTTCAAACATTAAAGGCCACTTTCAAAACATTGCAGCTTTGCCAGGCAGCACCAGAGCTGTGGCAGCAGGCTGCTCTGCAGAAACATTTGGCAGCACCTCTTAGAGGTGATGTAAAAAATTAAGGCAAGCTACTTTCCTTTCAGACAAGTGACCAAATCTATGAGCATTACTTTCTCTACCCCATACTGATCCAGTCAAGGCCTTCACCAGCTGATCTTAATTTTAACACTAACTTGACGTGCACGCTACAAGTGTAATGCAGAGTGAAAACTAAAGGCATATGAAGTCAACCTGCTTTTGATCCTCTTTATTCATGAAGTACCATGAAAGCTAAATAAATGTGACATTAAAGAGTCATAGTTACTCTTACTAAGACTCAGTATTTATTGTGATTTTCAGCCAGTTGCTCCTTAATGAATCAACAGGAACCTCTTGCTTGATGCATTGACGTGGTGCAGAGCTCTGGGGACATGACTGGGGAGTTTGGGTCCCATCTGAAAGGAAGTAAATGATTCACACCAGCATGTGCAACATGAAAACCCACTTCTGCAGCTTGTGGTTTTACTGGGCTGCTTTGACGACCACAGGAACTTTTGCTCCTTCTTTGGAGGAAGCACTAGTCATACTGCTGTGAGGGAGAAGAAATGATGTACTTGATTCCCCGTGTCCCATGGCATAAAAGTGGATGCCATTACCTCAGGAAGCATCCAACAGTACCACCTGAGCTCCTTGGGTTTGAGATCTCAGCTGGCACATCTGCCATTTTACTTCCTAAGAGCCAGCCTATGTCTTCATGCTTCCAGATGATCCCTGTGAAGGCACAATCCACAGTCAGGATAGGGAACAGCACGTGTGAAGGGGAGCTGGGATGATATTCGGTGATGGGGAAGCCCCTCATGCTGGAGGCCCACCTGCTGGGAGTCATCCTGTTCATAAATGTTTTATTTTCCAACACACACATAATTTTGAGCACATTCAAGGTAACCACATCAAGCACAAGACTCTCAACTGCTTTTAAGCGGAGTAACATCAGATACAGCTGAGCCTGAATCAGAACAGAGCCACAAACCATGTCAGAACAGAGATGATACAAAATCTGATCTCCAGCATTGACCTGGGGAAATATTTCCATCCAGATTTTTCTTTTTTTAAAGTCAATTATTAAATTATTGGACAAGTTAGTGAAAACCTAAAATTTACAGGAGCTTTAGAAAGCGGTGTCACCACAAATGAACAGCACAGTACAAACCAACCTGAAGTTTTGATTATGTGACCTCTCCGTCACCTCCAGATTGGGATGCTCAGAAAAGCAGGTAATAGGATCACTGTCCTGCAGGACGCAAACCGATTACCTGTCTGCCTTGTAGGAGATCAAGTACACATTCATAAAGATAGAAAATGTGCCTACCAAAACACCTGGGTATACCTGTATTTATAAAATCCCCACAGACTGAATTATTTTTTTGTTAAAAAAACCCAACCTACTGAATTTCAATAGTTGTTAAAAGCAAATATTCTTCACATACACTCTCATACAGCTCATAAAGAAACGGAAGAAAATAAAGAAGTATAAAAATCTAAGGGCAGGTGCCAAAATGCCTTTTTCTGCTCAGTCCTCTATTGCAGAGCATCTCCTCACACATGGCACTACAAGGTTACCTCAAATGTGCTTGCTTCCTGCCACTTGGGGAAAAAACCCAACCCAACAACCTGATGAAGCTACATTGGGCACTCTTAATTATGGTTTCAGGTTGAAGAATTTTGCACCAGCACTTCCTAAGTAATGAACAAAAGAACTGCTTGTTCCTGACAGCATTCACAGGGCTTCCTGCAAGCTTCCTTCAGGGTTCAAGGGTGGAAATTGCCAGGCACAGTATTCCATACTTCCTCACTGTGCTTGCTCTGCACAAAAAAATACCATTTTCAACCCAGTTTGGAAGCAAGTTAAGCACAAAGCGAACAGCACAAAGGCATTCTTTGTGACCTGCAAGAAAGTTACTCAGAGCCAGTAGGGAATAGCAAACCCACCTTACACTCCACTTTCATTTCACAGCCACCATCTCAATCCCTAATTTTATAGGATGATCATAACTAAGGATTTTTCTACTGTGCTCTGACCTTTTCCTTACTGGTTCTCTGTTCTCTTACAACCTTCCAGCTACAAACTCACTACCCACAGGTTTACTCTTTTTGTAAGCGAGGCTGTACGTTCACCATTTATGTGATCAGCAATCAAACTGCTGCCTTTAGTGACCATGACTCTATTATGTCATTCCCCCTGTTGTTAATTCCCTGTGAAGCAGCAGATAGGCTTTAAAGTGTAGAGAGCTGAAAAAAGATGGCTTTCATTTCCCTTCATGAAAAGGAATCTAACTCCAAATTGGACCTAACAGAAGGATTCAAATATCAATTCTGAACACAAGCAATATAGTGGGTTTAGTGTATGAAAGCTGTAATCTTCTGATTAAAACACAGGGGAAGAACCCACGATCTTTTCACTAAATGCTTATGTTAACAAACTGATCTTTGAAAGCACATCGCCACTCTTACAAAACATTTTCTACTTTAAAGCAATTACCCAGGCAAGTACCTAACACACCATACAAAGAACATTCAAACATTTGATTATGCAGTTATTAGACAGTGAAAAACTTGCGACTACAGCCTGCCACTCAACTTTCAACTTTCTTCCACGTGTGAACTGCTGGGGGTCCATGGTGTTCTTGCCTCGACAAAGACGCCTCAGGATACCTTCCTATCAAAGCGAAACAAACACTTTCTATCACTTGTAATCCTCATGGACTTTTTCCCATAAACTATTCTAGAATATCTATCAACAGCATCTCAGTGTTTCCTATAAGGCAAGAATGTCTTACCTCAGTGCTGTGATCTCATTGAGCTAGACAGAGGTGTCCATTAAAGCTGGTTGCCGTTACGTGCAGCAGCTGTCAAAATATTTAAATATTTAGTATTTAAATAAGATTTTTTTTTCATCTAAATATTTTAAAGGAAAAAGAAATGCAGACCTGTTTGCACTGAAAGATTTAATTAATCTTGCCTACTTCTACTCTTAGCTTATTTAGACTTTTCAATGTTTCAGGCACAAAAGAGAACATTGTAAAAAAATCAGAAACATCAGAGGTTGAACAAAATGCTTGCCTTTCTAAAGAAATCTTTTTCATTTTTTGCATTCCAAATATTTTCAAGTTTCACTGCAATAATTCTATGTCACCATGTCAGCTTCATCATCATGCTTTGCTCTTACAGCTCATCTTGCGAGTGCCCATGTCAGCAAGTCAGGTCCTAGGTACCTCAGCTTGTTCACCCACAAAATTCACACATACCAGCTGTATGTCAAACTGTCATTTACAGGGCTTGCCCAGCATTGGGAAAGCTCCTGCCTGAAACTGAGGCAGAAACAAATTCTTCCTCTTTGCTCCTTTACTTGCTTGTCTGTTATCACAGCCTCCAACACAAAAATAAAACCAGCAATCTCACCCTGAGCTTCCTCCTCTCCAGCTGCACAGAGTGGGCAGAGTGAGAGGTGAACAGTTGTCCTAACTGAGCACTGTCTTTACACAGAGCAGTTTTACGTGGGAAATAGTACCTAATGCTGTAATTAAAGATGCCAATGTTTTCAGGCATCGGGCAGGAATTGAATTGAAGTCTGCAGGGCAAACTTCCAGAATTTTCCTAAATTTAGCCTACCTGACTTCCCAAATGTTTTAATACAGTTTTTGGTATAGAAATTTTAAAATTACATGTCATTAATGAGGTTCTTCCTCTGAGGCTTTGGCAACAAAGCAGTTTGCAGGGTGGAGCTTAAGTTCTTTGCTGCCAGTATGAGAAGGCTGGAGTTCAGGAGGACGTGCTAGAGCCCTGCAGTAAGATGAAACCTTCAAATAGGATGGGGGAAGAGACATGCATATAGCCTTGGTTTCAAGGATGGACTGACATTAGAATAAAGCTCTTTTCTACCTCATCTCTGTCGCACAGTGGGAATACAGACATAGGTGAACAAGGTTCAGGGAGCACACTACTGGACAGGAGGCAGGAAGTCTCTGAAAGCAACATTCAGGGTACAAGCTCCAATACCCTGCTCTGGTGATACAAAAGGATTTGGCTCCAACAGGAACATTTGGGCTCGTGCCTTTGTGCATTGTACCAGTGTTTCTGCTGATGGCATGCAGGAAAGAATGAATAAAATGCATTCAGTACACAAGTAAGAAGATGGTGCAGCCAACGTGCAACTCTTTCAGAGCAACAGAACTCTCAGCTCAGAGCATGCATCCAAACAGGTTTTAATTAAAATGCTGTGCAGAAATGGGAAGAAAGAAACCAGACGAACAACGTCCTGTGCTTCGTGCTTCGGAATTTGTTCCAAAATACAGTACCACTTAAAGAGTTGCTTGCTTATCTGTAATTATATTAACAGAAACTTAAATCAAAGTCTTAACTGATAGGCAACTCGATATCCACATGAAGAATATTCTAATACCATCGAAACAGCCATACATTGTGCATCTAAAAATTTCCAAACCCAGAAGTTGTAGTGGGCCTGCTGAAGCCAGGGGTTACTTGCTTCGGTGGCTGTGGACTAAATCGACTACTTTCAAACATGAAGGGATGACAGTTCTCTTGCTGGAATACACTGTTCAAAATTCCACTGGAAGTCAAAATACAAAACTTTGAGGTCGATAGCCTTTTCTTCCAAAAGGATAAGTTACATGCAATTTGAAGATCTCTGTGCAGTGACAACACCAGCAAATTACCTGGTAGCAATAGAAACAGTCTTTTAACACCCTTTTCTTAAACAAAATGTTAAATTAAACAGAGGCTATATACAAGTCAGAACTGCATGCCAATCCTAATTAATATTTTAAATACACTGCTGAAACTGTTACCTATTTTCAAAGAAATTTTTGACACTTTGAAACCCAAATGTTTACTTCCCTCTAGAAATCACGTACTCTGCATAAGAGACTTTGTACTATTCCTACCATTGCCAGCAATTCGGTTTTCAAGTGGACAGATCAAATCTGTTTGCCCTGGCAAACCCAGCTAAAGCAGCTTGAAATAGTGCACCACACTATTTCACCAGGAGAGGTTCCCACCACTGAGAGAGATCAGACAGCAGGGAATGCTCCTACACCTCTATGGCTCCTGATGAAGGTCTGAAGCTGAAACTGCTAACACAGGTGAGCTCTCAGCAAGATGCTGCAAATGGGAGCTGTGGCATCTGAGTTGTGGGCACATCTCTCTTCCTGCTGGAGCTGCAGGCAGAAGCATCCTAAACATCTACAACAACCTACTCAGTGAATCCAAGTCACAGCCCTTCCATGCAGTTCAAAACAGCTCCACATTCCTGCCTCCTACTAATGTGTAAAGCAATCTTAAGATTATTTTCTGCTAGTAAGTCTTTTAACGGTATTTACCATACTCTACTTACTATATTTTGTATGAATATATAAATAAAAAAACATGTATGTGCACACGTACACATATGTATGTATCATTCACACATACACACACAAAATTATACATACTTATGTATGTAAAACGATGCAGAGCACATTTTCTCCATCACAGACAAATCTTTAAAGAGGATCAAATGTTAGGAAAAACTTTTGTGTCTCAAAATAAGGTAAAAAATACGTGTTCTCATTAGATACAGACAGAATTCCTTAACTGCATTTCCTCTTTAAAATATAAAAGGTATACATTTAGGTAAAATGATCCCTTCAGGAGAAAAGAAGCTGCTTTTCATATTCAAGATATTTTTCCTAAAATTGCTCCAGAAGAAAGTCTCCCAAGCCATGCAGAAGAAATATATGTGTTTGTAGAGATGAAAGTAACAAAAATTGAGTGCAGAAGTAAAAATCTACTGGAATTTATTCCACTTTTACGGGAAAAACCTACAATTCCAAAATGTCCTCTACAGAAGAAACTGGAGTTTATCAAAGTGCAGTCTGAGTCATAAATGTCCTCTTTAGATATAGATATTATTGTGAATTTCGTTGGTTGTCAGTAACTTCTTCAGAATCTTTGTGCTTTCAGATACATCCTAGGAGAAGGAAGAGATCATCAGCATTAGCTACATTACTGGTAACAAAACAAAAAAGCCTCACTGTTCTCTATTCCAATTTTTGACTCTGAATACCAGATTTATTTAAATGTTAACTGTGAGCAAAACTCAGGTCTTCTAAATGAAGGTACCCAGAGACCTGCTAAAGGCTCCTCAGGAATCTGCAGTTCAACCATAGATTGGGATTTGTTAATTTGCATTCTTCCTTGCTTGTATATGTGAGGAAAAGACTGCACATTTGCTGTTGTTTTTCCTTCAGAGTTTAAATATTGACATACTAGTCTGTCGGACTTAATTAGAAGATAAATATAAGCTGTAATGAAAACTAACTTGCAATTCTCACATTTAAAACTTTAATAAATACTTAAGCACACACCAACCTCTTCTGTCATTTAAATACAAGTTCAACTGGCAAAACCAAAGAGAGCGTTTGGAAGAAACTACGCTTCAATTAAAACTTTTCAGAAGCAAAAGATTCATTTCAGTAGCTACAATGCTATGACTTCACAGCTGCTTGTTTAGTGCAAAACTGTTAAGAATGATCTTTAGAAATTGAGTCTTATAATTCCAGAAAGAAGTCAATATAAATTTCTTAGGAAGCTTTCATGTATGGGACAAGGCAGGTAGATACAGAACTAGAACAGAGCCATTTTGCCTATGTATGCACTATGTTTAAAAAAATAAATATATATACTTAAAGGTTTTAACACGAGACACTTCCAAAGGAAATTGCAGCTTAGACAATCACAAGAAATCACTCCCTGATAAAACAGTACTACTGTAAGAGACTGAAAAGTCAAAATGAAGTTCTGAGGGAAGCTGTAGATTCATTCTTTCTAGGCAACTTGCAAACTACACCAGAAATCATTGTCCTCTGCCAGTCAAGTCTGTATTTTTCTGCTTTTTCAGGTGGAATACTCATAAGGACACATCAACAGCAGAATGCAAGAGATGAAAGATGGACAAAAACAGACCAAAGTTCCCAGAAGTTTTTAAATGTGAAATTTTACCTTGACTAAACTCTTCAGGATTTTAGAGGAAAGCAGAGGCTTGAATGCTTCAACTGTAACTGTGTCCAGTTTGATGACATCAGTGTAACACAGATACAACACTGCAGGAATCTGCCATACTTGACAATAACTCAAAACTAAATACAAGTGAAAAGAAAACGTGTGTTACACTCAGCAGAAATGGAATCTCTGTGTACAAAATCACATTTGTTCCCGCCAGAACTTCAAAAGCATTAAAGTTTATAAATTAACTACTCAGAATCCTGACTGATAGACCAGGATCATTCCTCAGGTACACAAGATAAAAAAAACCCACCAAAAATTAGCAAAATGCAGTTGGTATTTCTTTCTGGCAAATACCTTAACTGGAAACTGTATAGTATTAGTAAAAAGAAAATAAAATATGAACTTCTATAAAAAGAAAAAAACAAACAACTCCCCTCACAAAAAAACCCAACCAAACAGAAAAGCTCAAAACACAGTATGAACAAGATGAACTTTCTCTAGGAAAGGCATCCACTTTTAGCTCCTGACAGACAAGTTTTTCCTCATGATGCTACTACCACTTAATTTGGTACTCTCTAATGAAAAGCCTGGGCTTTTTATTACATTACATAATAAAACCAAATCTATCTTTACCTGAGGTCAATCAGCAGGATTGTGAAACCTAACCTGTAATAGGTGGAAAGGACTTTGTGAGCATCAGTTTGGATGCTCAGATGAAAATAACTCTTAATAAGTTTATTATTATTACTTATTATCTTAATAAGTTGGTAAGTAAAATGCCAAAACCCTCCAATACACAGTATGCTTTGCGAGGCTACACAGAGGAATTTGCTAGCACTTATGTCCCACACATAAGAGGTAAAAAGGATTCATGGGTGGCTTTGAAATTTGTCCCTGTATTAGAAAGCAATATGTAAGATGTCAAACTGTTATGAATTAATTTTCAAAAAACTAATGTTAGCCAGTTCACACAATTAAGTACAAATGCTAACTGCAGGGGGATGCTCTTCAAAGTCAGATTTCTATTGCCACCTGCAGCCTTGTAAATAATTGGAATTGCAAAATACCAGCAGCAGGAAGATCTCGCACAATGTTTGGTTGTTCCAGCAGTGGGCAGCAGATGTTCTCTTTAAATTCTTTTGTCTTCAAGGCTTTCAGAAATGGAGATGGCAGCGTTAAAGTGGATTCCTGAGTTTTATAATCAGCTACAGGACATGTTGAAAGAATGGTTACTTCCAAGCCCTCCTTTCGCATACAGCCAAAAACCTGAAATAAAAATGTTAATACATAAGCAAAGTCTATCTTCTCACAGTAACAGGAGAAAAAAACATAAATATTTATTTCAATTTCAGTGCAGAGGGCAAATGGCCATTTTAACTGAGGTCTGCAGGACTCACTCAAATTTGAATCACAACCTTCAGGTAAAAATTTCACATGAATTGCTCTTGAGATAAAGATAAAAAAACCAACCGAAGAACAGCTAACATATCGAGCAAGTCTATGGATTTTCTTCATAGGCTTTAGATTTTCAGCACTTTGTATCCACCTGCGAATATATTAAGACTTACTATTTCTAGTAATGCTGATGTAGAAAGAAAAAGGACTCCAAGTAAAAGAGGGCTGCTTATGACAGGAAGGCAGCTAGCTAAGAAGCAAGACATCCAAAATTGAAATTGTATTCCCTAGATGTTCTACAGTACTTAAAAAGAGCCTTCATTTTAAATACTCAGATTTTATTTAACTATATTCAAGTTTCATTGAGAAAGAGAGCCTTGATTTTTCCACGGTCTTGCCAATTTCAAAGAGGAGAGTTTCAAAAACATAAACAACATACTTCTGGATCCACTGCGTGCCTTCAGAAAGCACCAGGTTGCTGCACAGCGTTTCACTGTTTTTAAAGAACCTATGTCAAAATGAGCAGAAGCAAGACACACCTGCACCTTCCCTTTACACTGTCTTCTTCAACTTTATGATAAGGAAACAGGGAATTTGGTAAACATCACAGAAAATCGCCTGTTTCTGTATATGGCACCAATCACAACAGGGAACCTCCTGTTCCCTCACATCAGAGTGTTACCACTGTAATGTAAAATAAGTACAACTTCTCAGAAGCACAGACATTTTCAATTTACTTTGTTGCAAACATTGTCTGGTACGCAGTACTGCAAAATTTTAGTCGGCATGTTCTTGTTTTGCCAGTGATCACTTACTGAGAAAACACATACAGAAGAAAAATGACTCATGGAGACTGTAAAGATGCTCAGCGTATCAGAATTTATCAGGCACACAAAATAGGTCTGAAACTCACTCTAAAAGCAAAAGATTGCCAGCACAATGTTTCTGTTGTAAATTTAAAAATACCAATAACCATGAAGTCTAAAAATACTCAAGAACATTGACTTGGTAGAACCATACACTCCTTCTGTTCAAGAACACCCACATATGAAATAACACATATGCACAAACAGCTGGAAAAACACAAATGGGGACAACAGCAAAACCACAACCATCTTTCTTTTGTAACCCCAGTTTAAATGAAGTGCAAGGATTGCAGCAAAACTGAAATGTCTTAGGTCTTAAGATTTCTAACTTCAAAGTGAAGCATTGCACCCCACCAAAGCGAATTAGACCCTTCAACAAGCCAAGGAACCACAGAAGACTAGCCTTCCACAAGCTTGGGTCTGAAAACCCTGTATCATTCAGTGAAGTTACCCAGTTTTCCACCCTTTTTGCCCTCCCATAACCTCTCTGGCTCCCTCACACTGAGATGCTCAGATGGTACTCTATCACAACCAAGTAATCCTTTTTATGTGCTGCTTGGACTAGCTGGCAGGCTGGACTGAGTGGGTATCACTCAGCTCATGCTGGGGACTTGCTCTCAGTGGAGAAACTACTTTACATGTCACTCTTTGTGTCTAGCCACAGAATTACACAACTTCAGTGTATCATGATTGTTCTTCAGATCAGCAGAGATTTACAAGAAGCTGACAGACAGCAAGACGAAATAAGCCATACTTCCTTGAGGCTACACAGTGACCCAAATCCATAAAGAAAATGAACAGTGAGAACATTCCCTTCCTGTTTCTATCTTATTAAAATCAATACGAAGGTATTTGGAGAGACCTGAATGACCCAGCAGCATTCGTGGACCTGAAGGATGCTGGGGTAAGGCACTTAGTGCATTAAGTCTATGAACAAGTGGGATAGATACTGCTTTGGAGGAATCTTCCTTTAGAGTTCCTCTAAAGTTCCTGTCTGGAACAGAACACACCCTTAGTAAAAATACCATCCGTCATGAGTTTCACAACAGCTCTGTCTGATGATCCTTTGGTATCTGTACAAATGCAGTTATTTTTATAAGACAGGATTCTCCCAAAGCTGAAATGCAACTGCAACATGCCACAGAAAATTTAAGCCAAACAGAAAAAAGTTTTGATCCAAAAAAATAGCACAAAGTTGGTAAGTTACAGCAGATACAACTGGCACCATCTAGAAAGGAATTCCACGGAATCTGGACATAGGCAATTTGTTCATTTGCTGAATATTTAGAAAAGCCACAAGGAAAACAGTTATTTACAACGCTGTCACGTTTAGAGTATCAGAAAGGAAGAGGAACTTACACTAAGTTGAAGATCCCCACCCCTAAGATCTCATTGCTCAATTTGTTGTCTTGCCAGTTTTACCTTTTCAAGCCACTGGAACTGTTGATCCTCAGCAACGTAGCAACTACACTGGCACAACAAAACCTTAAAAAAAAAGTAATAAAAAAAAAAAGCTGGATAAGCATATGGTTTAAAGAGCACAACAACAGCTCATCATCACATGTAAAGATGATGTAACTGCAACTAAGAACTTGTTCAGTGTTCTTGGGCTTCTTCAGCTTCATTTGAACAAGAATTTTTCATGCACAACTGATGTGAAGCAATCAGGCTATCATACTGAACTTCACACTCTGGAACGTCAAACAGTTTTAGCGAGCATAATATGATTCTCTAGATTTTTAATGAGATTAATGCAAAATACTGCAGCCTTAATGCTTTGTTTGCCCTGGGCATGGCAGGGGGTGGACGAAGGTTGCGTTCTTTTTCAGAAAGCTCAAGTATAGAGGAATTTATTCATGAGTCACTTACTGTTGGATCTGATATTAATCGGTAGAACAAACAGAAAGAATCTGTTGGGAGGACATTTGTTGTGTTGGACGTTCGACACCACTCATTCCACAGCTTCACAACTCCAACTACTTCCCAACATACAGAATCCAGAATAAACGAAGACAGGAAAGCTGCAAAAACCCATAAGTACTGTAAACTTACAAAGAGTAACATTTCTGTCCTACATATAAATACCTGAATTGAATTAAGATTATTTCTTTGAATCTCAAGGTTTATTTCAAAAAGTAGCACCTTATTTTTATTGACATATATTTATTGATAAAATCCAGCAAGAATGTGAGCAACCTCACCATATCAGAGCTATTACACTGACTCTAGGAAGCAGCAGCAAGAGTGTGCATGACTTAGTTGAAAAAAGAGATCCTAAATGAAATGTTCATAAACCAGATTCCTGTCAAAAGTTACTGCTAAACAGAAGACAGATATAAAATATATGTAACTATTTTCCAAGGAAAAACCTGAACAAAGCAAAAAACAAGTTAGCAAAGGTAACTTTGATATGTAAATGTCCTCTAGGTGCATCCTAAACGAAAGGAGACTTAAAGCTTCTTTATATCCATAGGGAAATGGGTATTAAAAAAATCAAAACCTTGGTATGTACGTGTGGGAAAGGGAGCAGGTGTTTTAAAACTCTAGGGCTAATGAGTAAATAACCACCTCAAAAGGGGGCATTTTGAACAACTGGGTTATTAGAATGCGTAAAAGTGACTGAGTGAAAAAAGTAAATAACATAGAAACCAAACAACTGTTCATCAGAAGCTAAGGAAATTACAGCTTATTGAGTCATGTGTCATTGACTCATTATGTCTTTTGACTGATCCTTATTTCAAAACACTATACCACAGTCAGCAACTTTCTACTACACGAAGGAAATTTCTGCCAATTAACAATCCTGGAGAGTCTACCACACAAAAGTCAGATACATTACAAGTGAGGCTGACCCACCTAAAATCCAAAACATACTTTGCTTCTGCCCTTCAACTGCAAAGGCTTTTACCATGACCTGACAGGAGGCATGTGCAGCTGTAAGAAAGCCTGTGTGTTGCATATATAGACTAACTATGGCTTTCTCTGGACAGCTCAGCTGCCTCAGAGTTAAAACCCCTCTTCCTAAATGAAAAGCTGGACACCAGTAAGGGCCGTTCACACAGCAGTGATGACCAGCGTTAAAACAGACCGTGGCACAGGGCGCATCCTGGCATCCTTACACTTCCTTCCAGCCTCCTGCCCTCTCGAATTTAGCCACCAGCGAAAGAACTGCAGCATTTTAGAGTCTCAGGCGGTCTGGTTTTGCCGCCTGCACCACCCACCTGCAGCGTTGTGTCCTATGGCCACTATAAATTTCGAGCACTCCAGCGGCTCGTCGGCACAGCCTTCCGCAGGAGCGCCCGGCTTCAAGCTCCAGAGGACGTCGATCTCCCTGCAAAAGAGGCGGAGGAAAGTGGAGCAGCTCTCCCTCTACCCGACCCTACCCGGCCCAGGCCCCGGCCGCCCCTGGGGAACCGCAGCACAGCGGCGAGGGATGCGGCCGGGGTACCCCGCGGGGCCGGTACCTTTTCTTCTCCAGCTCCCTGCGGATCTCCCTATCCTCGGGGGTCTCCTCGCGGGCCTCCTCTGCCCACTCCTCATCGTCCACGCCGGCGCGGGACGGTGCCACCACCACCTCACCGAAGAAGGTCGCCATGGCCGCCGCCCCGCAGCGCGCCTGCGCGCAGAGACGCTGTGCTGCGCCGGCACCACCGAGTGCCGCTCTGGCCCCGCAGACCATAGAGCGGGACGACGGAGACTTTGCCCCGTGGGTGCTGTCGCCGAAGCGGCCGCTTCTGCCACCGGTCCCCCGGAGAAGGCCCGTCCGGCCTCCTCCCTCCGGTGCGGCCACCGGCGAGAGAAGCGGCGGCGGCTGCGGGAGAGCGCTGTGAGGGAGGGCACAGCCCCCGCCGCCTCCACCCGCCCCAGGCCGCCCCCTGCTCCCGGGAGCCGGGCACGGCCGGGGGCAGCTTTTCTACGGAGCCGCCCGCCGAAGATTCCCCCTTCCCGCGCCCGCCCGCGCTCCGAGGCAGGTTGTGGCAAGGGTGGGTGAGAGGCCCCGGGGTAGACAGCAAGCAGCTCCTGTATGGCGGGCAGAGGCAGAAAGGGGTGCAAAGAAGAGTACAGTGGCGTTATGGTTTTGTGTACAGCTTTACTTTGGTCCATTTCTACATGTACATCGTGAAAGTCTTTTAATGCTAAAGATTCCGATTCTTCTCCTGTGCTGCAATTCTAGTATTTTCCTCTGTTCACGCTGGTCACCAGATTCAGGTCCTGCTTTAAAACAAAAAACAACTTCCCCACTCCCCCTCCCAAAAAAAAAACCCAACCCCCAAAAAAAGACAAGCTTACAAATGCGTCACATTAAGCAGCTTTAAATAAAGATACTATTTTTACAGGTCTACTACATCATTTTACTTCCCTGAGTACAGCCAGACCAAATAAAGAATGCCAACTGATTAAAATTACCAGGAAGATGAAGAAACTGCTTTCTGCAAGGCTGAAAAGAGCCAGTTCTGGTAAGAGTAAGCATGCTCATTTAAATAAAGAAAATAAAGTTCAAACTCTTAAGAGGGTGAAAGCGTAGAAGTCCCTTTCCACTTCAATCATTAGGAAATACAAGTCAGCATTTGCTTTGCTTAGAAAATAAAGTGTTAACAGTCCCCAGGCCAGTCATTCCCTCTCACATACATAAATACAGAGCCCAGAACCTTCTCCCAGCTTTCAGGGATCACCATGAACAGGTAGTGCATGAATGTGGTATGACAAGAGAACACAGCACCTCTGAAAAAGGGGTGAGAAAGAAAATCCTCTTTTTAAACCTAAGCCTGAATTAGAAACACAAACATACCAGCCAAATTTTAGATGTTTAAACTTAGGGTTAATAAAACCTCTTATGTTCACTTAAGACCTATTACACCAGTATTTATTCCCAGACTGGTGAGTATACTCCATAGGACATGGATCATAAGCAGCTGCTCAACAATGAATTCAGCTTATGGATAATATAAAAATACCAGTTGACTTTCTTTTACCAAAGCAGCCCCTAAAAGGTAAAGCACAAAGCCACGTCAAAGTCTCATCACTAAACACAACTGTGTTCATATTTGAGAAACCAACTTAAAGAATTCAGATAAATCTGTATCCTGAGTTTACAAAATTCTACTGTATCATATTAAGGATTAGTCTCTAAACAGATTTCCTGGGACAAGAATGCCAAAGTTATGTTTGGACTTCACATGTAAGTTTTAAGGTAGGAAAAAAAAAAAAGTCTGTCTGCCTCTATACTGAGATAACTTTTGAGACACCAAAATGATGTGATGGTAAATACACCTTTTGGCACATAATGTCAATGATGCTGTTGGAGAAGGGGTTCTCACTAACTGTTGGTAAGTGTTAGAGATTCCTGGCTCCACTGCTTCCCTTGCATTTGTACAAGCAGTTCTGGCATTAATGACTCCAATTATGCAGCTGCACTAACTTTTTTTTTTCCCCCCCCAACTTTTTCCAAAACCCCTCCAATATGCTACTATCAGTCAAATCTTCTGGAAAACTAAATCATGAACTTTCTATTTCAGTTAAAATGAACTGGCTTAGAATAAATTTAATATTCTAATATGTCTCCTATTGAAAAATGAGATCAGCTATCACCTACTCTTACAAGTGTGAGACAGGAAACCAGCAGAACAGAGAGGGGAAACTTGTAGCAAAGAGTGGGAGAGGAGCAGAGATCACCAAGTGCCTGGTGCTGGACTTAAAGTCAGCAATTGTGGGGCTTCAGCCAACACAACTCCCAGGAAAAACAAAGAGTTTAGAGGTGCTATTGCATTCTCATAGTTGATAGATGGCCTACCAAGAATTCACACATTTCTCCTTGAGAAATTTTCTCCTATCATCTATGCAAGAATTACTTGTCAACAGCAGCCACCTCAAACATTTTGAAAATAGATGTACTGCAAAAATCAGAAACTGGTAAGGTTTAATCAATGAGAAGTCTAACATTAAAGCACTTAAACTTAAATATGGAAGAACAACAGAAATGTAGCAAAAAGGTCTGGAATGTAAGAATCCTGCACCTCATGCTTTTCACGCATAAAGAAAACAGAACAAGTGTTTTGTTTGTTTTTCTGTTTTATAAAGAAAACACACAAAACCTCTCAGGCCCAAGAGTTCACCTGCATTTCATATTCTTAAGTTTACAGTATAGAAGTCACATTAATGATGATAGTACTACCTGTCAGTATGAACCCTCTCTTTACCAGCACCAATACACTTTTTGAATTGGCAAATACGCTTTTCCATTGGTAACTGATTCTAGTTGCATGTTACCAATCATGGAAGTACAGAACATGTAACATCTGTACTAATACAAGTTGCAAAGTTATTATCCTAGTGACCGTTCATTACCCTCTGGATGAAAGGTTAGCATCCGGCAGATTTTTATAGTGTACAGTATTATTTATAAGCCTGTTACTATTGTGTATGATTTCATATAGCATTAGAGATGTTTGAAGTCTGTTCTTGAATGTTGTATGACCTAGGTAGTATTCCATTGCAGCACCCATAACAATAATACTCGACATACTGCTCTTAACGTGTTGCGCAGTGTTTTAACTTTTTTAACTCTTGTTATATGTAATAAAATACCAGTAAAGACAAAAAATTGCCCCTATAATGAGGCACATTTTGGCATCTGTGCTAAATGCTGCTACATGGGCAGGCAAGTGCAAGTCAAAATACGAAAAGGAGAAAGTCATCATCTAATCACATTCATAACTTTTTCATAGAAAAATATAAATATATTCCCTGAAATGTAGGACAAAGAAGAGCCAGCATCCATCATGAGTTCTAGTGCTATTACCATTAAAAAAAAAAAAAACAAAACAAAACAAAAGAAACCCCAACCAAAACAAGTGGACTGGCTTTTCCTTTTAAGGTTACGTTTCACGATCTACATCATCTAAACCTCTGTCATCGTCATCGTCACAATCATCGTATCTGACAGTCCTTCTACCACCGTTCCGAGTTCTTATCTTAGAACGCCGATTAGCTCTTCTGTATTTGGTGTAATCCAAATCTTCAGAGTCATTTTCTTGGTTAGGTTTCCAATGTTTCCTGCGCTGGGGTCTTCTGGAAGGCTTAAGTGAGTTGGAAGTAGTAGTTTCTTTCCTGATGACTTTCGATTTCCTTTTTCTCTTTCTTGTTTCCGTGGAATCACTATAGATACTGTTATCAGTTCCAGAGACTGAATCAGAAGAACAGTTGAAACTGGCTTTTGAACTTCCTGCAGTCCCAGATGCTTCCACATTCTCTGATACTAAGCTTTTTTCATCTTTCTTCCCCTCTGTTTGAGATTCTGCTGTTTCTTTGAAGTCATCCAATAATGCTGATCTTTTGAAAGAAGCTCTAGATTTTTTATTTGATACTTCTCTGTTATTTTTCATTTCATGCTTAACTAAGTCAGAATCTGCATCCTCTTCAGAGTTGCTCCCATGATGGTTGTGGTCCGAAGTAGTCTGACTAGAACTTCCCCACTTTCTCCCATTTTCCATCTTGTGGTTTGTGAAATTCTCCTCTGAAGAGTCGTATTTGAGCTTTTTGACAGCTACAGCACAGACTGTAACTTTGTGTGCCTGCTTGTGGTTATCATCATTCTGCTTTTGAGTCACTTTTACCTCTGCCTCAGATTCTGTTTTTTCATTCTCAGACTCACTAATGTATTTTCTTTTAGGAGCAGATGATTCAGGGCAGGAAACTTTTTTCCTGCCGGAAAGCTGTTCTCTCTCATTTTCAGACACTATGCAAGCATCTATCTCCGAGTTGACGATCATTTTCTTCCTGGGTGCTGCAGACACATTGCTGTGAAGCTGCCTTCTGTTCTTTTTTACTGTGTAAATACTTTCTGAGCTTGATAGCTCCTCCTTTGTATCACTCATTATCTTAATCTTATTAGCTGCCAAAGTTGCACATCTGCGTGGATTTTTCTTCTCAGTCACATTAGACAGCTTTATGTGTTTCTTGTAGTTAATGATACATGTCCTGCTCCTGAGCACTTTTGCACTTTGTCCAGTCTCCTCAGATGCTGATTCTAGAAAATAAAGATTTAAAAGTTTAAGAACTTACATTTCTGAAATAATTAGTTTATTAAGCATAAACACTACCACCTTTAGTAAAATATACAAAAACTTTTTTTTAGTTATTTTTAACTGTTATGTGCAATTTACCTTAAGCCTTTACTAAAAATACTATCAGCCAGTCCCATGCATACTTTTACCTCTCAGAAGTACTCTTTTGCTTTGAGATAATGAAAGGGTTTGAAAATAACCTTCTTCAGCATCACTGTAGTAATTAGCTTAGAAATGACAAATTACCTAACATAGCAAATAAATGCTTTCATATTAGTAATATTTCTAAAACTAGAAGCTGCTATTTTCTTACTAGAATCAACTTCCACATTTATTACTACACATTTTAGACCTTTTTATTCTAAAAGAGATCATAATATTTTATGCAGACACAAGCCCCAAATGGAGTTAATAATTTTAAAATTGTTTCACATACACAGAGAACATTTAAACCCTTCAGTTCCTTAGCGACTTAAACAGTAAGACTGCTTCTAACAGTGAATCTTCCACTCAGTGTTTTTGTTTTTAATGCAGCACTTGCTTCTTAGGTTGGGTTTTAAAACAGATAGTCAATCTGTAAATAATATGCACAATGCTAGCAAGATCAATTGTTTAGACTCTTACATTTGAAATAAACCAAATTACTCCTATTTTTTATCAAATAAAAACTAAAAGCAGAAGTTCTTGAAGTAAATTTGTACAGTCTTGATAAAAACCCAAACATTTTGCTCTTTTAGCAGAAATGTGTTTTGCAAAGTTATTTTCCACAAGATTGTTGTCCACCTTCTATTTCTTTGCAGCTGTTACTGATTTCATGAGTGCAATGGATAAATATGCTCCATTAAAGGCTCTACATTATATTAGCCTATTATCTCCTGATAACAGTCAGTTTTGTTCTAGCTTATACTCATTACTTTTAATGATTCTCTACGTGTACTCAGCAAACAGAATGACAAATTATGTCAGTTGCCATATATTTGCAGAATGTTGGCCAACTAAATACTGGTTTTTCAAGTAGAAGTTTAGGGAAATGAGGGGTTTAGGGAAATGAGGGGCTTATAGAGGCCATGCGCTCTCATTTTCCTTTACAAAGGGATCAAACAAGCTTTTCTTGCTAACTTTGTTTCAACTGTCTGAACTGCTAGTGGATAAATGCCTCCAGAGAATGACAGCCACCCAGACACGGGAACAATAGCCTGAGAATTAAAACTGGGTGAGGTTCAGTTCTTTGCTTCTTCTGGTCATTTTAACCAGAAATATTAACCCTGCTAGTCATTTGTAAACTCTTGTTCCTCAATTCCTCCCCTGTGATGTAAGAACAGGGCAGCATTTTCCCCAAATTCTGACAAGAATAAATGCAATGAAGATGTATTAAAGAAACAAACAAACAAAATACAGAAGCAAACAAACAAAGTTATGGGACATAATATTAAAAAAATCTCTTCAAATACCAGATCTGGTCATTATTTCTATGTAAACACTTTTATGTACTACTCAAGTGTATTCCTATTTTGATGTTTCCAAAGGATAATTAATTTACTATCTATTCTACTGTCTCCAGAAATTATACATGAACACTACTACTGTTCCTATTTGTACTGTGGCTGACACAACACATTTCTGCTGAATACTGCATAATGCTGTATAAAAGGTGAACTAATTCAAAGATTAAAAAAAAATTAAGAGTTAAATCACATGCTGTACACAAGAGATGGGTGCTGCTAACAGCAGTTACAAGGTAAGCCTGAATGGGCAGGAGCAGAGAGCTTTTAACATGCTAAATTACACATGAAACGGGAAAATGCTGTAAGGAAATGTTATTATACATCATAGCACACTAGTGATGACAAACAACAGCACACAAGTTACTAGTATAAAGAGACATTTAGATCAGTTAGTAAGCATGGAAATGTATAACCTAACCCTAGGATTAAGATTCCCCTACATCTGCTTTGAGCTGCACTGGCATTCTAGAAGGGCAGTTTGGAAAGGTAGAAAAGACTGCCCAGCCTTATTGCCAAGTGCTAACTTGATCCCCTTTAGCCATCTAAAGAAATAAATGTTTAAAACGTAAAGACATCACCTGGAACTATTTAAAGAAAGGCAGCTAAACCCAGAAAAGAATGTACACAATAATTTCAGCTTTTTTTTTTTTTTTTTTTTTTTTTGGTCAGAGATACGCACTTAGATGTTTATTGATGCATGTTTTGCAGGAAAAAGAAAATCCTTTATCATAAAAACCAGGTTATGTATTACTTTCAAAGTTTCATCAGCTAATTAATAAGATGGAAAGCAAGACTAAAGATAAAGGAGTCCAGCCTTTCTGCAACACACTACCAAAATATTAAATCTATACTTTGTACACAAGATCATAAATTTTGAGCAAATTCATATAAAGCTCATTGTATTTTTTAATTAAAGCTTAATGAAACTACACAATCAACATCCTACAACAAAGGCTGCAAAGGTACAAACAGATTGTTTAACCCTCCCTCCCCTTGCCTGTGCAAACTCCACTACCCACAAAAACTGGGAGAGCATTTAAAGGAAAAGCACCAAGATAAAAAAATCCCTTGTCTACCAAGTATCACCACTTTGACAAGCTGTCCTGCAGTTCATGCCATCAAACTCTAAACCTATCCAGACATACCTTCAGTCAGCAAATCTGCAGGGTGGACTACAGTCCACAAAGTATTTTCCAACCCCTACTGACCAGCTATGTGATTTATCTGATAACTCTGCTTTATTTTTTTTTTCTTAATATATAAAAAGACATGCTATATACACTAGACATCTACAATATATATTATATGCAATATATAATATGCAATATAATATACAATACTATGTATTATATGGTTAATATATTAAAATACTACTTTTATATGTAGTGTGAATATATGAGATATATATATTTTAAAAATGATCAAAGCAAAATTTCCACGTAAATTGCTTATCTGGAAAACTGTGTAGTTTATAGATATAGCTTGAGAGAATATATATTTATTTGAAAATAGATATTATATAATTGCAAATGTGCCTACATGTGTATATTAAATAAAACTGTGCATATACACCTAGCAAGAACTTTTAGAAGTAGAAAACAAGTTTAGCTTCCTATTTACAGTTAACTATCAGTCTCTGTAGAAAAGAGAAATACTCTCATTAGTTTGGCAAACCACAGTAATCCAGGTTGCGTTAATAGCACTCTATTGACTGTTGAGGAGAAAAATGAGCTAGAAAAGGCATTTGCTAATTTAAAAATAATTATGGGACTACCTGCAGTTATATCTCAAATGAGATGAAAGATTAGGTAAACTGAAATGGAAAATAAATATTTTGTTTTACAGTACACATTATGCAAAGCTAGCTGTCAGTTCACATACAGGACATCTAATGCTTCAACAGAACAAGGGGAAGTAACTCACAACATAAAGAAAATGAAATGCCCAAAAGTTACTTGCCTGTAAGGAACACTGTATAGGACAATGATAAATGCCCCCTTCACATGAAAGAATTCTCAAACTTGGCCTTATGTCTTCAACCACCCGTATTCTGTACTTTCTGGAAACATAACTTTGTGAAAACCGTAGTGTTAACAATATACTGACCCCTCCTGGCAGATGACTGTTCAATGAGACCCAAACAATGCAAGTACTCATTCTTGCATTTTATCCTTGCTGATTTTTAAAGGGCGTATTTCATGGCCTTGTAGAAATTCAGTGATACTCATTCTTGCCCCATACTCACCTTAAGGTTTTCCTTTAGATGGCATCTCTCCAAGAGTTTTAAACGGGCATCGGCTTACAAATTTTGCCAAAACAAACCCCTGACATTCTGCTGTGTGTGCACCTCAACATTTGGGTGGTTATACAGGGAAGGGGATGTCACACATTTTGTATGAAGTAATACTGTTCCATAATAAATAAGCCTTCCTTTAAAGTTAGAAGGTGAGCTAAAGTATACTGTTGATTTTCTTACGGATTCTCATTAAAGTCTTTGACAATGTTGTTATGATCAGTAAAAAAATGCAGCCTTTAGCAACCAACAGATAACATGTATTGACACTTGCCAGTGTTTTATACCAGCTACACACGGAAAACAATGCTGAATTTGCTTTTATAATCGTCAGTTTTACCTAGTGGATGAACACTGATTTTTAGAGAAGCTATGACAAAGTAAAAGAATTAGCAAAAAAAACCAAACCCCCAAGAAATCATCCGGAAAGTTTCAGACTCAAAATACAAGAGTTTTGCTCCAAATTAAAGCAAGAAGATAAATTAACATTTCACACCCATGGGCACAGAAGGCACAACACAGCTAAAACTACAGGTTAATCCACTGTTAAAAGAACTGGCAAGAGAAACCAGATTTTCATCCAGCTTTAAAACACTATCACAGGACAAGCTGAAGAAACCAAAAGCCCAGTGTTTGCTACCCAGGGTGACAGCTTCTACATATTTAACAGGAAATGCTTGCACAAAAAGTGTAAGCCAGATTCTTTAATTTAACCAGTCTTGTTTTCCCCTTAAAAATGAGGTGTTAGACAAGCTTGATAAGGGAAAATATTAGCAATTTCCTACTCCAAAAGCTACACATTCCCACTAGATGAAGTATTTGTACAAATATCTTTCCTCTTGGCTGTATTAAAAGTCTCTTCAAATCTCCAAGTAATGGTAGAAGTTTGGAAAAAACCAAAACAAAACCAAATGAAAAAAACCCACACAAAAAACCAACACAGTAAGTTTTACATTTGACTCAGATTTTTTTGACATATAAAGCACATTCAAGTAAGATTTTCAATTTTATAAATCTAGGACAGATATATTCCCCCCCCCCAATTTTTTTAAGCTTTAGAAAGTGACTATGGCAATATAGTTCTGACAAGTCTGAAGTTCAATCGCCAATTACAGAACTCAGCAGCTCTTTCCTGCTGCTCCTCAGGTCGTATCCTTTCACATTGCTGATGTTGAAACACTAAGAAACATTTTCCGTATATTTAGCAGCTATAAATAGTAAGATCTTTATAGTTCACAAAAGAAGTAAGTATTCCTTGTGGGATGCTGTCACAACAGATTCATCTTAAGAGACAATAATTTTCTTCTGAAGATTCTTAAACCACTGCATTACAAATGTGTTATCAGAGCCACTACCTGAGAGGGCACAAAAATATGAAACCGTAAAACTTACAAGGCAGTTAAAATAAAATTTACTCAGTCTGGAAGAAATAATAATAATAAAAAAAAAAAATTAAATGCTGTCAAAAATAATCACCTTCCCCACCTTATTTTTTTTTCAAGGCACACTGGGGGAGGGAAGAAGAAAAAATAAAAAAGGCAGCTTAAAGATTTTACTCTTTTCTAATACGATACTGAAGATGCCTCTTTCTTTTCTCAAATGCCACTTTAAGTGAGGTAGGAAGTAACTGAAAATCACTAATAGGAGTTTTTGCTCCAAAACATGACAGTCTTCAAGTCTGATCAAGTATTATGTGAACCAGAAAAAAAGAATTCTGTTTTGCATGCTTGGTATGGAAACCAACCCCCTTGGAATTCGAGCATCTTTTAATCCTTAAATCCCTCAAAGCCTTCAGATAACTATTTTTGGGGCACTGAATTTCTGTAAACCCACACGTTAAGGCTAAACCATGCAGACTGCTCTGAGCGAGGTGGGTGAGGAAGACCGCTGGGAAAGATTAATCTTTGCACCATAATAATAAAACAAGGGCTATATAACGAAGTCTTGAAAATTAAAAGAAATGCTATGTAAAAGTGTGTGCAACAGTTCACACAGTACAATCCTATACATTGAACATAATCATTTTCCTTCTTAGGATAACTGCAAGTCACAAGAGTTCTCAAAGCACAAAAAATTTGCTTTACCCACTGTAAATCATACTGATAACTCGCACTTAAAGTTAGATATAGAAAAAGCTGATGATCCAACTGCATCTATAGCCACCGACTATGGCTGTTCTCTCAAGTCAAGTTTATTGAGAGTGCTTAAGATCTTTCACACAATTTTTTTTTTTTTTGGGGTGGGGGGAAAACAGGAACAGCCAACCAACCAAAAAACCCAAACTCCAACCACAGTTAAAATTTCTACAGAGGTTTTAGAAGCTCATCTTCTCGTCTCTGTGACAGGTTTGGAAGGATTAGACCTAACAGAAACCTCTGAACACTCTTTCAAATTCGAAGTCAGGATCAATCCTCTAATAATGTACAGAACATGTTTTAATAAATTTTAGAATCATTTTGATAAGCTTAAAAAGAAAAAAAAAACCCAAAACCACAAAACAACCACCCCAAAACCACATCTCCAAATCATAACGTGTTAGCTAGCACACATGAACATTTGAGTGACAGAAAATTATAGAAAAATTAAAAACCAAATAAATTAACTCTTTCAAACAAGTGGAATGGTAAATCTTGCTGCTGCAACTATCTGGGATTTCTGCCCTTTAGCTGGCTGTTAACTGCTTTACAGAGATCTTATGTAATATCAGTATAATAATGTAGTTATAGCAGTGACATGATGTTTCAGCTAGATGCAACATCACTTAGACATCCATGAACCGATGGAACTAAAGCAACAAGGACTAAGAGAGTCTCCACTGTATTGGTAACAGCACCTACACACACAACCTTCTCCCCAAAATCATCCAACCCCTGTACATGAAACCTGGGAAAAGCCAGACATGCATCAGAACACTACCAGTGCATCAACAAAGTGCTTCCCTGTCCTAAGAGCACTACTCATCACTGACAGAATAAAACTCAAAAGTCAAATAAAATTACAGGTTCCAGTTTACACTGTGGAAATAAAAATAATTATAACCTTTCAAATTCATTTTGCAAGACTATAAAGTTACTTCAACTAAAAATAAGGGGTTTAAGTCTGCTTTAGCACAGAAAATTTCAACAGAAAATTAAGATAATCTGAAATAAAAACTACTACTTAACCACAAACTTAAGGTAACAGGACAACAAATTACCGAAATTCTCAAAACAAGGAGCAGACCAAAGAGAATGTACTGTTCCTTTGGAGATTTTCTACTACCTTGAGCTGCATACCACAGAACTCGTTCACAGCACCCTTCAGAATATTAATTTTTTGCCAAAAACCTGAAAGGCAGTTTCTCAAACATAACTGTCACAACAAGCACACACAGCAATATTTCTTCAGAATAGGTATTTCAGCATTGGTTCCTATATACTGCTATGTAGATAAACAAGTGCAAGTTAAACATGGAAAGAAAAATAATGTTTTTATGATAAAAATACATTTCCATAGAGAGATGTATTGCCTGAATTTCAGAAGAATGGCCAGTGTTCAGTCTAAATTCTAAGTATCACAGTACTACACCAAACTAAGTTTTTCTTCAATGTTGTGTTTAGTAGCTTCCCAGTTCCAAACCTGTCTTTACTTCTAGACACTGTCCTCATCATCAGTCACCACACTGTACATTTCTCCTTTCCCCCATTAGCTGCTTTAGAACAAGGGACACTATTACACTTTGTATAGTGCAGATCCTCCCAGTCGTTAATTACCCAGTCATTAATGTTGTCTTCTTTATCTAGTCAGTATCAAGAGTTATATACACGAACTTTAAAGATTTTACCTTTTCTAATGATTTTTGTTTTTCCTTTTCTCTTCCTCTTTCTTGTTTTTGAAGAAGTTTCACAATAATTACTGTTATTGGAATTTGTCTCAGATTCTGTATCAGAAGAATGATTGAAGCTGGCACCAGGTCCAGATTTTGAACTCCCTGCAATTCTAGTGGGCACCAAGCTCTCAGAGACAATACATCTCCCGTCCTCTCTGTCTTCTGTTTCAGATTCTGCTGTGTCCTCTAAATCACTCAAGACTTTTGGTTTTTTTAAAGGAGGAGGAGAAAGCTGCAGACCACTTGCTCTACTGCCATTCCACCTATCTGATTCAGAATCCACTTCATCCTCAGAGTTGCTCAGTGCAGGCTTATTATATGCAGACGCTGACTGGTCAGAAACTTTTTGACTGCTCCCACCCTCTGAAATATGGCTTTTGGAGTCGTCCTCTGAAAAGTCTAGGGTGGGACTTTTAATTCTGGGAGATACAGAACGGACTGTCCCACATAACTGTTTATGACCATTGCTTTGCCAGTTTTTCTGCTTCATCTGTATGTCCGTCTCAGAATCTGAAGTTCCATTCTCAGATTCGCTAACAAATCTTCTTCGTGCAACAGATGAACCAGGTTGAGAAACAGTTTTCCTCTTGGTAGGCTGCTCTTCTATTTCTTTTTCACTTTCAGACTTTAAGCCTACATCATCCTCAGATCCCTCCAGTAACATCCTCCTTGCTGCAGCTGAGGCATTTCGGCGAGGCAGTTTTCTGTTCCTACATCCAATACCAATACTTTCTGAGCTTGAAACCTCTTCCTCCACATCACTCATTAGCCTTAACTTATTGGCAGCCACAGCAGCACTTCTGCGTGGAGTTTTTCTATGTCTACCAGTACTATTACTGATCGACTCAGATGTCACCACTGACTTATCTTCAGAGTCACTTCCATATAACTTTTTCCTGACAGTTTTTCTTGTATTCCCATTCTCCTGAAGAAGTGTTCCTGTAAAGGAAAGAAGAGATTAAAATCTTAGATCTAAAAATAGCAGCAGCGTCAGTCTTGTAAAATATAGAACAGGCTCAATTCAGACATGACAAACGAAATATACTCCTAGTAACAGCTACATACTTTTGCTGTCTGACAATAGAAATTATTTAGTTATGTCATAAATTTAAGATTCATTCTAGTTGTGTGAAAATTAAAACTTCTTTACCAATGATTGCTTTTACTTTCATTAAGATATAAAATGTTGCAAGACATTCCATCTCATTAGGTTCTTGTTTTCTGCCCTCCTCCCCACCAAGTACTAAAAAAAATATTTTTAAAACTGCAGTATTTTGAGAGCTTCAGAATAACACACATCAAAAATTAGCCTCTTACATATATGACAATGTAAAAAATACTAATTATATTTATATATATACACACACAGAGACACACACAGAGACACACACAGAGACACACACAGA
>JANVCC010000017.1:7732986-7847655 GCA_025345505.1 Todiramphus chloris collaris | reverse complement strand
ACACACACAGAGACACACACAGAGACACACACAGAGACACACACAGAGACACACACAGAGACACACACAGAGACACACGTGTGTTATTTGCCATTCACAAGAAAACTACTCATTTCTTACCTATTTGTTTTCTCTGAGCAGCTCGGTTTCTAGTTATTCTACAATTGCTGTTCTTTCTTCTACATACACCATTGTGGAGTGGAGTTGACACAGGAGCCACAGAGCTTTCTTTGCTGTCTTCTGAGCTACTTGTAGAGGATGAAGATGAAGTAGATGAAGAGATCAAAGAACCTTCTATGTCACTTTCTGTTAAAATAAATAATAATAAAAAAGTCAATTAAAACTCCAAACATTCTGCTACCTTCCAGTTAAGAGCTACGTTTTGCTGATTAGGAAATCTTCAAAATACCCTCATGATATTATCTTACAACACACTATCATGCCTTAACGTCTTATATGTATGAAACTGATAGCCCTACAAAATACACCACTCCATAAAGTGTTCAGTGACAGGAAGCTTCTTTACTTGAAACTTAAGTATAAGTTAAAGTAACAGCTGTTTCCAAATAAGAGATTTAAGAGAAAAATCATGTTAAAACATATTCTGACGGATCTCTTTTACCAGGACTTGCATTGTTATTCCTAGAAAGAAGCTGAATTTTTGTCAAGGTGACATGTAGGGGAAGGAGGAAAAGACAGGAAGGATTTTATATCTTGGGAAACTTCTGTCATTTGCTAATTTTGGATGAGCATTTTTATGTAACATACAGGGGTGTATAGCCTGTATTTTATATAGTACCATTTATCTAACACATTACATTTTCCTCTCAAATATGAGATATCCGTTCACTACAAACACTTTCCTAGAACAGCTGCTTGAAATGAAGAAATTCTATTACTCTATTTGATAAGACCTAAGAGCATAAAGTAACCATGCAGTTAGCAGGTCAACTTTATCTTATCTTACTCAATTCAGCTTTATTGTGAATCCCCACATAAAAGCAGCAACAAAACCCAAACCATCCACTTGCAAAATGGATAATGCAACCAAGACAGCTCTGCCTCTAAGAAGCAAACTGTCCTACTGATAGATTTCTACTTAGGTGCAAACTTTTTCATTAATAAAAGTTAAGTAAACTTACTGCCTTCTATGGGATTTTAAAGCAGAAAATTCTATGTTTAGCACACACATCTTTTTATAACATTCAGTGATGTAGTAAGTGTCCAAAAGTCATTGAAATACACACACACAAAAAAAGAAATCTGTATTACACAAACCCCAAACTGCATAGAAATCTTCTCTAAAATAAATAAATAAATAACCCCTCCCCCAACCCCCCAATAATAAATGGAAACCTCATTTAAGAATTTAGAATTGCAAATTATGGCAATTATAAAGGAAATTAAACTTTAGTACACAATTCACAGATAAGACCAAGATGCAAATCCTCTCATGAAGAGATTCCATTTCTGACCTGAAGATAATGCAGAAAAATTTGTTAGTGCTGTGGATCTAGATTTTCCATTCCTTTCAAAAGATGCCAGGCATGCAGAATCAGAGGATTCACCAGAGGAACTATGGTTGTAATTGCTAGCATTTGTTTTATGGCTTGCAACACAGGCTGCTCTGCTTGAGGTAGCTTGAGTAAACAAATCTTCCTGCTCAGATTCAACTTTTGCCTGAGACTTTAATGGTTTCTGCTTCAAATTTCTACTGAAAGACAAAAGAAGTAAAAACAAAGCAGGGTTTAAAACAATGAGAAATAATAGTAATTATAGATTTTAACAATATTTCTCTCCGAGAGCTTAACTAACTGTATGCTATAATACTTAAGATTTATGGAAAGGTGTGTGAGCTAATGTGTTGTGGGTCCATTTCAACCTTCATAAGGATAAGCATTAAGTACGTTCATGAAAATAAGTCTACAGTCCCAGTGAATTTATACAAGAGGAGACATTCTTTCTGTAGTCTGAGAAACAAAGAAGTTATTACTGAATGCCTTCTAGACAGCAATGCCCTCTTACTGTTTCCCAGGAAATTGAAACAGCAGCCTCAATTTCTGTTGAATTCCCAGTCTCTTGTTAATTGCACCTAAGCCTCAAACCAACATTATCCCACAAGAAACTGAGTTCCAAAGACACAAAAAAGGTGTATCTTTAGAGAAAGTATAATGTCCAAACCACAATGTATTTGTAGAGAAACTCACTGATTTAATTCCACAACCAGCAATTGTGTCAAAAGCTTGCTTTCCTTCACAGGAGAAAAAGGTATAGCTAGTTACCAGCAGGCTAATACAAGAAGTAAAAATTTCTGTAAATTCCATAGGACTGAATTTCTTCTGTATGTGATAAAACATGTATGTGTAATACACGCAGCTTTGTAATCTTTGTAATACGTACACCAAGTAAATCTTTGTTACATTCCTCATTATTTCAGTCAGATTAAATATTGATTTCCTGTCTGAAATTTAAAAAAAAAAAAAATCACAAGCAAAAACCCCAGCCTTTTCTACTCTTCAGACCCTTCACTGTTTCACAGACCGTTTCATACTACTTGATGATCTTGGAGGTCTTTTCCAACCTTAATGATTCTATGATTATGTGTCTTTCTTACTGTAAGAGAAGTAATTATAAAGTCTCACTGGAGTTACCTAACCATTTAATAAACCAGTTTTTCTCTTTTAGTAAGACTAAATATGGATAGTCAATGTGAATACCAGTCAGCTGTGATGTATCTCTACATCATCTTCATTTGGTTACCTGAGCATTTTGGTAGGATGCTGCAAGGAGCTTTGATTATGGAGTCTTCTAGTATACCTCTGGTTTCTTCGCAGTCTTTCATTCTGTTTCTGACCATTTTTGAAATCTGAAACAATCCTTCTTATTTTCTCTTCAAATAATGCTGACAATCTCAAGGTCATACTATAAATCTAGGTAAGGAAGTGGCTTATATTAAAAGCAGAACCTTTCATCCAAGAATAACATTTCTAAAATTAAAAATTGTACAGAAACAAAACAGAAAAAGCACTGCACACAATTCTGTGTAGCACTAGGTAAACCAGAAATGAACATACTAAATATTTCTCATACTTCTCCCCACTATCTATCCAATGAGCAGCTTTCTCAAAGTACTGATAAACATACTAAAAATAATATTTCATTTAAGACAAGCACAAATCCCCCCACTATGAACAGCTACCTTTGACTTCTTGTTTGGAGTATAAGATTTTGCATTACTGAATATTAGTCGTATATCTTTGCACAGTTCCATTGGAGTGTCATAATTTCCAGCTTCCAGAGTTTCTTTCACTGTACCAAAGTCCATTGGAGTGTCTATAATATGTCTATAATCCTAGATAAAACATATGAAAAGAGATTCAAGAAGGTATAAAGTTTCCAATTTAATTTCCCCTGAGTTTCCTCAATAAAAGCTACCCAGTAACAGTAACATGCATTTCAATGATTTAATTAATAGAAATGAGACTGCTGTAAATCATCATGTAAAGTTTGTTGGGTGTTTAGACAAAAAGAGACCGAAGATTTAGCAAGAATACCTTGAACAGCTAAGAGAAGGAACAAACCAAATGTATAGCTCAGCCTCAGTAAACAGGTTTTGTAGATTGTCCCTCAAGAAACTAATTTTAACTAAGAACATAAAGATTTCATGAAATTCATTTCCCCATAAGGGACAGTAAGAAAGCAAGCAAGAAAAGATTGCCAGTTCTTTCAAACCATATTTAAGATATCGGGGTATTTTAAGACATCATCACCGCGCTATAATTTTGTGTTCTGTGTCAGTATTTTGATGGATGTTCTCCTGATGCAGTAGAGCATACAACACAGTTCTAAGCACAGAGCAAAGCAAATTTCCTCCAATGATTTACGACTAAAGCCCTAAAAAGAACAACTAGTTCCAAGAGCAAATTGGAGACCTTACTATGGTACCAAAAGCTGAGGGAGAGGGGGTGGGGTATATTTTGCAAAGTTAATAAGAACAACTTACAGGATATTGATCCAAATCAACTGGCTGCCTGAAAGGTTCAGAATCTTCACACTGGAAAATTAAATTCACTAGTTCCATACACTGCTTCTTCCAACAGTTTTCATCATAGCCATTTTTCATGCCTTTTCCTCTTTTCAAGCCCCGTCCCTTGGAAAAAAAAAAAGTTAGAAAAAAGCATTACTGAAATATAGCAGCAAAAACTAAACCCGAGAATCTGTCTGGAATTATTTCTCTGGCAGAAAACTGCACTTCCAAACATACTGTGTTATAACAAAAAGGGCACTATACTACTAGCAGATTTTTCCTAATCTTTATTAATAAACCCTGAGAAACTATGGAATTTTCTTCTACTATCTTTCAAGCGTCTTTTTATACTAAATAGCTAAGGCATATAAAAATACACCTTCTGATACCAAATTATTCTCAAGAGATCTGCATAATGTCCATCACTCAAAATATTTTTTTCCAAGCATCTCAGCTAAATAATGCTCTTACTTCAGTATCACACTGAAATATACAGATAACTGAAAACTTTACACTGAAAAACACTGGTACTAAACTCCTAAGATTTTTTTTACACAACTATACAGGAAAGAGTACAGAAGCATTGAAACAGCAAAAATTCTACTTAAGCAAAGCTTTTGCTTCCTTAATACCACTAAATAAAATCAAAATCTGTTCTATTACTGTTACACAACAAAGCATCACTCGCACAGAATACAATCTGTTAACCAATTTTTCCTGCCAGACCCGATTTGAATATATATGGTGAAGATTAGCCAACTCACTTTTCTTCTTCTATATGATGTTCTTGGAAGACATTTTTCATCAACCTGCAAAAAATAAAATCAATCATCTTAAAAAATATGTAGGAGAAAAATAGGTAATGGGTTCTCAAAGCATCATAAAACTTGATACAGGGGTAAGAATAGATTTTTATTCTAATTCCTCTCAGTAAGACAGAAGATGAGCATATCAAAAAATACAAGAGAGCATGTGAGAGACTTAGAAAGCATGATCCTAGATACCACCACTGAAGATTCCCATCTCCAGCTCTTGCCCTTAATACAAAGGGAAATCTACAACCGAAGTTGCAATGAGAAGATACTCATTAGCTTTGAACTTCAATGACTAAAAATTGTCAGTAATTCAATTTTCTGATGATAAATGTCATAAAACATTGAGTTTAGGAAAATAGGTCTTGTAGTCAAGTTACTTTTGGTAAAACAAAAAACCTGACAATGTGGAAATACTAAGGTGATGCTTGAAGCAGCAAGATAAAGAACTAGAAACAATTCAATGCAATTTCTTCCTTACATCTTAACCTACAGGGAAGAGCTGCTACTTCATAACTTTATGAAGTCTTGTTAGTAAATGCCAAATTAGAAATCAAAATGTGAAAGAGGCATCAGTTTGGGCAGCTCTGGGTACACTATTAATAAACATACAGCACTGCAGATAGCATTCACTACATAACAACTGCATATTTTCCTTTATCAGATTTAAGATAAGTGCACTTTATAAATTCTCAATGATGCATGCAAATCTGATGCATAATTCATACTGTAGCATAGAGGGAAACTGAGAGCCAAAGCATCACTGCAATCGTTCTACAACTGGTCAGCTTCAGGCATTTGTGCCTGCATGAATGGTAATTTTGACCTTAGATATAACCAGATCCATGTAATTAAAAATACAGTGAAACGTAGCTATTCATATACTCTTGAAATATTTGTATTACAGTACTGCACATTAATATGCTTCAGAAGTACAGTGCCACTCACAAAACACAGAATTGTTCTAGCTGGTGGCACGCAGGCAGAGTACAAAATGTGCAGCTGTTTTACTTCTTAACGAATATTGACAACTCAAAATTATTTTAATAAAGCATCTCCTCACATCATGCCCCAAATTCACAATATATTGGAGGTTTATATTATCTATATAAATGCAAAAATGCATACAAACATCTCTATAAAAATAATTTAGGAATTTTACAAAAAATATTTGAAGGCTGATGGTATTTTATTCCCACTATACGTTACTGGAATTATCCATGAAAAAAAGGCTTACCAGATCATCATCAAGACAATCTTGTTCATCATCTGTTGTGCTACATAGTTCAAAAATGTTTGTACAGTCCTGATCACTGCAATGCAATTAAATCTTTGTTACTGGAATAGCAAAAACGTAGCTGTTATTTTCTAAATTAAATCCAGCCACAGTCGAACACTACGCATAGACTGGAAGACAGTAGCTCAGAATTAAATGGAGAAAAAAAGGCAAAAGATGATTAAAATATTGAAAAAAAAGTAATGATACATCTGAAAACCTGCTGTACTGTGCCTTTCAGAAGAAGTGAAGGGAGAAGGGTAAAGTTAGCATCAGGGACTTGAAAGAGGCCTTCATTCTTGATCTACCTGCAGGATACTAACACTAACTTCTTTCAAAATAAACCTCACAACTGAACTAAGTCAGACAAGCGGCAACGTGAACTTCTAGACCTGTGCTCAAGAGCACAAAGCTTACTTTGTAGCATGAGCTACCTTCATGTCAAGTGACATTTTGATACTAGAAATATTCACAAATGCTATCAAGAGAAAAAAAAAGTTAAAACATCTCTGTGCTGAACATTTAGTATTTCCCTGGTTACAATAATACCCAAGAAGAATCATGCAGCTGTCCTGTAGCATACTGAAAAATAGTAAGAAATCCAAAGAGGCAGGATTCAGAACAAAGGCATATTATGGTGCTTGATACTCTCGCGCTGTTTAAGAGCACAAGTATTGAAGCACTGCTTGGATTAAAATGCCACTTACTTGATAAACTTTAAAAGCTGGGTAGTGATCTTTTTGGCAGCTCTAGCAATAGCACTCCCAGGTTCATTGAAGGTCCTAGCATTGCTTTCAATGTATCTTACTTCCCAAACCAATGCAGAGATTCTCCTTAAAAAAAAAATAAACCAAAAAAAACCACAAAACAAATTGCTTCTTTAATACTAATCCAAAAGTCTTAGAAACTGCAACAATTGTATCTTAGTCATTTTCTGTCCATATCAGATTAAGATAGTCATCTTTTGTTTTAAGTCTCATTAGACCAGCCTCAAACTATTCATTCATGGAAAACTGATGTGTCTGTATATGTATCCACACATTCACTCAAGGAAGCAAAACAATGCACATCTTTGCTCGTTTTCCACCTCATTACTGATAATTCATCTTCAGAAGTTTTGTGAAATTCTAGCACGCTGTGGTTTCATTCTTCAAATTCAGTTAATAAAACTAGCCAAGTAAGCACTAACATTTTTTTACCACTAAATGATAAAGTATCACTGAAACATTACTGAGACTGTGGCTTCACTGGATTCTTTAAAAATGGATGCATTTTTAAAAAAAAGCTTACATTTGACTTTACTGAAGGGGGGGGGGGGTGTGTGTGTGTGTACTATTTAACAACTACCACTGTAAATTGTAACATTTATTCTGGAAACATCAGAAGCTGCTTGTCACAAAGCCCTACCAAATGGAACAAGTTGTGTAGTATGTGAGTAATTCTTAACTAATAAACACCAGGCATAAGCCATTTAAAAAAGAGTATGACAAATATCGTAGTCTAATTACATTTTTAAAGACATCTCAGCTATGCTGCTCTTTTCTGTTGTCCCTCAAATATTTTGCTTTAAGGCCAAGTGACTAGTCAAAGCAGTGCCCTCTGCAAGACAACCGAGTTGAAGAAACTGCTAGAAATTAAAATTGTGACTCGATAGAAATGAACTAGCACAACTAAGTAATTTCATCTTTACTTTTCGTTTTTCCAATTCCTTGTAACTGTGAAGCAGACATACCCCAAGTTTCACCTCTTCACCTACAGAATTTCAAACTACTTCCCAAAACATTACTTCAGTCTTATGTAGGAGAAAAACAACTGTTAGTGTCTCCTCATTGCGTCTGTAAATGCAGTGAATGCAAGTCCATGTGAAGAACACCTGTAAATTTCTTTTAGAACTATGGATACCCAGCACTTCAGAACTTTTGCCATCAGCACACTGCAGTTTCTTCCCCTCTTTCTCCAAAACATGGTTTTATCAGTTAAAATGCCAATGGTGATATTTAACATTTCACCTCTATGTTTAAGCCCTCTTGTGTAAGAAATAAGCACTTAAGAGCTTAGCCCTCTTCAAGTTCAAAGTAACTTCAGTATAGTACTTTAAAATCTGAATGAAATCTTCAGCACTCAAGTAATTTATTATTATATATATATTTTTAATATTTACTGATTTCAAACAGTAGATTTCTCAGAAAGAATGTCAGTGTTTACTCTGACTGAAAACAGTACTGATGGAGGCTGAAACTAATTTCCTTAAGAACAAAGAAACAATAAAAATGAATATAACTTCAGCTGCAGTTACCAAGCATCAGAGCCCTGCTACAAAACAACAGCAACACTGAATTGTTACTTTTCAGAATGTTTGTAAAAAGAATAACTGCTCTTACTAAAATAGGTTTCATCTTCTCATAACAGACAAACTCTTCTGTCACAGTCTCTCTTGTTTCTACTGCTAATACTAACCTGTAAAATCGGTTAACCAGTCTTGTCCGAATAGTGTTCAGGTCTGTTGGATAAGCAATCACTGTACAGTACTTGGGATATGTACACAGGTCAACTGGGCCAGCAAAAGCTGCTGAAATGTCTGTGAAGAAACAGCAAGGTTAACTGAGCTACTTCAAGGCTTGTATGCATACGACAATTGAGCTGTCCATTTAAATGCTATGTATAGCTATTCCTGATAAAACCAATGATGCATAAAAATCATAGTACGAAGAACTGAATATAACAACGTATGAACACTTACAGTCCTCTATTACAGGGAGCTTTTAAAGGATACCATGGATATTCCGGGGACCTGTTTATAAATGGAATGGTAGGAGAAAACTACCTAAAGCTTAAATTACACGCTCACCAAGAGTCAGAAGCTGATCAATACCACTGATAATCCGTTCACATGCTTCATCACGAGACCTCATCCCCCACTCCCCTTCTTGGGGTTTGTAGAGTAGCTTCTCCACCTCTTCAAAAGTCACGGAAACACTAGCTCCTAATTCTTCAGGCTGATCAACTGAAGAGAGATAGCGAACAGGAAAGGGTAAGTAGAGAAAACACAAAACAAGATAAACTGTCACACTTATTAAACACTCCTATTCTTAAGAATCAACAAAAAAAATTCTTGCCTTAAAGTGGAGTTTGATGCTAAAACTCTGGGGCAAAGAATTACACAAACTGCATGTAATAGCAAAGATATCCTTTATTTGCCTTTTTTGCAGTTTTGAATTTCCAGAAGGTTCTTCCCCCTCTTTACCTAAGCAGCGGACTTAAGAGGACTTGAACTCAGAAGAGCTGTTTATATGCTTTCGTTTTACATGTAAACCCTAAACTTCACAGAATGATAACAAGTCCTAGCATGTTTTTTTTTATATATATATATATACACATATATATATAGCATGACCATATTGTCTAATCTTCAGGAGTAAATGGGTCACAGAAAGTTGAAGCCCTAGAAGGAAGGCTGAAGTGCTTACAGTAGAGATATAGCCTGTTAATATATACAACAGACAGTTGTATATATTAGCACCTAAGAGTACACAAATAATAGTTTAGTAAGCAGGGTGCTGAACTCTTCTTGGTCTTGGCAGCATTGTCCCTGACAAGACACAAGTTTGATATCTGATGCTGTATCTTGATAATTGTAAGAGAAAACTTATGCTTGGAGGATACAAATCTAATAAAGTTAAATTGTGACCTGCTAGTTAGTTGAACTTGAGCGCTGTTCTTCTCCCATACATTTACCTTAGTAAACTGAATGAAGAAATCTTTTGAGAGAAGAGTGGCAAATGCAAGGTACAATGTCAATTTGATCTGTAAGTCATTCAGTTGAAGAATGGAAAAGAAAGCAAAGGAGAAGTGTTTTAACCCCTGTTTTATACTATATTGGTAACATAATAGTCCTTTCTATAAATGCACAAAACCATTCTGTAAGAGCTTTACTTCGCTGCAGAGTGTCATTTTCTGCCTGGAAAGGAAGGCAGAAAATAAGCAGTTGTGGATTGCCTTCAGACAATTTGTTCTTTCTCTAGCCTAGTGGCTGCTGTGGAACTTATCTGTGACATGTTCAAATGATGTTCTTATCAATTCTTTGACATTGTCCACAAAAGACACGCTACACTTGGGCTCTTTTTTGTGTGTGTCCCTTCTAAATTTTCCTGTGGTAGAGTTATAGCTCCTCAGATCAATCAGACTTTGAGCTCTTAACATGGCAAAGCAACAACTTACTAGATCAAAGAAAGAAGCTACTATTTGCCTCAGATAACAGCCAGTAAACGATAACTTCCACGCATGATACTATCCAGATTTAATTAGCATCTGTAGGATGTCTTCATCATTATGTTGCCAGTGTAGCCATTGCAAGAATTCTAGTCCCTTTATGCTATTAAACTTCAGTGGTTAAGAACACTACTTTTTCTGTTTCAGTCCATAGGAGGAAGAAGTGATAAGCAATACAGGGATATAAACAGCAACTTAAAGTATAGCATACAGCATTTGGAGGAAATTGATACAATTTGTCCTGTTAACAAAATAAGTCCTGACTTAAGTTCACATGAAAGGCTTGTGATCCTCTAACAACAATATAATAATATGATTCTCCTGGTGACATATACAGGAAGCAAAAAACAGTTCACGATGAATAACAAAAGCTTCTGATGTTAGGAGACATATGCTGGTGATGGGAAAATGGAAAATTTCAACTAAATCTGTGTGTGTGTGTAAAACCAAACTCCTGCTGATTGTTTTCTATAAAATGTATAAAGATTTCAGTTTCATCTTTTGATTTCAGACTGTTTTTCAGAATTTGTCAACACAAGATATGACTGAAGTGGCCAGCTAACATTCTGATGCTGAGAACATTCATATCTGTAAAATATACTTGTATTTAAGAAAACAATACAGCATAAGCATTTCTGGTGTCTGAGAAACAAGCTAACCCCTAGCGAAGGTTATTAAGAAAATTAGTATCTTCATTGACAGTTTATTCAGTAACTACTCTCTCAGTATTTCACAAACTTTCCTCCCTCCATCCAGCTGATACTCATGTGCACTGGAAAACTGAATTGAATACAACAAGCCAGGAATCCATCTCTCTCATTTACAGTTAATTTGGATTTGACCAGCAAAATTTAGAAATTGTTGGGTTTAGTCTCTATGCAGTTAATTTGCTGACTGGAAATTCTTCTACGCATATTCTTCCCCCATCCCCTTATATTATAATGCACTACAACTAGTTTTTTGAAACTTGATGTATTTTTGAAACTTGACATTTGGAAGCAGCAGGTTTTATTGTATAAGCCAGAGCTCCATATTTAAAGGATTTTCTTCAAAATTACTCTGGAAGGTGATAAGGAAAAAAATAAAGATATATTCAAGGTACTTCACCAAATCTGAAGCAAGACTGATTTGCTGAACTTTGGTTAAAGTTTAAAGAACTTTGCCTAAATGCACAAAACCATCCTGCTGACATTCTCTGTAATTTAAAGGATAACTATCACTGTATCAGTTCCACCTGTTAAGCAGATCTGCACAATGGATTCTATACTCATATGGCTTAGTGGCAAGAGTCCTGTGAAAGGCAGGAATCATCTACAATCTACCTTCATGAAACAAAGAAACTAGGAGGAGGAAGAAGCACATTAAACTGTTTCATTAAGTGAGTTTCTACCTACCATTATCAGGAACTGGTTCCATATCCCATGGGCTAAGCTTTTCAATTTCACCATTGTCCCATCTGATTCGGGAAGTTAAACAAAACAAAACAAACAAACCACAACAAAAATAACAAAAACAAAAGAAACACAAAAAAAAAAAAAATCAGCAAAACATAATTTTATCTTGACTCAGAAGCATTCCCTCCAAGCAAATTTAAATCACAGCTATTTTAAAGTATTAATAAAATATACTATATAGACATGCATATAAACAAAAGCACTAGAGAGCAATCAGCTATCACAGTGCAAAAAGGAAGCATTATTCACAATGAATTTCAAATTAAAGCTGTACTCCTGATTTAGGCTATATGCAACTTACCTAATACAAAAATTGATTTTACAAAGCCTGTATTAAGCAGCTGCAGAAGAAAAAAAAGCCACGACTTGGAAAAAAATGAGGTAATAATATTAAGGGGAAGAGATGAGAAAAAAATGCATGAGAAATGAGGATGTTTTTGCTAAGCACAGCAGTAGATGTGCAAGTCTGTAGAATGTTTCAAAGAAAGGAAGAACAGTTAAATGAGGTATTTGGTACATTAACATTTCATTTTATAAGGCATACCACATTAGGATGAATAAAAGATTAAATATAAACTCAAAAAACCTAAGTAAGGACAAAGAGGAAGAAAACACAGTTGATTTTGATAGTGTATCTGTTTATTCACTCTGATACTATTTGGTATGAATACCATTTTGAGAGCTCTCTAAATCCTACTACATTTCAGTAGATTTTTACGTGTTTTTAGCAACACAAAAAAATACAACAAATTTTGGTATAAGAAATGCCTGACTAGATCAGTTTAATACCCTACTAGTCCAGCTAGACCAGTAATCTGTGTCTTTGAAATTATTACTAGGACAATATCCCAATTCTGAACACTGAGGTCCCAAGTTATCTTTGTTCACCTTTCTTCTTTGTTTGAAGGACCTCTCTGTTAGTAGGAAAGAAGGTGCACAGGAACACCCCTAACATCAAGCTGTCCTGAGGATATAATAGGGAGTCATATTTCAGAACAAGCTTAGGTAAATAAGGTATGGATCCAACTACCTTGTTACCAGTTTGACTCAGATGCTCCCGAACTATCCTGATTAAGCAAGTACTTTTTTCTACTCTAATATTCTTGATGTGCTCAATCGGACATGTTTTGAACAATGCACTTAATATTATATATCATCATCTAGGCAGTATTATCTCCTGACAGGTAGACTGGTCAAAGGGATTTGACTGTTACAGGTAACACAGGGTTATATTATCTGACAGTTATCTAGCTAAATACCACTCAAAGGAGAAATCAAAAGGTGAAACTGCAAGTGGGATCTACATAATAGGGAATATGGCAGAATACCACTACAGAGTGAAGAGACTCAAGTTCTGTCTTTACATTCAAGTGTTAAGCATGAAGAGAGAGCAACATTTAGAAACATCCTCTGTAGGAGTCTCAAGTGATAGCATGAGATCATCTTATATGTGTACCCGCTCCCATGGACTATAACATGAAAGACAGAAGAGTGACAACTTGAAGCAGAAGGATCACAATGTCAGCCACAACAGAAGAGATCCAGCATGCCCAATCCAAAACCCATTACTGGTGAATGATAATAATTAACGTGCACTGGAAATTGCATTGCTTGCTTCATGGAAGAAATTCAGTACTAGTCACTACAGAAGATTATTAACAAATATAAAAGAGATCGATAACTTCTTTTAACATATTAGCACAAGTTATTATACATTCACGTTGCACTCGATTAGTAACTTGGAATCATTAAGAGTTGATAATACAACCAGTAAAATCATCTGAACTATTTATATATTCTCATATATATCTCACATGTCAGCTATGTAAGAAGCAACCCACACTACTATCATTAGAAGTGTAAAACCTGTTTATACTTACTTAACACTGTAACACTGAAAGTGACTATCTGGATATTGAGGCTGATATGGTTCTTGACCCAACACTGTTCCAAACCACCATGCATCATCAATAATGGATCGGAACCTATCAGCTAGAGTACAAAAAAGTCTGCTCAGATATTCTACTAAGAAAAAAAGTTAGTTAACTATGATTCATCTACATGCAATTAGAGAAACTTTTGATCAATGTATTTCAGCTTAATGTTCTAAATAACTGATATTCAATAAAAGATGAGACAACTTAGGCAAGAAAAAAAAATACCAGGGCTAAAATCCAAGTAAGTTTGCTACTTAGCCATAAAATAAGAAAAGGGAACACGAGTCTCAATATGCATTTTGAAGACTTGACCTTAGATCTATGGTAATCTCTACAAAATGCTTACTACAGCAGTTAGTAGGCTCAAATTTCTAATGGGCAAAGGGATATTACCTACCAGAGAGACCTCTGAAGTTACAGGTAAATAGTACCCAGCATATTCAGCAATTAGCCACGGCCAGTATTTTTTATTTCAAAATCATTTAGTCAAATACTTGGCAACTACACTTACATGCTTGCCAGTTCCTTTGCCGTGCTTCATCATAGAACTGACGCAATATAAGGAAGTCAATAACATCTGGCATGTCGTGGTATCTGTATTTAAAAAAATAAAAAAGTCCCTTTCATACATGTGCCTTAAGGCTTTGGGAGGAAGCTTACAAAGAAATGTGTTTTGAAATACTTTTCAGAAAAATAAAGATGCATGTACCTGATGGAAAATGACTTGTCCGTATGTTTCCCAGTGGCATGATCTATAAAGGCAAGCTTGAGGCAACACAATGTGGGAGGACCAACTTCATATCTAATTCCAACAATTTTTACCAGCTCCTGATCCTACAGATAAGAACAGTTTCAGCAAGCATTGCCTTCTGGACTATGCACAAAAACATTAGTTTCACATTAGTTAACCAAGCATATGAATTATACCAAAAATATTGAAACTGTATTTTAAATTTCAATGGAAGACAGTCTGTCAGACTTGGCAATTTTAAGAGAGCTATTTATATTTGGCCTTCCCACAGGCAACTCTGAACAGACTCTGCTAACTCAAGACACTTTCTCCTATTGTTTCCATAGGTAAACATTATGGGAAACAGCATAACCTCACAAATCAATGTTTTGTAAACATGGTAATACAACTCTTAGAGTATTAGTAGTGAACCCACGGTGTCTTCAATGTAGACATACCCTAAGGACTACTTTTCTCCATGGCTCCTTGTGTGGATTCAGTTCATAAATGTTATTTCTTCTAACTGCTTCAATGTAAGCTTCATGTCCTTGTCGAAAATATATTACCTAAAAAACAAACAAACAGAAAACCCCAAACAATAAATATTTTCTATATTTAGTAACTATAATAACACTAGTTAACACTAGCATTTAATGATTTTAATTAATATTCCTACCTCGTCACCCATCTGAGGAACAAAAGGGGATCTTCGGAGAGCTGTGTCTGTTATCCAAACAGGAGGATGACAATCATATGGCAATTCCAAGTTTACTACTTGCGTTGAAGTATTGGCCTTCACAATAGAAAGCAAAATTAGACATAGTGGACATGTTGCTCACATGACATCAAAAGAACTCATTTTAGTTTGGCAGACAAAAGCTTAACTTACAAAAGACTACTTTACATTTACAAAACATACTGGCAAAATTCCTCCAAGGGTCTGCTCGAGATATAACTTTATTTGTACAATTAATATTAGATTCCTTTCCTGTATGAAGATTTGCATGAGCAAGATTACTATTACGCAGATCTTAAGAGACAAGAGTTTTATAACTTAGATGGCAGTCTCAATGTCCAATCAAATATCTATGAAGCTGCAAGAAACTATTTGAAGATGAAAAAATGAGAGATATTGCACTGTAAGCATTCAATATTAAAACAGTTACACAAATACTGTTTTGAGAACACTTGATAGAAGGTGAAAGGATGGAGAAAAAAACCAAAATCACCTTAAGCATTATAAAAAAATGGTTTATTTCTTTATGGTAGAAAACAGCAAATAATAGCTGTTGTAACTTAAGACAGGATAATTATTTAACTTAACTTTAGAACTCCAGTAACTTAAAAAAAGAGTAATTATTTTAACTCAAAAAATTAAAAATTCAAACGAAGTATAAATGGGCACCATAAATACAGTGACTATATCTAAGTTTTCAAAAAGATAGGTTATTTAAAACCAGACAGTTTAACGAGGTCTTGGTCTAATACTCTGTACAGTTATCTCATAATCACATTTCTCCTTTGATAACCAGCAACCTTGAGAACCCTTTCTATTTGAAAAGTGAAACTGACTGCACTTGGAATGTAGATTCTTCCACACCAATCAGTAGATAACTCGCATTTAGAACAGTCTCAAGGGTACACTGTCCATAGTAATACCAGTATCCTTGTCCAATGGCATTAACAATTATTTAAACAATTTCCAGTGATGAGATCTAAAAATCTAAGAGCTATTTATTCAAGAGTAGAAGAAAATAATTGTATACCTCCTCCTGCTTTTTTGGTTTGGGCTTTTTTCTCCTTTTTCTTCTTCTTCTCTTTGGAGGAGATGACTTCTCTGCTGATACTTCATCTTCTGAAGTACTGCAGTATCTGATAGTTTTCCGTCGAGAAGTCCGTACGGGAGGCTGCAGGTTAATCCCCGCATCAGCGATCCAGTCAGAGTACCTACTTGAAGAATCACTGTCCACAGTGGATGGGGTCAGGGAAAATACAAACACAGAACCAAGCTGTCAGCATTCTGAAATATTAAACTCTCTCAATCCAAGGACAGGTTGTTGTTGAAAGTACTATCAAAAGAACTAAAATTACTTTGATCTGTTGTAAGGATTAGTTCGCTTGATGTTTAAGATATTTCTTAATATCTTAAATTCAGTAATTCAAAGCATGGTCTTTTTAAAAATACATCTGGTGCATCCTAAAAATCAGTAATTCAAGAAAGTTGTGAAATGAAATTCTGGACTGGTTAAGAGACCTCCCTAAAGACGCTAGCCAAACACTAAATGTCTCTAAAGAATTTAAGTATAAAAATCTCACTGGCACATATTTGCTTTTTTTATATCTATCTGTTTATCTCATTATGTCTTAGTTCTATTACTATAGAGTTCTAGAAAGAATATGTAAAAAAGCTACAGTAAAGCGATTAAAAAGTTATCTATACCTTTAGGTCTACATAATCTTATCAAAATTCAGATTTATTTAAAAAAAAAAAAAAAAGAAAAAAAGAAAAAAAGGAAAAAAAATCCCAAAACCAAACACCCCCACCCTCCAGAAAACATACTATAAAAATCCTTCCAGACTCTCTTCTTTCTCCTTACCATCTATCAAAAAGACAAAAGGATCTGAAATGACATTAAAAGACAGAAATGTTTTGATGAAATGGAACACTAAATAACAACGTAATCTATCAGTACAGTACCTTGCAAAATACTACTACATACAAAGAACAACAGAACTTCCATACAACTTTTAACTTGCCAAAAGTCAAGTAAAACTTGTTACAGTAAAAGCTGGGGTTTGTTTGTTTGCTTTTACCTAGAACTGTAACTGTTGCTTTTCTTGTCACTTCTCCACTCTTCCTCTTCATCAGACGAGCAAGAGATGTCACTTTCTTCAGCTTCCTGAATGTAAAAATATGCAGAATCGAGTCAATCCAAAACTTTCTCACAGCCAGTGTTTTAAGGGTTTGAAACATATAAACCCATTCTCCATTTGTGTTTACATTTTATCAAGTTAAGACAACATCTGGTAAAAACTGTTGATAAAATGGAAATGTAGCTAATTTCAACTTACTATTAACCTCAGGAGTGCACTATTAATCATTAACTTCCATATAGTCACTTAAATTTTATTAGCCATGTGTAGATCCACCTGCTATAGCCACTCTTAACAGAGCATCTCCCTATTGTATGACAGATACATTTTTTTTATAGTCTATAATTAAGTTTGCATCACTTATCAGAATAAAGTAGCAGGCAATTTTGATTTCTTCAAGTTCCAGACTCATGATGCTGTAATTAAATCATGTAAAGTAAACAATACAATCTATTTCACTGGAATTCAAAGTTAGAATTTAAAGACTGCAAAAGAAACAAATCAAGGAAAACTGCAACAGCTCTCATGTGTATATTCTGTTACAGGAGTAGCACTTCTACGTTGTGTTTTGGTTTTTATTGGTTATACATGTTAGAATCATGTGATTTTTTTTCTGATTTTAGTATCCATTGATTGACCAAGTACTAAATGGGTATACTTATGCATGTATTTAAATGCAAAACTAAACAGTCAAGATACATCAAAATATATTACAGGAAAAGTAATTTCCTGATTGTTGTTCAACAATTTTTTGTGTTAATTTCATTTTTTAAATGTGTTTTCCATAACTGAAATTACTAAATATAATGCATTGCCCATGTCTCATGTTACATAGTCAAGGAAAAAAAAAACCAAAAAAAACCCCCCAAGATTTAACTTGAAACTTTTTTAACTGTCAAAACCCCTTCCACCATATTCCCCAAATAAGGAAAACCTGTGATATATTGTTTTTAAACACATAGGAAACCTTCATTAAGGGGCTAGGAAAGAGTCCATTTCCAAAGAGGAGTATTCTTCATCTTAATTACAAATTTATCTCTTAAACTTCCCTCGTTTTGTTCATCATTCTTCCTTAACAAATCAAGCAGCTACTCAAACAAGTCAAACTTTCTCTATTCCTCCCACTTCTTCCTCCTTTCCCAGTTTGAGACTATTTCCTTGTGTGTAAGACAACTGTAGTCCAAGCAGTCCTACCTCCGATTTATAGCAACTGATAACGCAACAGTCAAAAGCTCCTGCTACTCACAGCAAAGCCCTGATTTCACCCCAAGCCAGGACTCGGGCAGGATAAACAGACTGCGGAAGAATCACATTCCCAGGCCATAACGCTTTATCATGAACCTTCAAAATTTACGTTTTTAGGTGTGTGCACACATTTGGAAGGTTTTCACACAGAAAGAGCAAAACACATCTAAAATCCCAAGCTGACTTTAAGACAACCTCAGTATTGTACATGATTTTTTTACCTTGAGCTGTGGATTTAGTTTAGAAGATCCTCAGCAAAAACAGTTCAGCCATTTATAAAATGACAGGAAAGACTGCCATTATTAAAGCAACGAGACAGCTAGGTTTGAGAAGTGCTAACAATAATGATGCTTACAGAAATATTTCTCTATGTAAAAGAGGGTGGGGGTTTTATTTCCTTGTGTTAAGAGAGAAAAGGCACATTTACATGAAACTACACTTAGTGAGGAATTCAAATTCAAAATACAGAACTTGGAGAAAAATCTCACCTGCTCAATCAAGCCAAGGCAGTCATCGCTTTCCTCATCGGAAGACTCCAGCTGTTCAATGTTATTCCGTGTTCGGTAATTGGGATATTTCCGTCTATGCAGTCTACGCTTAGATTGTATTAATGAAGACTCAGAGTCGCTCTGAGTTATATAGAAAGTGAAAAAAAGTAAGTTACATGAAGGTACATATGTGACAATATATATTATGGGGGTGAAAAGGTGACTAAAAGCACTGCTGAATGCAAAAACTGAAAGGCCTCATCATGTCAAAGCCTGATCATGTCAAAACTCCTTTTCACAAGACTATTTCTTCCTTTAAGCAAATAGTTTTACATTTGAAGTTCCCAATTTAAGATTTAGTACCTGTTCTAAGAAACTGGTATTTATAAACTAGTGTGACAGGTTCACATAACCTCATAAATATATTTACAGAATCAAGACATTATCTGCCTACAACTTGCAGTTCTGAGGGGACCAGAAATCCTCAACTCCTCCGAGTTAAGGGGGCCATGCAGTAGAATTCTTGCATCAAAGTGTTTGGTACAGCAAGACACATCGAATCAGGCCACTATCTTATAAAAACAGTACAATAACTGCTTTTTCCTTCTTACCAATCTCTTCCAAAAAACAGATACTAAAAAACCCCCAAACAAACAACATTCAAAACAGGGCAAGTCTAAAAAAGTTGCCCCATACACAAAACACTGTCTTCTAAAGTAAAATGATGAGGGAATAGAAATATAGTCTATAATTCTTCAAATACAGAACCTTCTACATTCTCCCTCGCACCTCAGTGCTTTAGCATGGACCTGCAACAACTGTCTTTAAAACTTGAATTGCAGTAAAACCAGAATGGCCTGAAATCAAGCGTGCCTTTCAAAACTAGTACCAAATACCTTAGATGGAAGGAGGCAAGGCTAAAAGAAATAAAAATATTCTAGGTATTCATAAAAATAAACAAAACCTTGTTCTGGAGTAAGTAGAAGCTGAATCAGCAGGAATCTTTGGACATCAGACCTTCAGAAATGTCTGCTTTCATTATTTTAAACTATGACTTGTCCCTGGCCACAGAATGCCCATTTTCCTAGAAGCTGCTGCATACCTTTTCCAATGACTCAAATGACTTTTTCTTCTCTGTTGCATAAAGTTCTCTCTCTTCTTCCCCTTTTGCAATTCGATATTCTTCCTGTTTCCTATAAGACAGTAATGCAAGTCTAATTCTACTTGTTTTGACAACACTGAAAAGTTAAATGATCTGTTCTCTTTAAAGGATCTGTCTAAAAAATTCTAACATGTAATTCCATTACATTACTAATTTCAGATGTTATTACTGCTCGAACACCTATAACTTATGTGCTCTCATCTCACTTCCACATACAGAAGTTGGATATTAAGAAACTTTTCCTTGCAAATATCAGAATATAATAAACTTTTTCAATTTCATTTTAAATCCACATTTTTTCCCTTACAATCATTTTACCGCCAAACACTGCAAAAACTTTCAAAACTTCAGAGATGTGGCAGCACATATGGCTCTATCATTAAAAAGAAATATTTAGCTCTGAATAGTAATTCTCCATTTCACAGCTGCATGCCAATAGCACTCTTGAAAGCAGCTAACTATTTTAGCATTTTACATGCTCAGTGCTGCTTTGGGTCATAACACATCACACCCACAAAGTCTCACAAAAACATAATCCCTCAAAAATCTTTCATGTAAATGGATCAAATCTATATCCATTTGTTTTGGAAAAAGCAAGAATCTAGATAGTCAAGCTGTGCTTTAAGGTAATTTAAAATATTGAGGGGGGAATATCTCTATCAAGAGAAACTCCCACTAATTTTTGAGGAATAGATTGTACAGTTAGAAAGCTGACCATCACACTGAACTATTTCAATTTGTACCACATGCCTATTTTATCTTGGGTCTAATAGCACTAGATTTAGAAAAACAACATGTGTTCTCTCTAGTCCCATCTGCAGCTCAGTAAGCTGTCTACAAACCTGAGTAAGCTTGGCGGTATTTCTGGTACAACAACTCTTCGTCTCCAAGCCTGAAGGTCTCGCTCAGTAGCCATCTGACTTCGTGGAGCATTCTGATGCATCTGACGCACGCCTTCAACTTGCCCACTACGTCGCAGACCAATATTGGGAGGAGACTGGATGTCAAAACTTGGTCTTCTAAAAGCTAAAATATACAAACAAGAACTTTTTTTTTTCAGACCACACAGAATTGGAACCCTGCTTCTTCTTACTACAAGATAAAAAAGGAACACTTTACATATTTTTAGCTCCATGATCGTAAGTATATGGCTGGTTAGCACCTTCAGGAAATTATCTGTCTCATAGAAAATACAGTGAGATTATGCATATAACTTTAAAATAGTTATTTCTACTACCATTTTAATACAGTGGAAGGAAGTATAATGTGACAAAGGTGTTTTTCTGAACTATTTCAGGCAACTCTGAGGCTAGTCAAGCTCTGAAAAGCACTTTTTCTGAAGTTTATCCTATGCAATCAAACCTACATAGACACAGATCAGAAGAGCACTGGATTTAAATCTGCAAAGAAGGGAGAGGAGAACCCAGTTTAAGTAATGGTAAAATACTTATTTTGCAAACTTCAGAGGAGAATAAATACAGCTCCTGGAAATGTTATTTGAATACTCTGCAAAAGTTAAAGCTTTTTGAAATATTTCTCACAGCATAATAAAAGTGGAGATAGAACAATTGCCTAAGAATTTATCAGCAAATACTAACCTCTTCTAGGTGTTCCTTCCCCATTTGGTGGACCATTTGAAACGGATTCTTGATCAGTTCCAGTTCTTTGATCTTGCTGTAGTTGTAACTGTCTAATCATGCCATCGAGAATACTGGGCTCCAAGACTTGTTCATCCTGATCAACTGTCTGCTGGCCTATAACTTGTTCAACCACTTCACCATCACCTTGCAAGTGTAATACCAATAAAATGAATGAGTTAACTAACTGATTATAGGAAATCATGTAATCTCACTGTTCACATCACTGTGAGACATGTTCTCCAACTAAACACAGTGAAAACCATTCTTGAAATGGTTCCAGTTGTTTATTTCAAATGAGACATTCACAGAGACTACAACTCAAACACAGTTTGTGCACATCAGTGCCCAACGAAAAGAATTAAAATATCTATTTGAACAACCAACTTTTTCTTTAAAACCATATTCACTGTGTGACCTTTCAGCATCCTTAGTAAGCACAAATACATGACAGCAGGTGAGGAAACAAAGACATTTTTAAATCATCTATGTCATATCTACTGTTGCCATCCAGCACTACTGCAGTAAATCTAACTTCTGGATGTAGCGATTACTGTTCTTACTTGTTGCGACATATCCAAGTTGAGGAATCAAATGTTCATCTGCACAATTCTCTCTTCCTGGCACCAATCTTTGATATTTTGTTGGATGAGGGTTTCCATCCACATCTACTAAGAAGGGAGGAGGCATGAGATGAGGAGCCTGTTGAGTCTGCTCATCTAGGACGTAATTGTTAGAGTCTCGAATAAGCGGCCGATAGTCAGTGTGGAAGAACATCTGATCAGGAATCTAGAAGGAAATGAAGCTTTTATGTTATTAATTCAGGGAAAAAAAAAAAAAAAAAAAGAGTATGCTAAAGAACTAAGAACAAGCGACACTGAAATATCTAAAATTGCCTGAAAGGTAAAAGAAAGGGTGATTTCCCAATAAGAAGAGTTATGCGTAGCTAAAACTAATGTGTTTGAGTATTTCAGTACTCTTATTTTGATAGTGCTTTTGCAGGGAACAAGGCATTTTTGTAAAAACAATAAACTGAGGTAACAAAGCAAAAGTGCTTTACACACAGATGTAAAATATTTTTTAACTTTCACTCTATTCCCCACTCTCCCACCAATTAAGAAAACTTTTCTTGGTTTCCAAGCAAGGAAATCATTGTCTAAAGTTCAACATAAGCTTTCTTAATCATACAATGTCCATCAGAAATTTCTTCTGCAACTGAAACAGTCTGTTATATCCACGTGGCTGAAGGAAAACGGTTATACAAGTATTAGATCACAGTTGGAATCTTTGCTTCCGGAAAATACGAGAATAAATTTCAATTTCAGCAATGAATGTAGAGCAAGGAAAAAAACAGTTCTTTAAAATTACAAACATGGAATTACCATTTCAACTTAAAAAAAAAACAACCCAAAAAACTAACAAAATAAATCGAGGGGGAAGTGAAGAAAAGCTGAGGCCAGAACTGCACTTTTGAGAGCTGTTTTTTCAAAAGAAAACAAACAAACCAAAACCCCTACAACCAAACAGAAAAACATGTATTTATCAAAACAAAAAAGAAACAGGCTGATATTTTGCTGTTTTCCATCTATTTATCCCATGCACATTTTTCTATCATTTCAAAATCCACAGTGTTGGATGAGTATTTACTTTTGCTTATTTTAATCAAACGACTACAGCAAATTTGGGTTTAAACAAGAAAGGCCTGAAGAACTGCAAGTAATAATTGAACTAAACCAGCTTTTCTATTAATTAGTTTGTAGACGATAATAAACTTGGTGATACATTCCAATCTATAAACATTATGATATTTTCAGATATTAGAAATAAAAATACTTTTGAGGTTAGACAATTAACATGAAAATTAGCTGGATGAAAGATGAAAATACATTCCAAAAAAGTTCTTAGGAGCTACTCTCAAGAAAATGTGAAGACACTGATTGTTTCTTCTGTGCCAAAGCCATATACACAAGAGAACTTACAGACATCAAGGAACCCGTTATATTTAGATGCCGTACCCATACAAAACTTCTTTACATGTGATGTTCTAGAGGAATGAACATAACTAATCTAATTTCAGTTAGAGGCTTGAATAAACAGTTCCAATAAAGAGCTGTACTTACCTTTTCATAAGGTTTGCTACAGCCAAAGCCAAAAATCAACAGATGCCCATGAGAATCTGTACATGCAAAATGCTGCCCATCTGGTGAAAATTTACAGTCAAAAACAGCACCATGTCCTTGGCCTTCAATCTAGATTGAAAGAAACAAACAAACTCAAGACTATTTGACCACATCTTTTTGAGCAAACAATAAGCAGCATCAAACATTAGTTTAAAAAAAGCAGTCCTGTACATCCTAAATTCCTCCATTAAAGTACAAATAACCTCACTACTTCAGACTAAGTCTCTTCTCCTTGACATGTGAATTTAAGTCCTAAATCATACTGTTTTAATGAAGGGTATTGAAACTTATTGTTAATAAATAATAAGAAAACAGTAATTAAAAATAGGGTTTTGAGGCTTTTTATCTGTTACTATACTGCTTAAAAGTAAACCACATCTAATACATACTTATTTTGTTAAACCACTCACAGGAAAAGCACAGAGAAAAAGCTAAAGAGGAATAAATAAATAAATAACTTCACTATTGACTGTAACCAGGAAAAAAAAAAAAAAAAATCAAGAATCATAACTTCAGTCTCAAAGAAAATAACCTATTTTAAAGTGTTAATAATGACCTGTCACGTGGAGTGAACGTCATAGGAGCTCTCAAGAACTGTGCCAATCCTCTAATGCTTATGTTAATAATATAACCATTCTTAAGACAGTTGAGAATACAAGTATTTGTCCATAAAATTCTTGAAATGATTGCCTAAAACAAGACCTTTCGGTCTTTTAGATGGCACCTCATTTCAGATAAGGAAAGTAGTTACTATGAATGAAGTGCATCTCTCAAGGAAAAGCAGAAAAGCCCTGATGTCAGCTATTCACACAGACCATTAAGTCCTGATCAACAGGTGAAGTCTGAAAAGCTTATACATTGACTTTGATGAAGTCAAGTCTTGCTCTGCTCACCCATACTTCACATTCCTCACACCCAGCTGCAAATTCTCACAGCAGGTTATCAAGACCTCCCTGACTGAACTTAACACAGAAGCCCTACAGGAAAGTAGGGGTGGAAAGTGGTGGAGAATACTTTTGCAGATGATCAGTGAACTGGCTCAGCTCAGTAACTAAAGTGGAATGAGAGGCATCTGATTAAGGGAGAGAATGGAAGTGGGCAGGTGGGAACCAAGAAGGGAGGCAATCCTGGCCCTCCTTTTCTACCACATTAAACGAGTAAAATTGTCTCCCGGTCACTTTGCACCTACAGTTACAACAACCCAGAAATTCAAAGGTAAAAAAGCGCTAGGGAAAAACAAACTCGTAAGTGTTGGTGACAATTCCTTAAACTAGTATGTGAACACACTGCTGTGCGCTTGAGAAAAAAATAGAGTTTTAAAAGAGGTCTTACCATGTTAAAATAATGCTTTGTTTTTGTGCCTTTGGTAATGTCCCATATAAAGATGTTGCCATCATGACCTGCAGACAGCATTATCCTGGAATCAAAAGGATGGGTCTCCAAGACAAATACTTCATCCGCATGCCCCTAGAATTTAAAATTGCACATCACATTCAAACAAGAAAACAAAAATCCACATTAAGTAGATATTTACAGTAGAGCTTAAAGCAATATCCTCTCCTCACACTCAGATTTTTTGAAATCTAGACCCCTACAAGCCAACTTCAAAAATACTGGGACTTTTACAAATTCCAGAACGTCTCTATCTGGACTGCTGCCTGTACACAAGCAGGGAAAAACCCCAGGCAGCCAGAAAGACATTATCATCCTAAATTTAACAATTTTCTAGATTCAAGCAAGAACTCTAGAAATACAGAGCTTTTGCCAAGGGACAATGAATTATTCAATAGGCAAGTATGTTACTGCACAAAAACTTATTTATTCCACAGGAGAGGCGAATTCAACACAGCAGCTGGAGAAAGGACTGTTTAAATGCAAGAAGCAGCAGGTAGTTTTGGTTTAAAAAAAAAATTAAAAAGTAAAAAAAAGAACTCCAAGAAACTTGCTTTATCATTCATACAGAGCTTTCAAGACAAATCAGATCTAATTATGAACTCAGCATGCACATGTCATTGCAATTTTAGGAAGACCATTTACTTCAAAGAGCAAGTAAGATTACATACCACCAAGTCATGAAGCAATTGCCCTGTACAGGAATTCCAAACTTTGAGCAGATGATTATTCACAGCCGTAACAACATAGTTATCATTTTGGTTCCAAGCTATCATGGTTACTTTAGGCTTCATAAACTTGTCTTCTTCTGAACATGTGTCACTATTTTAAAGCATTAAATAGGCATGAGGTATTTTTCATTAGTCCATTTTAATCTCAAAGTAAAAAACAAAACTGTTTTCCCATGTTAATAATCAGACAAGGGAAGGGGAGTAAAGAATTAAATTTGTTTTGAAACTTTTGTCTACAAATTTCTTTATTTTTGTAGCAATCAACTATAAAGGCAACCTGTATTTCTAGCATACTTATTTCACAAGACATGATAACCTCTTTCCCATTTGAGATGCAAGGCAAAAAAGGCTTCCTTTTTTCACAAAGTCTTGTCTCTTCTACGATTAGAATCCAAACATAATTCCTTTAAAAATCTGGACTTTTTATGGTCAAAAGTTTTTCAGCTAACACCATTACAGAAGACATCCTTTACACTACGCATTTTTTTCTGATTCCCAACAGCAATATATTTAAGATATTTCCTACTAACTTCAATCTATTTCCTCATTTCTCTCCCAAAATACATTCATAGGATACTGTAACACTCTCTCTCAGCATCTTAGTTAACCAAAGGAACAAGCTTTCTTTGAAACATATCTTCACAGAGCAGTATCTGTATTCCATGCCAATTAGTAGCCTCTCTTACGAAGTCTCTGCCTGCATTATACACAGCTACAATTGTACATATCAAGCCAGAAAGATGCCACAATCAAATCTCAAACACTAATACCTCCTCCTTTCTTAGTAAAACCATCTTTTTTTTTTTTTTTTACTTCATGGCTGCATCACAAGAAGAGCTCGCAATCACTCTCCAATCGACTAATATACCCAAGGTTTGTTTCTTGTGTTTATTCCCCCCCCCCCCCGTAATCACCTACAAACATTTCTGCTTAGTGCCTACAAAAGTTCGAGTATTCTGTACTACTGTAAATCATCTGCCCTTCAGGTTTATCCAGTGCCACGTAATATCCTGATCTGTAATGACACTGCTCAAACCATGTGCCACCAGGTATTTCATTAATACACCTTCTAAAAGTACAAAAGAATCAAGGAAAGCAGTCAGCAGGATAAAGCCCACCCATAACCTGTCATGACCTCTCCTGGAAAGAGGATATCATCTACCTTATTTTTACTAATCTAAAAACATTTCTCCTGGGACTTGTCAGGTTTTTAACTGACATCCAGATACAGACCTACTGCACTTTCTGTTAACATTTTTGCTTAGCAAAGGAAATGCAATTAATTTGGCACAGTGTACATTTGAAAGCAATATAAATATAAATACATTTATTCAAGCACAGACTACAATTTACCAAGTTATTATGTAAACAGAACACTCATTTCTCCACCCCTCACCACACCACTTGATCATATTATTACTAAGGCTTGCTCTAGTAAGTGTGCTTGATGAGTTTTTCAAAAACTTTCTAACTTTACACAGAAGAGAAAAATAAAAGACAACACTTCACCTACCCTGGTAATCGGTCAGACATATCCAACAAGATACTTCTCCATTCTGCTTGCTCAAAACGCCAGATTCGAGCTGTTCCATCTCTACTGCCACTTATGAACCTTGAAGAAGTTTTAAAAGCATAGTTAATTAATCTACAAAATAACTTGCTTTAAAATGTTAACAGTGAAAGACTGGCAGAACTAAAATCTTTTATTTGTGTGCAAGAGAATTCTTTACCGTTACCCGTCCATTAATTTTCTTTCCAGAAACCCAGGAAAGAGTTTTTCCTGAACTGGAAAAACATGTAGAACAGAGAAGCAACTTCTGAAGTTAAACTCAATCCACAACTTCATCCTCAACTCACTTTCAATTACAATACTTTAATGAAGTATTTCAAGCAATCCATTCTGAAATTGTATCATCAGATATCACGGTAGAGGCAAGAACAGAGCAGCACAGCAAAACCCGAGATGCTCACACCAGCAACTGTTCATCAAAAGGAAGACCACCAGCGGTTTACTTTAAGATACCAAGGTGTAAATCATGGCAGTTCAGGCTTCCATTTCATGAACAGCTGAACTATCAATGCAGCAGAACGAAAATTCCTGGAGAGGAACTGAAACATTGTACAACATCCAAAGATAATCTCCCTAGTCCACTAATCACAAATCACAACCCTGAGAAAGACACTGAACATAACTCTCACAAAGTTTCTGTGCTAGGCATACCGTGACTGTGCTTTAACTTGCTATGATTCATTTTAATAATAATTCCTAGAACATCTTCCATAGAAAGTGTCACCAAGTAAAAGAGCAGAAGCTTTGCCTCCCACCCCCCCTTTTTTTTTTTCTGACTCAATACTGCCTTGAAAATTAATCCATGAAGGTAACCAGGATAGCCCCGTGCAACACAATGGCCCCAAAGACAAGCATAATTGCAGAATAAGCATTTAAAGGGAAGACAACTTCCAAACTGCAGATTATTAGTGTTCTTAGTCATAGTTATCTAGCTTTCAAGAAGAGGAAAAAAGAAAAACCTAACAATAAAGCTTCAACTTATGGCTGCAGCTGTAAATCTAAGCTGAAGGCTAAAATCCACATCTTGATTGGAAATCAGAGATCAATTTTGACTCCATTCCGTACTGGAAGTATGAGCGAAGCCTTACAAATGGAATTTACACAACTCTTCCCCTCACCCTCAAATCAGCTGAAAATTCTGTTTAATCTATTTTCTTAAAAAAACATAGTAGACTAAAAAAATGAAAAGGATTAGAATTTTAGACCATTTGCATTGCATTTTCCTGTTTCCTATTTTGATCCAATACTTCTAGAAACTGAAAGGAAGGGAAGCAGAAGAGGACGTGTATGAAGTCACAAATACAACGGATATGTTAAAGAGTGGCAACATTCCTCCAGGTAAATAAAAACCTGGCCAGTTCAAAGACATTGCCTAACATAGATCAATACAAAGCTGAGACAGACAGCTGAAACCCAACTATGGTCTCCCAGATTAATCCAAATTTTCCCTCAGAGTTCTGAAGTAGAATTTTCTTATAGGAAACCTCAAGGTGAGAACAATAACACATTCATAATTCCAAAATTAATATGTTAATTCAAATTTGAGCATCTTTCAACATACCTATCACCACTGTTAGAAAACTGAATGCTGTCGACTTTGTCCTGTAAGAAAAAGTACAGTTTGTTAGAAATTATATTTTTAAACAGGAACTATATTCTTCAGATTCAGTATAAATATGTTTTCTCTAAGGCAAACGAAGATGAGGAGTATTTTAAGAGCTACCCCTGAAAGAGCTTTAAGGGTTCAACTGGATCTAAATTCTCCACAGTAAAACTACAGATTCTTTGTACATTAAGTGATGAAAAAATGGACTCAATCTTCAACACGTGAATTTAAGCTATTTCCATTAGATTCCTTAGAAGACAGAAATCACTAGATTAAGGCACACAAATAAAAAATGACAGTGTTTTATTTTAAGAAGCTCTCTTCCTAACTGGCATCAATTGTATCAAGAAAGCAAGTAAAGTCAGACAGCTCACACTACATAATGCACATAGGGAGTTATTACTTGGGAAGTATACAGTAGTTTGTACAGTCACTGAAGACATGAATAAGGTCAAGATGAAGAGGAGTAAAATTCTGGAAATTCAATCTTATTTAAAGACTTAACACAAAAGGTGTCAAACTAAATAGCTTGAGTAATGAAACCTACATTCTCAGCCTATCTACTTTGTGTAGACAGCATATAATATGTGGGTGGCTGGGCATGCTTGCATCAGAGGGAAGAAACTGAACAAACCACATGCTTCAAAATTAGAGAAATGTATGAGATCCAGTTGAAAAGACAGAATTTTGAATATCGTATTGATACATTCCAGTCTTTAAAATGATCAAGTCACATTGAGATGACTGGATGAAATTCTGGCATAAGTTCTAAAAATATTCAATTAAAAAGCATTGCTACAAACCCACTAACAACATTAACTTGCAACTTCAATACTGCTTGAAGCGAGTAACAATTAGATTTAACAATCTTACTCACAGCATGACTTTCCAATTCTGCTATTTTCTCAGGTGTTTCAGAGCCAAAAAAATACATCCTGATGACATGGTCAGTGCTCCCCGTTGCTAAAAACATGCCACCTGCAAAATCAAGCAATCATCAGGCTACTGCATATGAAATTAAAACAGACTACCAACATATCTCAGAAGCCTAGTTTAAAAAACAAACAACAAAAAACAACAAACCTGAAGAGTGTGACTTTTTTATGCTATTCCTCTGACACAGAGATGTGGAAGGAAAATCCCCCTCTTGACCCAGAAAGTTCTCCCAGACATAGTAAAAATAAATAGTCACACTCAGCATTACAAAGCCTTTAAAATGTATTAACTAGGGGAAGGCTGAAACATATAACACTAATTGTGCACAGAAGCCTTCGATTATGAGGAATATGGCTAGCCATCAACAGAATTATCTATGCAACTCTCACTGTAGCGTACGTCTCAATTAAGGCATGAGAATTGCTTCAAAACTGGGAAGAAACAAGTACACCAGTATAAGTACATGACTATTTAGCTGTGGTGGCAGCAATACTAAGATCTGTTACTTGGCACCTGTAAGTGCTGTCAAAAAAACCCCACCCCAAACAACTAAAAACTCAGAAAACCTCAAACACAACCCAGGGCTATATCCTGAAAACCTTAAAATACAAATCAAAGTGTAGCTTGTTATTTTTGAAATTCACAAATTTCTTCTAATGTTCCTGCCCTCTGGTACCAGTAAGCCATCCCACAATCACATCATTAGGATGAAAGAAAACTAGAAGCCAGGAATTAAGCACATTTATAAAAACATATGGGTATTCTTAAGAAAGAAGCGATCTTTATGGCTATCCCTGCATACAACTGGCACACAATCCGGAGCTCCTACTACTGGCAGTAACCAATCCCACTGCTTTTGATTGTGGTATCTTAGACAACTGATTTTGCAAATCCCTGACATTATACTAAGGGACTAAGCAAAAATAAAAATCCAGTAAAGATGGATAAAAAGTAAGCAATTATCTAGTGACTTTTACTTCTGTAAAATCGCCAATGGGAAAAGGGAAAGATTATCAGTGCAACAGTCTTTCACTGTTACCAAAGTCATTTATTATGTCTCAGAGTAACCATACACACCTATACAATTACTTACTACATAGCTGCTATTTGTGTAGATTTTTAAAGCTGTTAGAACCAAAGTAGAGAAATCACAATTCTAAACTCCATTTGTACATGACTTACCTACACTGAATGAAGAACAAAGCATCTGAACTCCTGGTCTAGGTTTCTCTGTGAATTTCACTGGTCGATTGCTTAAAAAGAAAAGAGTCTTGAAACATGAGCCACACAAAACTTGGCTTTTTATCAACATTTCAAAACATAAAAGGTATGTTTCTTCAAACATCTACATCAACAGGTACTTCTTAAATACATACAGGTACATCTGTAAACTTTGTACAGGAGGATGAGCAGTAAGGTTTACTTTTCAAAATGACTGTAAACACAAACAATTGGTATTTGAAGCCCACACAGCTTGTGACTTCTCCTGCAAGATGTTATTACCTAGCCCAGATCATGTGACATGACAAAGAATGTTTATTCTCTCTCATCCTTCGGTAAGTATGAATTATCCCCTCTGTAACATATCCATAAAGTACTGAACTCTTGCCTTCACATTACAAACCACCGACAGTACATGAAATAAGGCATACCAAATACCATTACTGCAGAATGCTGTGCAAAATCATAATATTTTACAGAAGTAAATAAAACTTCTGCAACACAGTGATTTAAATGACTGGTCTCCTGTTCTGCAAGTCATGTACCCACTCTTCCAGTTCACATGGCCATGACCTCAAGAAAGTAGCTACTAAGAACTACATTAAGGAGAAATACAGCAAACTGTGCCACTTACAAGCATTATAGGTTTCTACTCATTATTCTACTGCTTTTCTGTTTATCAAAGGAATTGTTGAGACCTGCAGTATATTTCTCATGTTTGTATGATAGTACAGAGACTGAAATCCTAAGAACTCCACTTTGAGACCTACCAATGCTTAAACCAATTTAAGTCCGTGCTTCAACTAATTCAAATAATGTTTACATCTCGAAGTCCTCTAAATTAATTTTAGGAGAATAATTAAGGATCCACTTTAAACACTCTCCTCCTATAACTTACAGACCTAAAAGATTCTTCAGACAAAACAATACCTTTGATAGTTTTTGCTGTAATTCTACTACTTTAAGATAACAACTTTGAATTAAAAAGTAAAATAATCTTCTGCTTTCTAAAGCAATGGGTTTTTCTGAAAAGCAGCTGCTCTAATGTAAAATGGATAATTTCATGCCAACTACCATTACATGGCACAATACAGACTGATCATGCCAGATCTATTCATTACAGTATTATCTGTAACTTTTTTTTTTTTTACAAGTAAACAGCAATCACATACAGAACATTTGAAAACTACCCTGAACACACTCTGTGTGCAAGTTCTGTAAGAGACATCCTAAGACTCAACACAGACAAAAAGCTTTATTGTACTATTCCAACATATTTGTTTGCAACAGCTCTAGTTGTCCCACATTTGTACTTTTAGTGTAGTAAGAAGTCAGTATGTTTCCCAACTGATCTCCCAGGACAACGAATCACATAAATTTGTAAAGGATATAGTTAGTGATGGTGCTTTAAAATAATTATGTAATAGATTATTTCCACAACATTATCACACACACAAAAAAAAAAAAAATCAAATATTATCTAGTTAAAAGCACTCAACTTATATTAAACAAGCATAGTATAGCAGACTTAATCAGCAACCCATTTACATACTTGAATTTCATGGAATCTGTATCCCATTGCCAAAAACAAACAGTTCCATCAGCACCAGTAGAGACCATATATCGCATGGAGCCTTTCACCATTGGACTAAACTGAAGAGAAGAAAGCAAAAACCAGACACATACAACAAGAGTTATTTAAAAACTGTTTATGAACTTCTAAAAACACTGATGTAAAATGTTGATTTACTTTGGATTTTTCAACTTAAACTTCTAAAGCAGGTATTGGTAACTACCATTTTTAATGTTTACAAAATAGTATCTCTATATTTCAAAACAGGCTTGTGGACTATGTTTCAATTACTGCATTATACAAAACTAATTCAGTCACTGCACTGATTTTGAAGTCTTAACTGACCACTATCATTCAATGAAAGTTTTGTCAATGAATGAAATCTATAGCAGACTGGAAAAAAAATAATTAAACGTAAGCAAGTTTCACTAGACAGGCATACTTTTTTAATTCTGTAATTAAGCAGAGCATCAGTCATGAGACAGCCTGATTATGTTTAACACAGCATCACATATGAATTTATAGGAAGTCCTCATACATATTTCTTTTTATACACGGATTTATTGCTATGCACAGAGCTACCCTTCAGAAAACTTTATAGAACACAAGTTAAACAAGTTGATTAAATTGCTCGTCAACTGCTACTGCTACTACTACTGTTGGAAATGGCCATATAAATTGTAAATTTAAATGTACAACTAAATAATCTTAGTATGTCACATTAATCTAAATCCTACTACTAAAGCAGACTCTTAACTTTTCAAAACAGGTACAACTGCATCTTCTCCCCCACCCAATTATTTCTTGTTTTCTATTATTTGATTAAAATACCTTCAACCTTTCCATATCATGCTGTCAAGTGAAACTTATTTTTGAGTTTCAAGGACTGGCTGCTTCTTACAATTCATCTACAGTCTTTGTACTTCAATATGTAGTAACACTTAAAAAAACGTACCTGTAATGAGGTAATGGACCCTGTGTGTCCATGGAGGACTGCAACTGGTGCACAAGTTCTCAGACACCACACTCTGATCATTTTATCACAGCTTCCAGCTGCAATCATAGTGTTTTCATAATTGACAGCCATATCAGAAATCTCTGCTGAATGTCCTCGTAATGTGGCAAATAACCTGCCATTATGAGTTGACCAAATCTTTACCAAACAGTCATCTGAGCCCTAGAAAGAAATATTTATTATGCTCAGAAAGGATTTGCAAAGACATTCAGGATAAAAGTTTCCTTTCAAATCCTAACTATGTTCTGTCACAGCTTGATAAATCACACTTGTATTTAAAACTTATGTTACTTAAGCTGAAAGAAATAAAGTAATACGATTATCATTAAAAAATTCAAAATGTTCACTTATGGTTCATGATTACATTGCAATAACCACAGATCTGTACCATATAATGCAAAAAGTCTGGAATAAGTTTAAAGGGATTCCTTACAGTAATAGCAAGGGCCAACGAAAGTACTATTCTGTAAAACCAATCTCTCCTTTTCTTACCTCAAAGAACACGAAACATGTTTAACATTGAACTACATCACTGAATAAAGCTCCAACATCTATGTCAACATCTAACCAGATACTGACTACAACATTTCTTACTCACTTCCAACTTTTAATTACATCAAACTGTTCTAGTTAAGCATGATGATGGAGCTAATCAGCTACATTTTAACACTACTGATCTCCACCTACCAGAAGTTTCAGCATAATGTGCACTGCAAAATTTTTTCCCTTGCATTCATCTAGAACTATATTCAGATCCATTTCATCAACTTACAGTAAATATTCTATGCCCAGTCCTATCGAACGCAACACAATATACAGAAGAAAGATGGCCAAGAATCCGTCTGTGCATCTTGACATGCTGATACATACTTCCTGGAAATGAAGTACTGAACTTTGCATATCCAGTTAACTGTTTTGCTCGATGTACTTCCACTAGAACACAAAGAATGAATGCATTGATGTTTAAAACAGGTCTACTCTAAACAATGACTTTATTGGTATATTACTTAAGGACTTATTAGAAATGACTTTCAGATTTCAGAAACGTGGGTTTGTATTTACAAGTTTTTCTATGTATAAAACCAAGACAGTATTTTAAACTTGCTCCAGTCAAAACTCCAGTCTCTAAAATAGGAAGTGCTAAATGTTATCTTTATTTTCCCATAGGTTTCTATATCTTAAATCATAAGCGTCTTTCTATCCAAGTGAGAAGAATGTAGGTTTATCTATTTAATACAAGAGATTTATAAAAGAAAAATACATCATCTAGAGGCTACTGTCTCACTAATGCTGTGAGCAGACCTTTGTACCCAATACGTATGACTTCACTGCAGTTATCAAGTTCTCCAGATGAGCCTCCACATCCAGTTCTGGGGTGCAATTTTCAGCATCCTAGCAAGGCCAGGATCAAGATACACATTGTACGCTCACAGCAGTAATGATGAGTGTTGCAAAAACCTTACCAAGATTTGGTGGTGAGCCATAGTTCACAGGCATTTCAGGAGGTCTTCCTCTATGAAGAGCAGCAAATGCAGAGCCCTTCCAAACAGTGTTCCTGCAATCTTTAAAACCAATTGTTTGAAGTTTCGATGTAAACACATGTTAAAAATGCCAAGACAGCTGCAGTTCTAAAACACTGTAAAGAACTTATCTATAGGTGGTCTCAAACAATGTACTGAAACAGCAACATCGAATGCCCCAAAACTTTTCATGAACAGTGTTGTGTCAGAGAAAAATTTAATAATAGAAACAGGAGAAAAATCCAATATAACCAACCACCAAACTTTGAAATTGCTCCTAAATGGTGATGCCCCTGCAGTCCACCTAACACAAAACTAACTTTTCAACTGATTTTTTTTTTCTACTCATTCTTAAATGTTTTCATTAATATTTATTCATAATTATTACAAATATGTATTGAGTAATTATTTGCATGAAATTATTTAACTAGATGAGCTCAAGAGATCACTTCCAACCTGACAATTCCATGATTCTAAAAAATAAAATAAAAAAAAAAAAATCCTACACTGGTAGTTATTTTAACACACTCAAGTTGAAATAATTGGAATGCTGATTTTCAGGATAGAAGTCACTGTCATTCAGTGTGTATCCTTTAAAACAGTTAGGACAGGTAACTGACAGCACAACAGTATCCATAAAGTAGTCGCTTATCACAGCATCTACCTACACAGAAGAACTTTATACAAAAACATGAACACCCCACTCCCCAAAACATTTAAAGATAAAAGTTGAAAGCTAAAAATCTACTTTCGGCAAATCTGCTATGTGCTTATGCATTGCCAATCATTCCCTTGAAGTTTCAGGCAAAGACCTTCTTCCTGTGTATGCGTACAGAATTCACAAGTACTAATTTTGATGCCATTTGCATTAACCAAGGAAACGTTCAGTAAACTGTCGCTACTGTCACACATGTGCGCTGAACAGAGTACAGCAGTCACTGCATTCAAAACCAACACAGGCCAATATACTAATGGGAGTGTGGGGAGATGTTAGAGAAGGAGCACCTGTGTCACAATGATTCATTATATTGCAGTAACACTGAAAACTGGCCACGTTCAGCAGCCTTGGCATTCAGAGTAATACTAATTCTTGTGATGCAACTTAAAACTTTCTCTTCACAGCAATCCAACATGTAGTTATACCATTAAGACACAGATCACTGGTGTTTTGGTCAATTAAACATAGTACAGAAAAAGTAGGGACCAATTCTGGTGAAAGTTCACCACTTTGGAGTATTCCAAAAGTCTTCACCATATACTTAAAAAAAAAAAAAGTATCATATGCATTTCAAGTAAGAAACAAACCTTACCTTTTGCTGTACGTAACAATGACTGTCTCCCCGCACCAAGTAAGGAATTCACTCTCGAAATGCTGGGTGGAATCTCCTTATCCAGTATAGGGCCAATACGCTTGCAAATTTGTAACAAATGGTCTGGAGCCACATGTTTGTTGGATAGCACCTGACAGAAAAATTTAAGTTTTGAAAATATATATGATACGATCAGAACAGATGAATCTAAAAGAATCAATATTAATATTAAACAGTGTTTAAATATTCCTAAGTCAAACTTAACAAAACAAAATCAATTCTGTTAAACTCTGATCTAGTAAATTCAGTGAATACCCTCCACAAATGAGAGAGCTGTAGTAAAAATAACTGCAGAAAAATTACTTACTGCACATAAATATTTTACTACTGAAAGCCTGTAATATTTACATGTATGGCACCCATTTGTGCGGCACCCTACGGTGAGTGGCTTTGCCCAATTCACCCCATTATTTTTATTTTTTAAAAAGTAATAAAATTAAAATCCTCACAACTCAAGATCCCTGTGAATTTTATTGTAATCAAGCACAAGAATTCATGCAACTACCACTAAACTGCAAGCTAGTAAGTTTGAGTACAGTCTCTCTGGAAAGAGTTTCCTTGAAGAACCAGTACTACATAGCATAAGACTGCTTTACTTCCTTAAACCAAAAGGATCAAAACACTCATACGTCCGTTCAGGAAGGATCCCATACTATCTAACAATCTACAAAAAATATACCCACACACACACACTCAGATGTCTCAATCAAACACAGATATGCGTGGGCTTTGATCATTTTTTTCCCCTTGCTTATTTCTGGGAGTTCAACAAGAAAAAAAAAATCCTTATCTAACTATAAAGTCAATCACACTGATGCAGAAGTTAAATATGCAAAGTAGAGGTTACACAGACTCGAGTAAAACGAAACCATCAGAATAACAAATTTAAACTATTGGGGAGGTCTGAATCAGCAGGCACAAACAGCTCCACGCTTACTCCACTCTCTGATCTGGCCACATAAAAACCAGTTAGACCCAGAAGCCACACTGCTACTTCAGCAGCCCAACTATTACCAGCCAATACATCTAGGAGAGACAGAGGGACACACCAACACAGGTATGTGGCCTCTTGCCCACGTAGCTCAGCACACAGGCAGAACTAGCTCACGCTTCTGATGCTAGTCCCTCAGCCTACTGACTAATTTGGATGAGGAGAGTTCTGACAAGGCTGGTCTCGTCATCGGAACAGCAGGAATAAGAATACCACATACCGTCTTGTCACATCTGTTCAACAAAAAGTTGCCCAAATGCACACCAAGTATTGAGAATTTATGATTTAAGCCACAACCAAATACTTATTTTAATAATAAAAATACAAGTAATGTATAAAACTTGTGGGGAGCTAGGTTGTACTCCTGGGAAGGGGGGGGTGACATTATCAGTCAAATAGTTAACATTAGCACACAGACAAACACAGCCAAGCGAATCATCTCATCAGATGCTGAAGGTTGATCATTACAAATATATTTGGTCGTCCAAAGATTAAAAAACACATTTTTTTCATTATTTCCTTATAAATTTTGCCTCTTCAACTGTTATTGAACAGTACCAGCCACAATATTCAGGACAGAAAGCTCAGCATACTTTATGTCAAGCATCATAAACCATTTTATTTGCATGCCATTATCAGAATGTATATATTCCAAATGCAATCCCCAATAGAAGCATGCATACAGACCCTTGCAATTAATTCCCTTTTTAAGTATTTTTACTCAGATTTTGGAAGAAGCAGTTATTTTAAAGCCTCGCCCCAATTCCAAGATGAACAAAGAGGAAAAGACATAATTGTGCCACGTGATTGCATTTGTCTGTGGTCTCTGCAAATTCAGAGTGAGACCAATGGGTCAACAAAAGGTTCCCAAAGTCTTTCAAAAGAAGAAACTAAATTACACATAAGATTAATTTGGATATTCTGTGATAGTATTATCCTGTGTAGAGATTTCTTTTAAATGTGCAGGAAAAGAGAGATACATGCTGCACATATTAAAGAGTTAATATGACAAATGGATATGCATAATAGACCCTGTACTAAAGTTGAAGAATTCACACATGCCATCTCTCAACACTACCACTTTTTAACAGAAGAACTGAGGTCAAAAAACCCAACCAACCCAACAACAAAAACCCCAAACAAATAATCCCTTCTAAACTCAATACTACTTTTATGTTTGCCAATTCAAGTCAGAACTTGAAAGTATTCTTGTTTAGCAAGACGGAGCTTTTTAGTGACTTTAAAGCTTTAATTTAAAACCTCATTTGCTCAACTGACCACACGGATAAGTAAAAGAAATGGAATCCAGTTTATCATTTTAAGCAGCACTTAAATAATTAAGAAAATGTTTGAAACAGAATTTCATTCCTTCTCTATGCAGATATGATTCTGAAAAGCTCAAGCATTACACAAAACGGACAAGGGGATTTAACCATAAAATACACAAACTGATGTCAGAAGTCAGACAATTAACCTGCCTGGAATGCCTGAATCTTAGGAGGGGAAAAAGCAGGAACAAACATCTGTTTAACGAAAACAAGATCAACTACAATAAAGCAGGATGAAACTACCCTGGGAAGCACTACCAGGCCATCACTTCACAAGATTCAACTGCCAAACATACTTTGCCATTTAAGAGGCAGCAGAATAAAACAACAAGAGTAATACAGCCTTGCGTTCTGAAATAGATAGAAGTTTAAACATTTCAAGCAAACAACATCAGCCACAGAAGGCATAAAGTGCATGCTGCTGAGAGACTACACACATAAAATATTAAGAAATAAAGCTATGACTAGTGAGCAACAAGAGATAAAAAGTGTACTCATAAGCATCAGAACTGCCAACCGTTGATTTCTGAAGAGCAATTTCATTTCCTAATCTGTTGAAGGGGACTGATGGAGGAAGCCAACCAGAAAATACCGACGAATCAAAACGCGCGTAACAAACTTGCTCACGAAACTCTGAAATGAAACCTTGCTTCAGATTGGCTCTTCCCTGCATGTAGGCAGCGGCATGTACTAATGCACAACGCCAAGCTCCACCTCTGCTATGTAAACAATATCCTCAATTTAAAACACCACTTGCGTTTTTGTTAGTCTAATATAAAAAAATTAAAAGGCCCTTTCCGAAATAACTCCAGTGTCTTAACCGAGCTGGAATAAAACTGGAAGGTTAAGCTTTAGGCCTATTTTTAAAGATAAAGGGTCCAACATCAACGTTATCATACTAATGAAAAGTTTAAGAAGTCTCACCAATTCCTCGTAACTTCTATAATGCTCATTTCCTTGCCAATCCAACCTTTTAGGAAGCAACTAAATGGAGGGAAAAGAAAAAAAAAAAAAGTGAGTGGTTACAGGGGAAGCAGGAATAGATCACATCCAACACAATGTGTGTTGAGGGGAAAAAGTTGAGCCGGTAAAGTGGAAGAAACTTCAATGACTCGTAAAGGAAACTTTTGACTACAGCAAGAGAGATTACTTCATCAGAGCCCACACAGACCTGGTGCTGCTCCAGCTCCTGCACCAGCACCTGCAGAGAAAAGGGGAAAAAAAAAAATACAGGGTTAAGGACGAACGAGCCTCTCCGGCTTCTCAAGCGGCTGCTGCCGCAAACGGGCTCGGGAGAGGGAGGGGGGAAGGGGGGGGACCGGCTGTTCACACCTCCCCTCTGTGCGGCAGCGAATGGCCAGAGTGTCTGAGCCTGTAGCGCCCAGGTGAGTGTGCGGCGTCCCCGTACTCACCTTCAGCGCTCTCCTGCAAGGCCCGGTGGTCAGGAACCGAGCTATGAGGAAGTAGAGCTCTGCAAGAGACACGGGGGGGAGAGACGGGGAATGAGTCCGGGGCTGGCCGGGGCGGGGGGCAGCCCCCGGGGTGACTGTAATTCATAATCACGGTCAGGAAGATGGCGGCAGGGAGCGGCGGCGGCGGCAACCGGCGGCAGCTCTCACCCTGGCCCGCGGCCGGTCGCGCCCCGGCGGTTTTACCTGATTCAATGAGCGACAGGGACACGCCGCCGCCGGAGTTGGAAGAGGCCGAGGGCTCAGCCATGGTGGCCCCGGCCCGGCGGCTGCCGCTCGCTCGCTCTCTCGCTTTCTCTCTCACTCACTCGGCACAATCGCTGCTGGCGGCGGCCGTTGCTGCCCGGGCAGGGATTAGGGCTCAGGCAGCGCCTAGCGCGGGCAGGGCCCGGCTCGGCATAGCCCTGTCAGCGCCGCCCCTCCCCCACCGCCGCCCACCGTTCTCCCCCCCCTCCTTCTCCTTCCTTCCCCTCCCCTCCGCGCGCGGGAGCGAGCCGCCCCCGCCCCTCGCCGGACGCCTCGCTCGCGCTCGCGAGCTTCAGCTCCCCTCCCCCCCCGCGCTGGCGCTTAGCGTAGCCTCAGCAGCAGCAGCGGCGGCGCCACCGCCATCGACGCCGCGCCACCGGCCACGGCACTGCCACCTGCGCCGGGCACGCCCCGGGGGAGGGGGGGAGAAAGTAGTCCCGTCCCCCCCCCCCCCTCTCCCGGGGGTCCGGGGGCTGGTTGCGCAGCGGGAAGGAGAGGGTGCGCGAGTGGCCGCAAAAAATGAACAGGGAGGGAGGGCGGGCGGGCGGCAGGGGCCGGGAGGGGAGAAGAGAAAGCGCCGAGCCAGGGAACGAAAGGCCCGGGCGCGGAAGGATTGCGCGAGGAAGGCGGTTGGTGATGGAGCCGCGGTGGGCGGGGCCGCTCCGTGTTGATGGGGACGCGTCACAGGGCGGGTGCGCGTGGCGTGGCCGTTCGTTGGCCGTTGAAGGCCGGCAGCGCGCGCGGCCCCGTTCGGGAAGCCGCTCCCAAGCTCTGCCGGCTGCGGACTGACACCGCTGTACTCAGCCTCCGAGGGCCCAGGGAACGGGCAAAGCACGCTGCTTTAAGGCGGCGAAGGTCAGGACCCCGCAGCGCACGGTGTCTGCTTCGTTCCCCACCCCGGCACCACATCACCCTAGGGGTGAGCATCGCAGCTGACCGCTGGTCAGCGGCGCGGCCTCCGCCGAGGCCAGGCCTCACCGCGGCAAGGCCGGGGATCAGCGTGGACACCCGGCAGCAGGGCGCCGAAAGACGGGTTGATGGAGCTTGGGAGCGGCTCGGGCAGCAGCACGAGCGTGTTTGCAATCATCGCATCACCAGATGCAGTGCTTTACACATGATGGCTTTTTGTCTTCCGTTTACCACTTCAGGCAGATCGCCTAACTCCTCAGATTGAGAGGCTCCTCCTGTGACACTGGGGCTCCATGCTCAGCAGCAGCTCAGCTACTTTAATCCCCAGTTCAGGGAGACATTTCACCACCCCTCTGGAGGAAGGCATCACTTCACTGGCATCACCTTTCCAAAAATAGCTGTTTTGCCCCAGTGTCCCACACTGCACCCCTACAAACAGGTGCCAGGACACTGCCCCCACCCCAGGTTTGGAAGCCTGTTTATGGGGGACTTTTTTGCCCTTCCCACAGTTGCTTCTCACCTCTACTTAGCATTAATTTTAATATAAATGTAGCAATACCACACTCATGCTGTATTTTAATTCAGAGCTGTTCTTTTTCCACTCCCCACCTGCAGTGGCTTGGTATGCATTTTTAGAACCTTTGAAGCAAAATATTTTTACACATCATTGTACAAATATGCATGTATTTTAATAATCCCACTACCTCACATGTGCTTTTGACAAAGAGCTTTTGTACACCTGAGGTGCAGGCCGAACCAGCAGCAAGCAGCACTGCTTCCCTAGCAGCGTCCTGGAAGGCAGACTGTTTCCTGCTCTTCACCACCTCTTGCCTGGTTAGTGCTCTTGCATCACAGGTCAGGTGCAAGAAAAAAAAGGAGGGATCCATGGTTTTCTGCTTCCCGGGTTGTTGAAAGCTTCAGCCACAAGATGCTTGAAGGCCACCTGCCTTCCTCTAGATTTCCTTGCCAAACAAATCAACATTAATTAGCTAAGCTTGGATGCATCACTGCCCTGTGTTCATCGTTGAAAGAGCTGCGATATAGTTGACACCAGAATTCCAAAATGGTGCAGCATGAACATCTATGAAACAGTGCTCTCCTAACCAGAACCACCCGTAGCAACATACAACTACAATTAAGTAACTTCAGAGAAACATGTGTTGTTCTCTTTGTCATGTATTTTGAAATGGATGGTGCAAGAAAATCACCAAAGATTGGTGAGGATTGTAAACACCATCAAGTGACTTGCAGCTGGGGTGTCAAAAAACACACAGTATCACACCAATTGTTGCACAGCTTTGTATGCTTGAGGAGTACATGTTTAGATAACATAGGTCTGTGGAGGACTCAGAGGCACCTTATCAAACATGCTTAAGATTCCTGCCCTGCTAGGGGAAAAGATCTAAGCACAGTGAAAAACTCTGCCCGCGAGAATCCTCGATACACGGGAGAAGGCACCACATTCACAAAGTTTTTTCCTTCTCTAGCAAGGACTGAGTTCCACAGTACCTGCATCCCCCCTTGTGCACCTCCGCCTGGACACTGCTGTGGAGATTCCTCCCAGTCCGCAAGGTAACAAGAATAAATCCGCTCTGCATTTCAACCCTGGTTTTGTGGTTGTTCCTGCATCCTGTCTGTGCCAGTTCACAGAGGTGGTTCTCCATTACGTGCATCTTCCATGGTGCAAATCTGCATTACCTGTCACTCCATTCCTTAGCTGCACAGAGCAGATATATCTGGTGCCGTTCAGGAAAGAATGTTTCTTTCTGAAGTATGCCCATGGAAATTCTCATCAGAGGAATTTAAATGCCTTCCACTCCAGGTCTCCACAGGCAAAACTAACATCTAGTGCCAATATATACAATTCCTCATTTTCCAGTAGCCAAACTTGTTGGCTTTAATGGTTACACATTAGCATTTCATGGCACATGGAGAAGAGCCATAGTATCCATCTACTGCAGATTCAATCAAAATAACTAAAACATCTGCATATTTACTAGGCATACTTTGTGTAATTAGGAAAGCTTATTTCATTCTTTACTGCATTCACGGGGCTGCACTGTGCAAAACAGATCTGGAGCTCCTGTGAGCTTGATGCTATCCCTTTGTCTTTCCTTCTTCCAGCATAAAAATTCCTGTCCTGTGAGAGAGAAGCTGTCACCGACTTAGCCCTGCCAAGTCCTTTCACTTCCATAAGAATGTCACGTAGTTATGGCATGGTGCTACTAAATCAAAGTAAAAAATAATGTTTCTGGAGCAGGGGGCATTGAGAAGGAAGGCATAAATTTAGTTTTGGAGTTATCTATGAACTTGCAAGTCAAAGCCACTGCCAAAGCCAGGTGTGCTCTGCTGGGAACACAGCTATGGTGGAAATGGAGCAGAAGCACACTGTAGTCCAGTGTGGGAGGAGATCCTACATATAAGCTACAGAAAATTTAAACATTGCTTAAACATTAAAAAGGTAAAAATAGTAAAACACCCTCTCAAATGGAAGCATTGTTTAAAAAAAGTATGTTAGAGGTGAAACTGAAGTGGTTTTTAACTGTACAATTTGAAAAAAGGTACCAAAGATGTACAGGAAGTAGACACTGTGCTTGCAGGTGTTACTTAAGAGCATAAACAAGTTCTTGGTCAAAGGGCAGGGGGTGGGGGGGTTAGAAACAAATATGTTACTTTTTCATCTTGACTCCTCCCAAGACAAGACTGACAGTTGTCTGGCAACAAATATACTGATGAGGTACAAACATGCTACTACCTGTTGCAATTCAGCAAAATAATGGTAAATGGGAAAATAAAAACAACCCTGCACTCTGTCAGACAACTGAAGCAATGCTGTACTAGATCTGATATTTTATTTTAAGGTTTAATATATACTTAAGATGCCCCCTTCTGATGAAAGTCTGTTAAATCTTCCAACAAGATCAATTTAACACTGAAATACAGCACGGAAGAATCAGGACAGTTTTATCCTAAGTGCATTAGCTCTCAGCACATGTTTCATTCGAAATGCTGCTCTGTCAGCCTGCACCCTTACATAGCAGCTACGCTCACCCACATCACGGTCAGCTCACCAGCACCAAGAGAGAAGCTTGTGCTTCCTTCCCTGCTCCTGCCCAGGCTGTTCCATATGGGTTCATCCTCTATGGGTTCCATTACATAAATTCAGCTACCTGGGGAAGTTCACAGCCTGTATTATTTTTAAACTAGACATCTGAAGCTTTATTGATTTAAGGGAGGATTTAGGGAAATTCCAACATGGTTCCAACACACCAGCTGATCAGTTAACATTCAAGAGGATTGCTTTGTGCACCTTCCTGAATTTACACAAGAGTACATACAGTTTCTCACACATCGAAGACATGAAAACGTCTGATGCTTACTAATTATTGACTTCCCCCCGCCAAGGAAAACAGAAGCAGCACTAAGGTATCAGCTTTCAGACTAAGTCCAGATTAAAACTGCAACTACAGTGTTCTACTTGCTACTCACTCCCTATATTACCACCTACCTCTTGAAAAGTACATTTTAACCAATATTAAGAATATGGTTCAGAATCAAAACTACACCACTGTAGATTATGAGTTCTTAGAGTCAATGCAGGAGCTACAGAAACATCCTTTCATAACCAAGATTTATTTGGCTTTTGTTTGGTGATCACAGACACTATGAACAATTTTACAATTGTTTTTATTCACACAGTTCCTTAATTCTAAAAACTATAGTTTTGTTGTTGGGTTGGTTTTTTTCCTATGACTAGTTCAAATATTTTTCATTTGATCTTTGTAGACAAGCTGTCCTTTAAAACTGGATATGAAGTTCCAGTATCTCAAATACTGACATAACAAGTTACATCTGCCAAGCAGAAACTTTCACTTAATATTTGAAGATAGAATAAAAGTTTCCAATCTTTTGCATCACAGCTACGAAGTTGTTGAGAAAAAAATAAAAGCTGCAACTACCAAAAATAACTTTGTCACAGATATACATCACTCAGCAAGAAATCCAACACTAGGGAGCAGTTTTATTAGATAAGCAATTCTACTGATGGTACAGCCATAGCCAAAGATAAATAACTAAAATGTTAAGACATTCTCAACATATCATTATGAATTCCAAAGTCTGATCTGTGTTATGCTTCATTTAATAGGATAGAAAAACTGTCCCTCACAGTCTATGGAACACAAAGCCTAATCAAGGCTTCAAAGCACTCTCCTTAATGTAACGTGCCATTAATTTCTGGTTTCATAGAAAACAGACAACCAGTACATGATTTTACCACTTAAAAAAAGCATTTACACTTATCTAAATATGTAAAAAAATGGGTTGAGTTGGGATTCTCTCCTTTTTAAAAATGTGTTTTCTAGAACTACTAAAAAACTTGCATTTACAAAATAGTCGATAAAAATATTCCTCTGAATTGTACAAGAAGAAAGGTATAAGGACCACCAATTAAAGACTTGGTACCAGACGTTACTCAGACTTAGCTTCTTTCTCTACTGCTGCATCAGATGCTGGGGTCTGAAACGAAGACAAAAACCAGAACACTTCAATGCACAAAGTTCAGCACTAAGTTTGCTCTTAGTTCATAACATTTTTACTGCGTAAGTTAGCTAAGCTGACATACAGACCAACTATGACTTGTTCCCACATACTGTGCTTTACAGTCTTAATAAACTGGTGTCATGATCTGCTTATTTCACTTGGATAATAGCCTACTAAAACCAAGCTGTCTGGAAAAGACTTCTATCTCCTCAGATGCATCAGTATGAATTTCAGAATGTTGCTACTGTTACTCCTCAGTATACACTGTAAAGCATTTTTATTGAAGAACAAAGCCCATTTCAATAATTACTGTTCTTATGGCAGGAAAAGGGGGCTTTTTAAACTTAGCTAAAATCACGGCATATTGTGTCTTTAGACACTATAGGTAAGCTTCATGCATTTAAGTTTCAGTGCAGCACAATGAACACGTTCTAAAATAGTATGTTTTAAAGTAACTAAGAGTCAGATGTGCAGTACTGCATTAAACATGATTTCATAAAAATCCATTCAGTGAAACAGAACTGTAACAGCAGAGCTGGACTGTTTTCAAGTCTCTATATGATGTACCTCAACTTCAGAGCAAGAGCATACAAACTTAACTGATTAAAATTACAACTCCATTTATATCAGAAAAATCCCCGTCTTTTCAGTGTATGTTAAAAAAGGGACTGTAACATGTATTAACATAAAAATTATACATTTCTTTGCAGCACGACCAGCAGAACAGATTGTTTAATGACAGCAGTACTCTAACAGGAACTCTCTTAACACCCATTCAGTCTTTACTGCCACCTGGGGGAAGTTTCTGAAGGATAAAGGGTGGAAGCCATTTCTATTCACAGGCAGTGGCATCTCTGAAAGTCATCACTGGCCTGCCACCACACCGGGAATTGACAACAGCGGCGCTGACGCTATTGTCCTGATTGAAACCAGTAATGTCCAACATAAGCCATACCTCTGCCTCTTCTAGACTTAGGTATTGTATTAAACCTGCAATTTTGGCTAGTATGACCAAGCAAGAAGATGTGCCCCAGAAGTCATCATCCGTTCCTTGTCAATTTACATCATCTCTGCAATAGTGTACGAAATAGACCCCAGCTGAGAAATACTGCTAAATTTCACTTTCACTGCTCTTGCTGAAATACTGCACGCACAAATGATTTAACAGCAGTACAGAACCAGACCTACGCAGGAAGTTAAACCAACTAAAGAATTCTTAGTTACAGCATGACTTTTTCACAAAGATCACACCCTAAGCTTGCAAATGAAAAACTGTTACCCCAAAGTAAGTTGTCTTGTACACTCAACTAGCATCCTGTACCTTCCTCACTCACCAAAACATATCTACCTAAACACCAAACACTCTTTCCCTCTACTTGAAGATCTGCCCACTGATAGATCAGTGTGAAAGAATTCAGATAGATATATTTTTGATTTCTTAAAAAAAAAATTACTTTTCAATGCCACAACCAGACAGACAGGAAACATAAATCACACACTTGAAATTAAAAAAAAAAATTTAAATATAATCATCTATCTGATCAGGGAACTCAGCTGAACTAATTAAAATGAGTGAGGCATTCAGTATTGCAGAAACCTGAGACTAGTCCTAGGCCTGTTACCACATGAAAACTTGTGTTTCATCCAGTTGTTCAACAGCTGCCCTAGTAAAAGGTGCTGCTTCTCCCTACAGATCCTGACCTAAATTTAAAACTAATTTATGTCCACATTCCGGAATACAGTGTGGAGAATGTTTTAAGTTAAATGATCAGTGATTCCTAAAAACTTCAGCAACGCTGCCATTTTAGCACAGTATTACAGCCAAGACTGATTTGTCACGTTCATTTCTTCAGCAACAGCAATTATTAGTAGTTCCTGCACTTTCTCTCCCATCCCTGCACCAAACTATCCCTTCTACCAGCAGTGTCTGTATCTATGACTCTTATAAATGTTATTTCAACTTTGGTCAAATCATTTCAACTTTGGGTTTTCACGAAAACTCTTTACAAGCCCAAGAAAATGAGTATTACATTCGCCGAAAATCTTGTAGCAAGAAAGAACCTCTCTTCCGGTAACAGCAAAGGCAGACCAAAACCCAATCCAAACCCTCACAAGACAGAGACAGACACACACACACACACCCCCCAGCCCTGAGCAACAGCCCTTCTGTATACCCTGAATATATGTATTTTGTTAAGACCTACCTGCCGGGAAAATGCCCCCTCTCTGAAGGACATTATCCTGGATAGGAGCTTCAGTAAAATTCTCACCATTTTCCTTAAGTGCAGGGACTGTTACCGCATCACTGCAACTCTTTCTGGGGCAACTACGATTTCCCAGGTATATCTACTGAAGTTTCAATAATCTGCATCATTCTTTTCACAGAAAGTGATTCTATTATAAGAACTGTGCATGTTTCTGATAGATGTTTGACTTATGATAGACCCCTCCATCTACTTTACACCAGAGATGTATTCTTTACCTCCTCACTTTTAGCTTCCCCATTTTCTGCAGGCAAGTTGTCCTTTGTCTGTTCCTGGTTTGTCTCTTCTGTCTGTTTTCCTTTAGGCCCCTTTTTCCCCTTTGATTGAGCTTTCTTGTCCTCAGATTTATCCTACAACGAAATAAATTTCCAGTAATTAAAATTCCTATGACCTACTAGGCAAACTTTGAAAATTATAGAAGCCACACAAACCAAGATGGACTTGCTAAACAGCAAGAGCTAGTACAAACAATGAGCTAATACTCAGTTCAACTACCAGAAAAGTTTTCCAAACTATATACTGACAAACAAACAGTTTCAGACAGTCAGTAAAATGAGCGACTCAAACTTGGAAAGAAGATAACTATATTCTAGTGGCTAGACAAACTAATTTGTAATTAATGATCTAACCTTGTGGCACATAAAAAAAAAAAAAGCAATACAGTCCTTCCAGCCTATAAATAGAAGGAACTTCAAACACTCTTCTTCCTCTTAGTTTGATGTAATTTCAGTAACACAACCTAAATAAATGCATCACCTGGAAGTATAATTTTCAGTGCTCCTTTGTTAGTATCTCAGTCACATCCTCTGTACCTGACTGTCATTAAATGGGTAGGGAAGAAGTATTTGTTCAAGAGAGAGTTTCATATAAATATTTAATACATCTCCCCAGACACTTCCTTACAGACACAAAATGCTACAAAGTTTGCCTGTCCTCTAGCTGATCCCCCTACTTACAAAGCATTTCTAACAGAGATACGTAAGAGCACTGGTTTTGACACCATCAAAGTCAAACATTACTTGACTAACAAAAAATTTCAATAAATTATAAACTAGAACACTTCTTCTGGGTGAGTACGATGTAAGTAAGCTGCAAGAGAATGCAATGCATTTACACCTCTAAGCAGAGGAGCCCTACACCAATCCAACTTAACATGTGTCTAATCTCATTAAAACACCGTGTGCATTTTCCTAAGTATGCTCTTCAAATTATGTCCTAAATTCTTGTCTTTGATCTAAAATTCAGGCCAAGAACTAAAGTTCTTATTTCTGCGTATTTAAAGTACTGGAGGAATATGTATCTCAGATCAGTATTAGAAACCACTTGGTCAGAAGTACTCCTTAGAAAAAAACAGGCAATTTTCTTACTTCACATATGCAGCTTTCTAATAGCTATTTTGAGTAAGTTTCCCATTTGATATGAATGCTCACATAAAACACCATTCTGATGAAAAAATCAGTTTTGTCAACCAATTGCAAGTACTGAGCAAAAGTTCCAAGGGTTTTACACCACTCGATACAAACATGCAGTAAGCTACAATACAGATAAAAGAGATGCAAGGTAAGAAAATAATAAAACTTTAAAATAAATATTAAAAAAAATCAATGCTGAAGCATCTTGTGTCAGGTAACTAAATTGTTAGTGTCCACAAAACTTTAGAAATTCTTTGCTCGTATTTTTAGGGAAGATAATTTAATTCTCACAAACAGAAAAAACACTTAAAACATGCTAGTAAAAAAAAAAATCCTTCAAAAAAGTTCAACTCAGTAATATTCAGGTAAGAGACAGAATTTCACAGAGCACAGAGTTCTCTGTTTTGATTGTCAAAATGTATTTTTCTTCAGTAATATGTATTTTAGAACAAAACCATCGAGTAACTCCATAACTAGCAAACTTCTCACAACCAGGAAAAATTACAAAGTTGATGCCAAGAAGCATCTTTTGATGGATCAAAGACAGAAAAAAAAGAAAAGATAGTAACTAATAAATTAAAAGTTACCATTTCATTGGTATGTAACACTGAAATTTTTCTGGAAGCAATTTAAATGAACTCCAGAGATAGCTTATGTAAGTACTGAAATAAGACACAATTAGAACAAAACCAGTGTTTATGTTAACAGTGAGAAAGTTTCCAAATGACAAAAGATTTTAGCGAAAGCATAGGGTTTTGAACAAAGAAAATCAAATGTAAAACAAGTCACACCTTTATTTGCATTGACAATGATAACAGCAATAAAAAAGAACAAAAGAAGAAGAAAAAACCAAAAGAAAAAAGAAAAGAATGTTCAACATATTCACATTACAGCAGCATTCCATGGGGGAATGCTGCCTGGGGCTTCATGATGCAAGAAGTTCTACTTAATATTCTGAGATGACAATTGTTTGTGATATATTTGTTACATGAGTATGTCCCTGCTACGAACTGTGGGAATCTTTAACAACCTGATGTAGTTGAAGATGTCCCTGCTCACTGCAGGGGGGGCTGCTGGACCTTTAAAGGTCTCCTCCAACCCAAACTATTCTATGATTCTATGACACATTTCTTTCCAGAAGTAGTTATAGGCAGCAAGTCTGTAGCATGCCTGTCAGTCAGCATCAACTAGCAGCATTAAGAATTAGATGCACCACACAGACACTGGAGAGAGGGAAAAAAAAAGACTCAGAACTGAAGTAAAATAAGAAAGCTTTCCCAAATCCTTTAGGCTGACAACTTTGAGAATATGAATGCACTGATATTCAAATCGTTGAAATGAAGGTGCACTAGTGATAAGTAACTGTTCAGTGGAGTAATAAAATGAAAATATATTAAAAAAAAAAATCTGCAGAGTTCTGTATTAGTGTGTTTGAAATGTTTTTAATCAATACTTAAAAAAGCATATAATCACAGGGGGACACTTAAAAACACACATACAAACAATCCAACACACACACAGCCACTTTTATTTCTCCCAAGAAACAAAGAATTTTACACCTTTACTGGCACCGTGAAAGCTATAGTAAAAAAATGAAAGATGATACTCAACCACGCTTACTTATGCATACAAAGACCTGAAAAAGCTAGAGTACATGAAAGGAAATTCACATCTTTTTTCAGTGGCTGCCTAAATAATTAAGAGATTTTTATTGTCTCAACACACTGCTTTAAGTTGAGAGTATATTTTATCTCCCTTTCGTTACAGTGATGAAATACAATCCTACGTACAGTTGCTTTGACAATCAAATAGATCTGCTTGGTACCAAACTCAAGTCTAATACACACAAATCGGTGCCCACATGCCTACACAATATTCTGAGTGCTTAACAAGGATACACTCAGAAAGCGGTGGAATGCACCTGTAGATACCGGCAGAAGCATCTGAAAATGACACTTCAGCTAAATGAGCATTCCCACAAGGAACATGCAAAAAACGAGTATAAGCGTTCAAACACCATGCATCAATGACATGAAACGGGATGCCACCAGACACTTGCACAGCAACCTCCACCACCTTTCCTTCTCCCTCCCCAGTGCCCAGTGACTCTCACCTTTGCCGCTAACTTTTTTGGTTTCGGCTCTGCTTTGGCAGGAGCAGGTTTCTGAGAAGGAAGAACACGGAATGGAAGAGATTCAGCTCTCGGTAAACCTCTTTTCGCTACAGTTTGGCACAGACACCCTCCCCCCCTCCCTCCCTAGCCCAGAGGGACAGCCCTCTCCCGCTCCTGTACTTACAGCGGACAGACGCGCCGATCGCCTCTTCGGCTACAGACAGGGGAGAAAGAGAGAGAAGCGGCGTAAGCGGGCGGGCCGCGATCAGCCCGGGGCGGGCCCCGCCAGGCCCGCCCCCGCCGCCCTGCCTTGGGCACCTACCTCCTCGGGGGCCTCCCCGTCCGCCACCGTCACCTGCCAACACAAACAGCGCGCGTCAGGCCGCGCAGGCGCCTCGGGCCGGCGGCGGGGCGGGAGGGCGGGCACGTGACGCCGCCGCTCGCTCGCTCGCCCGCCCGCCCCCCCGCCCGCCCCTTCCCGCCGCCGCTTTCGGATTTCGAGTCCCGGAGAGGCGAGGCGCGCGACGAGCCCCCGCCGAACCTTCCAGACACCGACGACGACCCTTCCCCCACCTCCACCTCCCCCAGCAGCGAGGCTCCCGTCGGGGGGTTCTGGAGCTGGCTGGCAAGGGGAAGGCGTCTGCCCCAGTCAGCGAGCGCTCCGCAGCCGCCGTAATGGTGCTCGCGGAGGGGTCGCTTCCCTCCGAGCCCCGTCCGTCCCTGCGTGGTCAGACCACCCTAACCCCATCCGTCCCTGCAGTGAAGGGGGGGGGAAGGCGGGGGAGGGGTAGCCGCTCCGGGCAGCACGATTCCCCGCCGGGGGCTCCGCTCGCTCCCGCCCGCTTCACCTTTCTCTTCGGCATGGCGAAGCTGCGCGGCGGCAGTTCCCGGCCGCGACTCCCGGAGCTGCGGAGGCTCCCGCCCGGCTGCTGCGCGCTCTGGGTGCCTCACGGCGAGCCGCTGCGGCTGCCTGCGAGCCAGCCTCGCTGCGCAGGGAAACTGCCTCCCCCCCGCTCCCCTCCCCCCCTCCCCATCCCAGCAGCGCCAGCGGCACTGCAACAGGATCCAGCCGGATTGGAGGGGGGGAGGTGGGAGGGGGCGACGGCGGGGGGACGCTCCCCACTCTCCGGCGGCCGCCGACCCCGCCCGCCCGAGGGGCACCTCCCGCGGGGCGGGGCCGGCTGCCGCCCGCCGACCTTCTGCGCGCGCGCCCCCTCCCCGTCTCGCACGAGGCGGGGCCTCCCACCTAACCACCGCCTCGCAGGGGGAAAAGGGGCGGAGGGGGAGGGGAGAAGCGGCCTCTTGATTGGTCCGCTCTCGTCACGTGGCCGCACCTGTCCCCGTTTCCCCTCGCGCGGGCACTCGCGCGCGCGCGCGGGGGAGTTGCCCCGCCGCTAATGCCGCTCGCCCGGCAGGCGCGTTGAGTGCCGCGGGTGGGGGGGCGTGGCCGCGGCCGCTGGCAGAGGCGCGCGGCATGGCGGAGAGCGGCGCCTGGCTGCTGGTGCTGAGCTCCGTCTTCCTCTGCAGTGCTCTCAAGATCCTCCTGCCGTCCTGCTCCTCCATCGTAAGTGACGTCACCGCGCCCGCCCCGCCCCCCGGCCGGCCGCGGCAGTGCTGCCGCTTTCTGCCCTTCTACTCCGGTAGCCGCGGGCCTCGCCCTGTCCGCCCGCCCGGGCTCAGATGCCGTCTGCCGAGACAAAGTCGGGGGCGGAGAGGGCCGCCGGGCCCTCGGGTGGCTGAGGTGGGGCTGGGCGTTACGGAGGCCCCTGCGCAGCGCCCGGTGTTGTGCGGAGATGGCGTCACCCCCAGGGGGTGAGGGCTGAGGTGAGGCGGGGAGGTGGGCAGGAGCCTCTTCGGGAGGGCTCCCGCTGCCCGGAGGTACCCGGCTGTGACTAGCAGGGCCTGGTTCGGCTCCTCGCCTTATAAGAGGACCAGGTTGAGAGCTGGATACTAGGAAGACCTGGAAAGCGTGAAACCCAACACCATGACAGGGGTGACTCCAGCAGCCTCGATTCAGCAGGTCTTTGAAGCGAAGTTTTAAGTAATGAGGTATCAGTGTGTTTAACGATGCTGCAGAGGCTCCAGCCCTTAGGACATCACAGGGTATATAAAGGACAACTTTGCTCAGACTTCCATGTTTTCAGCAGCTGGGCGTCTCTTGTTGAGAAGGGAGATTAGTGCATAGTGAGGTTGAGGCATTATAGGAGAAAACCTTAATCATAATGCCCCTTGGTCTGATCTGAAGCATTTCTGTGGAAGCATGGACAACAGAATTACAGGCCAATAAACTCTGTGAGTGCCAAGTAAACTTACATGGGAGCAAGCATATAAAAAATACTTAGCATTCAGCTCTTTCACATAAATAACTTCACTGTCACACAGATTAGTGCACGCTGCTCAATAATGGACAAAAATCTTTTAAAGTGTAAGACTCTTGGCAATTTGGGACCATGAACTCTGTGTTACTACAGATGACTGATGAAGATCTCTGCTCTACTTTCTGCTGTGGTTCATGACAGAAAGTAATGTTCTCATTGAGTGCAGTACTGAGAATATAATTTGTGGCAAAAAAATTACCCGTGCCTTGAGAAAGCGAGAAAGATTTGCTGAGGAACTTCAAGGAAAATACATTCTTTGTATCTTCATTTTATGTTAAAAGGAGTTCATGAACCATCAAACAGGTGATACCTCATGAAAAGGAATTAGGAAAGCAAAAGAAGGGGAGAAAATGTTTCCTAACACAATGTGTGATTACCCTTTTACACTGCTGTCAGTAGGAAATAATTTTATCCAAGAGACCAATGAGAAGTTTTAAGAAAACAGCATAAGATGTAAGAAAAATAACTAATGCAAATTTGTGTTTCTGGTTTTGAGGCAGCGATAAGATACTGCATTAGGTGGATCACAGCTCTCAGCCCATATGAGAACTGCAAGGAGAGAGGACAGCGTTTCAGCTCAGGATGCAGTGAAAGGTGGGGCCTGGGAGGTTTGAAAGGTCTCAAAGCAGCAGCATCAAGAGTGAGAAGAGGAAAGCAGAAATAGAGAAGGAAAAGGCAGTTAACCATAGTTAGAAAAGTTGAAAATCACTGCCCTGCAGGGACAGTAAAACCCTTTTTTGTTTGCTTCAGCGAGAAGAAGAGGGTAAAAATTCTTTGACTTTTACAACACATTGCAGATGTTAAGCCAAGGTTTTCCTGTGTCTTGACAAAAGGGCCTTTTGCTATGGGAGGCTTTTGAGTATGGGAACAGGAGATCATACTTTATACATATTAAAGAAAATAATGGAATTCTAGATAAATAACTGTTACTATTTCTTTACTTCTTAGATATCCAGATTGTTACAAAAGGATGCAGAGCAGGAATCCCAAATGAGAGCTGAAATTCAGAGCATGAAGCAAGAACTCTCGACCATTAGTATGATGGATGAGTTTGCTAGATATGCCCGCCTGGAAAGAAAAATTAACAAAATGACTGACAAGCTTAAAACTCATGGTAGAGTGCAATGTTACTGTTTACTCCCTTTTCTGGTTTCTGAAAAACATTTTGTCAAGAGTGTTTTCATTTTTAAGTACTTTTCTCCTTCATCATTTCCCCTTCCCCCCGTGATGCTCATCACTGAATCATGTTGTTAGTAAGTTGAGGCAGTCCTCTGCTGCACATCTTCACTGCAGGAGGATGCACTGCTTGGCTGGGGCTACTTTGTTGGTGTACTCAAAATGCTAGAGAGAAAGCATTGCTCTCTTAGGTAACCAGATGAAATCTTTCCTTTCATTTTGAACTCCTGTTTGATCTTACGCAGCAGCTTTTGGGTAAAGCTGTCATGCTTTGCCTTGATTAACATTTCATAGCAGTGTAGTCCATCATCTCATGGTAGAAAGTACGTGTAAACCTTTGGCACCAAAGCTTTTGCTCCTGTCTGTGCCCAGGTTCACTAACAGATCATAACAGAATAGGAGACTATTTGCTTTGTCTGCCTCTTCTGTGCAGAATGATGGCTGTTTGTAGGCTTCTTGCTTGCAGAAAGGACAATATTTACAACTGGCATTTTCAAATTGCTTTCAGTAGTATAATTCTTAACCAAATAATTCAATTAAACCACATTTGAGTAGTTTGCTTAGCAACCAACAACATTATTTTAGAAAACTGCAGTCCACTGTTATGTTTGAAAATGGGCTGTCTTCTTTGTATTGTTACTGGGAAGAAATGGAAGAAAAATAGGCATGAGGTGTTTTCATACTGAACCCTACCAAGATTCATTCAATGAAGGCATAGTCTTAACTGTGTTCCTGAATGAAATAAGGCAAAAATTGCATCTGCTAAAGCCATCATTCTCTTCTTTTAGGAAAGGGAAAAATTTACTTTATACTTCATCTAAAGCAGGTTCTTAAATTAATAACCACACTGACTTCTGACTTTCTTTCAGAAGGCTACTTTCAATATAGCTGTGATGCATTTAAAAACAAATTTTTAAACAGTGTAATGCCCTGATTTTTGAAGAGTGAAATATTAATAAATTACTAGTTTTATATAAGTGTAATTTACTATTATAAATAATGCAGGGTAATATTTTTTTTATTTCAACAGTGAAAGCACGAACTGCGCAATTAGCCAAAATAAAGTGGGTTATAAATATTGTATTCTACATATTACAAGTAAGTAAATATTTTATTATGAGTACAAATTAATAAAGCAAATCCTCAGTAGCGTTACAATTGTTTCGCATATGTATTGGTTGGTGATTAGTCACGCAGGTGTTTGACAGTCCAGTGACATACAGTGCATTCCCAAGTGACAGATTCTTGAATTAGAAGGGAGAGATGTTGCTGATAATGTCTGGTAGTTGCAGATGGAAAGAGTTTTGAGGTTCATTTTAGAGGTGTTTCTGGTTTTGAGATGACAAGGTAAGAGTTTGTCTTAGCTCTTTAATCACTGTTGGGGTTTTTTTTCATGTATATATGGTGCTGGACCCAGGAGAGTTCTGATACATGGAGGTTTATCTTACTTATGTTGTTGAAAACAAAATACGCTTTTGCTGAGGATGCAGATCTCCAGTTCCAGCTGCCATGTGTTTCCCCACAGCGCCTCACCAGATTGTTCCTGTAGTTCAGACTTGATGAGAAAGAATTGCCTGCTAATAAGGATGATGGTGTTCAACATGAGAGTGTCCTTAGCGTACTGCTAAAGCCAGCTGGATTACTAGCAGCCAGGGATTGTGGCTGCAAACCGTCATCACAATTTAACAGTTACTAGGTTTGTCTATGCCGAATTGGAATCGGGGTCAAAAAAGAAAGCAGTATTTTCCAACATCTCACTGCTGCTTCTTAATATTGTGTATAAATTTAAAGTCACACTGAGTTTAGAAATATTTTAAACTTGCTTAAGAACAACGTAAAATAAGAAACTATTCCCTTTAATTAGACTTTTTTTACCATTTCAGAGTAGCAGTGGAAATGTACTTTGATGTATATTATTATCCAGACTAATAAAAATTTTTATTCTAGGCTGCCTTGATGATCTCTCTGATTTGGAAGTACTATTCTGAGCCAGTTACAGTGCTTCCAAGCAAATGGCTTGCTCCATTGGAGCGATTGGTAGCCTTTCCTACAGGGGTGGCAGGTAAGGACTGCATGTTGGGAAAAATACCATTTCCCAAGCCCATGTGGGTGCTAACAGTGTGGTGACAAAGAGCGTGCATAGATGAAAAACACTGCTTCTGTACATTTCTTCTAACTGCCTTACACAGGGAGGAATCTCAGACATTTGATCAGCTGTTTCCTATGGATTCAGTTCCTGTTTAACTGTCAATGAAATGGGCTGTTTGTCATTTTTATTTCTTCTCAAGCACAGCAACTTTACCTATGTGGAAAAGACCCTGGAGAAGATTTCAAATCAGAAATATTTTTATATTAAGGATCCCAGTGAAATAGTAGAATTTAGTTTAAAAATGGACAGTTACTTCATAGGTCCATATTGCTTACATGTCTTCCTTATAAATTGCTGGGGTTTCATAGTAGTGTAACTCCAGAGAGATTTAGGTATGTTCTCTCTTGGCATTTCTCTGGCTCTATGGTAATGGGATAAGTGGACGGGCAGAATGGCAAGACAATGTAGTGTGGAAATTCACCTTCAAGCTAAAATGCTGCTGGTGAATCTTCCTGTTGGCCTTGTAATTCCTAACTGCCTGAGATGGAATTCCAAGATATGTTGTTGGAATTTTATGTTGTATCTTTAATAGCTGTCTAGAGACTGATTTGTATCCAGCATGCTTACTGGACAAGAGAAGAGTCTGCTGCTGTGCAGGGTGGGGGAATAGTCCTTGGAAGAGGTTTATTTAGGTAGCATTTGAAGAGATTTAAAAAGGCTCACGTCCATGTCTTCCTTCAACTCTTTTTTTTTTTTTTTTGGTTGTCTTTGCTGATAATCACAATAAAGAGATTGCTTTAGCATCCTAGGTGATAAACACAAAAAACTCCAAAAATCACCAAAAAGGTAGTTTCTTGACATGTAGACTATGAATAGCCATGTAGCATGCTTCTTTGTAGTCTGCAGTATGGATGTGCTGAGTGCTACAGACAGGGTACACCCTCTATTCCATCACACCAATACAAATTCCTGCGCTGCTGGTTGGAATGGGACCCTTTAGAGCAGCTGTGCAAGACAGCTGGGTCAGTAGCAAAGGTCTCAGTAGTGTTCTTCTGTATGGCTGTATGCAGAGCAAGTGGAGAGGAGACAAGTAGGGATTTAATACTTTTGAAAGAGTGATCTAATTTCAGAGAAAATTTACTTTTACCTCTCTCAAATCTTGAATTGAGGTTCTAGCAAAGTTTTCTGTTACTTGCCAAGCTTTTTAACTGCAGCATCTTAGACATCTTCTGTTAGGCACATAGCAAATGTTTTTAAATGTGGTTTGTATCTACCACACTTTGGTTTGTATTTGTGTTATTTGGTACCCTCTTCCGTAGACAATCTTCATGTTTTCTGGGGACCACCATAGAGTAAGCTGCAATCCCTTTGTATATAAAAAGAAAGTTGTTTTGTTCCCGTTCATCTCATAGCTATAGTTTCTTGCTTTTTTTTTTTCCACACTTCCCAAGTTGTTTTCAGATACGCATGTGCTCAGTACAATGACTTAAAATGTGTTCTATATCTTTTTCAGGTGGTGTTGGAATCACATGTTGGCTTGTGGTTTGTAATAAAGTCGTAGCTATCATGCTGCACCCTTTCAGCTGAAGGAATCCTTGTAATCCATGGAGTCCTCAACTACATTTTAATTATCACTGTTTTAAATGAATAAAAAAACCCCAGTTGTCTTTCATCAGACTAGGTCTGAGATAATCTTTGTTAGTGTATTTGGGTATCCGTCAGTATTTGTTTTTATTTATCTTTCCCTGGTTTTCAGTTTTCAAAAAACCGCATTGCTGTTTATAGAACTTCGTTTTGTGACCATTTCAATAAGCATGAACACTGATTCATGGCAGAACCGTAAGACTTCGTCATGGCATATATTTACCAAAATCTAAACAAGTGATTGATTTGTAATGTTAAGTTGGAAATACACATTAGGAATTAGGAATTAATTTGGGAGCTTTGCTGTATCTTTCCTGGGGGGATTATATTTGGTGACAAGTGGAACTAGAGGACAGAGGCAGGCAGTTTGGCTGGCTTAGGGTAAAACAGAATTAGTTTCCACCTTGTTTCTTTACTCTAGAATTGGTATATTCATGGGCTGTCAGTAAATGTATTATTGATATATATGCAGAACAACATTGCATCTTTTGAGAGACTCACTTAGTTGCCAAATACAGGACCGATGGATACTTTTTCTTCCCTGACTTTTAAATTCATTGAACACTTGATATTTTTCCTGCTTTTATTGATAACTGACCTTTCCTTCCTTGACATTTTTCCTGCTTCCCAAACTGAGTGAGGATCACTGAAGCTATTTCCTGCCATGTTTTGGGAGGAAAGGTCTGGCTAATCTCGTCAAGCTCCATGTTAATAAAAAGTAGAAGACAGCCCTGTTCTGTTCCTTCAGAGCACTACATTTCTAAGATCTTTAGCATACATTAATGACAGTCCAGGATAGCCCAAAACACCTATGTAAATGTAAAAAGGCAAATTAGTCATCTAAGTGTCTAAAGTAGGAACAAAATGGTAGCAAGTAGAAGGAGGAGGGAAAACCATTTTTTGAGTAAGTCCTTCTTGCTGTATTTAGGTACAGGGAGTAGCTACAATATTTTAAATTGAAATGAGTACAGACTTCTTCCTAGTACTGTGCCTGTAGAACAGTGACAAAGTTGTGTTATCTTCCATGCTACAGTGATCTGCAACGTTGTTGTTGCTGCCTTATGAGACTTATGGGTGGGTTTATGAAGTTCTTGTTCCACACTTTTTTGGTTGGTTGGTTTGGTTTTGGGCTTGTTTGTTTGTAATTTCTTTTTCACTTGAGTCTGAACAAAGCTCTTCTGCTGGGCTTTAGCCAGCTTCCCTCTCTGTACAGCAGAATGCATCCATGATGTCATTCCAGGTCCTTTGAATTCCTGCAGGAAGAAAGGGGCTACAGCCCCTCCATAATAGCACTGCAATTAGAAATCAGTTCAAAAGGTCATGCTACGTTATGTGTATATATACGTGAAATTGTTGGTTTGGGGTTTTTTTTAAATGTTAAATTAAAAAAGCAATTGGTTTTATATTATGGATTACATTTAGCCGACATGAAGATAGCTGCATTAAATATCACCAAGAAAAAAAATGTAGTGATTGAATGTTATGTGTAATTGTGTTTTTACTAATGAAATAAAGCTTTTCAACCCACCTCAGGTTTTCTAACATATTTTAAAATGTCAATTACACCTTTCACAAAAAAGTCCCAAATAACAAAAGCCCAAAACAGGAACACCCTACTGTTACCCCCAACATAAGAAGATACTGTGGAATCAACAAATCAACAGGACTCTTTTTTTTTTTTTTTTTTTTGTTTAAATATTTGGGGCAGATTGTTTAACTATGGCATTGACATATTTTCTGAACCTAAAGATATCTGAACCTAATGATATTTCTACTTGGCTCCTTACAGAGTTTAACATCATGAAGTCAAGAAAAGCAGCATAATTTAAAATCTTCATAGTGGTGTTTGCTGTTTATCCACACTTAGCATGAGGTCATCAAATAACACAGTTTGTTGGCTGCTCTAGTCAAACATTTGGGTGAGTAAGGGCAAAAAGGCTTTTGGTCAGCTAGTCAGACAAACAGGAGTGTTGCACTACGTGTGCTTGTTGGCTCTTAGCATTGGGGCAGCAGTAAAGGCACTGCAGAAGTATTAACAGTGCTTAGAGGAGAAACACCTACTTTTCTGACTGTACAAAGTCAGGCTTTGAAATGTGTCCACTGTACAGCTTAAGCACTACTTCAAGAAAAACTTTATGCATGCCACAAGTAGGTTTAGATCTAAACGTCTTAATCACCTTTAAAAGCTTTTGCATTGTAATTGTTTAAAGTTTGGTTTTGTTTTGTTTTTTTCCTTTTTTAGAAAAGTACTACTGCCTTTTAAAATTAATAGAATACACATAACTTTCCCTATCTTCACATCATTTTAGCAAGCATTTCATCGGTTACTGTGAGGAACAAAACATAATCCTCCTACGCTCGCTTACATAACCTTAAACACAGGATTTTTGAAGGCTTTTTGAGAACTGGATATGCCTGACTTCTCCAAAACAATAGTTTACTCTTGCACATTCATCTTTGTATGTCAGCTGTGGAAGCTACCAGGCAAACTGCTTTGATAAATTCTAACAGTGGAAAAGAATGAAGCTTTAGAGCTTTATAATGCTAGTGAAAACAATGTAATAGCAAATTGTTTTTATTATGTGTGAATTCTGGAAGCTGTCACAAGAGTGAAGAAAATAAAAAGTTATTTTCTTTTATTGCATTGTTGCTACTAACCCAATAATGAACCTTGTGAAAGCAGATTGCTCGCTTCAGCTAGGTAACAAATAAGCAGCTTCAAAAGTCAAACCACAGAGAATGCAAAAAACTGGAAATTACAAAACAAGGACAAACCCAGGCACCTGATAACAGGTAAAAATGTGGTAATTAAGGCACGCTTAGTAAGGCATATTACACATAAACCAAGAACAGAAGATTGTTCTTTTGTGACAAGTGAGTTGACTGCCATTTTGGAAAAATGATTGACAGAAGCTCACAGTATTTGTAAGATTTAGTATGCATTTAATGAAGGTAAAAACATTGGTTTTTAAATGATTAATACTCCTAGAGTAAAGCGGATGCACTTAACTATCAAATAAATAAGCTTGTGTATTCTCGTAAGGCTATTCATAACTGTTTCATTAGTGTTGGATGCTTTACACAGTAGTGGTGGTTTGAAATTTGGCTTGTGTAATCCTTCATCCTTCCATTTCTCTTTCTTACTTCCTCTCATGTTAGAACTTGAATAGCTGTCTCTTCAAGCACAGCCTGGTCCAAAGAGTTCTTTCATAAGACTTATTTTCCTTTCAGCAAATGTCATATGAGCGCAGCCTTCTGCTTCAGTGGAGCTGTCCTTCTGCGTTGTTTTGGTAACTTTACCAAAAGATGGTTCATATAGCCGGAAGGAATTTTTTACTCTTGATTCAGCTGTTTCTCTGCAGTTCTGACTTGCACGTCGATGGTTGCAAAGACTGCCTTTTTATGATTTAGTACCTGATGTAGAAAGGCCATGATGCAAATTCTCAGTGTTTTTTTTCAGCCTAATGGGTGTTTTGTTTCTTGGACCTGGAGTTACACATTTACCCGCTTCCTTCTCGCTGTTATTTAGCTGCTCATCTGGGGTTTGTCTTTCTTCTTTTTCCTACTGTTTCACTGAATCTTCCTTTTAACTGCTCTCTTTTACAATGTCACTTGGAGGATTTTTTTCTTTTTTTGTCATTTTCTTTCAGCTCCCATTTAATCAAATCTGTCTCTTTCTTTTTCTTTCATAAATTCCAAACTAGTGTGTTTTTCCATCAGCAGCATCCCCTCCCTTAAATACTCTAAAATGAAATATTGTGGGGTTTAGGAATGTTCTTAAATTGCTTAGGAACATAGAGAGTCATGAAGCATTAATGAGCTCAAGTTTCACTTCCTTTTCATTGCTTAAGTGGTTATTATTGATGGTATATCAGTCTTGAGGGTTATTACAATTCTGTTTACTAATAAATGTAACAGGATGGGACAAGATTTAAACAAGATCATTGTGCCATTGAATCCAGGTAAATATTTTTATTTTTACCTTTTTTGTTATGTTTAATTTTGTTGAATGAATTAACATGCAAAGAAAATCAGTAATGGCTAAATATGAAGGCCAGAAAAGGCATATGCAGTGCAACAGGGAAACCACCTGAGATCTGAACTCTAATTATCATTTTCTTGCTTTTAAATGGAACTTAAATATACGTATGATTTTGATTCCCTTAATTGACAAGACAGTTTCTTGTTGCATGGAGCAGAATATACTGCAACTCTCTAACCAATAAATGAGTTGGCTCCACTTTTTAGTAGAAAAAGGTACGTGTATACTGAATGCCTACAATAAATACATTTGTCTGCTGCAGGGGACAAATTGTGATAGGTCCTGTGCTTTGGAGAGACTCACAGAGTCCCTCCAAAATGAGACAGAGTCCAAGTTTCAAGGAGAAGTATGAAGTTGCAACAACTAAAATAGCTAAATAAGACTTCAATAAGCAAGTCTAATATCTGCACTGGGAGAAAGCTGGAAGAGAGCCTGGCAAACAGTGAGGAGATTCAGGGGCAGAATCATGTAGCCTGTGCTTTCTGTCAGCTTCAAAAGGGGATTTCAAAGATAAATGGTGACTTTGGTTATCTGGTGGGGTCTGGAAAGGCTGCAGGCTGAAAAGGCAGAGTAAAAAACACAGGAGTTAACACATTCCAGATTACTAGCTCTGTTACTGACCTAGTAAGTGACCTCCATAACCTATTTCACCTCTTCAATATGTGACCTTTAGGTGACATAATGTGTCCTACCATTTAGGAAGTATTTAAGCATGATAGCATTTCAGATCTTAGTTCTTTCCACAAGCCTTACTATAATGAAAATAACATGAATATTTTTAGGAAGAATAACTCAGATGAAGGAATAGATGCACTGGGTTCTTCTTCTGTTCTACAAAGTTTCTTCAAAATAAAGGTGCTTACGAGTCCCCTGAATATTACTTTTGTATGAGAACACAGCCAATGGCATTCAGATTTATATAAAATCTATTTATAGTGATCATTTTAATAAGGAGATATTCCCAGTCTCTGAAGAAGTCGCTGTCCTTTTTCCTGAACCAGAAATGTATGCTGCCATCAGCAATGAAAAAGATTCACAACCAACAATTTGAGGTCAAGTATTTGATTAGCATGGCACTAACAAACTATTAACTACAGTATACTTTTACAGGAAAAGCATTGACTTTTTAGCAACATGCCCAGGAGCTGCTTTTAGAAGCACAGCAGTGTGATGATGCCTTACAGTGTGGAGCTACTCTCCTGTCAGTGCAGCACCACCGGCAGCTGGATCACAGTGACTAGTTCCTGCCAGTCAGGAGCCAGTTAATGGCTGTCAGACCCATGGAAATTACCATTACCATTGGTTCTTTCAACGTTTCAAAAGATCAAATGAGTTCCTGACAAAAATGTTAAAATATACCCCTAGATGTTCTGTTAAAAGTTTCTGGCTTTGTTGTTTTCTCGGTTGATGGCTTTTCTGTTCTACAGTGGGCATCTGTGTATGCTTCGGTTCCTTTAGCATTCTGATTCCTATCTTCTGAAGACTTTTTCTCCTATAATTGGCAATTATAGACAAAAATAACGAGGGAATACTTGTTTAGTGACTTTTGAAAGCACAAAATCAGTGCAATCTTATAAAGAGATTAGTAATTTATATTACTATTACAATCTTACTTTGTAACACAACATTTGTCCTATATATTTTCTGTAATATAATTACATTCACAAAATCCACATCCTAGAAAACTGAGATGATGGATCAGGCTATTCAGACATACGGAATAATATATACTTTAGCTGAGAGCTTCAACAGGGGTTTGGATCCAGATCTTTCATACCTGTGTTAGCTGGTTTGGACTTTTTTCTGTTTCCTCAGTTTGGTACTGTGACAGAAGCAGTGATCTAAAACTCTGCTCATCTACTTGTACTGATCTGTTTATACTAATACCTGTTAAAAAAGGACAAACGTTAGTAATACTGCAGTTTCTGGAATTATATCGCTGGCATAAACAAAAGATCTCCTTGGTGACTGTTTTGGTTTTTTGGGCTTTTTAAATTTTTTTTTACTTTCTTTAATAAAGAAATTGTCTTCTTGCTCTACACATGCTGAAACTGGAATGCAGACATAGTTACCTGGACTTTTGAGTGCTTTCATCTGCATATCAGTACTTCAGTTGGAACATGCAAAATCAGACAAGTGTGTCTTTACCCTAGAGCCCATATGGGCTTAATTTGTGTGGTAACATTCTAATGTAAATTTAAGAGGTCTGATACGGAGCCTCAGCTTTCAGGTTTCTAAATTCAGATCTTACAAGGTATAATAATTATGCTTTCTTTTATGCCTTCTGACTTGGTACCTTTCTCAAAGTTAAGCACTTATATAAGGCTTTATGGAACCAAACTCTTCAGAGGAAATGCTTAACACTGTTTGAAATATATGTGGTCTTCCAAAAGAGATTCCAAGGGAGTGATTGAATGAGGCATTAAAAAAAAATAGCTGAATGGAGATGTGATGGAGAAGGTGAGTATATTGTTCTTTTATTCTACTTTTAGAGCAATTTTGACATGAATACAGGAGCTGAGAAAGTTGTTAGTGCAGCAGCAAAAATGTGGCCTTGCCTACATCAACATTTAACCTTATTCCCGGTTTTGATCTCTGAAATCCAAGGAAGACTCTCCATAAAAATGGTGATTTTCAAATGTTTGCAGTTTGACGGTAAAAGAGATGTTAATAACCAGTTTGAGAATTACTCTTGAAGGAAGGGCTCTGATGCTGTGGAAGGAATTATTTCCTTTTGGAAAAGCAACCAGCAAGTAGTTACTTCAGCTTTTTCAACAGAAATCAGCAGAGCATTCCTCAGATTCAGAACTAGGGGGAGCTGTACCTCTAGATGAGCCAGTGTGACCTTCCCACAACTGAGCCAACTTTGCTCTCATTAAGAGCTTATGAAATTAATGGCTTTATTCAATAAATCAATTTTATTTATGTACACAGAGCTTTCTGATTACCTAAGCAAGCCTACCTTCAGCTATTTGTCAGGAGTGTTAAAAAATGCAGGCCAACATTTCTTTATTTCTTTCCTGCTGGGTAAAAATTTTTGCAAACGCAGTATAGAAAGTAACTACTTGACAAAGTAGTACTTTCTAAGTCTGTTATAGGAAAATTCAAGTCAATAGTGAACAGGAAAAAGAATAGTCAGTTATTCCAGTTCTAGATTTCAAAATCATCTGTTTCCATTAACTGGCAGGGAATGAAATCTGTATTGGCCATAAATACCAAAAGATCACACAAGGTTGCTTGGAACCTTTTCTTTACAAAATATCAGGTCTCTCTTCAACTAAGCTCCTTTATTTTTCTTAAAGAAAAGAAGAACTTAAATAATAATAGAGATTTAAGTACTGTAATTTAAAGAACAATATTGTATAAATCCATATGTGAATAAAATCTAAAACCCCCACACATTATGTGATGTAACTAAAACTGGAATTCAGAGCTTCATAAGAAAACAAGTCTGACTTGGAACGAGAAGTAGGGATTTGTATTTTTTAATTTTACAACTTGAGTTACCAACCTTTTCCCCATAGTTCACCTGTAGTTAAGGCAGAGAAATGGTTTTCCAAGGGCAACAAAGAAGAAAGAAAGAAGCAACAGACTACGGTTAAGATTTTGTATTGATACCATAAACTGAAGAATTCTGTGGGCATGTGCAATATTTCCAGCAGATATGTTTGCTACCCTGTAAATTTTAAGTGCTCTTCTGTCCCCATATGAATTCAGTTTAGGAGAAGGAATATCTGACCTGTATTTTAAAAGGTTCCTAACCCAGGAAAGTCAGTGTTCAGATCATTATCCAAAATTAAGGGTGTAAGTTTATTGTGCAGAAAGCTCTCCTTTAGGGTATTGACAGAATGCTTATGATCATGAGTAGAAGGCAAAAAAATTACTTTCAGTGTGGGGACAGTACTTGAAATCTGCCTATTAGTTTCTGTTTAAAACATATTTATTAATGAATTCTAGATATTACATCTAAAGCATATGACAATTATAAATTTAAGTGCTTCAAGAAAACTGTCTTCTTCAACATTTTTGTCCCTGATGAATACAGTAAACACATGAGCAACATAACAGTTCTTAGCTTGTATGATTTGTAATTTTTTTTTTATCTGTTGCTCCCTCAGTTCAAGGGGTAGGATCCACTTGTCTGAACACAGGCACCTTGTGCAATTTGAGATGTCCTTAAGTATTCAGAGTATCCACTTAAGGCTGCCCAATATTACACAGGACTGATGGGACACCCGTCTCCTTCTGGAACAACAACTACAGGGCCAGGCAGAAGTGCTAGGACATCTCAAATGGCACTGGATGCCTATAATTAGGCAGTTGAATTCCACACAAAGTAGCTGCTCTTGGAACGTTTGTTATCCAAGACTGCATGTAATAGGTATTTCTCTCCAATACCTGTCCAAGAATCCTTGTGAAAGAAATGCTTTTTACTGAAAAGCTATTTCTTCCTTGACACAAATAACTTTCTATTGCTCTTTTTTTATTATTCTACTATATTATTCTAAAGAACATAAATTCTGCGAGTAGAATTAATTGAGGGAATATAAAATACCTGGGTTATTACAATCTCTGGTTGTCCACTTAAATTTACTTATGCTAAAAATCAAAGGACCACTAAGGATAAACACTCTCTTCTCTCAGATAAGCTGACGTTATGATTGTCAGAGTGACCTTTAAACTTCCTAAACCTCGTGTCTGAAAACTCCTCTCCTTTCACCCCAACAAAATGCAAGTTGCAGGAGCTTTGAAATGGACATTGAAGTACTTCTGCTGTTTGTAAGTTACAGACCATAAGGATTTTAAAGATGAGAAAAGAGTTTTTAATGACTCAATTAAATTAATTATTTTTGCTCATCTAAAATAACTTGGAAAGTCCATACTAAAGCTAGAAACTTGCTACAGAAGGGCTGTTTGTGAGGTGCTTTGAGTTAGCCAGCTGTGCTGTGGGAATTCTAGGTCTAGGGTGGCCACTTCTCCAGGTCAAGTCAAAGGGAACAGCCTGAACAGAAATTAGTCTGCAAACACTTTATGGACCAATAGCTTCACCTGGTTAAATAACAAATACGCAATTAGGTCTCTAGGCATATAAACACTTAAAATAGCAGCACCACTTCAGTGTCACTATTGGTATACTAAAGCTATGTATGCTAAATGCTGTTCATTATGGAAATCAGGTTAAATATTAAAAACAGGTCATGTGTTTGTATTCATAAAATAAATGAGCAAAACCCCAAGCATTTCTCTTTAAATGACATATGCCAGAATATTTTTAGCCCATATAAAAGCACTACCTTGGTTTTCATTGTGGAATATACATCCCAGTTAAAAATAATGTTTCACGTAATTAAACAAAAAACAGAAAACAAATATATACATACTTTTTTCATGAGGTACCAAATCACTTTTGTCTTTTGGGATTTTAGGCATCTGATTTGCATAGATATTTTTTACATAAAGTTGCCGATCCTTTTCCTAAGAAGAAATAAACACTATTAAACTTCTAATAAGCATTAAGAATTACTTTTTACTATCTTAATTTTCCCGTGTTGGGAGAAAATTGTCAATGATTTCACTTTGTGCCAGACCATGTGGTGACTTTATAATTTACTTAAATAGGAAACTGTCATTTTCTGTCATGAATCAAATCAAAATTCTCTCTTTTTAAGTCTAAGGACACATATGTACACCTACACAATCTTATCCATAGCACAGTTTTCAGAAGAAGAAATCTTCTCTAATGATTTTTTCCTTTCTTGTTTTTTTTTTTTCAGATTACATAATTTTTGGCTTTGCTTTTTTTTTTCTTTAAATTTATATACCCAGCGTCCTTGCTTACAATGTGCTCAGTTCTATTTACAATTGGTTGCTTGGGAGATGACATAAACTTCAGAAGCACAGTTCTAAAACTTATTTAGCAAGAGTCCTCTTTCCTTACAGTTTTACACTGGTGTTCCTGGGACCATGATTATTCTCATCTTCCAGATGTGTGCAGACAGGAGGAGAACAGATTCTGTCAGGGCAATAGCAAGTGCTGTTCAGGGGGACCATGGCACAGGGCCTGGGAAGAACACTGTACTTTTTTCTTTCCCCAACAGTTCACTGGGCTTTTGCAGCTGGGCAGCCTGGCTGCTGATAAATATCAAGAGGAAGGTTTCTGCACCTGATACATAGGTAAGAGGGACAAACAATGGCCCCCGTACAGAAATGCAAATCTCCATGAATCCTCAGGTGTCGCCTGTTCTGCCCTTCACAAGGTCTGGGAGAACTCCGCAGAACACCTTTCACAGACATTTGATTTCATTGAGAAAGAGAAAGCTCCCTAGTGGGGTCCATGGATGAATCAGTCATTTTATATAGAAATAAAAAAAAATATATATTTTAACTGTGTTACAAACACAGATTACATTATTAAAAAGCCACAAGGGTTTTCATGTCTTCAGGAATATGTACTCTTTTTCTTGTTTACAATTCATATGACATCCCATTCATGGCAGTTTTGTTTCTGTTTCTATGTAGTGTCACTTTTAGGTTTTCCTGTCTGTTTGGTTTACAAGCATTACGGTAAGCATTGAGGACAAATATGTGCAGTTCAAAATATTTGTCTGAAAAACCAAGCTGGAATTTAAACAAACTATTGAGACATTTACTTAAGTCTTTTTGTTAAACTCTACTTTTGCAGATGGCAACATTTGGCTCATTTTGGTTCAAATTATTTTTCTAGATATATGTTTCTGTTTTCAATATACTGATCTAGATCTGTCAAAATGGTAACAAGGCAGTGTGGATCATTTGTGCAAACTGTGATGCATTAACCTCTGTTTTGATAGTTACTGAACTGCTTTGAACTTTTGGCAAATAGACCATACAATAATTCTATCATTTGATATTTTGACTTCTTTGTGGTAGGCCATAGACTCAACCAGGAACAAAAAAAGCAATTACTAAATAATATAAAAGAGGCAAAAAGAATAGGTAATATTAAATACTTGAATTTTCTTGTAGGAAAGACTGATTAAAATCTTCAATACCTTAATTTTTTGGTGAAGAGAGTTAATTTCCATTTGCAAGTTCTTTGTAATTATCCCAGCTTCCACAACTTTTTTGTTTTCATTTGCCAGCTGACGACTAAAGGTCCTATTGTTCGACTTCAGCTGCTTTTCTAGGCTCTTGAAAAAGAAGCATATTTTACTGTATGGATGTACTCAGTATGACTGTTGAAAAATTTGAGTTCTTAAAAGATTTAAAAACCAAGCAACCTAATGTAGTGAAAAGGAAGCTTCTAATAATTATATTCTATTGTAAGCAATGCATGAAATTATGATGAAGTATCTGAAAAATTATTTTAAAAGTGAGCAAAAACTAATTTAAAACCTATTTTTAATTAAAAAAATACATTAGGCATTCAAGCATAAAAAACCAAGGCTGTACATTACCTTTTTGTTGGATTAATGAATAAAATCATCTTTGAGACATGTAAAGACAACACTTCTGTTCACACTGAGATCTATTAACTGAAGCAGCATTAAGGAGGCTTAGTGTAAATGAAAACTGGGTTATTTATTGAGTACTTTATCATCAGAATCCAGTGCCATACACTGAAATTATGGTTATTAAAACTGTAAAGTGGACATCCAACCCTGCATGCTTTATGTAGCTTCTCACTAGGACTTCTGTAAATAGAAAGTTTTCAAAAGAGAGTCTGAATTCAGCTGTTTACATTATCATTTTCTTTCATGCAATAAATGTAATTCAGATCGTGAAATGCATCTCAGATTACCTGGCTCTTTATTTAATTCTATGTATAATATACCCCATAGAAAACAGAAATTGATTACTGGAGAGCAATGGAAATTTCATTCTTCCACTTTTGTATTAAAAAATGTATTCCTGTCTTTCTGTGAAGGGTTCAATAAGAGTACGGAAGCATGAGATAATAAAAGGAGCTGAATTATCTCCTTTTAAACTGCCACCAGGCTTTTACTATAGTTGCATAATAAACCAGCAGTAGAACCAACCCTAAAATCTAGGACACCTGACTACTGCTTAATTCAGCAGCTGCCCTACAGCTAACTACAGTGAGTGACAATAATTAGTGAATTGGAGATGTAGGTAAGTCCATACTGTCCACCAGCACCACCTAAAAACAACGGTGCTAGCTCCAGATAAGCCAGCTTTGGCTGTTCAAGGAAATAGATCATCAGCAGCCTGGTGGTCTCCATGTATGACAAATCCTGTGCTTTGCCAAGGTAAAGCAAAGTCTGTGCTGTTGTGGTTGGATGGCCCAAGCAAGCCAGGGTACCCCATGGTGCTGGCAGGGAGCAGACTAGATGCTTTGCTGAAGATTGCTCTCCAGCTATATGCTATGCTTCTGACCTAACAAGGGTTAAGGCATTCAACTTAATTCCTAAAAGATCTTTATTGTCAAACTTAATCGACTCGTGCATTTCTGCCAGATTTTGAATACTGGAAAGGGGGTACAACCACCATTTTTAGGACTTTACACTCAGGTCCGCACTGGATTAAAAAGAATTTACAATGTTAGAGGATTCTGTCAGAATCTTTACTATGACAAGAAGCAGATAAAATCTTGTCACTATGCTTGCCCAGAAACCTCTTCTATTATTGTTCACAAATATAATGATAGGAACATATTACCTGTATTCTTTTATCATTCACTTCCATTTTTTCTATAAGGGCTGATAATTTGTGATCAAGTTCCTCTCTCTCTGCAAGAGCTTTGTCTTCTGAAAGCATATGTAAGGTCTGCAAAGCATCTTTAGCTTTTTGCAGCTCTGCTTCAACTTTTCTGAGCTTCCTAGCTGTATTTCTCTCATCCTTCTGAGACATCTTCAGGAGTTTTGTTAAAGTTTTCACTTTGTTACAATGATGCACTAAAAGATTCGGCAAGTTACTTTTATCTATTGCTTTCAAGTGTCGACAATGAAGCTGTTTCAAAATGTGGTTTTCTAAGCTTGATGCTTCTAATTTGTGTTGTAAATCAAATATTTCATTCTTCAGCTCTTTAATTTTGTGAAGTTTTGCTGATGATATTTGCTGAGCCACCGCATTTTTTTTCTGGGAAATCATACTACTCTGCAGTCTCAAAACAGAAGAATTCTGATGTGGTATCTTCTCAGTTGTCAATTTTTTTCCTCCTGCATTCAGACCAAAGTAAACTGGAATTGATATATAGCAATCATTTGAGACAGCAAAATCACTGGATGTCTTTACTGCTCACATAAGCTCATATACTGGTCATCCAAGCTACTTAACTATAATGCCCAACATCTATACTAAGACTCCAGTGTTCAAGTATTTCACAGATAAATCCATTAAAGATTTTATACCTCTGTGTGTGCATTTATGTGGCTGCACTGGGCCATAGCTAACTAGGTCTATAGGAGGTCAAAGTTCCCTCCTTTCTCTGAAGACATTTTTATTCAAAACAGCCATCGTGCTCACTGTCCATGAATAAAGGTAACTACACAGGTGGTGTCTTCTGAGGCAAACAGCAATAATACTCTGGGAATAACTTAGTAAAGTATGTTTATGCTAACACATTACTCCAATATCAATGGAAATAAATTTTTGCTCTCTAAATCATGCAGTTCACTAATGTACGCATGACCTAGGGAGTGATGAATCACATTCAACCCATCTAGGAAGATTCCCAGGAGGGAGGACCTACACATTGAATAGGGGGCATGGGAGAAAAAACCCCAACATATTAATCTACAGGTCTGCAAGAGGAGCTCAAAAAACAAGGTGATCACAACAGGACACGGTTAAATTTCTCTGCAGCTAGGATTTCTAACCAGCTTTCTAGAATTTTCAAGGCATCTTTGAATTGAACTACATTTTTAAACCTTACATTTATAGATGACCCCCTTCATACTTTCCTCTCTTAGTATAGAACAGATATGCAGTTGCATACGCTGTTTCTACAGAGCAATTGAAAAAATCTTTATGGGATAGCATTCTAAGTGTATTAATGCCATTTGCCTTTACAGCCAGCATTCTGAATTACTCTAATTTTCCTTTCCTGAAACATAATTAAAATTTGAAAATAGTCAAGGCTGTGAATAGGAATGTGTTCCCCCTTTTTAGGCATATATTAAATTTTACTATAGCTCTCAAGACATTTCAGGCAGTATTTTGCTAGAAGTTTATTATAACAATTTATAGATCACATAACATTTTATGGATAAAATAGGCAAGATCCTAACCAAAAAAACACCAGAGGAAAAGGACAGATCTTTGCAAGTGCTTCTGTTGAATCCAGTAGGCGTCCCACACACAAACTCTTTACAGAAGCAGGCCCCAACCAGAACACCCCATTGAAGATGGGAAACAACATCAAATCAGCGTTAGGAAAAGTAAAGCAGGACACTGCCTGGGGCATCACCATGATAGGGCCTTGATGCTTCTGTGACCTAAGCCAGAATAGTGGAAAGCTATGGAAAGAGTGTTATCTAGGAAGGCAGAGATGCATGGGGTTGAGGTTTTACCTGGACAAGGACTCTTCCCTGCAGCAGCTGCAGCAGCACCTATTGCTCTCTCTCCTTCTCTGCTGGCATCAGCTGCATCAGTCTTCCTCTTCTGCACAGCTTCAGCCCAGCTCTGATCCACCCCTCCCCAGGGCAGGGCCTGAAGTCTGACCTGGGCCTGACACCTATGTGCCTGGTATGCAAGTCAGCAAGTTAGAGGAAAGTACGAAGGGGGTCATCTATACAACTCTGTCTGCCCTTCGCTCTTATTCCTGAAATACTTGATCCCCTCCACTGTCTCAGGATATAAATCAGATGATCTTTGCTCTGATGGCCCTGCTGATAGATGAGAGAAAGCAGGGGCAAGTTGGTAGGATCTTGTTCATATAGAGCGACACAGGCAGAATAGAATATCAAATTCAATGTGATAGCAAAAGGAAAGGATAGAAAGAATCCGAGATTAAGAATCAAAAGGAGGAGAGACTGTGATTTCGACAGGGCAGTTATATTTTTCACAAATGTTTTAAATGGATTACGAAGGACTGTCATGGGGGTTCAAGTAAACAAAGAAGAAATTACAGCACTCAGTTGAGGTCAGACACATTCTCACCCTCTGCAGTGATAAAAATTAAAAGGTGCTGTGAAAAAAACTCACCAGGGGTAAAAACCAAAGCAAACAGAAGGTGTGCAAGCATCACACCTGCATGCTCTCTGTAATACAATTCCACTGCAGGAAGACTACGATACGACCACAAATGTGGTCACACAAATATTGGCAAAATGAGAACAACCATTACATTACTATGTTGTTTTCCCAGTATGGAATGAGAAGGTGTAAAAGAAATGGGAAAATACCTTCATGCAAAAGCTGACAAAAATGCTGTAAAATCTGTACACATCTATACAGGGTGAAAATGTAGGTTACAATTTTGTAGATTTGGTAGATGAAATTTTGAAGCTTAACTGGAAATGGGTCATCAGTTTTACACTCATTTTTTTGATGTGGCATGGTGGGATTTAAGAAAATGTGGGTCTAGATATGAAAACAGAAAAGATTCTTCACTGTTTATATTTACATAAAGGGAATGAATGTATTTAAACTATACAGTCATTCCACTGAAGCACAAACTTGATGTTACATGATGCATCATGACTAAGCTGGCCAAAACATGTTGGTTATCTTTTGGTCAAAAATCACACTTTTGTGCATGCATATAATTTTTGAGTAATCTTCCTCAAGAAAGGCTCTTTGAGATTCATCATGTGATGCATTGTCAAAAGCAGCAATTGCAGGATATGTGGGAGAGCCACTTTCAAGTCCTCAGATTAAAACTGAGGAATAAGGACTGCAAAAGTGCTCCCACATCTCAGGTGATCATCCTGCCTCTTGGGTCACTGAGTATTGAGTAATAACACAATAGGGAATCTCTGTATCTCTTCTCTACCCTTTCTACTGTTGGAAACATGACTTAATAATTTTCTTCACTGAAAAAATGTTTTCATTGTCTTCATATTTACTGGAAAAATGCCAAAGAAAGGGAAGAGCTATATGCTCAAGAGAGTCTCATTTTACCATTAACAGAAAACAAAATACCCTTTTTATCATCCTGGGGGAAGATACGCTGTCCTTTTTTCTTCTTTTCCTTTTTCCTGTTTTTTTTCCTTTTCCTGTATTTTCTTCTCTTCAGTTCCTGTTTTCCCTAAACATTTGCTTCTTCTAGCTGTTTCAGAGCAAGTCACTGACCAAGCCCTCTGAAGAGTTAGCATGAGACTTCACTTCTGTACCCTCTATTTTATCACCTGCAATAATTACCTCTGCTACAGCTGCTGCTTCTGATACTTCTGTGCTTTGGGGAATCTTTAGCATTCCTGCTTTTTGTGCCATGTTCTGCCTTATTCTCTTCTGTCACTAAAATATGGAGGAAACAATCATCTGAGTTCACCGCTCTGTAATGGCAGAAGACTTAAAAGCTGACCTCCATGACCTATTAGGAATCAAAATGTTACTGTTTACAGTTATCATAAACAATACTCAGCACTGTTCAACTATACTAAACGATGCTAAGAATATTAAGTTACCTTTAAAAAAACCCAGTCGCTATTCTTTAACACATTAAAATAACTTTGTGGTCAGTAGCAAGTGGGTAAGTTTGATTCCAGAATGAATCACAATATGAGATATACTAGTTTTTATCTCAGAATTTACGATGATACTGGCATGTATTTTCTAAAGATTTACAAGGTACTACCATTTAAATGTAAATAGATACCATAGTTTCCTGCAATGTATACATTTTCTCCATGATTAATGTAATTTTATAAAAGTGTGACTCTGTTTATTCTCAACACTGACAAAGTGCTTTACAGTATTAAAAAACCCACTTGTTCCAAGTCTCTAGAAACTGGATATTTCTAACCATGTTTCTGTAGTATTTTTAGCTTTCCATTCATGTCATAAAAATATAATTTAGTCTTTTTTTTTTTTTTTTTGTTAATTAGGTCACAAATCAGATCACTAAATTAATTTACATATTATTAAAAAAATAAAAAAAAATCCTAGCTGCCATTATAGGTAGGGGATATAGCAGCACCTAAAGCCACACAGAATAACTGACTTAGTGAAATAGAAGTTTCGTTAAACTTCTGGGATGTTGCTTGTTTTATTTATGTTCCGGTCAGGATTGTTTCCAAAATCAAAAAAGCTTGCTAAAGGCAACCTCACAACATAATAAAAGTGTCTCTGTAGACTTCATAAGAAATACTAGGGAAAATTTCAGTATTTTTTTAATGAAAACAATTTCTTCACAGCCTAACGATACTTAACACATTTGCTTGCTTTTGAAAAGGCTGCAAGACACTTATCCCCATGTCTACACACACTTATAGCTCAGAAAATAGCTCCTGTAATGCACAGTTATTGTCAGAGATGTGGTTCTCTGATGATACGCTGCTCTCACTTTGATCAGGTTCTAAGTAACACTGATGCTTCCTCTGGAATTGTCTTTTCTCAATAGTCCAATTTTCAAACAAAACAAACTCTCCTAATTGTTTGGCTTTTTAAAAAAACATGTATTTATCATGAAATATAGAATGCTGACTAATTTTCTACGTCTTTGTGAACATCTGCTACATCTCAGGTTTTTTCCCTACAGAGGCTACTGGGGAGTAGAAGAGAGGACTTCATATTCCTGCCAGCATTATTTAAACACTGGTTGTGGTAAAAACATATTTCTTGGGATATGGCTCAATCCATTTCATTTTCTTGATAACATATGAAGACTACTTAGACCATAGTTTTATAGATGCAGAATTCTACCCAGCAGTAGAATGAGTTGTATATTTGTGGAGTGGGGGCAAATGGGGCATGGCAATTATGTAAAAGAAATTTGAGGGGAGTTAAAATGATATTTTAGTTTAAATGGATTTTAACATGTAGACATCACTAAAATAAAAAATAAGGTATTTTTAGAACATTCTAACTTCTTTGTTTGGTTTGTGGAAGCATTTTATTTTAAATTAAATTGAATTTCTTAAAGGGAAGAGGGGAATCATATAACTCCCAAAGAAAATTATAAAGTGTAATTTAGGATTGCACAGAATTCTAGGTTGAATCAAAACAGTTTCATTGCTCTTCATTCCCTTATACAAACAATTTTTCCTTGGGGAAGACTGAGGAATGTCCAGGGCACTACTAAACTTGAGCCAGTGCAATAACACCTAAAGTTGAGAAGTTGTATTTTAAGATGAGAATTAGACACAGACCAGCTTGGTACACAGATCTGTATTTCTGTTTAAATTTGCTTTAGCACTAGCAACACTTTCTGGCCAGATTGTCTTTAAATCAAATTAGCTTAAATTAAACATAAAACTACTGCTTTAATTTGTTTTGATGAGAAGTGTGTGCTGAACCTCACAATCCAGCCTCAAGAGCAGATGTTGAGAAGTAAATAAAATGGAAAAGGAGAAGAAAGGACAGAAAAACACAAGGTGAAGGACAAGAATCAGAGAAATGAAATTAAAGATATTGCTACAGAAATGGGAAAAAAAAAAAAAAGCAGTAGCTGAAGGGGGACTGAAATGGACAAACACTAGGAGAATGTATGTTGAAAAAAAGAGATGCAGGAACAAAAATAAATAGGGCCAAATCTATCTATCAAAGATGAAAATACAATTCCAAGCATCCAGAAACTCTAAACTGTTGCAGGGAACATTTAGTTGTAGTCTGTGTGCAAAACCAGAGTAAGTAATCGAAGGGAGAATCCTGGTGGGAGAACAGTTTGAGTTCCCAGACCAACATGGTGCAACAGTCCTGTGGCCTCACAGCTGAGCCCCAGGGGAACCAAGACGCGTGCCAGGACCCATCTGATCACGCAGGAAGGGTGAGGGCTTATCCAGGGACCTCAGATCTGCCTCTGGGTTCCTCCAAAGGCCCCAGACAGCTCCCTGGTTTGGTCCACACAAGCCGGAGCTCCTCCACCATCCCCACAGGTGCAGCGTTCCCCAGAGTGCTGGTGGGGCCCAACTGCCATCTTGCTCTCCACAACCACCTCAGAGTCCACAAAGTCCCACAGCCCCTTCAATACCCTGGCAGCCCCCTCCCACAATGCCTTGATGGTCAGTACACTGCCAGCCAATTCAGCACCTCACAAGCCAGCCCCAGGCCCTGGCAACCGCCTTGAGTCCCTGGCACTCAGCCTGAGGCCAGAGCTGGAGAGCAGCCCCTCACCACTGCGCACCCCCAGGCAGGGGATCACAGGCTCGTACAATGGAAGGGACCTTGAAAGGTCATCTAGTCCAACCTCCCAGCATTGAGCAGGGATGGATGTCTTTAACTGGAGCAGGTTGCTCAGAGGCGGGCCCAGCCTGACCTTGAATGCTTCCAGGGACTGGGCTTCTACCAGCTCTCTGGGCAACCCTCACTGTAAAAAAGGTCTTCCTATCTCTAGCCTAAATCAATGCTCTTAGTTTAAAACCATGACCCCTTGTCCTGTTGCAACAAGCTGTGCTAAAAAGATTGTCCCTTTCTTTCTTATAGACACCTTTTAGCTACTGAAAAGCTGCAATAAGATCTCCCAGGAGTCTTCTCCAGAACTTCAACTCTCTCTCAGCCTTTCTTCCTAGGAGAGGCGCTCCAGCTCTCCGATAATTTTTGTGTCCCTTCCCTGGACTCCCTCCAACAGGTCCAGGTCTTTCCTGTCTTCACCACTCCGGCGCTGGATGAGGTGCTCCAGGTGGGGTCTCACCAGATCCCACCTTCCCCTTTGTCCTCCCAAGAAATCTCCTCCATCCCTCCCCACCTCCGCCCTGCTCCGGCCCCACTGCCCATCCCTGAGCGCCTCGTTCCCTGTCGGCCTCCCGGTCGTCCCCCTTGCCGCAATCCCCCGGGCCCCCGCCGCCATTACCGGCCTCCTCGGGCAGCGGGCGCGTCGCCGTTGCCATGGGGACCGGCAGCTTCCGCGGGGCTTCTTGGGAGCTGTAGTCTCTTCCTCACCCTCTTCCCCCGCCCGGCCCCCTCCCGCCAGAATATGTCCTGCCTCTTTTTTTCTGTCACCCGCCGGGGTCTTCAGGGGAATTTGTCTTTGTGGCGTGGAGGCGTCTCTTGTGGGGTCGTGTCCTGTCATGCTGGGGTCTCATGCGTGCCCTGAGAGCCCACAGGCCAAACACAACAGCCGCCAAACTCATGGTTTGGGTTCACATGGAGGAGTTTTATGTTGAAAAGAAAGGAAAATCCTGTAGGAATGAAAACAGCTGGAGCAGTGTTTTGGTCAAATTATAGAATTCATTGGGTTGGAAGGGACCTCCAAAGTTCATCTAGTCCAACCCCCGCTCCCTGCACTTGAGCAGGGACATCTTTTAACTACATCGGGTTGCTCAGAGCCCCATCCAGCCTGACCCTGAATGTCTCCAGGGATGGGGCCTCCACCACATCCCCGGGCAACCTGTTCCAGTGTCTAACCACCTTCATACTAAAGAACCTCCTCACAATGTCCAATCTAAACCTACCCTTCTCTAGTTTAAAACCATTTCTCCTCATCCTATTGCTACACGTCCTTGAAAACAGCCCCTTTCCACCTTTCTTGTAGGCCCCACTTTTTCTTTGAGGCTGGACACAAGGGAATAGTGACCTAAAGTCCTCACCTGCCAAGCCCTATGCAGGCACAGGCTTTGGGCTGCATCTTGTTTTAATCTGTGAGGTTCAGTGGCCATTTCATGTGAAGTAGAACAGGAGAGAGCGTTAATTGGCAATTTTGTCCCAGTCCTGACCGTGGACATTTGATGGTGCAAATATTTACTGCTTTGAGTATTAATAGTTAGTATTGCTATACTTGCAATGCTAATCAGTATGGTTCAAAGCCAATGACCACTGCATCTTTTGTTTATACTTCTTCAGATCACTGGTAATCAAATAAATTACTCTGGAAATGGTATGCTCCAAATGGCCAGTCATTTCTGTTGAATTTACCAAGCTATACGTGCATACAAAATCTCCTGAGAAACAAGCATTTGTAATAACTTCTGGCAATAATTTATGTTTTTAAAAAAAGGTGGGGCTTTTTTTGTTGCTATTTTACAGGAAAATACTCCAAAAATACCCAACTCTAACAGGCTTTTCTTTTTAGATGTATCTTCTATTGCCTCTCAGAAGAAGAAATGACAGATGGTGAGCCACAGTAAAGAGTCCAATTATCCATGCTATTATTTTTAGTTTTCAGTGAGGTTTTTCAGGATCCCCGTTCCCTGCATGGAATGATGCATTCCAGCTTCACATAACAATTTTCACTGACATAAAACTTATTTTCAAGAGCATTTTTACTATTGTGCATTCAGTCCTACCTAATCAATCATGGAGAGAAAGTATTATATTCCACTGCAAATATTTTCAGGATTTGGCACTGCTATATTCAATCTTAACATTTGAAATGTATGTAAGCACTTTCTGAAGCCAAGGCCAGTTTCACCTCTGACATAGGGTCAGCTTTACTGAGCTCAGTGGCATGCTACTCACAGCAAAAACAATCTTGTCCCTTAAAATGTGAAAGTAACATTATTAAAATACCTCTCAGGTTCAAAGGCCCCCTTAAGCAAATATGTGCAGGCAGCCACTGAGTTGTGACCATCTCTGGGCTAGAAAGCGACAATGAGATGGAAAAAGATAGAATAGTAGAATGAGATATTTTTTACCAAGTATTCTGGACCACCTCAATTTTTTTCTCCACAGTTTCCTTGTGCCCCAGAAATTTTTACTGGTGATGCAAGAAGAAAGAGAAAATGCAAAAATAGGTTCTGGATATAGAATCAGCCAAATCACCCTCCTCAGTGTTAGGAAGTATACTGACATTTATTTCAGAGAAGCCCCTGAGCCCTGCAGTGTGGATGATGATCTGAATTCTTTAAAGCTGAGAGCGTTCGTAACTGAGGCTCACTTCAGTACGGTCTCTGCTATAATTACTTCTGCATCTATGTTCCCCTTGCCCTCCCCTTCCTCCTTTCCTTTTTATAATGTAAAATCTGCAGCTGAAACTCCAAAGCCTTCTTGCTGTGGTCAGGGAGAGGGCACAAGCCCTTATATGCAGGAGATAGCTGTGACAGTGCCCATGCAACACTAAACATTACCCAACAGCTTTGTGATCACCCCCAGCACTACGTTGCCTGCTCCCTGTCCCTTCTCACTTGTCCCTTCCCCCTCTCCCAAATATTTCTCCAGCCCTGTCTCATTGGTGCACTACTCTCCTTTGCCTTTTTTGGACTGCCAGCCTGTCAATCTAATGCAATAAGGCCAGGGGCAGGTGCAAACCCCTTGCTATGGCTCCTCTTACTAACCAATCCTCGACAGGCCCCTTGTCCCAAAATACATAAGAACCAATGATGTGGGAAAACCCGGGACCCCGTGGAGAGGCCAAAGCTGCTGGATTACTGGGGCGGGGGTGGGGGGGAGCAGGAGGCATCCATTTAAAACCTGGGTTAGCCCAGGAGCTGCGGAACGCCTGGATTCCTCTTGGGGCTCTGGTGACTTGGGGATAGCAGGCGTGCTCTGCTGATTCATTTTCATTTCTGTCAACATGGTGATCAAAGTCTTTGTAGCCACATCTTCAGGGTCTACAGCGGTAGGTGTCTCATTTAACATCCTCCTCTTTCTGTGGGGATCAGGTTGGTAAATTAACTGAGAAGATCCCAGGACAACCTGAGTTTGCATGGAGAAAAAAACACTGGATTTCTTCTGGTCTGCATTGCATAACTTGTTCTTGAAATCTGCTCAGGTTGTAGAGAATTCCTATTAATGCAGGCTTGCTTGCATGTGAGATTTTACTACAGGTATAACATTTACATATAAATTATTTGTCATCTAATAGATTTACTTCTGCATGGAAAAGTATATGCAATATTTATTCATTGAAGAAGAAAAAAAAATGGATATTGTCTTCACAAAAGCTAAGGTGGATTGTTTACAGTAGACATTAATGTATTTGGTTTTAAAAGAGACTTTGGGATGCTGCTCCTGCAAGAGGGGAGCTCTGTCTAATAAAGAGCCTGGAGCCAAAGTAAGCTGAACAAAGCTATGCAGAAAATAATTCTTTTTTTCTACCCCCCCCTCCTTTCTTTCTGTAGTGTTTTTTTTTGTTTTGTTTTGTTTTAATTTGTTTGATTGTTTCTTTGTCTGTTTTTTCCTTGTATTTGATTTTTTTTTCCCATATGTCTCTTGAAATGCTATGCTGATGATTTCTAGTATTGAGATCTACTGCTATAGCTGTCAGCAGAGTGTATCAGCTGAAGGGAAGGGCATGTGAATAGTAGGGAGGCTGGAAGTCTGTGGGAGGTGGGAACCGGGAAAGGACTGTTTCCTTTTATATCTAGTTCCCAAATGAGCTCAGATTGCATTTTTTCTTTGGCAGTCACTCACTCCCCGTGACATGGCTAAACAAACTGGCTGGTGCTTGCACATAGCTGTAACTACATCTCTATCTCTCTGATACCAGCTCCATGTCTTTAAGAAGCTTCCAGAGCTGAATAGCTCCAAAAACCAGCCCTGTTCATGGGGTCATCATCTGTAGAAAAGAACCGGGCATCATTCACTAAAATTCTAATTGGAATATGACTGAGGAAATTTTCAGTTCTCTCATCAGCTTGTCTCACCAGCCTGTAGCCAAGCCTGACACTCTAAATTTACTGCTGACATTCTGGCATTCCCTTTTCAACAGGGAACTTCAGATGTCAGGTGAAAAAAAGAAGAGGGGATTGGAAACTTCAAGTTTGGTAATTTGTAATGTAGCTGTTACTGCTCAAGTAGCTTTATAAATTGCCATACACTAGGCACTGGCGGTCTTTTCTCTCTGTTTTGGTATTCATTGATTGACCAAGGAAGAGTCATCCCTACCTCCTTTGCCACTCATCTGTTTCCTGGGGAAAGTTGTGACTGTGAGTGAAATCCCAGGGAGAATAGTCAGTATGTGTGTGTTGGGGTCATCATCATCCTCTGTGCCTCAGGCATGAGCTGTTGCCACTCCAGCGAGAGGATTGGGGCTGTAGTTTAGCAAGGCAGTTGTATGAGTGCTTTGATGAAACATTGACTTTCAGACATCCTTTAGGTGGTTTAAACAAATTGTATCATATACTTAGCACTAGCTGAACCAAGATCTTTCCTCTGCTGTACACATTCCTTCTAAGTCCTCCCAGCTAGCAGCTATAACTAACTCCTTTCCTCTTGAAGTGCAGTGAAGGGCTGTGTGTGCTGCACTGAGCAGTGAGCAAGGCACAAGGTTTACCCAGCCATTTTGGGCTGCTGAGCATCACTACTGTTGTTTATTACTGCTAGGAAAGATAGTGAATACCAGTGAACTGTAATAGATTTTAAGCTTATTAATACTAGTCTCCACTGTCTCTTAGCAGAACCCAAAAGATGTAAATGAGATCCCAGACATATACTGAGAGGAAGGGTATGGCATCTTTACAGGGCAATGTGCCTCTGTGTTTCCTCCTTTCTGATGTGTTGGGTGTTATCTATAGCTGTAGCAATCTCAAAAGGCAGCATGTGTTCAGATTATTGATACATAACTGCAATGCCAAGTAAACACGATGTTTGCATGGGGTACTTTTCCATGTTAAAATGGACGGAAGGTATCCTTTCTGTGAACCTGTCATGAGTTTGGTATATATAAAATAAAGCTTATGCAAGAAGCCAGCACAAACCCCAGTGTACCACTAAAAGCCTATTAAAACCAGATTTTATATCAGCCTTGTACAACTTTTCCTGAGAAGAATTAATGTAATCCCTAAAGGTCTTAAATTGGAAGTCTAAAGTGTCCTGGCAGTACTGTTGCTCTCTTCAACATGTCTGATCTCCATCAAATCCATATTTTTTCATTTGAATAAGACAGACCCAGTCTTCTCTGGTTTAAATCATCTGTGGATCATTGGTAAAGAATGAAAAATGTTTCTATTCTATGTACTACACGGTCACACTACTAATTGCAACTGGTTATCATGTTGATAAATGCTTTCTAGAAGTGAATGCATTGAATGCAGTACATTCTTGTGCTCTGGGTCAGACATTCAAATGGTATATTTCACTGTGGCTCTAGCGGAGATCTGAAGTCTGTATTTTTCCCCTCAATGATTCAGAAATTTATTTTAAATAGCTTCAGCTTTATTACCTTTCTGCTCCAAACTTAGCTGATATTGAACTATTTCATTAAGGCAAGCAGAACTGGAGATACTTATTTATAGGTCTAAAACATACTAAGTGCTTGGCTTGATGAAAGCGGTAAAAAAAAGAGAAAAATTGTTACTAGGCACAGAAGTGTTTAGAAATGGGTAATATCATGCAGGGTTCTAAGGTATGAGAGAAAAGATGTTATAGAGGAAGTCTTCCAAAGTCTCACTTACTACTGGTCATGTTTAAAGCACCTCTGAAATCCTCGCCCTGTATTTTTGGTGACTTTCTATGAAGTTGCCCTCCTTCATATCTGTAGGTGTCAGAAAGGTTGAGGAAAATGTGGACTATTTGAATGATGTTCTCTAAAATAGCAGCATAGAGATTTATCATCCATGACTGTGAAACTAGGCATAAATCTGAGCTCAAATTTCAAATAAATTTTAAGTCAAATCAAATTAGAGGTTAGAGTCTGACAAGTAAGAATGATTGTCAGGAATAAGTTGTCCACGTAGTGTTAGAACCAGAAGCTGCAGCAACTTTGCATACCAACATTAATGTTCCTCTTGCTTTAAGTTGTTGACTATGTACCATTTGCTTCTGCTGTAGGCAGCTGGTCAACATGAATGCTCTGGATTGTGAGGATATAGATGATAATATTTAATTATGCATCAGGTGAAAATAATATTATTTGTAGCTCTTACACTCCAGCTACATAATACTTACTTAAAACAGTTTCTTATTTTAAAGGACTAGCACCTAGGGATGATAGAATTTCAGCTTTGTTAAAAGCAAAAATGGCATTGATGAAATAATATCCTGCTCATCACACTTTCCAGGGGATATATGCCCAAGTAATCTGAATTCTTGCCATGCCATCAGACACAAGTGGGGGCACAAACAAGCTCCTGCAATCTCATCCACTCTGGGAAAACTTTGAGTGTCCCCTGTGTTGTTCCATCCTGGAAGATTTCCCTCTCTCTGCTGTTTGCTGGAGAGATACTTTTGTTTGCCCAGCTACCTAGTGCCAGCCACATCAGAGGCTTGCTTTATGGTTTCATACTACGCGTGTGCCCCAAGTCTTTTGCTCTGCCTAAGACCTAGTAGTTGTAAGCCTTAAGACATCATACTTCTTCTCTATTGTTCATTGTTGTCCCTGTAACAAGAAACATCTTGACTTTTCCTTATGAGGGCACAATTGCATGTAACTTTTTTTTTTTCCCTCAGCATTCACAAAACATTTTCACAAAAGTCTCTCCTAATTTTTGCTTTCAGTCCTGGTGCTGTCTAAGCCTCCTGTGTATTATGAACCTCAAGCTGAAGAAAAATTATTTATCCACATTTAATTCTAAAATTTATAGCTACAGCCATAAGCAAGGGAACATAGAATCTGTAACTCAGTTTCCATTACCTCCTCAGAAGCACTCTTTGTCTGGGGCACTGGCTATTCCAGGAGCCTTATCTACTTCAGTGCCTGTGTCCAAAGAGACAAGCTGACGCTGAATTGCAGCTGACAGCACTTGAGTACAGTGGCTTTCAGAGCATGTGGTGAAACTCTTAGTTCTGGCTTGTGCAGATTTTATTAACCTTTTATACAAACATTATCCTGACACTTCTGCCAATGAAGTGTGCCTCAAGAAATCTTTCTGCTGCCTGAATGTGTTCTGAAAATAACTTTGCAGCCAAATAGCCATTAAGAAAATTACCTATATTTAAAAAGTGAAAATAAGAGTATAAATAAGCACCTTTGAGATCTGTCAACTGCATGGTTTTTGAACACTTTGGATTAGTGTTTCCCTTCAAAGTAATGTACTTTTTTTAGTTCACCATAAACCTCTGTTCTAGTCATCAAAATGTGCAGCATTTTATGTTTGTTATTTTTATAAACCAGAATAGCTGTGTAGATAGATACATCCTTATTTATATAAGAAAAGGAAAATTTATCCTTAATCATGAAAGTTCATTCTTCCAGTATAATAGGCTATTACTCTACTTTAGCTTTTTGGGTTTATAAGATTATAGAAATACATAATCCATGAATTACTTCTCATCTCATTGTCTGTCTCAGACTTATTTACACTAGCTTGGTGTCACTGTAAATTCAGTTGTTCAGGTACCTCTCTTGTGGAAGACGTGGTTTCAAATCATGTAACATCTCGTATGTAAAAATTACCTAGATACATCATTCTAGTGACCATCTAGATAGGACACTACCTTGCTACATGGAGTAGTATCACTGGGAGAAGAGATTCACATCTGGAATATGATAGTAATTTAGCTGTCAGTGACCACCAAAGAGCAGCTTGAGAGAAACTGTACAGATCAGCCCTGCTGGCTTCAAATGCTGCAGTACTTGTAGGCCTAAAATTTGGCCTTGTAGCTCTTAGACAAGTTAGACATGTACAAAATGGGGAAGTTCTGTAAGCGTTGCTTAGGAGTAGCATTCCTTTAGCAGAAAATCTAGTGAGTATTAAACCTTCATAGGTTTGTTATTAGCTTGATGTCTGCATCCTAGGCCTATACAGTACTAGCATCAAAGAGAGTAAGGGCCATGGCTGAATTATAGGTGGCACAGAAGCTGTGTATAACATGCTTTATTTGTATATAATGTGTTCTTCATGGTCCAACTGGAACATTGTTCTGTGATGTCGGAATTATTCAATCACAGGAGTTAGTCTATACTGGATTTTTGCTGAGTTTTCACTCACAGTTAACTATGCTCAGTATTAAAGAGCAGGGACAGATTGAAACATGTGGCTTATGGAAATCTAAATGTTATATGTAATGAGCTGGAAAAAGGAGACTGTTACGTATTGAGGAGAATATGTACATTCTCAGAGCTGTGCTGACTTTGGGCAGGATTAGTTCAGGTGCCTGTACACCACACTCAAAGATACAGGATCAGAGTAGGAGGCTTCCTGCTGAGCCTTGTTTCTGAGATGGAGGTATCACTACTTCCAGGGAGGAAAGAAAGAAGCTGGGGGGGCCTGGGAGAGGGAAGGAAGTAATGGCAGTGCTCTGGGTACTGAGAAGCAGTGTTGAATCTCAGCTTCAAAAAATCTGTGGGCTACTGATTTTCAACCTGAAATACTTGCATTAGTTCTGCTTGTAATAACAATTATTATTAGAAAACAATTTTCTTTTTATAGAAGGAATTTTGTTTTTTCCTCTTTCCTAACCAGATCAAAAAGAAACAGCAAGAAGTAGTGGGCTTTTTAGAGGCTAACAAGATTGACTTTCAGCAAATGGACATAGCAGGTGATGAAGACAATAGGAAATGGATGAGAGAGAATGTCCCAGGTGAAAAAAAGCCTCAAAATGGAATTCCCCTCCCTCCACAGATCTTCAACGAGGAGCGGTACTGTGGGGTAAGAAGCTGTTTGGACATTTAAATACCTTCAGAGAGTCTTTTTTCACAGAAAGTGACTCTTTTCCATTACTAGGAACTGTCAAACAAACTGCTTAAGACAAATTTAGATTCACTTTGAAAGAGCAATTCCTAGAAAACATTTCTTAGGCACAGAAAAGGAACAAAACAAAAGATCATTCATTTTTAAGAGAAAAATACACACAAAGGGAAAACTGACTGGAGAAACTCTGTTTAATGAACCGTAACAGATGATGCCCTGCAGACCCAGAGCCTACGCAGGACCCAGATCTCACTGCATGCCGTGGAACTGGCTGCCTGTGATGAGATCTGTGTTCTTCTCTTGCATTCTACCTCACTCCCAAGTTGCCCTGCTGTAGGGTCTCTGCCTGCACTCTTACTTCAGCTCCTGAAGACCAGAGGCAGTACTGTCTAGGTGATACTATGGCTTCTTCACACAGCATCTCAGGATAACCAAATGTAGACTATGAGGCCAGCTCGGCTTCACTTGGAGTAGTAAATGCTCAGTTACATGGTTAGACAATACTGAGCTGCTCTAGACTGGCAGGGTTCATAGCAAGGCTGATCTGCTATCTCTAGCTGTATTGCACTTTGCTGCCTGGACTTTCAGTTCATTTTGCTTGGCGAGTATTGGTGTTTTGTTTGACACAGTCTCATCTGTGCTGCTAGGAAGTCAAGTAGCTGTCTGAGACACCAGGAGCTGTGAACAGCAATCTTTCTTTTCCATTATATTATACAAATAAATAGGAATTGTATCTGTCTGGAATAGTGCTAGTATGTGGTGTGAATTACTGAAATTATAGTGCTCGTTCAATAAATATCCAATTCTTCATAATAGAAATTGTAATGCTCATCAGATGCTTTTATATTTTCATCTATGGTTGTAACAGGTTATTTCTCTTGAGAGAGTTTGTTCAAATTGATGACAGATAATGCTGTACCAGCCTGAATATTAGGACTGTGAATCAAAAATGTTTTCTGAGACAGTTTTTATTCTTACAGTCTGGATGGAAATACATAGTCTGGAAAGTACTGTGATATGATTGCTGAAATGAACTTGCAAAGTACTCTGAAACGCAGATCACATAGTGAGCCCAGTTTTAAGTTACTCCACAAATCCAGTGTGAACTACCACAAAGGTTGTTTTGAGAGAGAAGGGATTTACATGGCACTAAGTTTTCAGAATTAACTTCAGTGGTCTCAGAGCAAAAGTCGCTAATATGAATAACGGAGTGCAGTTGTTTCCTCATTTTCTCGTGGGAATCTTATAAGAGAACTTTGTAGGTTAGAGTTCATGTGCATTTCAACATCCAGTTTGCACCAATAAAAAGATATACTTTGATATGTCTTTCTCTGGGTGTTGTGGTAACCAATGTCGCAATAAATATTTCTGATATTTCCTGGAGAGATTATATAGTGAATTAAAGAGTAATTGCCTTACAAAATGTTGTAGCTGGTTAGCCTTGCCAGTAACTGATAAATATACAATTTTTGTTCCATGTCTGAAGCTGTTTCAGGAAGCCAAATAATCTACATCTTGAAATAAATTGAAGAATGAGTCATTTGCAAAGACACTTCCGTATGGAAAGTTGTCCACAAAGAAATTGCAGCTACTGATCTAAAAACGAACTCAAATTTACAATTAGTCTAAAAGTCTCCAGAATTCTAATGTACCCATTTCTCAAAGCTCGTAGCTAATGAGCCAGGTGGCTGCAGAACAAAGATTAATTTATAGCTTCATTATGTCCAAATAAATAAGAGAAGGAGATGCATATCAGTACATGAGCCTTACCCTTCTCATCAGAGGAAAGTGCCTAAGGTACACAGTCGAGTGTGAAGTAAGATTATGTGGGCTGTTTGAGAACATGGCCAGGGGCTGTCAGACTGGTGCAAAATTCCTCCAAGTCGCATGATGCCTTTTGTAATATATTTACAACATAAAGCTGGGGATTTGCAGTCTATCTCTCTGCATAACCTGTGCAAGTCCAACAGACGCGTTTTTCTGAAATCCAGAACTGGTTTATGCCATTTAAGGCTTAAATGATATATCTTAACTCTTCCCCTGTGTCCCGCTTCCTTTGGCCTCGACAACTTTATTAAATATAGGGCTGAGAATTGTGAAGGTTTGTCACAGTCGTGGGCTCCAGTCCATTATGCTGAATTCATGAAAGTCGCTTTAAAATATGTTGGGTTTGTTAATAGTCTTCAAGAGCCTCAGCCTCGTGACATTTAGAAACCTTCGAATTTGCAGCCTGCATATATGCAGCCAATTTATACCCATTTCCTAGTATGCCAAAATCACTCATTAGCTTAAACAGCTCTGGTCCAATGTATTTATAAATGAGAATCGTATCCTCTATTATTCTTCACTTTGCTATGCCAAACACACCAAGCTTTTTACACCTCTGTTTCTAGGACATTTGCTTTTTGTCTTTCTCCTTCCTACTGATTTTTGTCCTTCCTCATTCCTGGGTAGTCCTTTGTTTTTAAGTCAAACCTGTTACATTTAATTACTGCTCATTCTCTGTTTGAGAATTAAAAAGCAGAACTTTCTGAGTTCACTCTTTTTTCTCACTTTCCTTCATATCGATTGTCCTGTATGTTTTGTTCTTATTCACACATGTACATGTGTATAAACTTTATCAGTGTGCTGGCCTGGGAACATTGGCCTTGGGATATGAAAATTCAAGATAAAAGATTTCCTCCCTCACCCTGAGAAAGAGGGATTTGGAGAGAGACGTGACAGCCTTCAAATATTTTAAGGGCAAAAAAGGATGTTGTTGGTCTGAGTTCCGTATTGACCCTTCTTTGAGTAAGAGGTTGGACTAGACGGTCTCCTGAGGTGTCTTTCCAGCCAAATTTTCCTGTGATTCTAGGATTTTGTAAAATGTGTTCTGCTCCTCCTGTGTCCACTGGAGGTGGGGTAAGATGTAATGATCAAGAAACGCAATAAAGAAAGTTTAAGTCAGACATCAGAAAAAAATATGTAGTTTACAGGAGATTGTCTCATTATCTCATTAAAGGTCATTATCAATGGACTGGAGAAACACCTATCAGGAATAGCGTAGTGACTCCTGTCTCAGAGAAATGGTCCTTTGAGATCTTCTCCAGTCTTCTCTTCTGCAGTTCAGTGAAATTTTGGGGGTGGGGGTTAGGAAAAAGGGGATACTAGGTACAGGTGAGGAGGCTTCCTTTTTGTGCTTAATGAGCAAGTAAACGCAGTCCTGTTGCTAATCTTATTTTCTGCTAATACGTAAAAGTATCTGCATCTTCTGGATGACCCTGAAGAGCTGCTTCATTTACAAACTTGTATTGTAAGATGCAGGTTTCTTATGGATGCATTTATGAAAATACACTAACTGTGAGCAGCTTTTCTGTGAGGTCAGGATGGCTTAATAGAATCTTATTTTTCTTTCATATCTTTCATATTGCCACTTGAAAAAACAGATTAGAAATGGATTAATTTTTTTATGCCTAGCTATAACACCAATTTAAAATATCCATTCTAATCCATCAGTGTTGGAAATTATGTTCGTATTTGATCTTTTCCTTAAGCTACTTCTTTGCTCATGTCTAGACAGATGTCTGCATCTATGCCACTTTCTAAATATACTGAGCACTTTGTTGCTCTTGTCTTTGCTTTTGATTAACAAAAACCCTAGAAAAATAGGAAAGAAATTAAATGTAAACTTCTAGTTTTCTCTGTAAACTGAAATCCACAGAATAAAATACTTATATATATTTTCTCACAAGAATCTCTGAATTACTAGGTAAGGCTTTTATTTCATACCTCATATAACTTCTAAAGTCAAATATACAGAAATCATAGGGACTTCTGGAGGTCCAGCCTGCTGCTCAAAGCAGGGATAGATTTAAAGTTAATGTAGCATGGGGCTTTGGCCATCTGAGTTTCTAAGGACTCCAAGAGTGGCATTTCCATGCCCTCTCTGTGTGCTGTGACCTGGTGCCATGCCACTTGTGGAGAAGAACTTTCTGCTGATGTCCAATTGGAGTTTGCTGTTTTGCTGTCTGTCATTTCCATGACGGTCATACGAAGGGTGGTAACATAGAATGTATATGCATGTATGCACTCACGTCATAAAGAAAAACTTATGGATTTTTTTTTTTTTTTAATATATTTCACTGTATTTTTTGAAGACTTGTTCCAAAGACAAATGACGCTGCCTAGTCTAGACACTGCCTCTGCCTAGACCACTCATGTCTTCTTATATAGATATAATATTATTGCCTACCTGAAATAAATAGTTACTGCTCAATTTTCTTAATGTCTTCCTTGGGAACACTTATCTTTAGTCGTTCAGTGAATGGAGATGAAAACAAGTCTCCATTAGGAAAGTAAGAGTGCAAATACACAATACAAGACTATCCCATGATCACTATAGTCATCATGCTTTTACCCTGTGCTAAATATATAGTATCTTGTTCCTCACTGTAAGCAAGGTAACTCACCTGTCATTTACTGTGAGATACCACATTTACTGAGGGATGTCATTGTACACTACCAGTTGCCAAGGAGTACATGATATGATAGAAGGTTGTATCCTTTTCTGATAAGGAGTTCATCTGGTCATTCACACATCTTGCTTGTGCCCTCAGGTCTGGTGTCTCTGGATATTTTTAGTAAACTTGCTGTCTGCTGCTTTTCCCCTGGGGAGGAACTAACAAGATGTGTAAAATATGAAGTCCACTTAATGGCTTTTCCTTGTTGTAGTTTTCTCTGTTTCGCAGCTACTGACCTGTTGTGACATAGTTTGCTTAGGCTGTTTTATGTGTATGTGGTATACAGGAGTTTCCTGTGTTTACATGGCCTGTCAAAGGCCTCAACCAAATTCCATCCCTTCAAGTTGCAGAAAATCCTCATATACTTGTTTACTATATTGGTTCTAAGTTTATGGGTTAGACTTCAGACACTGACTTTCATAAATACTTAGGGCAGACCTGGGTTAGATAAGAAGAAGAACCCCACAGCAACATGAAAACAGCAAAGAGATTTTGAGGACAGGGTGGTCTGGAGCAGCAGCAGGTATTGTGACTGGTCAGGGCAAAATGTGCTCTGGGGCTTCCCCCAGACTGGGCAGTCTGCACTGCCAGTAGCTAGGTCTGTGTCAAAGCCAATCTGTCCCTTGGATAAATCAGTGAAATGGACTGTCATTTATCCTGTCTGTTAAGCAATGTTACTTCTTTGAAACTGGACTGGAATATCTTTGATTACAGTCCTGTTGACTTTAAGGTGTCTTCTAAACCATCCACTCCAGCCTTTCCTTAGGATTATCCTTGGCCAATAATTTATTCTCTGTAAATATTGAACCAGTCCAGTAAAACAACTCAGATCCTAACCCAGCTTTACAAACAGGTCTCAAGGATGAGTCAGCACCTTATTATTTACAGGCTTCTATTTTTGGAGTTATTTGGTGTGAGAGGGAGGGTGATAACATGGTCAAGGCAGTTGTCTAGGACTCAACAGACATGTGTTCAGCCCCTTGTCCCTTGACGCAGAGCTGCTGTGTGACTGTGGTCCAGGCACTTATGAACAGAGTTTCTGCTGAGTTCTTAAATACACATTGATTTTAACCTGTGTAACATGTGAGTCATGAATTTCCCTGCAACAAACGAGTGATAGCAGAGCTTCCTTAATTGATAGGATATGTGTACAGGTGAATACAGTAAAGACCATGCAAGTTCTAGATGGTAGAAGAGGAGCCATCCCTTACATCTTTCCATTTATATTAGCACTGAGGAGAAAATGGGCATTTAATGTAATGATTTCTAACTGCAGTTCACATGTGGACAAGGCATTTTGGCTGGTACATATATGTCAGAGGGAACAACATGTTCCTTTGCTAAGTTGTTCTGAAAAGTAACTGGATTTTCTAACCAGACTGCCTTTCTTTAAAATAAACAGTTTCTTTGTTATCATTTCACTTCTGATGTTATATTGACTGTTGTCTTTCATTTGCCATAAAGCTGTCCAGGGTTTTGGGGGCCTATTTTGTGTTCTTACTCACAGCAAGTTTTATTTCAGCATTTAAATGGGAATAGCTTTTCGTTGGTGTGTACAGCTGAGGCACATTAAAATGAGATGCTTAATTTTATCTGATTCTGACATAGATGTGATATAATTAAAGTGTAAGTCTCTGGAGAAATTTGCCTGTTTGTTCATTTTGCCAGCCAGTGTGAAACTCCCTCTATCTGAGTTTTCTTCCTGGGGCTTAGATAATGCAGGTGCTTGTACAAATGCATAGTCATTCTCACCAATATAAGAAAGATGTGCTTGGGCTAGTCTCTTCCTCCTGTACTTTTTGTTTGATTTTTGTTATCAATTCTGTGTTGTTTTTTATTTGTTCATTTTTTTAGGATTTTGAATCCTTTTTCTCTGCTAAAGAAGAAAATATTATTTATTCATTCCTGGGCCTTGCTCCTCCTCCAGGCACAAAGGTATGCACCGTTATCATTCCATGGGGTCCATTTATTTGATTTTAATAAAATATGAAGATAGGCAGTGACTTAGCATGACAAATAAGGTGTAGTGACAAGCATTGTATTTGATGCTGATGCAGCAAAGTGTTGTTAAGGGGAAGAAAGAAGTGTCTGGTTCGGTAAACACTAGAAAATACTTCTCACTTCCCTTCTTTCACAGCAGGCTTGTTACCTTGCCTCCAACTGATGTTTTTTGTTGTTAATGCAAAGCAGTATTTTATCACGTTCGGGTTTTAAAGAATACATGATTTCCTCATGCAATATGTTAGTTAACTGCAAGAAACCTTCACTTCCCCCTGACTGCATCAAACCTTGAGCCAACAGGGATTGTACTGGCCCCCTGCAGAGGGGCTGGGGTGTGAACCCGTTCCATCCTCTATGTGTACACCCAGACTGGCACCATGGGGTTCACTCCCTCTGCCTTGAGGAGGTAAGTTAAAACCTCACCCAGGACTTCACAAAGTCCCTTTGGCAAGTCTAGCCGTTGTTCTCCATCCACTGTATTTTGATGGTAGTCTAATATATTTCTGACAAAAGAAAAAGACATTTCTTTGTGGTTGTTTTTGTGTGTGTCTGTGTGGTTTTGTTTGGTTTGGTTTTCTTCTTCTTTTTATAGAAAGCAATGTATTCTATCTTTAACAGTGTCTTCTTCTAATGAGAAATTTTATAACTGAGAGCATTACATCTCCCTCACCGTGAGATCATGCTGGATGATAATCAAATGTTGCCATCTTTAATGTGGGTGGTTCAACAAAAGAAATTAATCAAGAGAGTGATGAGCCAGAGTGATAGGACAGCTCTGCTGCATTGTGGTGACCTGGCTGAAGAACTGCCCTGGAGCATGAGACCCACTTTGTGGTCCAACTCTGCTGCCATCTGTGTAGCAACTTCGAGTAAAACACTGTTGTAAATATCTCTGGTTTTCTTCTTCTGTAAAAGCCGAGCAAAAAAAGGAGCCCTTATTAAGTGCTTTGGGAGCTACAGATGAAGAGATACCCAGGGAAGAGCCACGGTTGCTATAAATGTCTTTGACACCGAGTCCCTGTGTGATAAGGAGCAAGTGATGCAAACTCTCTGTGTTAGCTGTGCCATCTCTCACCAAGGGAAATAAAAATTACTTGCCCTACCTCACAAGGGTCTTGTGAGAATTCATTTAATTAACATCCACAAAGCCATGAAAGGCTTAAAGAAGTGCAGGTATTATATATTATAATCATTATTAAAGATAAGTGGAGAATCAGTGAGATAAAGAAAATTGCATTTTTCCATCTTCCCACTTCATATATTATCTGCTCCTTCATGCAGGCTTCTGCTAGATAGCATGTCTATGAAGCAAAGGTAAAAAAAAAAATTAAAATTCATTCGTTTCCAGCTGTCAGCAGAGGCTATTACAGTTTCTACTTCATGACAACTTTGTAAATGTTGAAAATAATATATTCGTTACGTTGTGCTGGGCACATTAGTCTTAGTGCCACTAGTACCAAGCAACTGTGGATTATGCTGATTAACTGCTGGATTGCTGGTAATTGCTTCAGTCCAGAAAGTGGAAATAAGTGTGAGTGTTTTTAAAAAATCCATGTAAAAAGTGGATGTATATTTACATTGTCTCACTTTTAGAATCTGTTTCTGAATTTGAGAGACATGTACAAGTGTTTTAGCGTTTATTGCAGAGGTGTTTCTCAGAATCTTCACTGTGTGTCAGTCTGGCTGTGCTTTGTCATACAAATAATGCTGCTGCACTGCTTCTGCTTTCCTTTCATTAGGCTGTCAATTCAACTTTAGCATGAAGTACAGTGGAATAAGGTGTGGAAGAGATGGTGATGATGACATATATGACAGTGTTTCCTACTAATCCCTTCTTAAGTAACTGTGGTGGTCTGTTTTTGTTGTTTTGTGGTTTTTTTTTCACAGGAACATGGTGATAATTTATAAAAGAAGCAAACTATAAAGCATGGAAACACTACAAAACATTAATCTTTTTCTTTCTAGGGATTTTTATCTCACTGAGACATTACACAGATTAATATGAAGCTGATACAGGTTCTATACTCTTGCCTCAGAAGATTCTTTTTTCCTTTTCCATCCATCTTTTGTCTCATGTTGCACAAGCAGTAGAGAAGCTCTTTAATGACTATGATGCTGTTTCAGAGTACAGTCCACTAGGATCCTGACCCAGGACTGTTTTGAATCTGTTTTCTAGAGCAAGCAGAGGACCTTTTGATACTAGCTCAACAAATTATAACTTCACAACAAAATAGTTGTAGTTAATTTCATTACAATGTCAGCCTGCTGAGTGCAAAATACATGTTTCTGTTCTGCAGGTTCTTATTTTTGTAGCCTTGACTTCTCTCTGGGTTAGGTGGCTCTAACCTGTCACCATGCTTACTTGTCCAACCTATCTTACTTGTCAACCTACATTGAACTGTTACTGCTAGGTATTGGAGCTCTGATGGTGCAGAGCCTAATGTGTAAGCTGATGAGCACTTACACAGCAAGTCTAATAAGTTTAGGACACATCAACGTTGTCATCAATGTGCAGATTGACTCTAAGATTCTAAGAAGCTCTGAATACACACAAATATAAAGGACTTCCTTCTTAGCACCCATGCAGGGTAGTCTTTACACATTTATGTATGTATCCTCTTACTTACAAAAGAGCTGTAACTGTTTCAGTAGGAAATGGCAAATCAACCAGAATCAAACTGGAAAACAGGCTGGGAGGCAGCTCCCTACCTAGACACCTATCCCTCCCTGCAGCCAGACTTGTTCTCTCAGACACCCTCTGTTAAGGGTTCTGTCTGGTACCACCATATACAGCCACTTGCTATGTCCATCACTGTGTTTCCAGGTACAATGCAGTGAAGTATTTAGATGCCTGGATGTCATAGGGAGACTTTTGCAGATCCTGGTGGAAAGGTCAAAGCTCTAAATGCTAATTATTTGCATAGGTTACTGTGGGAGTCAGGCAAAGTTCTTCACACTTTTTTTCCTAAATACCAAGTATATTTCTTGGGGATATGGCTTAGTGGTGGACTTGGTAGAGTAGGGTTAATGGTTGGACTCAATGATCTTAAAGGTCTTTTCCAACCTAGACGATTCTATGATTCTGTAAGTACATTTTTATCCTTAAAGGGTGCTATGTGACCATAAAACTCAGTGACATTACAGGAAATCAATACATTCTTTTGGTACTTCAGAAAAGGTCATTTAGCTCACATCATCCTCTCTGTCCTATTGCCTCCTCATCACACTGGTAGTTATGTTTTTTAACATATCATTTAACAGGTTTAGGTAGCACAGTTTTATGTGCTGACACAAGAAGCAGGTATAGTGTTTGTGTTAATAAATTCTTAGTCTAATATGAAATACCTCCTCACTTGAAGGAATACCTGTTTTAGAATACATCTGATGTCTAAATATGATTCATGGAAGTCTAGGATTTAGAGGAGAGCTGCGCTTTATGTCTGAACCAAAGACCACTCAAGTTAGTGATCACTTTATGAATGATCCCATTTAATCCTGGATTAGTGGCATTAACCGTGATGTGCCAATAGTATACATGTGTAATCTGAGTTACAATCAATGTAGTTTTTATGTCTAGGATCAGGTGTGTCAGTCCTAGGGGCCCCCAGAGTTGGGTACACTTCTTTGTAAAGCCCCCATCACTTTTATGCCTAGTCTGAGACTGTTCTCAATATTCTTGAAAATGCTCTGAAATATTGGTAATGTGTGAACAGCTCATTAAAAGCTCCAGCTGCACCACTTGTTTTTTAAAATAGCTCAGGTGAATTGTTTTGTCAATGAGATGCCTATTACTTAAACTAAGATGACACACAGTATGCTGTATTACTACACCCTCTGAGTATTTCAGCAACGTTTGAATGCTTTTTATTTTCAGGGACAATCAGTAGCAAGATCATTTAGGTTTGCGATTGCTCTGTGAACTCAGTGAAACTGATTTGCTTGAGTGGGGTGTCTGTTTTCAAATCTTGCATATACTAAAATCCTTAATCTTAGTATTCTACTATACTCATAATCCTGATATCCCCAAATCCAGAGATACTTGAGCTTTAGTCTTTTAGTTGAAAAAGATTTCTACTAAGACTGCTTTGAATTACAAATTTACAGTATGTGCATTTTATTTAAAGCGAAAATGACCTATCAGCCAGTCTTTATAAATGGTACTTCATTTAAAACTAGCTAAAAAATACATTTTTGTGTTTCTATGGAGAGCTAGTATAACAATGGTATTCCAAACATCACAGTTCTCCATATAATTAACAAGGACTCTGTACGTGTGTGTGCGTGTGTTCTAGCTGATAACATGCTGTTTCTAGAGTTTAGTTCTTCCAGCTAACTTCTTCAGCTCCTTTCACTATTTTTTTTTTGCTTTATGAGTAAGTATATGATTCATCTGAGATAGTTTTACATAATAGATTCATTTTAATTAGAATGCCATCTTCAGCCTTTATGTATTTTATGTATCTGCCAAAAAATGTTGAGTGCATAGTTTTAAAATGAAATGTTAATATACACACTGAAAGTAAGTAACCAATTTAGTTTTCATTAACACTATCCTTTTCAGTTTAGGAATTACTGCCAAGAAAGTATCTGTAAGGAAGTTACCATTTGCTTAAGAAAACAAAGTATTACCAGTGCCGCACAAGAGAATTTCAGCATATGTCTGTGTTAATACATATTTCAATCTTACAATATTTTGTTAGCTTGTGGAGGGGGGAAGCAAAAGATAAATTAAGCCAAACAAATGTCTCTGTAAATCTGTTTTTAATAACAATGCCATCAGCATCAGAGTGCAGTGAGCCCACCATTTTATGAGCATTTGAAACGAGACAGTATTGGCAGGAAAAAAAAAAAAAGTAGTCTTTTCTCCTTCCTCCTTTCTCTGGCTCCTTCTGCTTACTCTGAGCTGCTCAGTCCTCCCCCCAAGCATCCCCCATGTGTTGGCAAAAATATTCATGCAGCTGTGTAACTGACTGTGCAAATTGTGTGAGATAGAAATAATTTTCTTTGTAAAGCTTTCATCTTGATCAGCCTCCTGCTCCAGTTCACTGTGTGGCCCTGGAAAGGGTTTTGCAGCCAGGAGCTCAGGGGCAGTGCAGTGCTGGGAAGGACTGCAGGGAGGTCAGTGCTTGCTCCTGATCTGTTTTTTTTGCTGTTGTTTTTCTCTGCAGAGAGGAAGGAGAACTTATGAGGCTATGTGCCTGCTCTCTTTTCATTGTAAGCTCCTTACATGTGAAACATATTTTCCGTGAGCTAGGAGAAAGTTGCCAAAAGGGTACCAAATGTTACAGGCAGTGAAGTTTCAGGGAAAAGATAAAACCACAGAAGTGTTTTGTCCATCTTCACTCTGCCATGGTATCTGATACCAAATATTCCTAACCTCCTTTCTGTCATTTTTATCCCCATTGAGCAGAGCATCCCATCAGGAGAGCATGTCTTACATTGCACACCACATCATGGGACAAAGATCCCTAAGTCAGCACTCACTGCTTTGGGTCACAGGGATGAGAAAGCAGCTTGTCTTCTATCAAGGACATGCTGCTCTGCCCAAAGCATGTAGGAATTAGGGTGACACAGGACAGGACCTCCCCTGAGCCCAGTTCTCTGTTGCGAGAGTAAACCACACCAGATAACACCTCTCAGAAGCGTCAGAAGTGGTCAGATTCCTTTTAATGAATTAGGTCCTTTGCCTCTGATTCTGTACTAGAAAGCTGTTCCAAAATTTCACATTACTGATGATTAGAATTTATTTTTTTACAGTCGGTTTGTACTCATTTTGTGTCTATCTTTGTGCTCTTCCTTATTCTATCCCTCCCTGATGTTTACTCCAATCTATTTTTAGAGAGCCATCATATCCCCTCATAGCATTACTTTCAATAGATTAAAGTAATGAAGCTTTTTTTGTCACCCTTTCATAAGACAGGCTCTCCACTCCCTCAAATATTCCTGTAGCCCTCCTCTGCACCTGTTCCAGTCTGAATTTCTCTTTCTTGAGCCTGAGTAACTGGAATGGTACAGAGTGATCCAGAGGAGGTTTCACCTTGGCCTTATATAATGACATTAATATTCGTTTTGGGGTCCCCCAGCTATACCTCACCTCATACATCTGAGGATCGCATTTATGACCACTTTTGCTATTGCATCACATTCATGACTTGGTTATTCTGTGATTATTTAAATACATCAATCTTTTTCTTCTTTGATGAGTATAAACTAACAAGCTCCCAAAGTGCAGTAGAAACATCTGTTTCTAATGTCTGTCCCAGAACTACCTGTCCCAAATAATGGGACTTTGCACTTCATGCTATTGCATTTCATCCTATTTCTGTTGTTCCACTTGAGGCCATACAGGTTTCCCATTATCTGACACAGTGTGTGATCCAGTGTGACCTTTCACAGCTACCTAGCTGCAAGTACAATAAAACTTAATATAAAGAGCCTTCTAGGAGGTGCTTGTTCATGGTGCTGGAAAAAATAGATTTGATAGATCGGTGTATGAATTGAGGAACAGTTTTGTGGTGATTCTGAACAAGAAAGTAAAGAGATTATATATGAAATCCTTTATTACTTCTGTTTTTCTTGATGAAGTTTAATTAGAACGCATGCTGGTGAAAGCTAGAATGTGCCATCAGGGTAAGCATTGGTTTCTGTTAAACTTTCCATAGGAAAGTTGGAGAATCTGCTACTCTCTGAAGGGGAAGAAGTGCTTGAATTCTTGTTTTCCCTACACAAACCCCAAGCCTTTACTGGCTGATTGACACGCCAGCAAGAGCTCCTTTCACAGGAAAATGTGCAAAAGGACATATTTTCATTTAAGCAGTGAAACAAAATGAGTTTACAAAAACTGTAAAGTCAGAGAAATTCATTATGTGCCCTGAAGCTAACAATGACTTCTCCTTTGCTGCCAGGAGACTGAAAAGTCTAATGCCACAGATGAAACTGAGGCACACACGGAAAACACGGCAGATGAAGGGACTCATGAAGAGGCTCAGTCTGCTCAGTCACCATCAGAAGATCAACAGGTAATTTTTTCATTTTCATTTTGTGATATGAGGGTTTTACTTTTGTTAAGTGTATGAAACATAAACCCACAGGCCGTACTAGTGTGCCTCTGAGTGGGAAGACTGATTGCAGAGTGATCCTATTTGCCTCTTGGGTACATTTTCTTTGACATCATGGTGGCATGAAACCCAGATAAAACTGCAGGGAACTTGGCTCTGAATCTTGAATAACAACAGTTGTCTCTATTTAAGTTTCCTTTTGCCACTTGTTATCATAAGCTTCTTTTTTTAATGTTCATTTGGAACCAGACTCTAGTTATGAAGAATAATTTAGGAGTAGATATCTGAGTCCTATCTGTGTGGAAAAAATTGCTGCTATCAATCTGCCAACATCTGCATTGCTCATAAATCTAGTTGTTAATGTTTGTTGTCATGTACCAGCATTGACTGCTGTTGCAGCAATCCAGATCTGACAGGGTCTTCTCCAGGCCATGCAGAAACCCATAGGCAGGTGCAGACATTGAGGCTGTTCTTATCCTTTCTGCCTGTATCATGGTCTGATACATTACATGGGCAGATCTCAAACTGCAGTGCTGAAGGAAGAAACTATTTGAGCCATTTCTTGGAAGAAGACATCTGAGTTCCTTCAATCCCCTAGTATAATATCCTGCAGTTAGCCAACATCAGTAAAGTACTCATGTTGAAAGGTAGGTGGACCTCCCAGAAAGGGACCATTCTGTTGTGTGCCCGTTATCTTCCTCGGTGGGGTGTTTATGTTACTGGACACGTTCTAGACCCAGTGGAGACTAAGCAGAAATGGATCCTGTATCTGGAGACAGTGATCCAGCTACTTTATTTCTCCTGCTACTCTGACAGTCTGGCATTTAAGGATGGGTTTATTTTGCTGTTTCAGTGTCAAGTGACTCTCTTCCCAAAGAGGCAGGCCTACTGCTCAATCAAGCGCTTACCCTTGCCGGGGCTTTTGTGGTTTGGGGATCAGACAGTCCCAGTGGAATATCTGTCACAAATGCACCATCTCTTTCACTAAAGGCCCAAACAAAAGTGTTTTGTTTTTTCTCTATCTTGCTGCAAAGTTTTTCCAGAGGAAGCACCTCTCTGTGAGCCTTTCCCCATTACCCTTTTTAACAATGACTGAATCAGTTATTGTTAGTCTAGAAAAGCACCTTTTTACACAGCCTTGTACAAATCTCAGGCACGGGGAAGTCCCATTTAAAATTTCAAAGTGTCAATGAGGAGAGACAGTCCTGAGTGGGAACTGAAATTTCTCCTTAAATTATATCCAAGCACTTTTCATATCTTTATCAATTTCAGTAGGCATGTGAGTGCCATCAAACATCTCTTTCCTTGGCTCTTAAGGGAAGTCCAGCATAAAACTGCAGTGCATTCCCTGGCTGGATTAGGTTACTTGCCATTCTGTCTGGCAGTCCACTCTAATGTTTTTCAAATGAGAACAGAATGCTGGAACATGTCTGCAAATGTGTCAAGCAGCTGTGTATGGGAGGTTTTGTAATGACATAATGCAGTACCACTGCTATACAACAAGCACCTTTCTCCATTTCTCACAGGATGGATTGAAGCTGTAACTGGAAAACATATTCTCCTTTAATTTTACAGGGAGGGGAGTGGCAGAGGAGAGAGTATGAGGCAAGATAGTGTGTTTGAACGGATTGTTCTGTGGTTATGAGGTCATAAAATGTGGTTAGTCTTACAAATTGCACGGTCTTGGCAGTGTTGAAATATTCTTAGAGGGTCTTATATAAGGAAGAGGAAAAGGTTTCCTGAAATTGCCCAACTCTCATACCCACCTGGCAGGTGTATACTAGCTCTTAGGGGAATTAAAAAAGCACTGTTTCTGTTCCCATCTCACTCATTTTTAGAGAGTCACCACTGCAGACCACTGCAAGGTACCACGGGCTTCTGCTGGGAATTAACAAACCCCATTTTTCACCCTCTTCCACCACCCACTTCCCATGTCACCTAGGACAAAACACTTCAGTGCTGTGGCATCTGTCCACCTTGCCACAGTTCATCCTGATTATCACTTTTGTTGGGATGGCATGAAACATTCTGTAGAAATTCTGGTATTCTCATTCACTACAGACAACACACAGAAGATGAGACGAGAAGAATAACTTTGAGGCAGCTACAGTGAGATGAATTCTGCTTTTTGTCTGTCTATCTCATTTTATCCTTTTAAAAGAAAGCTAGAATAACATTTACTTATCTGGTCAGGGTTTTATGAAATTAAATACATTCAAAGACTGTCAGATTGCTGTTGGAGTATCTCCACTGCATGTTCGGTCCCAAAGGATACATGTAGTATCAACACAGTATTTTCAGTATTTCCTTCTCTTCCTTTCTTTCTGCAGCCCAGTACACCTTGCTTTGGCTGCTTGGTCACACTAAATAGGTGTTCTCCATGCGCTTTCCCCACTGATGTCTTTTTTTTTTTTTCTACTAGCTTATTAAGAGCTGGTCTCTATGTATTGAGTTCTGAAAGGGTGACTTTTGTATCAGTGGCACGCTGTTTTTCAGGCACACAGTTGCATCTTTTGAACAGTAGTCAGGTCCCTTCGGAGTATCAATTTATGCTCCTGACAAACTCTCAAATCAAAATGCCATAATTTAAACATTGCAGCTTTATGGTCTACTTCTGAATTAATATACCACTGGGAATTTGATATTGGAATTTTGGCCTTATTTAGCACTCAATTTCAAACTGTCTTAAAAATTACTCTCTCATGTGGGGTGTAACCCAGCCTGCTTTTCTCCAGCGTCTGTGAAGGAGAAATGCCAGTGCTATGGAAAAATTCTAGAAGAGTCTTGGTGAGGTAGAGATATCTTGGTCTCTGTCAATGAACATAAGACAGATCACAAAATAAACTGTGACTCTCTCAATTTTGGAGCTGCAAGGAGGGTCCCAGATTTCAGATGGCTCCTCCAGGGCCTCAATAGCAGAAATGGCAGCTGATGTGAGTACTTGTGAAGTCTACAGCCTTCCCCTAATGCTTCTATTGCCCTTGCTGGGAGATGCAGGAATCCAGATGCTTCAGCTTTTTGTCTCAGGTTGCTATGACCCTGAGGAAACAAGAGACCCCAACCCTCTGAAAAACAAAACTCTTAAGTCAGCAGCTGCCTCCTGGAAGCAACAGGGATAAGGGCATGGTGTGACAGGTTGTTCTTCATACCCTGTTCACTAGACTACGTAGGATTCAGCAGCTCCATACCCTCATTCACATAAGCATCCAGGAAAGCCTGGACCAGGTATTGAAATGGAAAGTTTTGTACACAAATCCAATAGTAAGTAACAGGAACAGATTTCAGCCTGGGTCACGAAGGGGCAGCTGCCCTAGGGTTTCTTTAGATTATGATTTTTTTTTCCACCTCAAACCTCTTTTACTTTCTTTCCCTAATCACTTCATCAAGCTTATCTTCGACTTCTTCCTTAATCTTCTTTACATTCCTAATCCCCACCATCTGATGGAAAAAGTTGAGGAGCCATTTTGTTTGGATATAGTGTCTCTTTTTCTTGCTTTGTCTGTTCCTTTGTTTTTGAGTTTTTTAAGAAAAAGACTGTGACCTCCTATGTATATGGCACACTAGATTTGATGGCAATATTTTTTTTAAATTCATTTTTACTGTCTGATTTTAACTTCAGATTTTAGCTTGGGGGTTAAAATATTCTTTAAATTGTGTCCCAGTTAAATCAGTTTGCAGTACAGATTAGGCTCACTTTGGGGAAGAATTATTTTAGAAATATGTTCAAAAATCATATTATAATGCAAGTCTGTATCCTGTCTTAGCAATTCCCCAGGCCATGTATAAACCCTGGCACTGCAGCTCACTTCCTTATCTCAACTCATTCTATGCAAACTCGTATCAACCACTCATGCTGTCTGCATGGTATTATTCCATTTGCCCTTTCTCTTTGGGATTAACTCTCCTCTCCAATAACCAGCTTTGTATCTAACATTAAATTCTGTTCATTGTACATTTACATATTCTTCTCTTTTATCTGTTTTCTCTTCATCGCTTTTGCTCAATCGACAGTCTAAAATAAGCTTATATTATTTCTTATTCCCCAGCATCGTTGAGCCAAGACATCTGTTCCAGCCTACATCAGTTAACAGAATTGAAAGCCAGATTCTGAGTGATGATATGTAACATAGATAAGACTCTGTATAATTCTGATTTAACTTTCATTTTGCAGACCAGCTAATTACAAAAAGAAAAAAAAGGCCCAACTATACCTGAAAAAGCAAACAAAACCCCAGTTTTAATGCTTTGCATGTCAATGCAGCAGATTTGATTGGAAGTAACTGAGAAAAGGGGAGCTGTATTTAATAATTTTGTAGCCCTCATTCAAAATAAAAGCTTAGTTTAAATATGCTTTGTGAGTTAATCTGGAGGACATTATCTCAAAATAAATCCACTGAATTCCACATGATTTCCCTAAATTCAGTGTTTAATTTTTACTGTGTTTTGCCTGTATGGCCTCTGATATTCTTTCTTTGATCTATCTTTTAAACATTTTCTTTTGTAATCTCTTATGCAGGAAAGCAAAGAAGAACATGCAGCAACAGAGGTATAGTATATTTGGACATTTTGCTTTCATCTTTTGTTTGTGTGCATTTAATTCTTTTTTAGTCTCATTGCTTCATTCAAAAGTTAGTAAATTCTTGTTCATGAAACTAAACATACTAGTATTATATTCTGCTAGAGATGATTATTGGTCATGTTATGGTCTTATTGTTTGGGAAAAAAAGATAGGCCTTTAGTCATTAAAGATTGTAAATGGAAGAGAAATTGTCTTTCACATATTCTTTAATAATATTTGCCAAGGACTCCCAAGACAATTACATCTTTGACAATCTCTAACTGACACCATGCTGATTACATTTTCAGTATTGTGAGTGTGAAAGAGTCATTTTGACAATTTAGGCAATTTGTTCTATAAAGGAAATAATTTCCTTGCCAGAATTTGTAAGACCCAGGTGCAAGTCCTCATACAATTCTTTGCATTACCCAGCACTGCAAGTTTATGCCTTGAATATTTCTTCAATGTTCCCAGTAAAGCTAATTATTACATTATTACATTATGCTATTTTCCACTACAAACTTGAGGACAGGTTCACATCTTCCCACTTCCAAACTGCAATACATGTATATATACATGTATATGCATACACATGCCCCCTGTCAGAGTTACACATCATGGACCTGGCAGCTGAAATGGAGCTCCTGGGACCATGGGCAAAGTGTGGGGGCTACTGGTGAGGCTGAGGAAGGCCATTAAGGTGGGCTAGTGCACCCCAGCATCACTAGCGAATGCTTCAAGCAAGTAAAATAATAAGTATAATATTTTTTCTCTAAAAGGTAATAGACTTGAATTTTGAACTCAGGTTCTTAATATGTGAAAGATGTTGCTTGTCTTTGGGCTTGCCTCACCCTGTTTCAAAGACTGCTAATGAAAGACACCTTTCCTGGGGGAAGATGCCAAAAGAAGCAATATTCCTTTGTCATGAGAACTTCTAATCCAGCTGACCTGTGTGGACATCTGTATTACATTTCTGGTTTTGCAAGGATGATCCCTTAGTACAATGGTTTTCCCTGAGAAGCAATGTTTCACACCAGGAAACTGATTACAAACATGTCCATTCCCAAGCATACATTTAAACAGGTTTTTACTCTGGTGACTCAGGTGTGACTCTTGTACAGAAAGTACATGTCAGAGAAAACCTAAGGTCTGTGCTGCTCATATACTACCTGCTGTCCTGACTGAAAATTAATTATGTATTTGATTGGTTGATTATGCTAGAAAGAAACTCCCGTGTTTTTTGTAGCCTAGGTAGTATACGAAGGTATGACATTTTGAGGTAAATCTTGCTTATGCACACAGAAAGAGTGCCTTTGAGCAAGGGTCTGCTGGAAGGGAAGGAGCAGAGAAGCCCACAGTGAAATTTTCAGTTATTTTTCAGAGGAGGACTACACTTCAAAGCTTCATTTGCTAGTCTCTTAAAAGACAATAAACACAGATTGTTGCCTGTGTTACATAAATTCTAGCTTTCACGTAACTATTTATTTGTCTGATCAAAGCAAAGGGATATTGGCTTTAAATTGTGCCATTTCTCCTATATAAAAGAGGGAAATAAGAGCTTTTGAAACAGAAACAAGGCTGTATTGTCCAACTCTGAATGATTTTTAGATTACTCAGAAGTCTAGTTCCTGTGCCATGAATCTGGATTTGTTTACTGCTCCATGAAAGCATATGATTAAAAAAACTAAACTTTTTGTTATATTTATTTATATTTCATATTCTCATTTTGATTTTGCACATCTATTTACGGCTTAACTATGTACCCTGTTCTAACCTCTCTAAGAAGAGGTTTCTTACATTCCACAACTTGCCTATTAACTCCACTGAGTTAGAGCCCTGGTGTGTTAAGGTCAAAAGCTCTAAATGTTATGTCTCTGTTGTATTTTTTAAGCTCAAATAATAATGCATTTACTACAAACAGAACAGTTGCAAAAGCAGAGTTCTGCATTTCAAGACTGTTTATTTTTCCTTCAATTCCTATATAATAACTACAGCTATTTTCTATAAAAAAGGAAGAAGAAAAGCTAGAAGAGGCAGGAGAAAAGGAAGAAGAGGCAGGAGAAAAGGAAGAAGAGGGAGGAGAAAAGGAAGAAGAAGGAGGAGAAAACCAAGAAGAGGGAGGAGGAAATGAAGAAGAGGGAGAAGAAAAGCAAGAAGAGGGAGAAGAAAAGGAAGAAGTGGAGGAGCAAGAAGAGTCTTAGTACACTTGCCTATGACACATTCTTTCTTGAACAGGTTTTCAGGTAAATGTTAAGATATCCGGCACAGTTTCTGAATGTTCTTTAACATAAACTGGAAAATTTTGTACATATTGTATGCCATGACAAAAATGGAATGTACCAAAACCAAACAAGGTATTATGCATCCGACATGTAATGGTTAGTCAGAACTGATGCTCTTAATGAGTCTGTCAGTTTTCCCCATTTCTGTGGCACCAATGAATCTGACTTTCCTGCATGGCTGTCTCCATGATACCTAATATCCACCAAATACTGCAGACCCTTCGATCCATTCCCCATCATTCTTACAACCTTCACTTCCCTGACAGGCTTCTGATATCTGCTTTAGCCATATTCTTTAGCATCTTTCTATGGTACCCTTTAGCTCTTGGCTGTGTCCTCTATGTATGAACAATGCAAGGAGCATCATGTGGGTGTGTACTGCTTGAGTGGTCAGTGTATATGCACCAAGTGCCCAACTGATGGGCTGAAAGTACACTTAACTGTTGGACAATGCAGTTTCTCTTTCATCTGGGATAAGAATTAGTCCCCCTTCTCTCTTACTTGTATACTGATTTGACTGAATTTTTTGGAGTTTCATGTCTGAAATGAAGGCCTCTCTCAAATGTAGTTGAAATGTAAAAAAAAAACCAAATTAAAAAGTACTGGGGAAGGGAGAGGAGCCTGACCGGAAGGACATTATAAAATTACTTTGATAGTCTTAGATACTAGGCCAAATATGACTTTAAAACCTTAAAACAGGAAGCATCTGGGAGACAGAAATTGTACCTGTATAAATGTGTGAGCATAGAGCATTGTTTAGCTTTTTCAGCATGTGGCTTTAAATCTAATTTTCAGATTTCTTCTTCCTCCTACTGTCTCTTCTATTCTGCATAGAAATAAAGATCAGACAATTACTTACTAGGGAAAACCTGATAACCTACAAGAAAGTTAGAATTTCCATCATGTTTTCCGTTGGGTGGCAGGACTCCCTCCCAGCTGCAGCCACAGAATGTGATATGCTCTTTCTAGAACTATCAGGACTCCCAGCTATCTCTGCCTCTGAGGTAGTTGCCATAGGCTTCACCAATCATTCACTGATGTGAAGACCCAAGACAGAAAATCCATCGCTTCTTTCATGCTGCCTCTCCCAAATATGTGTTCCTCTGTTGCATGGGAATTAATACTGTTTTCCACTGTTCAGACATGTAAAATCACAGAAGAAGTGCTAAGCTCTAATCTAATTTTCCTTATTTTTGTTCAGGAAGCACAGAAGCAGCCCTGCCAAAGAAAATAAAGTCACTCTCTCAAGCAAACCATCACTGCCTTTCATGCCTGTAGACTAATGAACATATAAATACAAAACAGAACAAAGATATCACTCTGTCCTACCTGTGGTCTTTATATATATATTTGGTATTCCAATGGCTTGTTAAATGGGTCTTCTTATATCTGACTGGTGATACTTCAGTTGACTGTTGTATGTTGGAATAGTATTGTCCATGTCACATTTTAGATTGTAAGCTCCTCAGGGCCGGAACCATGTCTTTCTCCATGTTTATATACTGACAAACACATTGCTGCCACTTAGCAGATAACTGCACTCACACAAGTGATGTATTGAGAGAAAAAAATTCAGCACTGAAATCTTCAAAGAGGCTTCCTGTGTACAAGCTATGTAAGTCACTTCTGCCTCAGCTGGCTTTTGAAAATAATTGAGATTTCCATTGTACAGCAGTTTGAATAAATGCATTTTCTGTCATATCTGTTCTTTGCCTGCAAAAGCATTAATTTAACCCTTGCAAGCTGTACTAAGAACTGTGAAGTGAAGTTTTCCCCATCATTATGGTTGTAGATGTTCCTGCTAAAGTTTCCTGTGTTTTGTATAAGACCCCAACCATGGGGATTCACAAGAGATGTCCCAGTCCCTTCTACTGAAGCCTTGTTGGTCTTCATGGATTTCTCCATATGCACTGGGTCAGGGAGGCAGAGAAAATTAATCCATATTCATGCTGTAACTTTTGGTTAGAAGTTCACTGAGGAGGAAGGAGCTTGGATTTCAGTTCCTTGTTCAAATACTTTTAATGAGACTTATAAAATTTGCTTATAGAGGAAGGGAGGGGATGAAAAATGCTTACTACCAAAGTAGCTCGTAGCTTCACAGACAGAACAATCTCCAAAGGAACCACAAGTTAATGCTTAACTTTGATCAAGAAGAGGCTGGCTTTTCAAGTAGAGATCTCCTATACTGTGAGTGCTTGAAGAACAATGACTAAACAAAAAAAGTGGAGAAAAATTGTTTTTGAGATTTCCTGAATGTCCTGAGTGGGTACATTTTTTTTTGTTCAGGATACGTCTGAAGTTGCAGTTGTTAGGAAGGGATGGACGGGGAAGGAATGCTCTCTGTCTGCACTGTTCTTAAACTTGTAGGTGATGCTGAGCTCAGAGCTGGCCGGTCCAGATGAGGGAAGGATCTTGGAGTCCTCACTTATAACTCACCAAAATCATCAGTTCAACATGCAGCAGTGGCCAAGACCCAGGAAAATTCTGGGCACCATCATGAGGACAGCATGACTTCGCTGCCATATAAAGCCTTGCCGAGTTAATATCTTGAGCTCTCTGTGCAGTCTGGTCTCTGCATCTCAGGGAAGATGTAGTGGCGTAAGAAGAGGTACAGAGGCAACAAGAGTTAGAGAGGATGAAACACCTGCTCCATGAGGAAACTGAAAAGACTCTTCAGTTTGGAGAGGAAGTAAAGGCATTTACAAAAATCATAAAGGCAGTGAATGAGATGAAAGCAGAACTGTTAGTCAAAAAACCCTGCAATGAAAATGAGTGCATGCAGTTAGTATACACAACAAAATCAGTAGATCAGTGTAAAAGAGCTAAAAGAGAGTACTTTTCTATATGGTGGGTCAGCAAATTCTGAAATTTGTTGTTATTGAGCTCATTGGGCTCAAGAATGTATTGGGCAGTGTCAGGAACAGGAAGCCTGTAAATGGATACTACAGACACCATATGTCTACCAGTACCCCTAATCCAATGAATCATGGATATTGGGGACTGGAGGCAGAAGAAATTGAAAACAGTGGACTTTCTGTTCCTAAATAGTATGGCCCATTTCCACTTTCAAAGAATGAGTAACAGGTTAGTTGAGCCACTGATATGAACATTTCTTATGTTCCTGCAGGTGATTACTCTTCCTGGGTAAAATGATCCCCATCTTTCCAGCAGCTGAATTGGGGTGCCAGTCATCACTGCAGCAGTTTTGAGCAAAAGGCTGAACTTTTTGTATATGGTAGAAAAAATGTTAATTACTCTAGGAATGCAGTAAATCCAACTCCCTGAGCACGTGTTATGCAACAGCCAACATGTTCATGGTGGCCTTGGTGAATCCCCGGGCTGCCTGAGCTTTGGACAGATGCTGAACCACAGGATCCACTTCCTCCCTGCTGTTGTTCAGAACAAAGAGCCTAAGTGTGTTTGGTACATCAGGCAGGGCCACAGGCTTTGGGTTTGAAACAAAGCCACCACACCTTGTCTATTCAGGTATTACTTACTAAGGCAGAAATATGGCAACCATCTTCTTAAGAGAGTATAATCTATAAAGCCCGCCAGGGAATGTGAGGAATGTTAAGCCTCCCATACAGGAGTGACGCACTCCCTTGGTCTTCAGCTGGTGACTGGAGTTATGCTCAGTGTGTAGTGAAAAAGCAAATGGAATAGTGGATGGTTGTGCTCACAACACGGCTCTTCGGTGCGTTCCTTGGGATAATGCTCTTTAGCACGTGCTGATCATCTTTTCTGCCAGATGATAAAGGAGGTTGTGAGTATGCAAAGGATAAACTGAAAGCTGACTGCTGTTTGGTGATTTTAGCCATAATGTTAATTCTGCTTACATAAGCTTAATACTTTCTGCAGTAATTTAGCATGGCTAGGCAAAGAATTAAGCCTTTTCTAACTATGTCTGAATGAAAATCAGTAGCACAAATATGCGAGCAATTGACTTAAATGCATTTGAAAACATTCTGTCTGCATTTTTATGTCATTTGTATTTTACTGGGAGAAAGCAACTGAAGTCAGTTTAACAGGGCACACCCAGTACATAGCTTTTCACGTGCTTCAGGAAACTGTGGATGCAAAATCATTTTGGTGTACCCCAGTTAAACACTAAACAGCATGACACTTTTTGTGACACTTTGGTATGTAAAATATTTGCCTCTGATGATTCTAGAAACTGCTCGTATACTGAAACAAACTAAAATTAGAAAGCCTTCAAGCTATGCTTCCTACAGATCCATATATGTGATAGGATGATGGCCATTTACACTTTACAACAATTGTCACGTTTAACAGACAGCTGAAGTGTAAAAGAAGTGACTACAAGTATCACAGCAAAGTAACTAAGTAGATAGGGCTAGTCAGTGGTCTGTTTCTAGGAAAACAAATATTAGGAGCTTCATTCTGTTGTTAGTAACAAAGGGTTTGAATAACAGGTCAAGAAGGTAACCTGTCTCTTGCATGAGACTGCTCCTGAGCCAACAAATTGTGTAAGAAGTTTTGTCATAAGGAAATTCTTACAGAAATTCATTGGAGAGAAATGATACTGCTCAGTAATTTCACCAGTACAGAACTAGCCCCCAGTCAGTGTTTCTGGTCACCTTTCCAGTCACCATATCTGTTTACCTGCACCCTCAGTTCTGTTGTTCCTGCCTTGGTGCACCAGAAGGGGACCCCCGGGGAAGGTCAATCTCCTCAATCCCATCAGATGGCTAGGAGAAGTACCCATGGCTGGAAGGGACCCCAAGGAAGCCTTCCTCCCATCTCAGTCACAACTGACTGCAGCCAGTAAGAGCACTGCTTTTAGAGATAGAATAAAAATTATCCTGTTGCTGCTGCAAACAGCTCTGGACAGCAGTGCTTGGTAGTTTCAGCGGACTTGATGGTGGCCCAAGATGAGCAGTCAAGGTCCATTCTCCTCTTTGGACTGGGAGGACTTCATCTTTTCCACTGCAATCATGTGCTGCCTGTCCTGAAAAATCAGCCTTGGAGAGATCCTCACAACAAGGGAGTCCCAGTGAGCACAGGAGATGGCTTCAAGAAAGATATTAGGACACAGCGGAGCCAGGAGTGCACACAAGTCAGGGTGAAGGGAGCTGTCAAATCCAGAGCACCCGTCTCCCAACTGACCACCCATGTGGAGCAATGGCTGTGGAGCTGGTAACAAAGCACAGTGGTTCATGCTCTGTTGACTTTAAGGACAGGAATGGATGCCATTTTTCTGTCAGTTCCAATTTCCAGCTTTGGGTTTGTTTGGGTTTTTTTCTGCCTTCAAGCTTTACAATATTTGAGCAGTAAGGATAGAAGAGAGTTTATATAGTTTTTCTTAATAGTGGTTTAGTGTGCCAGAGGAGTGTTTGTGTGTGAGCTTGTGACAAAATCCACCCCCCAACACTCACCACCAGCTCCTGATGGGGCAGAGCAGAGGCTGCAGGCTCATGGAGCCAGATCAACATGCTGAGCAATGACGAAGCCCGCTATTGCCAGCGTTAGCCTTCCAAATCACATTACCTTGATGAAGTTAGCAGTCCCAGGGCCAGGCAGCACAAAGCACATGAGCTGCACAGCCTCTAATTCCCTTCCCCCCACCATAGGGATCTTTTCTTTCTTTCTTTCTTTCTTTCTTTCTTTCTTTCTTTCTTTCTTTCTTTCTTGCTTTCTTGCTTTCTTGCTTTCTTGCTTTCTTGCTTTCTTGCTTTCTTTCTTGCTTTCTTGCTTTCTTGCTTGCTTTCTTTCTCTCTCTCTTTCTCTCTTTCTCTCTCTCTTTCTCTCTCTTTCTCTCTTTCTCTCTTTCTCTCTCTCTTTCTTTCTTTCTTTCTTTCTTTCTTTCTTTCTTTCTTTCTTTCTTTCTCTCTTTCTCTCTCTCTTTCTCTCTCTCTTTCTCTCTCTTTTTCCCTTTCCTTTCCTTTCCTTTCCTTTCCTTTCCTTTCCTTTCCTTTCCTTTCCTTTCCTTTCCTTTCCTTTCCTTTCCTTTCCTTTCCTTTCCTTCCCTTCCCTTCCCTTCCCTTCCCTTTCCTTTCCTTCTTTTTCCCTTTCCTTTCCTTCTTTTTCCCTTCCCTTCCCTTCCCTTCCCTTCCCTTCCCTTCCCTTCCCTTCCC
>JANVCC010000017.1:7427899-7732976 GCA_025345505.1 Todiramphus chloris collaris | reverse complement strand
CCTTCCCTTCCCTTCCCTTCCCTTCCCTTCCCTTCCCTTCCCTTCCCCTTCCCCTTCCCCTTCCCCTTCCCCTTTCATTCTCTCTCCTGGGCTTACAGCTAATTTAGCAGCAGCATCTCAGGTGTGAAAGCTTGGCAGTAGCTACATGAGGTTTCTTACATGGTCTTGGGTCAAGGAAAGGAAAAGTGAGAAAAGCCAGAAAGAAAATAGGGGCAAAAAATCCCCTTTGGGCCCAGAAGCATCTTTTGGTCATTGCACATGAATGGTTCCCAGCAGTCAACAATGGAGCATAGTGTGTAAGAAGAGCTGTGGCTTTCTGTGTGCTCCAGTACTTTTCCATAAGGATTATAGATAGCATTGCTGGATTTTAATGATGTGGTATGCTGCATTAATATCGGCTACATCCAACTTAAATGGGTCTGATACTGGCATCCATATGCTCCTAATCAGATTCTGATGAAAGCTAGAGGCAGTAAAAGAAAATTATATTCAGCTTCTGGCCAGCCTCGAGCTGGATTCAGTGCAGCTGCCAGTGTGTCCCACTGGGGACAAATGCAGGAGCTGGAGGAATCAGCTCTGGTAGGACCTCAGGGGGTCTGGGCTGCCAAAATCTGGATGGGGAGTCAACCAGCTGTTCTGACCGTGGCAGGCTGGGTGGGGTATTGCCTGGCTATGCCTGGAGGTGGCGAGGATGCTTCTGCCTGACACTCAGCACTGGGAGGGGAGAAAGTGCTAGGGAAGGAGGTGCAGGGTAGATGCCCATGGGCTGGTGGAGGTATGCCCAAGGTAGCAAAGACCTCCAAGAGTGGGTCCTGGGGATTGTGTTTAACCGGCAGTCCCAGCACAGAATGCATATGCTGATGAAGTTTAGCACTGGCAAGGAGCTGAGGTGCGTTGTCAGTGCAGAGAAAAGGATGGTGGCCCAGAAAGAAGCAAAAGATGCAGAAGTACAGAAAAGTGTGATAAAATTTGGTGATAAGAAATACCAGCAACGTGTGCTTTGAGGCAAAAAGCATTTCTGCTACAATGTGGGAGCCTGTCTTCCCAGGATTGGCGCAGGAGGAGAAAGGCTTGTATGAATCGGTTTGTCTCCAAGACATGGGGATCTGTAATGTGATGCAGTGGTGGCAAAGAGAAATGTGATGAGTAGATGCGCTAAGGAGCTATTTTCAGAAGGGAAGAGAATACTGAGTAACGTTGCAAAGCACTGCAGTGGCACCTCCTTTGGGGCACGTACTGTGTAATGTTTGAAACCATGGTCAAAAAGGATAAATTCACACCAAGAAATCAGGGAAAAGCTATGCCAGGTATCAAGGTCTTCTACTGTCCAATTTATGAGAGGAGATGACAGGACCTTGGTTGGTGTAGTCCAGAAAAATTTTCAGATTTCCAAATCTGAAATTCCCCAAAATGGTGAATATTGAAAGGTTTTTTTGTACTTGGGAATGGAGAAAACATAAAGCTGGAGAAGGAGCTTTACTCCAGAGGAAGGGGAGACAATGTCTTTTCAGCAGATGCACATTGCACACAGTGCATTACATGTTATGAAGAACTGCATGAAAAAAAAAGCAAGGAGAGAATATGACTGTACAACAGCATGTTGTGGATAGACAGGATATGCTGCCCAGCATGCTGAGGAACAGGATTGCAGCAGGAATATTTCCAGGATCTGGAAACATCTCTTACCTGAAGAGAGGAAGCAGCTGGTGAGCCAGGTAGTGTTAGGTCCCCTTCACATTGCTGCATGGCTTTTCCCTGTGGTGACACAACTGAGACTTTTCAAGGAAACAGGGAACTTTCCTTAACAAACTGGCTGCTGGTAACAACCAGGGTTTCACTGTTGGGAATCTGCTACCTAAGGATGCCTGTAGTATATTAGAGGTAGCTGAAGAGAGCGAATTCCACCAGTGCTGTATGTCCTCAGAAAAGTATTTTACACTCCGGTTCTTAGTACATTTTTAACCTGTAGTAATCTTTGCTTGACTGTTGCTATTTCTAATGTCAGCATCACCATCTTCTCTCAAGTGACTCATGCTAAAACCACAGGTATTTTGGTGCCTGATGTCTTAAGGGTGCATGTTGAAGTCTTGTCCTCTACTATTCAAACACCCTGAGAGCCTGGCAGACACTTGATCCCCATTAGCGTCAGCCGGTGGGACTAGAAATGTGCACTGAGATAATCCTCTGGGCGGTGACAAAGCCTTTTTGGGTTACAGACAGCCCACCCAATAGTCACCTGCAGAGTGCATCCAAGTCTCAAAAAGCTGGCGGGGGAGTTTATCAGCATGCCATAGATGAAGGTCAGAGACTTCTAAAGAGTGGTCTGCCAGGCTCTATTTTTCATTTCCAAATTAGATGAGAAGCCAATGGCAGAAACTCGGAAAGTGCTTCTCCCTTGCTTGGTGCCATCACCCAGTGGGGTGGCACTTGGGCAGCAAGTCCTGCCCCAGAAGGTGGAGAAGCAGCTCCAGCGGTCATAGCTGTTCTGTACCTTTATCAGCCTTCTGCTTCGAAACAGCAGGTGCCTCTGTGAGTGTAAAGCCATCTTCTGCTCACTAGAAAGAAGCCAATGATATCTGCTGCAAACCAAGGTTTTATACTTATGTTTCTGTATTTTGCTCACGGAGGGGTCGTGGGGGAAGGGGTAATGGGAAGGAAGCTGCCTAGTTCATCACAGGTTTACATTAGGCACTGTTGCAGACATGCACATGGGAGAAAGCAGCCTTGGAAATGCTGGTGCAACACAGCATCAAGAGGTGACTTATCAGATGATTTCACTCTTGAACAGTGACTTGTTCCTTCTGTTTGGTTAAGATTTTGCCAAGAAAAGAGTTTTTTTCAGGATGGGGCTGGGAACTCATGACCACTTGCTTTCAAATAACGCTGCCTGACCCTGAAGGCATCAGGGGAGGGATACACTCACCAAGCCCTCATCAGACACTGACATTGAGGGTGCTCAGTTGTTAATGACTCAAATTGGGCTAATGGAAAATCATTCATCAACTGTGTGTCACACAGTAAACCTCCCTAACCTCAGCAAGACCAGTAAAGATAAAAGTTCAACAAGATTCCGTACTTGTTGACATATTAAATAACCTCACCACACTGGTGTGCCAGTTATGTTGCGATCGAAAATGGCAGGGCACTGGAGCACAAGAGTCCAGCAGAAGAAATTGTCTGCAAATGGCATACCCAAGGGAGAAGGGGGAGGCTTTTGTCTCTCAGTAACATGGCTCACTTGCAGACAAAAAAACCACAGTTGCCTTCTGGACAAAAATAGACTTCAGCAATTCTTTTCCATGAGCTGGCTATACACCTTTGTACAAGTCATTTCCTCAAAGTTTGATTAAAAAAAAAAAAACTGTTTCACAAAAACAACACTCAACAACTTCATCAAATTTTGCCTGAAATTTTGTTAAAAGGAACTTTCTTTCCTTTGTGTGCAGGGGCTCAGGGATGCTGTCTGTTGTGAGACACTGCCAAAAAGGGGACTTCTAACCCCAAAAGAGGTCTGGGGAGGGTTTTACCTTGTGAGATAGTTTGTGCACCCTGCACAGCCAGGACAGTGTGAGGATCAGAGCTGGGGTGTGAGAGCTGCCAAACACTGCCCAATGATGCTTCTGCAGCTCTGTAGTGGAAGAGAACTGTCTGATGGGGGAATTTGGGATTCCCTGAGCCAGTTGTCTGATCTGAGACACCCTTCTGGAGAAGCTGCCCTGCCTTGCCCTGTCCTGCCCTGCCTTGCTGCCTGCCCAACACGCCCACGTAACTCTTTGTGCTTCCAGCCACAAAGTTTAGTCCTACGTTGGTGAATTACTGGATTTGCTGTCATTTCAGTCTGGAGGATAGCGCTACTGATCTGTGTTTGTCATGGTACAATTATTTAGAGATAAATTATCTCTGAAGCTGTTGGTCTGGTACCTGTTGCTGTACCCTGATCCCGTAACTTGATGGGGCTACCCTGAGCCCTTGTTCTGTCTGTCTTGATTTTGCATCTGGCCATAATGCTATGAAAACTTGCTACCTACTGTGTGAATTTTTTTTTGGAGGGGGGCAAGGGAAGTAATAAAGTAGACAGATGGGGTTTTTTTTTGTAAAGGGTAGGCATGGATGGTGAAACAGCTAACTTGCAGAGTCCTGTGGAAAGTGAAAGATGGTCCTAAAAAGTTGCTTCATATGAATGTGCTGTGCTCTGATTGCATCGCAGAGGGTATGGGTTAACTTTCAAAATATAGCAAAAAGGTTTGGCATGTACCTATTTTAAGCTGCTGAGATGTCTATTTTTGAAATGTTCAGTCATTAAAAATCTTTTTAGACACCTAAGAAAGTGCATCAGCTTGGGTTTGCTTTTTTTCTTATCCCAGGTGTCTTTTCTATATTAATGAGTAGTGTGGCTTTATGATTACCTCTAGGAGCACAAGAAATGCAAATCTATCTACTTAGAAATTTGAGGGAGGGTAAAAACACAGACATCTCAGCATAATACTTTTAGTGAGCTAGAGCTACTGCCCTCTCTAATTGCTTAAAGATTTTATGATTTAATATTTGAAGCCCAATACTGACGATTCAGGTATACATTTCTACCAAGCATTCATCATGCACTTGCATTTTATTAGTTTTTACTTTCCCTGCAGTGACTGCACAGACCTCAGGGCATGGAGGCAGCGAGATTGCTGTTGGCACCCCTCAGCAGAAGTGTGGGTCCATCTGCCCTACCACAGCTCTTCCATTCTGTACTGGGTACCAGAAAGGAAGCTGGTGGCAATCCTAGGGCTAGCACATTTTTGATCCTGGGGACCAGAAGGGGAAAATGTAAGTTTGACATACTTGATTATGCTGAAACTTTTAAACAATGTTGGCAGAAGGGATCTGTGCCCTTAGCAGCTGTGTGCAGGTGAATACCCTGGTTGGGCAGAGCAGGGCTTTGTGGAGCTGCATCCTTGAATCAACTGGACAATGATCATTTCCTCAGTAAAATGTTACGGGATAAGTTTTGCTGTGGTGAGATTGAGGACTGCTTCCAGAGAGAAGTATTTTTTCCTTTCTTAATTACAGTTCTGTTCCCTGAATCCCAAAAATCAGGGATCTGATTTAATGGGCAAGAGGAAACAAGGACATTTACATTTATTGCTCATCTATCTTTACTGCGTTTTATGAAAGCTTAATAAGCTTTGAACTTGTGGGCACCCAGTTTTATTAGCCTGACTTATGCAAAATTGCAGCTTGTGGGGATGCTGACACTTCCATGTCTGGGTGCACACAAAACACCCTGATCTGGGGCAGATCATGGTTTCATTCTCTTGGAAAAAGGAGGGTTGAGAGAGGGAATATAAACTAGAGATAAGATAAAATGCTTATGTATGCAAGTTGAAAATACCTGCAAATCTGCAATTAAAAAAAAAAAAAATCCTTTTCATGACTGACATGGTTTAACTGCAGCCAGCAACTAAACACCACAGTGCCCCTCGCTCACATGGCCTTAGTCAACCTGGTGTCCCTCAGCTCCCTAGGGATCACTTTATTAATGTTGACCTTAATGCAGATGCCCACTTGGCACAGTACACTGCAGCCCAGAACTCTTGGGCTCAGGAGATCCAGTAGGGTCAGGAGAGCTGCCTCCCACCAGCCAGGAGAAGGGAGTCACCCCATCTGCTCCACAGCCTGGGTCCTTATCCACGCGTTCCCTTTGTCAGGTGCTGGACAAGCCCTCAAGCAACAAAGGAAAAAGCTGGAAGCTGTCCTTATAGGAGATGTCAAGTGTGAATTAGATACCCAGGAAATCAGAGGGAAGATGGACATCTGGCTACCAGTATTCACTGTCATTCACCTGAAAAAGTATCACCCAGAAACCTAACATGGGAAAAACCCCCTATGCGTTTTTAAAAGTATAAATATTTAAAAGACATTGATGAACATTTGAGCAGACAGTGGCTTTGCTCAATTTACTAAACCACTACAAAAAGTAGAGCAGGGTTGCAGGCAGGTGGCTAGAGGACTGTACAAGGTTTCCCTGAACAAAAAAAGTTTAAAAAGTTATAATTTTATTTCAGATGCTGACATGGCTATGCGTTATAGATCAGTTCCAGGTGTTTAAAGAAATAAATGTTCACTGAACGGACTTTTTTTTTTCTTTTGTGAAAAACATGTTTCAGTTCTTGGAATTCATCTTGAAACCAAGTGGAAACATTTCAAAGAGGGATGATGTCAAAAATTGTTTCTTTTCTGTTGAACTTTTAGGAGACCTTTTTTGAATTTTCAGTCTCTTTGAAGGTAATATTGCATATAAGATTTCCCTTGTGTCCCATTTTATGTGAATGCCATGTCCAACAGCACATTAGCTTTTTTTTTTTTTTTTTCTAGATTCATAGCCTTCTGCTCCTGGAAAAAAAGGTGCTGGAGTCATTCCTGCTGGTGTCACAGTGCCCCAAGTGCTTCTTTAAAAGTCATGGGTGTGAGCTAGTGCTGCAGCCTGTATCAACCATGGTACGCTTATAATGATGAGGCTCTTTTGCCTTCAGCACCATATGAAAAACAGGAGAAAAATATGAAAATTTACATTTGGCTTATTTTTAATTTCTGTTGCATTGTTGCAGTTCTGCTGGCAGGTGGAGTCTCACATAGGCTGGTGAAATCAGGCTGTCCATCATAAGGGTGATGAGCAACCACGGGCTTGAAGCAAAGCCATCTGCTAAGTCACGTTTTACCCACCAGGGTGAGCATTTAAGAACATGCCTGATGTACTAGTGAACTTCAAACTTGTCTAACAACATTATATGCCTTTGCTGCCTCTATGCAGGATTCCACAGGACATGCGCAGGTCAGAGCAGGTAGCTGCTCATGAGATAGGCTCATTTTGCCTCACAGGCTGCCACCAAGGGCTGTGTTTGCAAGACGACCTCCCATTGCTCCCAGTGGTGTGTCTGCCAGACCAGATGCTGACAAGGTGTGCATCTGGGGGCATCATGTTGCCATCCCTTTCCCTGGTCCTCAATGTCCATGTGGAAGTGGCTGCTGGGCTGAGAGATCAAAAATTTGGGTAGGTGGCTCTGGATCTCTCCTTTGCTGATGCTTTGAGGAAAAGCATACTGCAAGCTTTCCAGAAATGATCTGGAAGTGTTTTGGGAACTATTTCCCTTCTGAGAAATACAGGTGTGTCTTTAAAATGTGGAGAAGAAACAAAGAGAGGATGATACAGTACTTTGTTCTTTTAAATTTGGAAGCTTTGGTATACTTGGTTTTAACCCAAATGACCCAAAACTTTCCTGTTGACAGCCCTTGTTTTAAGCCATATTGTAAATATGCTATTTGGATACCTTCCCTTTGGCTTTTGCTCTCTCACCAGCCCCAAACAGGAACATGCTGATAATAAATTAAAAAAAAAACCCAACATATTAAACACAGCAGCTCAGAGGGATCGATTTGTCAGAGTCATAACTAAGTGAGCGGTTTTCTGGCACTCCAATCAAGCTCCATCAAAAATCTTCATCTCAAGCTATGTACCATATAACAGTGCTCAGATCAATCAGCTCTAAGAAAACATTTGCAGGCAGATAAGGCTGGAAGAGAAGGAGTGGGAGTTATATTAAACCTGGTTTTCAATCATTATCTCCCAGGGATTGCATCCTTGTCTGGGTGGCACTGTTCCTTCAGGAGGCAAGGACACATGACCTCTGCCCTGTCTGTAGCACTGCCCCATGGGGAGGCTGCCTCCCAGCAAGGGGTCCCAGGCATTGTCTGCCTCACGCTGATCCTACAGCCAGCATCCCAATGGTTGGCTCCATCCCGCTGACCTGCACAGATCCATGGTGACAGCTGCACATCTTTTGGGCTTTTCATGACTGCCTCACAGGTAGAAAACATCATGGTGCTGGGAAGAGAGAAGAAGAAAGATTGATGTTCAGCATCTAGCCCATGTGATGTGCCTTTCTGCGAGGCTCTGCATTTTTCTGCAGAGTGGATATGCCCTTCAAGCCATCAGACGGCTTCTTGTGCAAGAGAGGAATAACGAGAGGCTGAGGATGGGGCCAGAAGGCAGGTGGTTGAGCCATAACCCTGGTGCAGGATGAAAGCAAGTCCTCTGTGTCTGCCTCATCCGTTCCCTGCCCCTAGGTCAGGCTGTGGAGTTGGTAAGCAGAAACCTCTGCCTGAAGGGAAATGAGGGCATATGAGTGAGGCACATGCTTTACAGCTTTGTGGCCATTGTGGCCCAGGGTCCCACACCCAATTGCTATTGTTTTTTTCTTTTTCTTTTCTGCAAAATGGGGGATAAGGCAAAGAGACACAAACAAATGAAAAGCCTCTGTACTTCCAGTTAATTGTGCAGTGGGCCGGGGCTAATAAAACCTGCTTTCTTTATTCCTGCAGGCCGAAGCCCTGGAGTGTGTGATTTAATTATCACCACTGTTGTAAGGCAGTGCTCAGTACCTGCTGTGAGAGAGGACATTTCTGGGGGACTCAGGGGGTCACCGATTCCTGAGGCAGACGTGGTGACCTCCAGTCGTATCAAGGCCCTGGCCCTTGCAGACTCCCCCCCACAGTGCTGTGCTGAAGGGTCCTTCCAGAAGACATGTGAAGTGCTGCAGGAAGCAAGGATGATTCTGTGCTGTACCTCTCTGATGGCTCTGGTGTTTCGTAGCTTGCACTATTTATTTAAATAAGCCATGTGTCTTAGTTAAAGCCCAAACAGCTAGAATCCCAACCTCCAGATGCTGTACCAGCAGGGATTTGGGAAGGTCCAGCGGCACTTGAAAGAACCAGCAGTACACTTTTATCCATACTACTCTGTTGGATGCTGGTCTCATGCTTGAGGAAGAGGGATTTGGAAATATTGGGAAGAGTTAACTGGACCCAGATCCTGGAAAACAGCCCAGCAATCGGGGGATGTAATCAGCTCAGATCACTCAGCATAGCAAGGGGGATACCGAGGAGCAAGCTGGCTGCTTTATGTAGGTCACATTTGTAGGCCAAACCTTTGAGCCCTGGCCAGCTGTGAGGCCAGCAGGGATGCAGGAGACCAGAGACCCAAACCCGCTTCATCATGGCCAGCAGTGTCGAGTCCATCCTTGGAGGCCAGAATGGGCTGAGAGACACACAGAGAAAGACAGGGTTCATGTTGTACTTGTGGCAGTGAGGTGGCTTCAGCAGCTTTGGGTAGAAACACAGGCGAGTTGGAAAGAGCCCCAGGAGAGAAATGCAGCTCTGTGTTAATGGGGTTTACAGCTAGAGTCCTCATGGCAGCAGCAAGGAAACCACCAGTGACCAAAGCCCCCGCAGAGTGGTCAGCATCAGGCAGCCTCATGCACTGCGTCGACACAGAAGACATGAGGTCCTTGTTTTCACCTGCTCACAATTTAAAATGACTGTGGGGAATTTTTGGGGCAGCTTATTCAAAAGAAACTCAAATGGCAGCTTGATGGTAGTCTGTGTCTGCTGAGGGACAAGGTGACTAACCTGGGCAGGGTGCAAACCCCAACCAAAAAAGCATAGCAAGAAATAAAGCAAACATCTCTACAGTTTGGACAGTTATCTGTTTGGGCAGCTTACCAGTAGAAGCAAAAGGTTTTTGTGTTGTTCACAGTCCCTAAGTCAAGCCAGGGGTCCTTTCTGAAAGACAGTCTGTTGTTCAGCCAAACCCCAACGAGCACAGGTGAGAGCTGCGGGGCAGTGCCTGCTAGTGTGTGCTGGGCAGGAGATGGAGGATGGCTGGAACGGGCAGCCTGCTGGCCGTGGGTCTGTGTGCCCCCAGTGGAACACACACTGCAGAGGGGTGCCTCTAACCCAGGCAAGGCTGCCTTGCTCTCTGCAGGTGCCAGCCATGGTTGGGACAGTGGGTTCATACCAGCTCTGCCCTATACCAGGTACAGCCATCATCCACCCAGCTTTCAGTGCCGACTCTCTGAGGAAGAAACAAACCAGAAGCCTGTTGCTATGAGCACGTTTCTGCTCCTATCCTTAGGAGACCGCGCCGTAAGGTACAGCGTCAGCTCTTCTCAGCAGATGGATTGCTCCAGGCTCCACTAGTAATTAGCACTGGAAATAATAACAACCGGAATGACAAAAGGCTGAGGGTAGATTGGAGATTTTATACATGATGAAATGAAAAGCTGCAGTCCATACATCTCAGGTCTTGTACTGAGGTAGTGCTGCTGTAATTGGTTAAGGAATAAACTTACAGCTTCAGCAGGAGACACTCCTGGATTCACTGAAGTGCTTCACAGTTTGCAATGCCCATTCGTAGCTCTCTACAGGAATAATTAGACTGTAAGAGTTTGGTTTATCTAGCAAAAAAAAATTAGCAATTTACTTTAAAGAAAATCTGAACACTTTACTTCTTACCTCTGAATAAAATTTTATTCACGTATTACTAGCATGCTTTCTTACAAATAAAGGGTAAAAGCTGGCATTAGGCATACATAAACAAAACTACTATTAAGAACATCATTATCATTTGTGAAGATAAATTAAAGAAGCTTTTAATGTCCAATCAACTTTTTTGAGTTGCTCTATTAACATACTTTTTTAATGTCCTTTTTCTGATAAGCTTTATTCATGTATGCAGAGTTAGGGTGTAAATGCCCATGGGCAGCTTAAGACTTTTCCCTCCACATGGAAAACTCTTTGTCAAAGAGTTTTTTGTGTGACTGTTTGGTCTCCAGCATTTTGCTAAGTGGCTTCTTCTTGGGATGTTGTGTGCTACAACTGAGGTTCACAAGCCAGGTGCCATCTGCAGTGAAGAAAAATATAAAGCAACCGAATGAGTGTCACACAGAGTCATACTAACAGTTCACATGCATTTTTTTGAATGGGAGCATTGCCTCCCATAAACTTCCTTTAAAATGCACATAATACTTTTTGTTTTCAGTTGTGAGCAGTAGACTGGTAGTGCTGCTGTTTCTGTAATGCTGAACCGAACCCTGCCAAGAGAGGAAACAATTTCCTCCCTCCCTGACTCCATTCCTGTCCCTGTCCCAGCCTTCTGCATGTGACACCACACACAACTGCACCCAGAAGCAGCTGTAGCCATCAGCATGCTGCAGAAGTGAGTGGAAATGGGATATGAAGACAGGAAAATTCAGCTCCGGTTAGACAAGCATATCTAGGTTTAAAATATATTACTAACTTTACCTACACTCAGCTTAAAACTCCACCACCTGCTGATTCATTGAAGCACAACAAAGAAATGGGTACGGTAGGGTAAGGAGGAAACACAGGACATGGGGTGTGTGCTGGTCAGCAGAAGAAACCCTTCCATGCAGAGCATGTAGCAGAGATGTAGCAGAGCATCGATCAGTGCAGGTGTCAGATGTGTGGAATAGCCCACAACAGTGGCTACTTGCTTACTTTGTTAGCTGCTGATGTTGAGAGGTATTTAAGCCTCGGTCACACAAGTTATTACAGAACTTTACATATTTTGACATAATTGAGCACTATTCCCACCTTCACCCTGGCAGGGCTGCTGTTATAGAGATAAAACTTTGTGTGTAGTGAGGTATCTGGTGTTCCTGGTTTACCAGAAGAGCTTTCAGGGTCTGCCAAAGATAACGGTTTTGCATTGAAAGAGTTATAATACTGTAAATCTGATGGTAGAAACCATTTTGTTTCTACACAAGTAGGTTTTATTGGTAATGATTTTCCTCGTATTAGATTAACCTGCACTGCTATTAATGCCTTTGTAGCATAAACTGTGCCTATTGAAGAGAGGATGCTGTTATTTTAATAAAAGTTCTCCTCCTGACTGAAATAAATCTGTGTAGATTCACTGAAGAAAAATCTTGAAAACTTCTACATGAAAATTGGATTCAATTTTGCATTTAAGTGAATAGCCTTGAAACTTCCAATGCAGTCAGGTAATAAAGCTGCTAAAAAATCACATATCTACACCAAATACTCAGCCTGTAAATCACTTACCCTCTTCAGCTGCAAGTGCTTCTCTGCCTTCCCCCGCAGCTGTCTTATCAGCACATGCATTCAGAGAAACCCAAGGACACAGCTCCAATTCACATTTTTCATAGTGCTGCAAAACAAAATGCAGCAAACCTAAACCCAAAACAAACAATGGCATCTTTTGATGGGTGCTTGCGGTCTGACCTTATCTCTGCTTGCCTTATGCTTGAACAAGCTTGTATGTGGAAATATTAACTGTAACTTAGCAAGGCCACGTCCAACCAACATTACTTGTCAGGGGAGATGATAATATAGAGCCACCAACGCAATCAGTGTTTCAAGCTGCCAGTTTCCTGCTTGAAGAAGGAAGGAGTGATGTGGATGGGGGTGCAGGGGGAGCTGAGTTTAGGAGTGACTCTGGTTTGAAAGGCAGAAATATCCCTTGGTTCAAGCTGAGTATCCTGCTCTGTGAGCCCCACCTCCTCCTCAACCAGCTGAGCAGCATCCACGCTCTCTTTTTTTAATTTGATTTAGCCTCTTTTGATGACTAAGAGGACAGGAAGATTAAGTATATAATTTTCATTTGATGTGACAGGTTAAAGCTATGTGCATTTAGAAAGGTTAAAGCTATGTGCATTTAGAGAAGGCTTGGATTATTTTAGTTAGGTTACAATGTTCATTTAGGCCCTGATTCACTCTTTAAGGACTGACTTCATGTAGACATATGTTGCCTTAAATTTACTCCTAATGAAATATCGACATATGTTTACCTTACTCTGCTTAAACACTGCTAGTGTAGAGATGGGCTTACACAACAAGTGCAATCCTGAATCAGAGGTATAGAGGAGTAGATCTACTGGTTGTTGTTGTTTTTCCAGCACAAAAGATAGATATTTCAGAGTTTATTTTTCTCCCTCTCATGCCCCTCCCGCCGTTACCCTGTGTAATCTCCGAGTGCAATGTGTGCTTTGCAGTGTGCAGTCCTGCCAGAGACCAAATGCCCTAAAGTCTCCCTGGCTTTACTGACAGCTGGGCAGGCTAAGACCTGTGGAGAAGCAAACTGCTAAAACTCACAGAGCAAGCTGAGAGCAGTAACCTTCCACTGGCATGGCTGAAGGGAATGGAAACAGGTTTTATACGAAGCGGCAATGCATTCCCATGCCCGTGTGCTCCTTGGCTAGGGCTGCCCTGAGGGCAGTCAGTGAGCAATGCCATGTTCAGCAGCTGTGTGGGCAGAAGCGTAAGCCCCAGCCCTTCCTTGGTTTCCCATTTGCCTTGGGAAAATGTCCCATGTCTAGGTGGAGGGCAAGAAATTTGCTTGTAGAAGCTTTTGTGCATTCAGTATCTCTTGGACTTTGTAGGTCAAACTGAGACAAAAAAAAAAAGCATTAGCAGTTTCTCAAAACTAAAGGAAAGGGGTTTTTTTTAGGAACTCAGAGCACAAAAGAGATAGTCATGCATGCAGAGGATGGCACAGACATCCCAGGTGCCTTAACTAATTCTTCTTCTTTAGAGGAAACAAAAGCTACCTGGGTTTGGTTGTTTTTTTTTTTTAAAAGACAAACCAACAACCATGCTTTTCAGAGAGGTCCTCTCTGCAGCAGATCTGGAAATGGAACAGAACCTACCCTTACTTGCATTTTTCCTGCAACATAGAACAAGCAATCAGCATTTTGTATGTCTCCTTCACTACATCTATCCATCTCCAGCCTTGGAGTGAAGGGGGAGGAGAAAGGGAGCTGCCAGCAGCCTGTAGTGATTGATTTGTCTCTTGTTTTTTATGCTGCACTAGAACAACCTTCTTTAAAAATGACAATGACAAATCAAAGAGAGTATTTCTTGCTAGAAATCCAAACTCCCCTCATTGATAGTGGGTATATTGTTATTAAATGGGCTTCTTTATCCACATTATTTATTTGGAAGTATTCTTTTCTGCTTGAGCCTGCAGCCCTTAGGAAGCCCTGAAGCCATTTGCTTCAATAATTGTTGTCATGTGAAACTGTCATTGTTTGTTATCACTGGGGGATGGCTTGCATATATACAAAGATAAAAATGCTGCACTTCTCTGCTTGCACTATGAAGTACTGGAAACGCCCCTAAAAAGGGATCGGACATCTAGCTTGGACTCAGACCAGCTCTAAAGCAAAGGCTTGACTATGCCCGGGGCTAAGCACTGTCCTGAACCTGAGCTGATGCCCAAAAAGACAAGTGTCAGGGGTCGAACAAACACAGGGATCCGAGGAGAAGGGTGATGAAGTGGTTGGGCAGAGAGTGGAGATTGAGGAGTGGGAGACGGCTGCTGCCACCCCACCGATGCTGCTGCTGAGGGGGTGCGTGCAGGGTGATGTTTGCTCCCCTTTGCCCTTTTCACCAGGTTGTCACTCCTCATCAGGGAAAATCCTGTCATTCCGACGGTGCCTCAGTGCATCCTTTTTGGCAGAGGGAGATTTCTCTCCCACTGTGCAAATCAAGGCAGTATCGCTCGTAATTGGGAGCGTGGAGCCGAACTTTCCCAGCACTGGGAAGGGCTGACTGCTCTGACACGATTTCCAGCTCCGTGAGCACCGCTCCTGCGCCTGGAAGGCCATTGCCTCCCCCCCCCCCCCCACCAAAATATCTAAAATGAAAACATTTGCAGGCAGTTTCTAACTTTCCTTTCCCTGCCGAAGGACCCGCAGCAGTACAATCGGTCTGTTACCTACAGAAGGGAGGGAGGGAGGAAGGGAGGGAGGAGGGAGAGAGAGAAGAGAAAGGCGGGGAGCTCAGGTTACCGCTGCCGTATCGCTGCCTTCCCTCGTTTCTCGCTCGGGAGACGCCGGCGAACATGCACTGCCCGGCTTGGGATGGTTGGGCTGCAGGGGGATCGGAGGAGACTTCACCAACTGTGACCGGTACCCCTCGGTAGGAAGAGCAGCCCGCCCGCCCGCCGCGGCTCCCGGGCAACGCGGCTGGAGCCGCCGGAGGATGCGCTGCAGGCGTCTGAGGTGAGGAGCTGCCCGTTTCTCTCGGTAACTCCGACTGCAGGTATGACCGTGGGCATGGGGAGTCCCTTCGCCTACGGACGCGCCCTTGGACCCAGGGAACCGACTTCCCAAAACTCGCCAACCTCCGCGGGTGAGGAACAAGCGTAGCGAGGGCAGCAGGTGTGGACCCCCCCTCCCCGCCCTTGGAAGACTGGGATCAAAGTCCAAAGCTCCCTGTCAGAGAAGTGGCACGGGGCAGCACGCGGCCCCACGGCACGCTGAGTTTGGCCAAGGGCTCTGGACTACGACGCCCATCCTCTGGTAAAACAGGCTACGGGGGGCATCACACTAATGGGTGTGAGGGGGTCGACTGATTTGATGGTAAGAAGGTAGTAATAAGTAATCTTGTTTGCCAGTGGGTTCAGTGTGTATTTTAACACTGGGAGATGTTTTGACAGCCTGTGAGCCTGTCCCGAAATACCAGGCCAGGATCAGTTAGGACAGATATAGGGCAACGCTTCCTCACTGTTGTGTGTGTTTGCTAAGACCTTGGATAAAATGCTTAAGAAGACCCATAAAGTACAGGTAAGAAATTAAAGAAGCAGCCACTGGGCCTGATCCTACAAACATTACTGTGTATAATCAGCACTTTTAAAGCCAAGTAGTTATTTACAAAGGATTTACCAGCATGAGGGCCCCACAGTGGAATTTCTGTTCCTCTGCTTTCTGGCTTAGCCCTGCTAATCAAGAGAGGAGCTGGACATTGTCCGTCCCTACTGTAAGGCACAGGGCTGGGGTAGTGAGGGAAGCCTGAGTGGCTGCTCCTGAGTCTTCTCTGCTCTGTGTGGAAAATATATGATGCCCAGGAACATTACCTTCCAAAAGTAACAGACTTTAATAGACATGCAAATGTAAATACTTATCTGACTGTTGCATTGATGGGGGAAGAATAAAGCTCCAGACACAAAACAGCAACTGTGCAAAGAGGTAGCATGAAATGAAAGGGTACAGAATGACCGAGCACTGGGTGTACCTGCTCCTTCCTGCAAATTCTTCCCCAGCTTAAAACAAGGGGAAAACCCATCTGAAAGGTAACATCCTGACAAGTCCTCATCCTACATTGATATTGGCTGGACAGAGCAGCGCTCTGTTTATAAAAGATCTAAGAGTGACATGGGAATGTCTTTATTGGTAATTGTTCCTGGTTTGAACATTTTTTTATATAATCGGCTTAGCTCTCTCTTCTCTGCAGTGCTCTTTTACTTCGTACTTCATGTATCTTGAGACTGCTTACGAGGGAGAAGAGCAAGACCCTCATCATGTCCGAAATACCTTTTTCAGGTTTATTTTTCTTTTTATTAAGGTGAACCAAATCTGAAGTGTAGCACTACCTGAGGGTGCAAAGGAAGGTGCAGCAATTAGTTTGTTTTGCGGGACATAGACACATACACACAATTTTTGAAGAACAGTGCTTCTATAGCTCAGAGAACCAGGCTTCTGGAGTCCTAGCATTGACAGCAAGAACTTAGAGAAGAATTTTTATCACTGTTTTATTTGTTTATGAAGGTAAGAGGGTGGTTGTGAGTTGAAGTCTGTTCCTGTTTAGCACAACAAACTGCATGGTTTATAGTTTTATGAGTTTATGGTTGCTCTGATTCTTCTGACTGTGGACTATCGATTATCTTTGTTGAGATCTGGAGACTGGAATAAAGCACATTAAATAGTAATTGTAGTAAAATTGCTGATTTGTGAGGCAACTCTTAAAAAAGTTAAATATGCTCATTAGCATCAGTGATAAGTGGGAGATGAGGGTATTGTAGGAATAGAGGGAGCGTTAGAAGTCTAAGTGAATTTATTAGTGTTGAGAAACTCAGAGATGTTTGCTATACAGTGGATGAAGGGAAGACACAGACTTAAAGATAAGACTTTTAGGCTGCGTATTTGGAAAAAAAAATTACTGTCAAGATGAGAAAAGGTCCTTCTGGGAGATCAAGAAGGGAGCATCCCAGAGGCGCTACTGTTTTCTCTGCTTGTGAGAGAGAATGCCTCCTTGCTCATTGCCTGCCAGCTGTGTTCAGATCACACAAAGTGGGGAAGTGGATTGAGTCAAAACTGCCTGAATATGGTCCTGAAAAGGCCAAAAAGCACCTGTACCAGAGGCTGGATTCAAACGGCTGTCCTGTACAGTTTCTCTGCATTGATAGTCTGAACTTTGCAGCAGGATGCCTAACAGCCCACAGAGAGATCTCCACTGTAACATCTTTCTCTTTCCTGGAAAAGAGTTCTTGCCTTTTACTAAATAACCAAGCTGACATTTTGGTGGGGTTTTTTTAGGGCTAGGATTCATTAAGAGAATTTTGCAGGCAGCTTTGGAAAGCAAAATAATATTTTAAAATAGAAGTAAGCTTTCTTGGCTTAGCTAAATTCCCTGGAAACACATTTCTTTTTGACTCTTCAGGTGCAGCATTTCTTTCCTGTGACATTATGGGAGCAGCTCCACCTCCTGACAAACTTTTTGCTGTTTTTGAGAGCAAAACTGTATTTTGGTCTGAGAATGCTTTCAGCTTTTTCAAATGTATGTCATCAGCAAGTGGTCATGATTAGGTGGATGACATCAAGATGCATCAAGAGCTAAAGGCTCTTGATTATTCTTTCTTAATAAAGAGGAAGACGCAGCCTCTTATTCTGAAGATCTCTGTGTCACAAGTGCCTTCCCTGTGTAAGAATATGCCCACCAGGATCTTAATTCTCTTTTAGACATCGGCTGCCTGAGTAGTCTCAGAGGCAGAACACAGAGGTCATGTGGACTTCTGGCCTGGACCTCTGCAACCATTTTAGTAATAGAAATCCCCACACCCGTGGTGAGGCTTCTGTATCTGTACTAGAAAGACTGTTTTCAAGTGGATGAGATCCAGAAATGTTTGTTCTTTTCCTTGTAATAATAAAGATGCACCTGTTCAAGGGGAGAATGTCTCATGCAAAACTTCTATGCCTGTGCATTGCCTCTGAGACAGCTCCCGTGTTAAGGTTATGTTTATATGCATATGCTGGCACTGCAGTTAACCACTAGCACATTACCCTCTGTAGAACAGAAAACAGGATTTGGAGGATGAAATAAATGGTGGAAATCTTTCTTTGGAGAGAGAAGGTTAAGGAGTTACCATGGATCAGGTGGCTCTTTTGAAACTGCCTAGGGCATGGAGGTGAAACTTTGAGGGACTGGTATTCAGTTACTGAATTTTAACCAATTTATACTTTAAAGTCCCTTCTTTTTTTGGGTCATGCTTTTTCTTTGATTGCTGAGGAAAAAAAATTTCTTTGCTTATTATAACAATACCAGTGTTTAAGCTTTTGTTGGTCATGCTGCCAAAACCAATACAGTTGCATGCATATATCTGTATACATCTGTATTATGTATATAAGCATGGCATTTCCTTGAGATTAATCTAGAATTTAACATATCACTCTACTATGTTTTTTCCCTCTAGAACTATTAAATTCAAAACACAACTTGTTTCTACTGTTCATCTTTTTTTTTGTTTGTTTGTTTATTTTTTTTAATTTTCCTATTAAAACCCAAAATGGTAAATAAAACTAGCCCAGCCTCCTACAAAGAAGATTCAACCTGCTATTAAAGTTACAGGGTCAATCAACTAAATGGGCATTAGTAACATAATGACAGAGCATAAGCCAGGCAACATCGTAGGATTTGCAAAACAGTAACAGTAATGCCCCTTTTCTATCCTTGTCTAATTGATCGCTTAGGGCTTGGAGGTGGGGACTTGTGCGTGGGTCAGTGATTGCTCCTTGGCTGTAAAACATTGTGGCCTTTCTGGAGAGCCAAAGGCTTATTTTAAGCATCAAAAGAACCCACCCCTCAGAGCCCCTCTCCACATGCACACCCCATCGTAGCAGGCTGAGGGTAGCACAGAGGTGCCTCAGGAGGAGCTGGGAAAGCTAATTCCCCCCAGCAGCATTGAAAACAAAAAAGACAAATAAATCAGAGAGAAAAAAAACCCACAAAAAACCAAAAAAACAAAACCCCAAAAACAAAACAAAAAAAACAAAAGAAAGGAGTTGGGGGGGAAAGAAAGGACAAAAAAAAAAAAAAGGAGAGGATTTGGCTGTAAATAAAGTGCCTGCCAACTCAGTGCTCAAATGTTAGAAACTAGCATGCATGAACCAGAGGAACAACATCTTTTTTGTCTCACTGACAAGGATACACAATCCTGATAGCAGAGACTGGTGAGAGGTAGCAGAGGGAAAAAGGTTTTCCATGGTCTGACAGTAAGGGTGGCAGAAAAAGTTTTTTCCTTCTCCTGTACCCTTTTCAGGTTTCCATCTTTCTTTCCTGCCAGTCTTGATATTTGGTTTGGGCAAGGACATTGTTAATACCCCTTGCCATAAAAACCTCCCTCTGAAAAGTTGTTTTAAAGTGCCAGGAAGGAGACATTTAGCCTCATCAACTCAGTGGATGTTCACATGCGGTGCTTTTGGTTGGAAGTGGCACCACTGGCTTGGGAGGTTCCATGGGATGCTGCCACCAAGCACATGAGGCAGGAGGAGCCAGCCAGTGCTCCCAGGGAATGAGGCAGAACTGTCTGTCCCTGTGAGACTCTTTATTTTGAGTAGAATATCACCATCACTGTTTTTGGTAGCCCTGCATGGGACCTGAATGGGCTCTGCTGACCCTGATGAGGTCTGGTAGGCACCCAGCAGTGTCCTGTTACAGGAGTGGGGGGAATAGCCGAAACCTGCTGGGCCAGAGGCACCTGGTCACCCCTCACTCCCTCCCTCCTGAGCTTGATCTAAGGGAGAAACCCAGCTAGCTATCCTCATGTCTCCCTGTGCCTTACCAGGGACATCACCTTTGAGAGCTCCAAGCTTGCCTCTGCTCCTCTGAACTGCTTACATTTAGGAAAAAAATAAATGTTCCCTGCTGTCCTTGACATTTTCTTATTATCTATGCATGTTTTAATCCCTCTTCATGTCCTGCTGAGCTTCTGAGAAAGCAATAGTGAGACTTTATTCTGAGGAAAATCAAAAGTTATCAGGTAGAATTAGCAGTTATAGTAGGGCACATGTTATTTTCAATGATTAGGAAAGGAAAATGAGAATGTCACTGGCTTTAACGGTGCAGTATTTGAGGTTGTAACTCCTATTTACACACTTAAATCATGCTTCTCCTTTTGGGTCTGCCTTGTCACAACTGCTTATGTCTCTGTTTACGGAAGTGGGGACACCTGCAGATGGTCAAAAGCACTTCTATCATTTGCTGTTTGGTTTGTTCCCCGATTGTGTGCACCCTTGCTGCAATGCCAACTCCAACGGTCCACTGGACTCAGTGGGATGACTGTAGCTTTGACGCAGGAGAAAACTTTATTTCTTTAAACTGATATTTTGAATCTGTTTCCCAGGGGGACTTTAAGCCTACTTAGCTCTCTCTGCCTTGGGCCAGATTGCTTTTCCTGATCTATATGGCATATAGTCTTGATTTCTTGGTGCTGTTTAGATAATTGTTAACAGACCTAAAGAAGATGTCAGAATAATTTTGGTGGAATAACTAGGCTTCATCACAGAAGTTACTGTGGCCCTGTCACTGTGCAACATGAAGGAGTCACACAAGGGTAAGTGGTGTGAACAGAGACACCTTAGGGTCCATCTGCTTACAATGGCAGAAGGCAGGAGGAATTATCTGCCACTGGTGGAAGTAGGCATTTGCAAAGCAGAGAAATGATCTTCAACTGATTTATATCACAGACCTTGACTACTACCTTCTTTTCTTCACATGTTTCTTTCAGGTGGGTGCAAGAGGAGCACCGGGCTGCAGACTTCTGTAGCCCACCTTGCTTGAGTCCCAAAGGTTTTCATGCAAACCTCCTTTGGATCTGTGCAGAGCCATGAAACACCAGACCAGTCAGTTTAACCAAATCGTTCTCTAGGACACAAAGCAGGTAATTTTTTGACAATGCTTAATTATACAAAATACTCCACAGCTGGAACAGTAGGAGATGGAAAAAGCTTTGATACCATTACAAACTGCAATTTCTGACTCAGATCAGAGAAAAATCAAATATGATGTCATGCAAAAGGATTTTCTATAAAACTGGAAAGATGTGTTGTGATGCAAAAATACCAGATGCTGTTCAAAATGGCCTCTAGAAAAGGCATTGGTTGTTAGTAAGACTCCATTGCTTTTCAGACCACCTCCTGTAGACTTACTGTTCCCTTCATAGTAGCATCTCCAGGACCGTTCCATGCAGATACATGCATGCAGGGTGGAAATCTTTGTACACAGACTGTACTGTTTGTCAGATGCAGGAAAGATACAGCCACAGATAATTTGGAAACCATAAGCCTTGTCACATCTAACCTATGCTCTTATCTCTGATGTAGAGCAAGATACATTAGGTTGGATGGTGATGGTTTTGCTAAATACAGTCACAGCCACGTTGTCCAGTTGAAACGTTATAGAAGTTGTTGTTTTCCATACATACTTCATATATAGCAGTTCTTCCAAGCAATGGGGGAGACGGAGCATTTGCTGCACCGAGGAATCTAAACATGATGTTTGCAGGTGGGATGACGGGTGGGTTGGGGGCCCAGTGTCCCAGGAGTGAGGAACCAACTACCAGAGTGATCTAATTCCCTGATATGGTAACTTAAGTGATCCAAGGAACCAATCTCCCTGTGCTAGTATAAAATGTTTTTAACTTCTAAAATTTTCCCTCTTCACCTGAAAACAAGAATGAAATAGGTGATTTAAAAAAAAATATTACCTCAGCAACAGGAAGGTGGTTATCTCCGTATCACCCTTTCCCTTGTGTTCTTTCAGTGAATGCCTACCTTGTAATGTATTGCCAAGCTTGTGTCCTTGGGTCATCAAAGTCGTACCTGAGCAAAACACATCTTTTCCAGCAGCCTCCACTATCATGCCACAGGCTTCTGCTGGCCTTGGGGGGCATCTGGGGCCACTCTTCCCTTCTTGAGCTCCAAGAAGGAAAAATTAAAGGCAGAGCTCATCAGATGAGGCACCTGTGTGCACTCCCATGTGTTTCCTGAGTTTCCCTGGAGAGAGGAGTTTGGGGAACTGGTGGTACACTGGGGAAAGACTATTGTGAGAGTGAAACAGGGAAGAAAAGGGATTGCAACAGGAGATGGATTACCATCCTGGACAGACAGGGAGGCTAAGGCTCCTCCACGGTACCTGCTCTGGGGGCTTTGCATGGCTCTGCAGGGTTAGGGGTTGAGTTGAGGAGCTGCAGCTGGGGTGAGTTCCCAGAGCAGGGTGCAGCATGTTATCTGGATGGCTCCCTCTTGCACACAGCTGGGGAAGCAGAGAGAGCTGAGACACCAAACTGGGAATGCTCAAGGCGCTACTGATGTGACCTGGGTCCTTGCAAACTCTACGCCCAAATCTGTCCACAAATGTCTCTGTGGGTAATTGCAAATATTTAATTTAACAAAAAGAGAACATCATTCCTACTAGTTCCAGATAGGCTCAAACTTGCTTTTGGTGACTCAACTGGTGACAAAAGTGAGCACTTTCCAGCTTTCACTCAGTCAGAACCAAATGAGACTTCGCTTTGGGAAGTGTGTGTTTCTTATCAGGGCCACTGCCTACCCACTGGGGGCAGGGAGAGACCTGCTGTGAAGTGATACGTGTACGTATGTGTGATTTGCAAAATGTATAAAATACATTTGTCAGTTTACACAAATTTGCAAATACTTGCATTGCATGGGCCTGTGTGTGTGTGTATCTGTACAAAGTATGCTGCTTCATACATGGACTGAAAAAGGAAGACAGTCTGGCTCTGGATAGATAGTATGGTGAATACATGCCAGAACATACTTTGGGAGACTGCTTTCCCAGGCATCCAGAACATGAACCTTGGTAATTTATTTTTTTTTTCTACATCTGTTACCAGTACTCAAACCTGGAAACAAGTAAGAAGTGAATATGGTCAAGCCACATTGGTATGATTCTACTGAAACCTGCTAAAATGAATATTAAGTTATGGTTTTTTGCTCTTGAATATTTCTGAGAAGGTTTTCCTAGAAAATTGCTCTCAATTACTTTCTTAGTTCAGTATTTGAAGGCCTTCTGTACGTACATCTTCTGGTGTTCCTGTGGTAGAAGAAATGTCAGACCCTCAAACAGTCTTGTGAGAGCGGGCAACAAGAGTGAATCTCTTCTGCAGCTCTGTTGTCAACCTCAGAACATCATCCTTTCCTGTAAATATTATTTTCAGAATATTCACATACTTCCTCCTAGGCCACTGAAGAACATGAGAACAGATGTAGAGCAGATTTTTGTATAATCTTTTGCGCGTGTGTGTATATATATATGTATGCATATGTATATTGTCACATAATTTTACATATGTATTTAATTAAAGCAATTGTTAAGGTAATCACAAGACTACTGTGAGGTATACATACAAGAAAAAAAACAGATCTGAGGAATAATCTATTTAAAGATAAAGTTAATTTAAATATAAGTGGCAGAATAAATGTGAACTTTTGAAATATCTTCAAAATTCATTAGTGAATCATTGCAAAAATGCATTTTACTGTGGGAGGAATTCCAGTAAACCAGGACTCCAGTTCTATTTATTTCGTGTTTTTGAGAATACCGACTGAAGTTAATGGGACTATTCTTATGGGTAAAATGAGCTGGATTTGGTTCCAGGAACACCTGGCTGGACTTTAAAATAAACTTTAAGCCTGCAACACAAACCCTTTTCATTGCTTGGAAAGGGGAATTTGAGCAAAAGGAGGGAACTAATGTGATTTTGGGGAGTCTAGGTAGAACATTCCTGGTCAGAAGGCAGAGATCAAATTTTTGTGAAATCTTCAGCTCTGGGAATTGTAAACTTGATCTGCTCTATTTTGAGATGAGAAAGCAGATCTAGTTCTTCATTAAGAAGGGGGAAGTGAAAGGGAATGCCCTCCCCCCTGGTAAAAATTTCTCCTTCCTAGTGCTCTAAAAGAGTAGCTGGTCGGCTTGTGGGTTAATGGAAGGAGTAACTGAAGTGTCATACTCTTCTCACAAGGTTAATTTATGGAGATACATAATTTTTCTGTCACTCTGACTTTTTGGGGTTTGCTTTGATAATTTTTCTCTCTCTCAAAATTTAGACGAGATTTGTAACCAGATATACATCACATTACACATCTGTTACAAGGATGAATGAATCAATGAATGAACATTGTTGTTATTGTTTGGATCTCTTTCACCTAGAAAGGAGACAGGGGTTATGGACAACCCCCTTCTCACCTCAACAGGCCCTAGTGAGTCACTTAAACTCTGCAAAAGGTGAAACAGCCCGATGATCTGACCCATTATTGTGTTGTTGTTTTTTTTTTTTTTCTGAGCAGTTGACCCAAAGTCAAATATGTGACTCATGGCCCCTGCAGAAGAAAGATTAGGAGCAGTTTCTGGGTCTATGCAAGAGCCCCACAGGATGCAAAGAAGATGAAGATGGCTGGAACCTGTCTGGGTCTGCCGGTTGGACAGCAATTGCTGGCTCTGGGACACAGGCACTTTTCAAACAAGTGGAGAAACATGGTATTTTTTTAAAAAAACAACAACAACTGTTGCTGTTATTCTCTCTCATCTGGCATGGGCACATACCTGCTGCTTCACTCTCTGGCTTGTGTGAGCCATGGTGGGTCCAAGTCATGGTTTGAAAGATGCTGAAAATAGGGAGGAGGTCTAAAGCGTCAGCCAGGGTAACGTGCTATCAGTGGACATGCTTGTGTGGATTTCTGAGGGTATGATGGCTTGGGGGGCAGATTCAAGTAAGCATGAGTGTGAATTTGACTGACAGCAAAACATCTTGTGGGAATGATTCCAAGAGAAATGTGTGTGTGTCAGTGCCCTGAAATAGGTAGCTTTCAATTAGAGATGACCTGGCTTTAAATCCCTATGCAGAGAGTTTGGTATCTAGCACAGAAAAAAACCTAGATTTTTTTTTTTAATTTTTTTTAATGTGCTGTTCCTTCTTTTTTCTTTCAGATGGATCTCACAAAATTCAGGCTGTTTGTTTGCCTTTTAGGGATCAGCTGTGCTGGCTTCTTGTTTTTTTACAAAAATTTGACTGAATTCTGTATATTCTGTGAGAACAGTCAAGATTACATATTTCCCATAGAGACTTTTAGGAGAATTGGGGGAAAATTCTTGCAGCTTCCAGATATAGACTGCCATAAGAACCCGCCTTTCCTCGTTCTGCTTGTGACATCCTCTTACCAGCACTTTGACGCTAGGATGGCCATCCGACAAACCTGGGGGAAGGAAAGAACAGTTGCTGGCAAGCGTCTGGTGACATATTTCCTCCTGGGAAGCACTGTGAATCTCAGCCAGCAGGCTGATATCATTGCTGAAAGCCAAAAGTACAAAGACATTATTCAAAAGAATTTTACCGACACGTATTACAATTTGACTTTGAAGACCATGATGGGAATTGAATGGATTCACAGATTTTGTTACCAATCCAGTTTTGTGATGAAAACTGACACAGATGTGTTTGTCAATGTTTTTTACCTCACTGAACTTCTTCTAAGGAAAAAGAGGACCACTAGATTCTTCACAGGCTTTTTAAAACTGCACGAGTATCCCATTCGGAAAAAAGGGAGTAAGTGGTACGTGAGTAGAGAAGAGTATCCAGGAAAGACCTACCCACCGTTTTGTTCTGGGACTGGCTATGTTTTATCCACTGACGTTGCTACTCAGATCTATAATGTTTCAGAGAGCATTTCATTCATTAAACTGGAGGATGTGTTCATAGGACTGTGCCTTGCCAAATTAAAAATTCAGCTGGAGGAGCTTCATTCAGAGCAGACGTTTTTTCCAGAAAGGATTAGGTTCTCTGTTTCTCGCTTCAAGAAAATTGTGATGTGCCATGAAGTAGAGCCATCTGAGCAGCTGAGCTACTGGAATCACTTAGTGACAGAAAATCATGGAGGAGTGCTCTAGCACCTTCCCTCTTGAATTAACAAACTGAAATGCTCTGTGTTTACAGGGCTGCTCTTGACTCCAGCAAAACAGCCAATTAACTCTAGATCCACCATTTTAAAGACTTTTAAAATGGTTATTTCAATCTCGATTTCTGACCAAGAACATGCAAACCTCTTTCCTTCCCATTCACTCCCAACTCTTTGCATTCCTTCTCTACACAAGTTCCAATTATTATTTTTTTTCTGAAAGATGCAGGCCTGCAAACCTGCGATACAAATCTTGCTGCTACAGGACCAGGAACACTTCTGCAGTGCCAAACAAAAGGTCAAAATACTTGTGTTCAGAGGAACAAATTTGCACCCTCTTCCTGGTTCCCCTTGATAGATTACTGCATTTGCATCCATCTCTGCAGGCATTTAGGAAAAGGTGTTTGTAGCTGTTAGAACGTTCCCCTCCTGGCATAGGGAGCTGCAGCCCTGCCCTTGCAGCCAGCTCTGTGTGGGCAGAACTGCGTACTGGCACAGATCTCTCCTTCAGCATACATATTTTTTCTTGAAGAGATGGAAGGATTTGCCCATGCAGAGCTCTTGGGACAACCTTTTAGATACTGCAGGTCACCTGGTGAATGTGTAAGGCTACTGTACCTGTTTCCCTATATGTGCCTCCTGCTGAAAATGATAGGTAGTAGAGCTGGATCCATGCTCAGTGGAGAGCGTCCTGGTCTTTCTATTCAAATAGGCTCTGGAGACATCTTTTAAATACGTTCTCACTTTGATTGCTTGAAAGCTACAGTAAATGGTTTGCCAAGGCTAAACCAGAGCCACTTACAGTGAGCTAAACAGTATATCTACTTTCAAATGGTTTGCCAAGGCTAAACTAGAGCCACTTACAGTGGGCTAAACAGTATATTCCTAGATATACTAGATATATATACAGTATATTCCTAGATATACTGTTTCAACATTTTTCAGTACAAGGAGCTGGGTGTGTAAGGCAGAACACAAGAGAATTTTCCTCTTTTAAACAAGACCTAGTGGGAGAATGTGCCCAAGTAATCGTTCAGGCTGGGAGTCTCATTTCTTATTTCATTACCAAGCAAAGTCTTACAAAACCATTAGGATATTTGTAGATTTCAGAGTTAAGGAATTGAGTCTTCAGAGTAGATATTGTGAAAAATACATTTGGACTGTGGGGAGGAATAAGGGAGTTAATAAATCCATGCCTTATGCAATACTCCTATTTGATTTACTTTCACGCAAAGAAATGGTCGGTTTTATCAGCAAAGAAGTATTGAATACCTCTGCTGTGTGTGAAAAGCTTTCTTCAGAAAGCAGTAAACATGAGGCTGATCCCCGGGGAAAGGTGAGCCAGGAGCTGAGGGGATCCGACAGCTGGCAGGGCTCAGCCCCACACACCCACGTGAGGCAGCGGGACAGACTCACAGGTAGTGGCCAGGTCCAACCAAGAGTCCTGATCATAAGGCAGTATCACGGTGATGATGTAGGTCTGAGGTCAAGCCAGTGATGTCCGAGCCCTGGTGATGACAGGTGAGGATCAGGATGAGGCTCTGTGAGGGCAACCAGGGCCAGGCACTGCTGTGGGATGGCAGGAAAGGGCCTTGGGGATGGGGAGGTACCCTGAATGTGGTAAAAAACATGGAAGAAAGACAGGGAAAATGATTTTATTATTTCAGGGTTATTTATTTTTATTGTTTCTTCTCTTTTTATTGAAGTTTGTGAGGACTGTCTGTTTTTATTTGCCTGTGTCTGAAGAGCAGGATAAATATTTTCAGCAGGAATATGCCACATCCTGAAAAAAATGTTTAATAATGGTAATAATATATTATTTATTTTCTTCTCATGTGGAGTAACATGAGCTCATGCACTTATTTTTGACAACTGATGGTAAAAGAAATAATTTTACTTGTTTGGTAGAAGAATAATCTTTATTCTAATTTTCCCATTCAGAAAATAGCTGCATATATGGTGTTCTCAGTCCTATGGCTATCCAGGTGGCTGGGTGGGTGACCAAGGATTTGTTTGCCTTTCCCTAGCACATACCCTGTGCCTAGGGCTGGGCAGCCCAGCTCCATGTTGAACAGCATCTCTCTGTCTCCCATGACAACTTTGCAGGTGTATCTGCCCTTGTACTCAAAGCCTGGCTGAAGCACATCTACTTTAGCTGCTGCCTTCAGTAGGTGCAATGTGTCAGACCTAGCAACAGCATTTTAACCACTGTTTGGTCCATGTAACCTTCATAAACAGCTTTTTGATGTTCATTGCTATTGTACCCAAGGTGTAAGCTGGATACTGATTTCATTTAGGGAAAAATGTTGAGCATAAAGGAAAGTTTCCTGGCCTCTCCTAGCTCCCTCTCTTGCTGTGTAGACGGTCTGTGAGCTGGGACAGCATAATGCAGCATAATGTTCATCCTGGCCTCTTATTCTCAGAGAAATAATTCTGCAGTCCCTTGAGGCTCTCACTTCCACCTCTGTGCCTGGTGCCATCCTTATCCTAGCTGGCAAGATGAGTCCAGCTGTGCAGTCCCAGGGAACCTGTATCTCGGTAGAATTTTCATTTACATACAGACGTGTTGACTTGTTCATCTCCACTAGGTACTGAGCTCCAAGAAGCACGGTGGCACCTGTCTCCTAGTATGGTGCAACTGCTGGTCTTCTGTCAGGCCGAGTTCACGGCAAAAGGGTAAAGCGTCCCATTAGTAGAGAGAATTTTGTGTCCCTTCCCTGAATTGTCTGCTTTTGAGTGGCATTAAAATATGTCTTACCTGAGCAGTTTGTGTCTTTGTATCATCGTAAAAATGTTACCCTTGAGGGCCTAGTTCTGCTGTACTTCTTGACCGTGGCTTTTAAGGTGGTTCAGTAGTGTTTCTAATTACTACAAGCTGGGAAGATGGTGCTCTTCTCAGTTAATCACATTTGCAGATGCTACCACTACAGCCATCCCATTCTAGATACTGTTTCCAGAGAGCCCATGTGTAATTTCAAGTGACTCGTGCAAGATACCTCTCTTTATTACTGCACTTGAAATGTTTCTCCCCACTAAATCTATGCTGTTAAGCATCTAATGGCCTGGCTATCTGAAGCATTTGGCTTATCATTGCTAAATCTCTGATGAGGAGCAAATGAGTACAGGTTGAAATGTTGTGTATTCAGACCTCCTGTTCCTCTTCTTTTCACAGATTAGCTTCCCGAGTGAATGCTTCATGTTGCTACACATTATTTTCCTCAGCATATGATTTTCTTTGTGCTTGCATAAACGAGAAATTGATTTCATAATTCTTTCTATTCAGTAGGATTCTTTGAACAAAAATAGAGTAAATGAGTAATTAATTACTTAAAATATAAGATTATCTTGCTGGAAAAGGTGATTTAAGAAATGTAGATGACGGCACATAAGGCAAATCCATGTATTTAAACAAAGTCACTTTGCTAGTCAGTTTATATGTATCAGCTAAATGAAATTAGCTTTTTGCAGCCTAGGTCTCAACTTGTGACTTTTAATACAATCAAAACAATTTGGCCTTTTGCCAAATCATGGGTATTTTCCTATGAAAGACAATCACAAAAAGATTGGAACTATATCCAGAACTATAAACACATTACTACAGTGTACATATACTTTTTTTAAATTTTTGTGTAGTCTAATGGGAGAATATAGGCAATTTTGGGCCAGTTTATCTGTAAAAGTAGTGCACTGTACTAACTTTTTCATGCTTTCTGAGTCAGATGATCATTAAATCAGGTTTTTTCTTATTAAATAGCTTTGAAAAGTTACTCTGAAAAGTCATTTTATTGCTTCTCATTTAGTAGAAAGGAGTATAAAAACCAACAGAGCTCATAGTGTCTTAGACTTGGTTTGAGATGTGCATTTCAGTTTATTCTATTTCTTCCAACAGAAGATCAGGTTCCAAATAGAGAAAAAATTAGTATTTTCTTCACAACTGTAACTCATCAACTAACATATTCTTAGCCTGGGTTAGGCTTTTCAAAAATGTCCTTGAAGGATTTTGTCACACACATCTCCTTTGATTCAGTATTACCAAGGAGTATAACCCTTCTAAGCACTACTGACGGAATAGGTTTTTGTAATGAGACCCTTGCCTTATGCAGAAGCGAAACGGAACACAAGGGCTAACCACCTGCAATGGATCTGACAGGAATGCTGCTGCTCTTCTTGGGTTTGTGCGGGTTACTTTATAATGTTATTATAAAATGTGTGACAATGTTTGCATTATTTGGATGGAACACGAAAATGTTGAGCTGACTATTCAATGTATGATATTTTAGTAAAGTATTTTGTTACCACAGCTTTGTGTGTTCACTTAGCTTTCTGATTGTGAGCGTGTTAGCATTTTGGGATGTAGTCAAGTTAGGAGGCTTGCTCTTTTTCCAGTTAAAATGAATAGGTTGGAAAAGACCTTTAAGATCATCAAGTCCAACTGTAAACCTAACATTGCTGAGTTCAGCACTAAACCAGGTCCCTAAGTGCCACATCTACATGTCTTTTAAACACTGGAAGGGATGGTGACTCCACCACTTCCCTGGGCAGCCTGTTCCAGCACTTGACCACCCTTTTGCTGAAGAAATTTTTCCTAATATCCAAACTAAACCTCCCCTGGTGCAACTCGAGGTTGTTTCTTTTTGTCCTACTATCTGTTACTTGGGACAAGAGACTGACTCCCACCTCACTGCAATCCTGCAACTTCCTTTCATGTAGCTGTAGAAAGTGAGAAGGTCTACTCTGAGCCTACTTGTCTCCAGGCTAAGCAACCTCAGTTCCCTCAGCTGCTCCTTGTAAGACTTGTTCTCTAGACCTTTCACCATCTTCTTTGCCCTTCTTTGGACATTCTCCAACACCTCTGTATCTCTGTTGCAGTGAGGGGTCCAAACCAGAATCCATTATTCAAGGTGCGGCCTCACCAGTGCTGAGTAAGTTCCCTAATCCTGTTGAACACACTATTTCTGATATAAGTCAGGATTCTGTTGGCCTCCTTGGCCACCTGGGCACACCGCTGGCTCATATTTAGCTGTTGACCAACACCCCCAGGTCCATTTCTGCTGGGCAGCTTTCCATCCACACTTCCCCAAGCCTGTAGTGTTGCAGGGGGTTGTTGTGACCCAAGTGCAGGGTCTCATTGAACCTGTTGAATTTTCTCCCCTTCTCTAAAATGCCTTAGTGTGTATATATATATATATATATATATATGCTACAATGAGCGGTTGGTTCTGCTTCCTAAGGCAAATATGTAATTCCCATAAAAGAGAAGGAGATCAGGAATGGGTGCTTTCCCAAGTATGATGCATGTAATCCTGCCACTTTAGCCACTCTTGCCATTCATGTTCTACACATGGTAAGTGAAAGGCACCTTAAAACAAAGCCTTATAAACAGGCTGTGATCTGAATTCAGCACATTTTTTCCAAATTACAAGACTGTCAAGTGCAAGATTGTTAAAACCATAGCAAGGGAATTGATAAAAAGACAATTTTAACCACAGCTGATAACTTTTGGAAGATCAGGATCCAACTCGATATGATTTTGCCTGCATCACCATAGCCAGAACTGACTGTGTCTGAGTGTCATGCTCTTTGGGACCTGGAAGCACAGCTCTGTTCCTCTATCACTTGCAAGGAATATGTCAAATAACTGAAGGCTGTCAGATTGTTTCAAACATAAGCAGTTCTGAACTAAATACTGTAAGCAGGAAAGCTCTTCCTTACTACCTTTTTCTTTTGTTTTATCTTTTTTTTTTCCTCTCTTACCCTTCTGGTGTATTTTGCTTGTTTGTTTGCATCTGGACTTAAATTCATTAGTGTATTCCACTGATATATTTCCAGAAGTATCTATAAATATTATCACACTGGATGGTGGTAAGCATCCTAGTCACAGGATTTAGACACATATAGTACATCAGAGATCCAGCCTGGAAAAATAGACTTGAATTTTGACATGTTCTGGCTGAGCAAATAGAGACTTTTTTCAAAGCCTAGTAACACAGTGGTTTTAAGGCTATTCTTCCAAAAAAACTCACTCAAGTACACTTCCACTGAAAAGTGTAATTGGACAATTTCAGTGGTTGAGAAATAACCTCGCTGTTCCCTTACATTTCACAAATTCAAAAAAGTATTATTTCTGGTGGGGGGAGAGGGGGGAATTCAAGTCCTTTCTTAGAATCTCTTCGTGAACCGTGTACACAACATCCCTTGTGTTCAGCTACTGACCTAACCTGACCTCATTTAATTTATGACTTTGGGTGCAGGGATAGAGGCCCATGTAATCAGCTTCTTATTCTTCCGTCACAAAAAGCACTTAGAAATCACAGCCAGCCTTACACTTACAAACTGTCAGCGTACAGCTGTAGGCGCAGAATGTCATAAATTAGTTATGTAGTGTGATTTACACCTCCAGCTTGTACGTCTTCCAGGCAGCTCTATTCCCTTCATGTTTAATTTAATTGTTATTGCTGGAACAGCAGTTCTAAGTAAATGTTTGACTCCAGTACATAAAGGGACTTGCAGCTTTTACATGTGCTTCTACTAGTAAAGCTTCAACGAGGGAATTAAAAAGAAGAGTGAGCTGAGCTGTGAGGCAGGAGTGGGAGTGAGCTGCTGTGTGTGTGTGAGTAATGCAGCTTGCTCCTACTGGGGATGAGGAGGCGGCAGAATAGCAGCGCTTCTTGCTGGTGGGGAGAGCTTGGTGCTGAGGGCAAGGGTGTGTGATGAACCTCTGTGCTCATCTGCTCTCCGACTCCTTTCTGGGGTCCCATCCATTTATGCTGAGACCAAACCTACACGCCTTGCAGGTGTAACTCAAGTGGCTGGAAGTTGCTGCCAGAGGCCACTGTAACTGTGTGGTACTGCCACCTCTGCCTCTGCTGAAGGAAGTGCTGGGTGGGAGAGTGGAGAAAGGGGACTGGAAACTTCACCCTATAAACTTATCCATCTTTACGATATCTTAATATCTCTCAGTACTCACCAGTTCCCTAAGCTTTTAGGGAATCTTATTTTGTATACAAGTGTTGCAAAGGAAATGGCTGAATATAAAAATAAAGTTTACTGTTCCTCTCTGAGAGAAAGCCAAAATACAGCAGTGATCACGAGCACTTCCATTACTCTGCCACATAAAGGGAAATTGTGTACCTGAAACCATCTCTGCCAGTGACTTATGTTCTTTCACTGCAAAAGGGCAGCTTTCAGTTACAGACTTGGTATCACATATACAGTGCATAGGAGACATTTATTTCTAAGAAAAAACTTGCCATTTCTACTTGGTGATTGTAACTGAATGCCCAAAGGGAGCAGTAAAATGTCAGTCACAAGGATGTATTTCATGAAAATGCAAAAACGACACAGCTCTTCCAATACAATGTCTAATTTTGTGGTGATAATCTGCTCTTTCATCATTGCAGTGTCAGTTTGGATCATGCCTGCAGGTCACTTAGGGAATATTCATTAATATTCTATTTTCAGAGGTGTAAGTATTAATGTTTCTCATAACTGGCAACCCTGCAAAATCATCAGGAAAGAAAGAAAGAAAGAAAAGGAGTATAATGTCATACTCCCATGGTAGTTTTCCTAGCATTTATCACAGAAGTCCTGTGGTATTTGGAGACCCGGGCATAGTGCCTGTGTGTGCATATCACCAACAAGGCTCGTGCACTGTTCATCTGACATATCCAGAGCTGGACTTGCCGTGCACTGGCCGATAGGTGTTGACCACACCAGTATTAAAGGAGCTCTGGATAGATTTGCACTTTGCCTGAACTCCTTGAAGAATCTGCCTGTGCATATAAAGCTCAGGAGGACTTCTAAAATCATGACCCTAAGCAATAAGGAAAAATGTAATAGTGATTATAATGAGTGTAGAGAATGATGTTTACATTTTCTTGGCACACTGTTGTACATTGAAAAGTTCCTTAGAATAAACTGAATGATGACCAGAGCAATTAAGCTGTTTGGACCAGAGACAAAACATTTTTAAAGTTAAAGAAAATGTTGCCAAGGGAACTGATGTATTAGAGAGCACTAAAAATTTCCTTCTTAGATGTACACTCATCCTAATAGCACCAAAGCTGCATCTTCTTTCGTTCTGGGATAAATTTTCTTACTTACTTGTTGCCTGGACTCCATGATGTATGTCTTCATCTACATTCCCTGAATTATGACATTTTCTTTTCACCAGCTACAACTCATCACCAATTTCAGTGCTGGAGATAAGGAATGTACTTGCCAAAGGGGAAACGTGGAATGTGGTTCAGAAGCAGTGCTGGCAGGAAAGTGCTGGCAAGCTACATTCCAGTTGTACATATTTATTAACGCCAAATAAAATCTGCAAGGATATGCATGCAAATAAAGTGCTTAATCCTGTGGACTCCTGTGTATGAAAGTGTGGAAAAAAGAGTATATCCAAAGCTTTCCTCTTTAAGGACCCATAGCAATTCTTCACAGAGTTACGGCTTTTTAATAACCCGCAAGAGAACACTGAAGAAAAAACTCTGAACAAAAAAAAAAAAAAAAAGTACTGGTGTTAATCATGTTTTTGAGGCCTTGATTCATGGTAGTATCACTTAGGTCAAGACCAAGATGACCTGCCTTCCTAGGAAGGAGATAAACCAGGATTCCCCAGATCAACATGAAACACCATGACAGTCGGTGGAATGGGTCTCAGCTAACTTTTGCAGCCTAAACTAGCATGTCCAGAAAACTGTGTAGTCAAAATAATGAGGCAGGCCTAACCAAAGGGTGACATATGTTGCCTGCCTTAGATGATCATATCGATATAGGTGAAGCATCATCTGGTAGTGCTTTTACATCTTTTATAACTAGAGAAAAAATCTCTGAGTGAATAGTTTAGGATTGATGCCTGTGTCTTAGCTAGCTAGCAGTACCTGAGTGTGGTTGCTGGCATTCATAAGGATGGCAGCTCCTCTGGAAGTGCCCCCCCAGTTCCACTTCGTATCACGTTAACTATTCAATGGGGATGCCACAGGTTACCATCAGTATCCTTCCGATAATTAATATATCTGTATTAATATATCTGTCAAGTAATTCTTTTTTTTTGTTCACTCAGAAATCTATTTTTTTACAAACTGAGTTCTCTTTTAAAATATGTAGACAAACTTTACTCTCTTTTTTTTTTTTTTTTTTCCTGCAAGAGAGGAACATTTAGGGTACTCTAATTTTTCACATAAATATGTATTTAGTAGACAGCAAGGACCCCAGCTTGAAGTGAGTCTTCAATGTGCTTGATTTGGAAAGCAGAAATGGGTCCCCAGAGTTTTCATACTTTACAAAGTGGAAATAAGGTGGGGAAAAAATACATCTGAACAGATAGATAAGAGGAAGAGAAAATGGCACGACCCCGTTACTTCTAGAGCTTTTCCTCTAGTGTATTTGGGTCCTGATTAAGAAATGTGAACCAAAGCTTAAAACCATCATGAGCTTTCAATATATTAACAGATTAACAAAAAGATTGTGAGAGTTCTGTGTATCTTGCTTGACTTATACAGCTAACACTAATAAAATCAGTTTTGAATGAGAAACATACCTTTCAGAGCACCAAATACTTTAGCAAGCAGTAGAAGAGAGGTGTAAGAGTGTAGAAAAAGTGAATAAAAAAAGAGGCAGAGTTATGGTTTATCATGGATTTGGCCTGAGTGGCTACTAGAAAGAAGTGTCCTGTAGGCATGAAGATAGAGACAGCTAATTCAGTCACTAGGTCAGCTTGTCTCCTACCTTAGTCTTTTCTAGTTGTTTCAATTTTCCTGTTCTTCACATGAGGAAAGAATATTTACTTTTTAATAGGAACCATTTCTCAAAGTCTTTGTAATGTTAAAACCCCTTTTCAAGCCAGTTTCCATGGGGAAATGAAGAATTTTATTCCTGCTTCTTACACTAACTTCAAATCAGCTTTAATGTTGTATTTGTAAGTGCCTCTTCTCTGCCATTTTCATGCTCACATCACCTGAACACATTTTCTTTGACTCATCTAAATAAGCTAACCTACAGCATGGAAGTGTAGGGACTGGTAATTTCCCCTGCTGCATTCTTGCTCATTTACAAATAAAGGTGTCTAAATGTTCTTAATTTTCCATCACAACAATTTGTCCAATTCTCCTGTGAGAAGAAAAAATAAATTACACTTATGGCCACAATGACAATGACAGGAGGCTTCACTAAGTCACTCTCATAAAGTCCATTTCTCTTGCATCTTCTTGCATGGATTTGCACAGCAAGCTGTATAGACCTGAATTTCAGACTAACCCATCCCAGAACAAAAAGTGTTGAGGGTTGCTCTGGCAGTTTACACACTTTACACGCCATAGAGAAGAAATCACGTGGTCTGCAAAAAAGAGGGGCTGGGGAACTGAAAAAAAGGGTCAGAAATCCTCCTACTTGCAAGCAGAAGAAAAGTGAAAAAACTGGGAAGAAGTGTCTAGAGAAACTGGAGTGGGAGGTAGGAATCTGCCTGGTATGCAAGCTGATGATTCAGAAAATGATTTTCCATTTGCATCAGACTGGCAAACTTAGGACCTGATCTTTGAAATGCTCATGAGCATGGGTAGTCTTGTATGTGCACAATGTTCTCAGCAGTTGGGGATTCGGACACGTTACCATGCTGTGCAATGTCTTATCCCCCACACATCCTAACTGGTGCCAGTGGGTGTATTCATCACGGTATCATGGTTCATTGGGAAAGTCAAAGTACAGAAGGAACTAACAAGGGCAGAGAGATGTAATTAATAAAATATTAATACATGTGTTGGTTGCCTAAGCAGCCTCATGGAAAAACAGAGGACATTTGAATCCAGTCACTCTGCACCAGATTCACCCTGGAGGATTTCAGCTGATGAAGCCAAGCCAACCAGTGTGTGGGTGGAGGTGACAGGTGCTCTCCTGATGACTCGCACTGGGGTCAGATCCAGACCAGGATGTAAACACAGTGGATGCTCTAGGCCGCAAGACACCCAATTCCCATTGTGAGCTTCCATCAGTCCTCTCTATGTTGAGGAGATGGGAATGAAATGTCTGCAATGGGGGCCAGCAGGGCGCTGTATGCATCTTTATTTGTGTACGTGTTTAAGGACATGACTAATCTCTAGACCGTGACAAACCTCAGCGTGGTAAAGAAATAGCTGATCAGTCTGTGATTAGCTAGTGTTACAACGACAGCTGTAGCACAGGTGCAGCAACATGACATCCAAAGGGACCTTGATAAACTCAAGGACTGGGCCAAAAGAAATATGATGAAATCCAGTGTGAAGAAGCACAGAGTTCTGCACATCAGGTGCAACAACCTCAAGATAAAGGCCACAGTGGTACCATCTAAGTGACAAGGGGTAGGAATCTTGATGAAGAGACATGGGTGACATGAACACCAGGGTAAATAAACACAAGCCAACAATGCCCTCTCACTGCAAATATGGCAAACTGTGTACTAAGTCACGTGCAGAGAAGTGTTGTCAGCTAAGTCAGAGAAACCATTATTCTCCTCTGCTAGGCACATCTGGAAATCTGTGTTTGGCTTTGTGCCCCTCAGTTCAGGTAGGATGTAGAGAAGCTGGGGTGGGTCCAGTGGCAGGACATCAAGTGGACAAGGGTCTAGAGCGTAACACTGGTGAGGAAATGCTGAGGGAACAAGGCTTTATTTGGGCAGAGAAGAGGTTAAGGGGTGATCTAATAACTGCTTAAATCTATCTAAAGACCAATTACAAAGATGACAGAGCAAAAATCTTCTCAGTAGTGCCAAATGATAGTTTTGTAAGAGTTTTAAAAGTAGCTATTATCCTTTCCAAAGCATTTTAACAAAGAATTATCTTTATTAAATCAAGATGGAAAACCAGCCAATCCATTTTAACTTTCTGCACTTTTGCTACTTGGACAACCAGAGATGGAATCTGCTTATTAGATGTTATGAAAGTAGGTCAGTTGGTTGAACAAAAGTGTGAGGTTTTACACTTGAAAAAAAAAAAAAAAAGATCTGTTTGGAAAAGCAAGGTAGAAAAGGAAAGATGTAACTGGTCAAAAACTTCCTGAAGGTTTCATAGCTTTTAATTATTTTTTTTTTTAAAAACAAGTCAGGGTGATATTTTCCCTAATAAAGCACAGTTTTTAAAATTTAATTTTGGAAACTGACCAAAATTCCCCAAATGGTTTCTTTTCCCTTTGCTGAACTGAACCTTTTCATTTTGAGTCAGTGTGGAATTAATTTCTACTTGCTAGAATTACTAGTGTGCTTAGTAAGAAACAGAGTTTAGGAAAGTTATATGTCCCTTCTTTATATTTCAGGTTCCTGGCAGATGGGCTTATCATAAAAATCTCCTCATGTGTCCATCAGCTCAATTTACTGACCAACAATGGTGTAATGTGAAGGATACAGTTTGGCTCTCAGAAGAAGATGAAGGCTGTAGCCATTGAAAGAACATCTTATGAGGCAGCATGGCAGCTTTGGTGAGCACACACTGTCAGAGTGTCAGGAAAAGGTGTGATTTAACAGAGCAAACAAACACAAAATATTTTAAAATTAAACTAAATGTTTTCATGAACATTTTATTGACGTAGCACCAAAAAAAAATCCCCAAAATAAAAAATGAAAGGAGGAAAGAAATATGAAAATAAAAAAGGAATCACTTGGGGCCTGTGTTTTTCATTGAAAGATGGAAAACCACTTCAGTTTTCCCACCAGCTGCTTATGAAGTTGCAGCTCAGAGTAAGGGCCCATTATGCTGGGGCCCTGAGGGCACCAGTGGGCCTGAAAGCACCTTGGCAACCCTCTGGGGCCTGACCCCACCTTGGCAACCACCTGAGGCTCCCCCACCCTGCTCATGGCACAGGACGCCACATCGGACACTGGGGGCTGCCAGGCTCTGCCCCAGGGACGCTGCAGCCTGACCCATCCCTCCGTCTGGCTCTGTACCCTCGGTGTCCCCCTTGGCACCATGTCCCGGCCTCATCTCCAGCCCTGTACCCAGCCCCATCTCCTTCCGTTCCTGACTGGACCACCTGGATGTACCCCGTCTCTGTCTCACCCCCTTGCCCCGTCTGGGGCCGCGGGTGAACCCCAGCATGGCCAGTGCGGAGCCCACGGGCGCTTCTGCTCCCTGCTACATTGCCTGCAGCTTTGTAACGGCGGGATGAGCTCCAGCCTCCTCACCAGGCACCGACACACTCACCTGTGCAGCTATAAACCCGGGAAAACAAACTCTGTGCCTTCTACTGTGCCCCAGCAAGGCGCTGCGGCCGTCCCCCTGCGGACACGTCAGGCAGTGGCGCCCAGCCAGCTTGTCGGGCTGGGACGCCATGAAGTTTGCTCCTGCGTGCCCGTGTGTGCATGTCATCGGCTGCACCTTCCTTACCTCTTCCTGCAGCACCGGTTAAATATTAACAGAGCGATACACGTATTTGGGTGGGAGCGGGGGGAAGGGAAGGGAAGACACAATCCTTCCCTCGCAATAGCGCAGGGACGATGTCAGGGCGGGCAGCTACCCTGGTGTCCAGCGGCTGAGAGGCAGCAGCAGCCTGTGCCGGGGCCAGGAGGTGAGGGCTGGCCTGGGGCTCCTCGCTTGGAACGCAGCCGGCCTCCTCTTCTGCTGCCCGGCTGGCTGCGAACAGGGCTTGTCCTCGAAGGGAGAGCGGCCACAGACACCCTCTCGGCGTCCAGGGAAGTAATCCAGGTAAACCCTCCAGAGACATTATTTGCTTCGCAGCAGGAGGAGCTGGTGGCTGGAAGATAACGCAGCCCCCTGCCCTGCTCTTGCCACGGTGGGGGAGCCGGCCCAGGGCCGATGGCAGTGGGGTGAGGAGGGGTGTTTTATGAACCTCATCTCCTGCTCAGCTTCCTGGCCTTCAGGATGAGTGTCCCCGACACTGCAGGGTGCCCAAAGCATCCGAGCCCCACTCTGTGCCGGGTTGGGTCTGGCTGTCACTGCTTTAGGGAGGTAATACCGATACCAGCCTCTTTGCCTCCAGCACGGAGGGAGCTGGGTCAGCATGGCAGAGCTGGTGATGTGGGTTACCCCACTCATCTGCGGAGAAGGTAAAAAGCAGCTCGGGCCAAGCCCCAGGTATTTAATTCATCGTCAGCCAAAATATCCTGTTTCATCTGGGGATCGGGTAATATTTCCTGTCCCTTTGAAAGTCCATTTTGAAACAAAACAAAACGTTACAGATCCTTTAATTTCCCTTCTCGCTTTACTGCACCCCAAGATATTTACTGACTTTGGCCTGAGTTTGCCATAAGAGTCTAGCAAGTTTATTCTTTTCCGTAAAACTTTGCTCAGCTCAGCTTGCAGGCAGGTTTGTAAATGGAGGTATGAAGGCTGCTGCCCAGGCTCGCGTGGTCTTCTTCGGACGTACAGAAACTGTGTGAGATCACAGCTTCCTGGAAAAGGACAATGCACTGCCTTTTGGATTTGTTTCCTGGTGCTTTACTTGGACTGTTTCACTTCATATGATAGATAATGCTAACTCTTAAAAAATATCAACTGGTTTGTGTACATCCTGAGAGCTACTGTAGTGACAGAGCAAGAAGAAATCCCTCTGAGCCATGTATGGTGACCCTCCTGCCCCAGCAACTCACTGGGGATTTCTCTGCACATGAAGTGTGAAAGCTCTTTATCTTGTCTATGACCATGGTGGAGAGCTGGAGGTGTTTTATTTTGGGGTGTAAAAGCACTCAGGTTCAGAAAAATAATTCTGGGGACCCGTTTTGCACTAGAAGCCTTTCTGAGCACTCAGTCTGGGGAGCTGCAAGGAGGTTTGGTGTTTCTCATGCTTGCCCCAAGGCAGGTGGGATGGAGAGACCAGGGTGGCAGGAGCCGTTCCTTTCAGCTGGGGTGGCCTGTGTGTGGCAAAGACCTGACAAGGCTGCCACAGCAATACCAGTACCAGGCTTTCCCTGGAAATATATGAATAGGAATCCTAGTTTTGGAGTAAAACACACAGAAAAACATCAAAACAAACTTTTGTGCTGTAGCAGCGTACTGGGATATATTCCTTCTTGCTATCCTGAAGGCTGCCTTACACAGGAGGCATTAGTTTCCTGAGGGGGAGTAACAACCCCTCCAAATTGAGATCTGTTCCCCTTCAACCCCAGGAGAGCAGCTGGTGTCCTGCACACTTGTCTGGCCTGACACTAAGTGATGGAACACAGGGCTCATTAGTCCAGCAGGATGACATGGATGGTGCCCTCATAATACACACACAATTGCTTGCAGCTTAGAGAATTATTTTTCCCAGCTGCTCATGATTAACTTTAATGCTGCAGATGGAGCTCCCCTGACACAGTCAATCGTGAAGAGCTCCCCTGACACAGTCAATCGTGAAGCAGTAGTGTTGTAATAGCCAGGAGGGACTAAGGGTGCAAGAGATGCACCATCTCTAAAGGGGAGGTTGCTCTACTGAAGAGATCTCCTCTACTTCTTTTGAAACTGTTGTTTTAAGAAAAGATACTGCTCTCCTTCCATACCCTTCCTCATTTGATCTTCTCCCCTTGTTGGCAATACAGGTCACCTAAAGTCATGTTTTATCAGAGGACGCAAAGCAACAGCTTGTTACTGAGTTTCTTGATAAGTTCTGTCCTTCAGGTTCTTCTCAAGTATGCGGTGACTGCTGGTGGCTTTCTGCCTTAGGGACCAGGAGAGAATGTTCCAATGGAGAGGTTCCAGAAATTCATTTTATTTCCTCTCATCTTAACTGCCTCACTACCAGGTAGGACATATTCATGACCCATGAAATGAGCCACTGTGGGCAAAATGTATGAATGAATTTTAAAGCCATGTAAATGATGATTAGTGGTGATATCAGATTGAACAGTCACAGAAGGGGATTATTTAAACTGTTTGAAATGGTTAAGTTTGCATTTCAAGCCTGAGTGATCTGATGGCTTACAGTGGGTGTCAGTATGCAGAAGTAAGAGTGGATGGGGAGGGGAGGAGATGGGGAGGCTGCCCTGTCTCAATGTCAGCGAGCAAGGATTCCCCACTTATTTCTCCCCCTCTTTATGTTCATCTTCCTCCTGTCTGTTTGGGACTGCTTTTGAGGGGACATCTGTAGAGAACTCAATATAGCAGGTGATTTTTGCTTCCAGAAAAATGTGCAAATTATCATTTTGCTAGTTTGCCTCCAATTTATATTTCACATGCCTGAGTTTCAAAGTGAATTCAGATAAAAGGTATCTTTGTGGCAGAGCTTTAAAGGAAATTTGAATATCAAATGAGTAGTTGGGTAACAGAGATAAGGCTGATTTTTTTATTGCAGTCTGGTTGGGGTTTTAACAGGCTTTGAAAGGAGGGAGCTGCAGTGGGATGAGAGGGAAGGTATTGTCACGGCTTAATAATTGGTGAAAGAGAACACAATGCGGGAATAAACATTGAGTTTTCTGAGCAGAGCAGTGTTCCCAGTGGAGCTGCACAGGGATGTGTGGTATTCAACAAGTACTTAAACAACCTAGTGAAGAGGAGTGAACTGTGAGGTGACAGACTTTGCAGGTGGTGCAGAATTACTTAGGGCAGCCAAATCCAAAAAGAGACTAGGAAGATTTGCCAGCAAATGTCATGATGCCAAGTAAGTAAGTAAGTAATAAAGAAGCAGAAAACATTCAATACAAAGCATCACTTAACTGCAGATGTATAGTGGGGGAAAAGAGTAGGTATCTTGGAAAGAGAATAAATTGCTGAAAAAAGAGAGAAAATTCACCACTTAGTGTCTTCAGCAAGGGAAATGCAATGAAACCTGGCATTATATAATTCCCCAGAAAGCTTATATATTGAATAACAGATATTTTATTAGCCCTTCCATTTCAAAAAAGACATATATAAAGTGTGACAGAGGTGATCAAAGGTATGAGGAGGCCTTCATTAGACTGGGATATTTTTCTGCTTGTGGAAAAAAAAGAAATAGTAAAAACTTAGAAAAATAATTAATTATAAGGAGGTGAATGACAAGATGGTTTTTCTCGGGTTCTCATAACAAAAAGAACTAGAGGCAACCAGTAAACCTATCAGAAAGAAGTTTTAAGGCAAGGCAAAGAATGCACTTTTGCTCACAGGATGTAATTAAATAGTAAAGGTCACTGCATATGTGGGGTACCAAATTACAAATAGGCTACAAAAAAAGAGAAACAAATATCATGGAGCGAAGATCCACAGGTGCAGGTGCAACCATGGGCCCAGGAAGTCCCTAGATCTCTTAGCTTTGGACACAAAGAAGTTATAACAAGGGAGCCTCAATTTTTGTTTGTTCTGCTTCTTGCACTGTCTTCCTAAGCATCCGGAGCAGATGATTTAGATGTTTTAGAGGATTTCTATCACCCTTCGCTAATGCCTGTAGTCAAGCAAGCCCGCAGTGGGTGTTTCATTGTCCCACCTGCAAGCCGTGCTGGGGTAGCTGGCATTGCCCGCACTGCGCAGTGCAGCCGTGGGAGCACATGTCAAAGAAGAGAGAGAAAGTTTGCTGCAGAGAGACCAGTGCTGCTGTCAGGAGAAGTACTGCTGTTCTCGGGACGTTGGGCGTCGCGAGGCTGGGCGGTGTGGAGGGGCTGCCGAGATGGCTGCGTGGCACTGCTGGTTTGGGCATCCCCCTGCGTGGGCACGGCTTGCCCTTTGTCGGTGACAGCACTGCAGGCCACAGGGCTGACACGAAGAGCAGGGTCTCAGTCTGCTGCAGAGATATTGGTGGTGGTGCTGTGGTGGTCCCAGCTTGGGGACTCTCAGTGCTGGAGACACGAGACAGTGCAGGAGGAGAGGAGTAGTCCAGCAGCAGAGCCAGGAGAGAATGCAAGGGACAGCTGTCAAACAGGGAGGAAGAGAAGAGATGGGAAGGCACATGTCAGGGCTGTGGAGAGGTTTGTGTGCAGGTGGGTAGAAATACATGTTGCTGAGTGCCAGTAGACTGGTATTCCTTGACAGAAACATTCCAGGAGCTTTTAAAAAGTCTTGTTAACATAAGCAAACAAGCTAGTCCTCCTCTGCAGACTTTGACAAGCTCTAACCTATTTTGGTTTTCAAATAGCTCAGCTGCAGGGCCGTTGGGTTTTGAAATAAACTTGAGAAATTCTAAAGAAAAATCTTACCAAATCGAAAACAATCTATTGCAGAGCTGTTGGTGGAGCAGTGGGCCAGCAATGAGGCAGAGCAGGCAGAAGACAAGGTGGGGTGAGCGAGAGACTAAAGAAAGAGTGAAAAAAGGAAGTTAAAGTCTGGAAGGGAAAAAAAGCATACAAATTGAAACAGAAATATCAGAGAAGGAAGGCAGGAATACAGGGGCTTAGATTCAAATCCAGAAGGATAAAGGGCAATGTTTATGGAAGGGCAATACAGATATAGAGATGGAGCTTATTCTGAAATATGAGGAGAGTGAAAAAAGAGGAATGGTTATGGCAAAGGGATAAACCCATCCTGTTCTTCACTGTGCTGCATCCAAATAGGTCACTTATAAAAGAGGAAAGAGTCAGAAGTGGTGAGGAGGAAAGGAAAAGAAGGTAGTCATGTCTCAATGCCCTTGTAACTGAAAGCTTCATCATGAAACAGTGATCCTTCATAGTTAGCTCAAGCGCAGAAGAAAAAACATAGGTAATGAAGGGCAAGGGCAATCCTTTGGCAAATGAGGTTTCCTCAGCACAGGTGTCATCCAGGGAATGAGATGCATTTTATTTTCTTCAAAACCCGCAGTGATGTGACAGTGAATTTGAATGACAGAGGAAGGAATAAACAGCTCATAAAGGAGCTGATGTATACTCTGCATGCTGTTGTGAAGAACTGGGCAACCAAAATACCATAAATCCTTACCAGTTTAAGTAAATTTTCTGTACTGGTGATTGCTTTATAAACTTTTAGTGAGGTGCCTCAAAGAAGATGTTATAACTCAGCTTTGTTCTTCAGAAGTCGAGGGGTAACACAGTTTCATGAAGGCAGCCTGACGTTTCCCCACTACAAAGATGATACTCGCCTGGGTGGGATTTGTTATCAGTTGTGCTTGGGAAAGCAGATGATAAACCAGCTGTTAAAAGCTGAACACGTTGTTCCTGTAATGTGCAATGACAATCTTGCCTGGGGTCTTAATTTGTCTAAAAGCAGCCATCTGCAAGATATTTTTTAAGCAGTTTGTAAATGAAACTAGCACAAAAATTTTCTCCTTAGTGCAAGAAGCAATGTCCAGCAAAAGAATTTACAGCACTGACTTGAGGCACTGGTAACTGGATTTAGAGCCCATTTCTGTCATGAATGTCCTTTTTGACCTTACACAAGTAACTTTATCAGTGTTTGTACCTGGGTTGGACAATGGAACACACTGTTGGTTCAGGACTCCACGTGCTATTGTAGAATAAAAAAATAAAAGCAAATAGATAAAGAGGCAAAGTTAAAACACCAAAAAAATGTTTTGTCAGCAGGTTGAGGAGGCTCATGAAGCTTGTTTTTTTCACTTGTGCTGGAGCGTTACTGAGATCTAAATGGAGCTAATATTGAGCTGTGTCCCACTCCTCAGTCCTTCTGCCATCCACAGGATCCCCATACAGGGCTCAGTGTTCTGTTTCCTAGCTCACAGAAGTCAGTGAAAGACCATCTATTGCACCAGCAGATATGATTGGTAGAAGAAGATGTGGATCCTACCATATCTATGGATTGATAAAAAATATTATATTAATTTAGGAATAATTCCTACCTACCTGTCTATACTGTCTTGACTGTCTGAAGAAAACAAAAGCAATATTAGATATATATTTTTAGAGATGATGATCACTGATTATTCATGTTTAGGGATAAATTTCAAGAGTACAATGGAACTCACAGACATGATCTCATAGCCAATGATTAATTAACAGCTAACAGTGTACTGAAAGTCACATCATTTATTCAGAGCCATGGAAAACCATGGCTCCTTGAAAAAAGTTAACTGTTTGCACAGGCATGAAAATAAATTGCAAATTCACAGAGATCAGTTTGCACTAAGACAAGCAGCGTGGGTAAGTACTGCAGCTCCTGTTTCATGAGCAAATAAATGCATTTTGGTGTTAACGTTAAGAAGTTTGTCCGTGACTGTGTCTATCACCATGGTAGCTGTTTACGTCCACTTTAACAAGTTGTGAAGACTTCAAACAAAGTGTAAAAAGCAAAACACTCACCACGTGAACATATTACAGACACCATAGATATCCAGGGAGTAGTATTGTAAGGGCAGGCTACAATTTAAGTCAAGAAAAAATAGTTAATTAGAAGACAGGTTTAAGCTTAGGACGGTGTCTCAACCCTGGTAATATAAGTTGTGAACAGAAATCATGACAAATGGATGTTGAGTATCAGGGAAGAGAGACATATTATGTGTCAAATGGAATGCACTTCATCAGTGCACGTTCCTTAGAAAACCCATATCTCTGTAGGTGATGCCATTCACAGACATGTGGCCAGTCCCTAACATTCAGAAAGTGTCACACAGAAAAGAGAGGAAATGGCTTTCAGGCATTCTGTTGGGTTAACTGTCTGAAAAGCAATGTATTAAGGAATGCACACAGATGTGATTGCTGAGTTTGTCTTCAAGGTGTTTCATGTTTTAAAGCATTTCAGTTCACCTTTACAAGTCTGAAGAGAGCTTTGAATAAATGGTACTGGAAAAAAAAAAAAAAGAGCCATTTAAGGTGAACAGAAATATGTTTTACTGCATCTTATCTGGCTTTATCGAGTATCAGTAGAAGTGAAGTTTGCTTTTCATTTAATGTTTTGTTGCTCACACACAGATATACCTTGGAGAATGAGGTGCATGGCAGAGGTAACATATCCCAGGAAGGTGGAAAATTTTTTTAAAGGTTTTTGTCAACATAAGATAACTCAGAGTCAATCATACAAAGAACCAGGGAGAGCTAGGTTTGTATAATCCTGCAAAACAAAGAATGAAAAGGCTCTTGGCTGTAAATACATGTGGTGGGTGGGAGGAAAGAGAGGAGCTATTTATATTAAGGAACAATTCTTGGCACAAACCTGTTTAGATGTACACTGTCTAGGATTAAATGTGAGCTGGGAATTAGAAAATAATGTTGACAGTGGAGCAATAAGATTACAGACCCTCTGCCCTGGGCGCCTTCGTCAAGGCTCTGGTTGCAGCATCGTAACTGAGATTGAGCTCTGGTTCCATTTATACAACAATCAAACATCTCTTTTGTGTGAAAGCATACAGCATATTCTCCCCTACTCATGTCAGCTATTGACTGAATGAAAAAAGAATTTTTCAATAATTTATAACTAATCCATTAATGAATAAACTAACTAAAATATACAAAACCTGGTTTGAATGAAACCTTTAAAAATCACTTAATTGTCCTGAATACTCTTAGGAAGGGAATAATGGCCATTTCAGACTTTCCTTCTCCTAGAAAATAAATGAACACTTATTCTCAGGCCAAATTTGCAGACATGGGGTTTTAATTAGACTGCTATGGACTGTAATGCCTAATTGCTGTAATTATGCAGACTACAGCCTGAATCGTTAGGGGCAACACTGGCAGTCTTGGCCCTTCCTCAGCACGAAAGTTTCCCAGTAAGTGATGAAAAAGTCACTTGTGAGGTAGATCTTGCTGGCAAGACTGCTCAGTCTGCAGGAGCTTATGAAATCTCTGTCCGTGGAGATACTCAAAATTTGACTTGACAAAGCCAACAGCCTAACTGTGACGTTAGCTCTGCTTGGAGCATAGGATTGGGCTAGGGATGTCCTAAGCTCGTTTGCCACTGATACCTTTCAATGCCCCCATCAAAGAGCAACTCTGTCATAGTGAAGTGCAGGTGAGCGCTAGGCCAAAAGGGAACAAACACGAGCTTAGAGGCAGGTGAAGAGATGATAGCAGTTGTGGGGGATGAGGAGGAGCCGTACCCAGTGGGATGCATGCAGAGCACAGGTGGTTCCCTCAGGTGAAAGCTGGTGACAGCAGGGCCTGCAATGGCAGTACTCTCCCTCCCTCACCACAGCAGGGCTGTGGGTGGCAGTGACTTAGGAAAGTGACTGGTTTATGAGGGAGTCCCATTTTGGGCTCCCCAATACAGAAAGGCATTGATAAGCTGCTCTCTCAAGTCCTGTTCCATAAGACAATAACCAAAAATTCTGGGATGTTCGTACGGTGCGGATGTTTGTCCCCCATGAAGACTAGGGTATATGATGTTCTCTCTCTGAGCAATGCTTTAAGATACACCCACCTTCCCCATGGGCACCATTTCCCCCATCAGGGACTGAAATAGCAGATGCTGCTTTGAAAAAGATGGTCTCTGCCTTCCTCTGTCCTTCACTTTCTGCTTGGTAGAAGCGAGAGCTTCTGCTTTCCCGTGTGCAGGAGATCCATCATCTGCCTGGGAAACAGCTGCACCTTCATTCCTCTGAGGACAATGGGAGGCCCTGGGTCTGTTGTGGAGGAAAGGAAAACAAAATGCCTTCATTAGAAAGGATCCTTCCGTTCTAAAAAGTAGCAGCCAAAATTCATACTACCTTTTAAGGAAGAAAAACTCATGAATTACAGCAGCTCTGAGAAAGCCTGAGGAGGTGGGTGTGTACAAGATGCATGCTTGAGAAATAAGGGAAAAGGCAGATGAATAAAGGAGAGAGCACAGAAGGATATATGCTGAAGCTGCCAAAAATCATTAGCAATCCGGGGTACAGAAAAGGGACCAGTTACATACTCCTTTATTTATTCAGATTCTATAGAATATATGTATTTTCCTATTTAAAAAGGGAACTTTTTCTTTCAGCAAAATGATAAGTCAGCTTTTTAGTAAATCACTGGAGAGGCAAAGGTGATTTTGAAGTGGGAGGAGGAGAGATAAAAATTCGAATTCATCTTTAAGGAAAATCATTTAATCTAAACTGGGTGTGAAAGATTAGGTTGTACATCTCTATCTCTGAACTGGCTAAGATCTTTCAAACTATATAAACATGTACTTCCTGGGTTTGTCATGGTCGGCTTGGGCACCCGTTATAACAACATCGCATCTGACCACTGCTTACTGCTGTGGGATTAACATTACTCCCTTGCAATTTCAATTCACTGTACATATTTTTAACTACTTACTGACAGGCGTTATAGAAAATGAGACAAGAACCGTTTCCTGAAAGTATCAGGTACTGACGACTGTCAGAGGTGAAGTGCCAGCTCAGCTCAATATACAGCCTTTCCCGATACATGACTAAGTACTTAATGGTCCAGTCCTCCTAGTGAATAATACTGATTGAACCAGGGTGCCTGGCTTTTTAGCCTTAAATTGCTGGCAGTAAAAATTTTGTCAAAGGCCTTGAGTGGCGGTGCTGTGTAAGTATTTACAGACTGTGTTTTTTCCTTCCTTTCAGGTCTTGTCTTTTGTTACTCTCTTATAAAAGGCCCTACGAATGCAACGGTCCTTGCTGGTTCAGAAGCCCGGTTTAATTGCACGGTGTCAGCAGGATGGGTAGTTCTCATTTGGCTGTCCAATGGAATGCCTGTCCTCACTGTCACCAGTTCTCAAGGACCTATTGAAACATCAGACCGCTTCACTTCTCAAAATTATACCAGTGGCAATGAGTTTACCTTGGAGATGATCATCCATAACACCCAGCTGGATGACTCTGGAAAAATTGAATGCAGCATCCAGCAGTCTAGTGAGAACAACTTCGCATTTCTTTCTGTGCAAGGTGCGTGTAGACACCAATAGAACGCTATTTTCTTACACTGCACTTAAACGAATACTCTGATGAATTGCTCAAATTATCCCCGTGAAGGAGTACATGCTCTCATTTACCCTACTTTGACTCCTGCCCCCATCTTAATTTCACTGCAAAAGCAGGTTTCAGAGTCCCATTCAGAGTGCCACTAACAAAGGTTATAACTGCCCTTGCTTTTTCCTGTTACAATGCTTATTCTTTATTGGATTGCATTAAAGTGCCTCAAGGCTATATCAGGCCCACCAGCAGTCAGTCAAAATTATCTTTTAGCTAGAAACAGTACGGATTGCCTCTGAGCACATCTTTGTACACAAATCATATGCTGTCTTTGGGTCAGATCTTCCCCCTGATTTCTGACTCAGGATTCAGTCTGTATCCAGCTTATTTGAGTTTAATTTAATGGTGTGTAGAAATAAAGCCCTTGAGACATAAGGTGATACTCTTCATCAGACTGCTGATGCAAGCTAACATTTCCAAGGAACAAAAAGTCCATGTGTATCAAGCCCCCATATATGAGACCTGTTCCTCCTATCTGAAGCATCAGTAGTGACAAAGTACAGCCAGCAAAGCAAGATGTAACCATCAGATACTATTCATTCTTCTTGCAATGAGAACATCCCATCATCTACCTGTAAACCTTTCATGATAAAACCTGATCATACTTAAAACTGAGAGAGAAAGACTGTTATTTCATTATGTTGTCCTTCGGCTGGAAATATAGCAGGATGGCTAAAAAGTATAATTTACCACTTTTTATTGGAAAGATACTGAAAGCTGAGGCTTGTGTTTTAGACATGCTGGACAGTGTGTCTGTGAAGTTGTAATATCTGCATGTTTACATCATGCATATGGTATATCTGTGTTAATAATTATTGTTTTTTTACTTCATATCTCAAGGCATAGCTATTTCTGGGTAGCGAGATAAGGTTTAAAACTATCAGCAGGAAAGCAAAGCAACCAAATATTCTGAAGGAACAAAACATCTTTTCCCTCCTACAGTTAATGGATCTTTATTCATCAAAAATAACACCTTAACAGTAAAAGAGAACAAAACAATTGAAATTGTTTGTGAAGCCTTAGGATGGGCTCCAGCTCCAGACATTACCTGGATGGCAAATGACTCTTTGATTGATAAGTCGAGGTATGTTACCCAGCAAAGTCAAGGATCTAATGGCCTCCACAATGCCCTGAGCATTCTAACTTGGACTCCAATGGACAGTGAGATTTTGACTTGTTTAGCTGACATAGAAGCACTCCCTAACCCTCAGAATGCAACTGTAACTGTTATTTTTGTCAACTCTACTACAGGTAAGTGAATGTTTATTGTACTTTGCCTGTGTTGTAGTGCCTGTGTTGTACTGCCTATACTGAGAAATGTGCTTTTTGTTTTCATCGTTTTATTTTGGAAAGTCTTTTACTTGCAAATGAAATGTAGTCACAACCCGATAGATTCATAGGTAGGGCTAAATCGACATCTGTGAGAGGACTGGTACAAGTCTAGTGAATCGCAAAGTCCAACTTAGTACCGAGTGTCATGTAAAAGGGTAAAGTAATTTGGCAGGAAATAAACCCCCTTGCGTTCCAGCTGGTCCTCAGATATCAGAGGGGCTGGGGGCAGCTGGGCTTAGATTCTGAGTGATGTCCAATTTGAAACTATTAGCCTGGTTGCCTTCAGTGCAGCTGAACTCTCATGGCTCTGGATTCACTAACACCCTGCACTCCCCAGCCAGTTGTGCTCCATGGCTTCACGCAGCCAGGAAGGAGCTGGGGGCAACCGATGAGAAACTCCTGTGACTGGCAATGTGAATAATGCTGTTTATTGAAAGCAGCTGAAGTACAGGTTCTTGTGGATTGCCGGTGATAAATTCACTGTCTGCAAATCACGTGCAGACATACAAAACGCATTAGATTAAAGAGCAGCTCAGTAAAATTTCTAAGTTTCCTGGGGAAATACTTGGAAAGTCTGAATCTTATCCAAAGGCATCCCTATGGGGAGGGAAGAGAGGTTCAGCCCATCGACTGATCCCAGGAGTCAGAGATGGTCAATGATAGTATCTACCCTGACCTATTTATGACCATGTCTTCCCTGACATCACCCCTTACTTAAACCATTTTTATCATAATTTTTACCTTCATGGTGGCACTTGAGTGACTCTAGTCATAAATACCTTCATTATGATTGCTGTAAAGTTCCTCTTGCTTCACTTTTAAAGGTATAGCTGAAGAAAATTCAAAGCTCAAGCTCAGTGAGGGGTGGTCGCACTTTGGATGCGAGTAGCTTTTGGGACAAAGGTGTGTTTTGGTATTATAATGACCTTATAATGAGCAAAGTTCACACAAAGGACAGCACTTTGTCAAAAAATGACAGACTGTTGGCCCAGGGTGGCAAACAAGCAGCTTATCAGTCCTGTGGTACCACTGAGTTCCCTTCTTTGCAGTGATTCACAGAGCGTGGCCATGGAGTCTTCACTCTACCTCCCGTGCTGTTCTCAAGCAGTGCTGTCCAGGGAACCACTGTGGAATGGATTCTTTGCATACCAGTTGCACTCCACCCTGGGAGCTTCTTCAATATACCTTTCCTTAATATGTGAACAATGATGTACCTTTAACATGATTTTAATTTCTAACTCACCCCCAGCCATTATTCCTCCCTGAGGAAGACAAGTGAAGCAGTGCAGCTGCCACTGACTCCTACCATGGATTCACTGCTAAGAAAACCAGTGTTTCACTCCTTGACCAAGTAAACACCTGATGAATTTAATCTTAAAAATGCTTGATTAGGCCATACCTGCCATACTGACATAATTTGTTAGACCTCATTTACTCGAAGCCAAACCCTCAGGTGAAAATGTTCTCCACAGTATTCAATACCAGTTTTACCACTGATTTGTAAAAAAAAAATCAGGATTTTACTCTCAGTTTCTGCACACAACCCAGAATAGATTCTGCACTAGCACTTCAAGCACAAAAGAAAATTCACCATAGAAGTAGTGGCCAGGTGTGATAGAGCTGTTGTAGTATGGTGGCAATGTCCCCAGGACTGCATTGAGGCTGGCACCTAATTGCAGATGGTAGCATTTATATGTAGGAACTTCTATACCATATACCTATCACCAATCTGCTGTAAGAAAGTCTTTGTACATAGTGTATTCACCCATTACAGAACAAGAATCGGGTCATAAAGAGAAGCTGCATATTCATGTTCCTTATCTGAAAGGCTACTTAGATCAAAGAGCCATTTGGCCTGCTTCCCTCTTCCTGGCACGGTCTCTTTCAAGTCTTAGCGGAAGGTAAAAGATATCCAACAGCAAAATATGTGTAATTCTTTGGATGGTGCATTTGGTTGCTTTTATTGTCTTTTATTTAAGGAAATTCAAGGGTGCTTTAATCCAAGCATGGATGTTGGGCATATGTCTCAAGAACAGTTTGCAAGACCTTTGCTAACCCTTAGTATTTTTGCTAAGGTCAGAATTTTCTGTAGTGCTGCTGTTCTTTGGCCTCACTGATATCCTGTGAAAATAAAAATCCATAATTTAACACGTTCACAGTACTAGGAATTTTATCAGGAAAAGGGTGATTTTATGTGTGCTGTCTGTGCTGCCAGTGAGGAATAAAGAAAGGGGGACTGTCACTACAGATCTGCCTCACAAGCTAACAGAGTCTTATGAAAAACGTTTTTCTTTTCCAAACTGTAACACAGTAAAAGCAGGTAAAAGGAAGTATCTCCCTGTGGGTTAGCGGTGTTTGATGCAGATGAAGGAGACAACACCAAACTGTCCTTGGGAGCATTTCTCTGCTGGGACTAACCAAGTGTCTCAACAGTCAGGTAGAGGAGTCTCGAGGCAAACTGAACTTGAAGCACTAATTGCATGGCATGGAGCTGAGGTTATCAAGTATGGATACACTGCCTCCTGTGGTGACACAGTCCACCCTACAGTGACATCCCTTTTATTAGCCTTATCCTATAGTATGGGACATGTGTAGACCACATTGAGTTCTTTGCAGTGGGTCTATGTATCCCCGGATGTCTTCTGTACACAGTAGGGCCTAGAATATTCATTTCTTTCTATGATGTGGTGAGCATCATAGAACTTCTATAATCATGTTGACAGCTTCCCTTGATGAACTGGTTCTGTAATGGATGAACGTGGCATGTACAAAAACATTCTTACAGTGGGTTGATGAGGCGTTTGGTGTAGAAGTTTCAACAAACAAACAGCTGAGGAGGTTGAGTAACTGTGCCTTTTATTTCAAGTACAAGTCATTAACAGCAAGACTTTTTCAGAAGTACTTGCTTTGTTGAAAAAGGTCATTTCACCATTCTTAACACGACTTTTTTGTAGTCACATTGATCCTAATCACTGACTAAGCAAAATAGAACTATCCTGAGGGAATCAATAAATTCCCCTGACTACTCATTTGTGAAGTATTGAGGTATCCACCCTCAGTTTCCATAGCTACTCATTGTAAATCCAAAGGGGAGAAAAACAGATGTCATGAAGCACAATTAGTGTATAATTAGTGATTGTATAGGACCATCATTCATTTCTCTTGGTAAAATCATTGTGCAACAACAGACATTCAAAATTTGTCAGGATATGAGAATATGGAATCTTTAAATGATTAGAATGAAATAAAGACATAGCATTTGTGATAGAGGAAGATATATAATCTATATATCAACACTTGAAACCTCAGAGCTTGTCTAACTTTTCATATAGAGACTCAGCCTTAACTAGCTGTTCTCAGGAAAGAATATGTCTGGTTTCAAACATCTAAGGAGTCCTTCCCAAAGCTACTGTAATATCAGTTTCAGCCTGCATTTAAAAGCTTGAAGAATCAAATCCCTTCATGCTCCTCACAAGCAATACCTGTCCATTCACAAGAACTCCAAAATCTGAGCCCTATTTAGCCAGCCATCTCTCGGTCAACAAACATCCTACCTTCCCACACCTCTAGATCAGTCTTAATATCAGACCTTTCCATACAAGATGATGCATATTTTATGTCAGTCACTCCTCCTCCAAAGTTACCTCACTCACAGTGGTGTTTGGCTGAACTCCTTATTTGGGAAGTCCTATGGAGTTATCCCAGTGGATGCATTCACAGAGCTGTCATTGGGAAATGGGGTTTGTGGCAAAGTCCATTAGCTGGGCCCAAGTTCTCTAGCTTCAGTGTTGACTTCATGGAGTCTTCATGGCCTGCAGAAGATCAAGATAGGGAATCTGCCATAAGCATAATCTTCCTTTGCTTTTTAAGCTAGCTAGAAAACTCCAAAGTGTCGAAGAAGGAATGTGCAGCTTTTTCCAGTCTCTCATTTCTCCTTGTCCACCAGCATGTGCCAGTCCTCTTTTCTGAAGATACTTAGCCCAACTAAACTTGTGGGCAGCTTTGGGAGGAGCCAGGGGTCTGGGAAACATCATAGGATGAGTCCTACAAAATGAGGAAATGTCTTTGCCCACACTAAGTACCTTGGTGTGCATTTACTAATGGGTTTAATGCACTCGTGTCTTAGTGCCCCTCTTTTGCTTCCATACTTGCATGTTGAGCTGGCAGCTCCTGCATTCATACCTGTGGGTCCCAGCTCCAGTTCCTTTCTGGATCCTCCAAAACAGGAGAAATTACACTGCTGAAGTGCCAGGAGCATTTGTGTTGTATCCTGTCCTTCAGAGCTGTCTTCAGCTACATAGAACCTCTTTTGGCATGTAAACAGAACCTGACAGGAAAAAAAAAACCTGGGTGTGGCAGCCGGAGGTATGGGCCAGTGCAGGTGTGTTTAGATCCTCCCTTCATACTAAGCTTTTCCCCTGTAACTAAATAGTTGTCTTTCATACTTCAGGCATCTTGAAATCCCTGTGGCATGCTTTACGGAACAAGATATGATAAAATACAGATATTTGTTGCAGTACGTCTAGTTAAAAAACATTTTGAACAAGTTTATCATCAGTTGTAATCACAGGTTATTACAGGCTACAGAATTACCTACTACTTTGCAGGTTACTGAGTAGTTGTTTCCTCTAGCGGGCAGAAGAAATTCAAAACAAGCTGACTGAGCATTAGGAAAAGAGAAGACTGGACAAAATTGCTTAATCATAATGACCTGAGCTTTGGAGAATGCAGGATTCTAACAGAGGCTCAATCTTTGTAAGAGGCTCTGGTCCTATACCTTTGAAGTCTGAAGACTCCAAACCGCAAGCATATGCCCAAGCAACTTTGTGGATAGAAAGGATTTATTTTATTCTCTGCCACAGGTAAAGCAGCAGATACTCTGATTCGCACATAAGGTGATAGCCCTGACACTGCTCAGCTACTGGTCACCTACATTGCTATGGTACCTTTTCCAGAGGCTGTGAGCTAAAAGTGGCTATGCAGCCATTAACTGGGACTTCTAATGAGGAAATGGCAATCATAATCCTGGTGCAACAGAACAGGGTTTGGTCAGGTTTGGTTGTTTCTCACACCTGTAATTTGGTTTGGAAGTTTGTTTCTAAACATCTGCCAAAATGACTTTGGGGCTGCTTTTCAAAGGGTAGCCAAATTAGAGATGCTTCTGAAGTATTTGGTCAAAACCAGAGAGTATGATGGTATGACAACCAGAGCTGACATCTTCCTTGTGCATCCAGCTGCGTGAGAAACACAGGGCATTTTTAAAATTCTATGTGTGTGGGAGCTCTGTAGGAGAACTGTTTGGTCATAGCAACCGATTTCAGCAAGCTGCTGAATTATCTTGAAATCACCTCATTTAACTCTGTAGATTACAGCAAAGACAGAGGAATGAGTTAGTATTGTGACAATGCCAGTGGTGAATAGGAGTTAGTAGCTGCATATTCCAAACCAGTGCTACTCTTTACAGGTTTTACTCTTCATTGCTCTTTAAGTGGACAACAGATGCCCTACCAAGTATGTCTCAAAATCAAACACCTGCTGAAATCAGTGAGAGAAATCCCAAGATGAGATTCATCAGAAAATTGTATCTCCGTCTGTACTAAGTCACCTAAGATTATAGCTTTGGTCTGTGAGGAGAACGGATGAGTCTTGAGCTGTTCATCTTATCCAAAGAGACACATAGATATTTGACCAAATGAATTGTAATCCAGAATACCTATTTTCTCTCCACTGACAAGAGCAACTAGGCAAGATGTTAAGTATCTGCTGTATAGATATCTAAATTGAATCTTCACCCCTCTCCCCAACTCCAGATGTCTCCAAAGGTTCCTGGCAGGCCTAGCCTATCTGCAAAATAAAGTTTAGGTTGGAAGATAGTAGCCTTGTGTTTTTCAGAAGAGAAGTATCTGTGGGAAAAGTTACAATTGCAATAAAGCTTTTGCACTGGAAATGTTTTAAATTCTTGGGCACCATCTGTAAATAGTCGGTCATTTGGAAAACACAGACTCCTTGTTAAATAATCCACAAGCAGTTAATAGTTTCTGACAGAAAAGATAAATGTTGTGAAAAGGATGCTATGAGACTCTGATAGTACAATGTTTCTTCATTTAATTTAACAGAAAATGATTACATTGAAGACAGCAAAAGCACATGGGTTATTGTACTTGCCGTTGTACTTTCACTTGTTGGTATTATTCTTCTGATTATTATTATTGTGGTTGTCGTACGCTGCTGCTGCCTAAAGAAGAAAGGTAAGTGGACCTTCACAGTTGGTCTATACAGTAAAAAATATCTTAAGTTAGACATAAATCTCCCAGTTACACCAGCTCCTCTGTAGTGCAAAGACCTGTAAGCAGGCAGATCCTGCTCTTAACCATGACCTGGTTAAGATGCTCCTTCCTTTCACCTTGCTGTTTCTCCTGTAAATGGGTTCCAAAGTAATCGGTGTCAATCATTCACATTTACTGCAGGGGGGTCGTGTTTTTTCAGGAGTACATTAACTTTCAGTGATGTTTATCTCCTCTGCTGAGGTTATTTGTCGATGCATACCTCCAGTGCAGCTTGCCTTATTTCCAGTGGCTGTGTGAGCCGTTCCACAGGGACAGTAGTGTGAACAGGGAGGAGAGATGCCCCTGTGGCAGACACAGTGCACGCTCTAAGAGGAGCTCTCTAGTAGGTCACACTTCAGTTTCCTGCATTTTAAACAGTATGTTTTGGTTTTTTTTTTCCCTTTCTCAGGAACTACATATCAAAATGAAATAAGGTAAGCTTGGAGATTTTTTTTCCTTTTAGCTGAACTCTTTCAGGCTGCTGCAGTATGGTGAGCGGGATGAGCCAGTGTCCATGCTCCACTGCCTGGCACCCCCAGGATGATGTTTGGATGCTGCCCTGCTATGTGACCTTGCCCATTTCTTTATTCACAACAGGGGAAGGGAGACAGTTTGTGGGGAAGGGGGCTGACCTTAGGGGCAAAAAGCAAGGGCCACAGCTTGCAGAAGGTTGTGAACTCTGCGCCCACCATAAACCGTGTGAAAAGAATCAAACCTCTGCAAGCGCTCCCTCTCTGACCCAGCAAGCACCGCAGCTACAAACCGAAAACACACTCCTACTGAAGGCGATGGGCAAAGCGTATCGTGAAAAATCGGCCGTACACCCCGAAGTGCCCCGGGAAGACAGAGAAGATAAGCTGCCCGTCCTGGGCTGGCTGTCTGCAGCGTGCCGCCGATCGCCTGAGTCGCCACAGGAGGTCACTGCGAGCCCGGCAGCGCTGCTGCGGCTGCGGCAGGGAGCAGCGAGGGGATCCCCGGGCACACCGGAGACAGCCCTTGCCGCAAGATCATTGGGAGAGATTGGCAGGTGTCACGGTTTAGGGTCAGGGCGGCCCCTTAGACCTATAACAGACGCTCTCTGTTAACCCCCCTCCCTCCCCAGAGGGGAAGAGAAAGGGAATAAGGGAGAGAGACTTAGCCCTTAGAAAAGGAAACTAGAACAGCTTTAATGAGAATGAAATTAATAATTATAAAAATGGAATATATACAAATATATACAAAACCAGTATGGAACCCAAGCCCCCTGATGGTAATTACATCACTGTCACCACTGATGCTGCGCAGCAGGCACCGGGGCAGTCCCAGACTGGGCCCCGCAGCAGACGGGAGCTGTGTTCAGGAGCTGGATTCTGGTACCAGGTTCAGGAACATACAGACTGGATCGAAGGCAGAACAGACACAGTCCTCCTTGGGTGCTCTGAGGAAGGAACCAAAAGAGGGCCCAAGCCAAGCCAAGCAAAGCTGGCAAAGCAGTCCAAAAGAGAAGAGCCCAGAGACCCCTTGGATCGCTCAGTTCTAAGCCAAATATAACATATATGGGATGGAATACCTCCTTGGTCAGTTTAGGGTCACCTGTCCTGTCCACTCCTCCCTGCAGGTGCAGCCTTTCACTTTCTGCACCCCCCCAATGTGGTACACAAGACCCAGCAGTGGCCTTGGTCTGCACACCAATCCTTGGTATTAACTCTAAACATGGGGTGTTATCACTGCCAGAAGCAGACATTGTCTGTGAAAACAGGCTGCTAACTTCAGACAGTGCAGTTACTTAGAACTGAGCTGAAAAGTAAAATTACTGAACAGAATTAGTTCTGTTCTCACTCAAACCAGGACAGCAGGCAAATTAGATGGTTTCCCTGGCTCTGCTAAAGTTTGTTAGTGTTAGCCTGGCAAATAAATAAATATATACATACAGAGATAAAGCTGCCCTGGTAATGACTGTTAGTGCTTAATCAAGTGATTATCAAACACACTTGAGCACAAAGCTGTTAGTTACATTATTGACTTGAGTTGTAAAACCTTAGAAATCATGAGATTTAAGATCCTTTAAGATCCTATCTATTGGTGCCAGTGCGGCTGTAGCAGCAGCGTCAGTGGGGTTATTTGGAGTTACTTTTTCTAAGTTTCTAGGAAGCACTGTAAATTCATGTGCTGCCTGCATTTATGGGGCTTTTAACTCCCAGTCTCTTAATGAGTTTACAAAACATTACCCCATGTTGCCTCACACTTCACTAATAATACCTAACATCATTAATGGCCTCCTGTGAGGAGTTTTTCTGAAGGTCTGTTGACACATTTCCATTTGTAGAGCACTTTATTGATATGAAACAAAATAAGGAAATCTTGTAAACCCTATTTTCTCCTGAGGAAATGATGCTAATTATGCCATGCTATACCAGTAAGCTTCCACATGATTTCTTGCTTTGCAATGCTAGATTGATCATTTTACTGAGTGCAGATATATAAATAGGACAGGACTAAATCAGCAGGGAATGGGAGACCAAAAGCAGGTACAAAAACTCACATATGAGTTTTGCTATGAAAAAAAAGTCCTACAAGGACTTTTTTCTTGGATTCCAGCTTGGTTCTGCAAAAAAAACTTCTGCAAGGGTCAGCCCTGTTAAGGCAAAATCAACTGAACATGCAGGGAAGCGTCTGCCTATCAGTGGGGGCTGGTACCCCTGGGTCTGTGTTCTTCTCAGGACCCTGCCTTGCTGATGTGGGTCTACACAGCACTCTCCTTCAGACAACTTGAACAGGCTCAGAATAGGACATAACGTTACTTTTCCCTTATGTCTTTGAATCTGAACTAGACAAATGCAATTCTATCTTCATGACAGAATGTGTGTTCTTAGATCTCAGTACAATAAAGTTCCTGTTTTCCCATTAACTCCAAACATGGTCATACTGACTTCATAAATGTTACTTACACTTTGAAAGTTAAGCAAATGCTAAAGCAAATACTTCAGCACTGGGATGAGTCCAGGCTCTGTGTCTCAGCTTGGATTTAGAAACTCAGTGTTGACAGTTCTGCAAAGTTTTAGCATATGTAAACAATGATACTGAAGTCACAGGAATGATGTACAATCATTTACAGATTTTGTAGGCTTGGTGTTTGGTTTGGGGTTTTTTTTGTTGGTTGTTTTTTTTTTTTCCTGGGCACAGGGAGCCTACCTGCAGTAAAAAGAATGACTGTCCAGATTTTGGAAGCTACATTGTAGTAGTAGCAAAGAAGTGGTGAGACCAAAGATATATTGGTTTTCTTCCTACATTTATTTTTAACTTGGCTGGTTATCTTTTTGTACCTCCCACACTTATTTTTTAGCTGCTTTTGATTTGGCTACTATACTGAGTTTATTCAGATCTAAAGATCAGATAAAGTAGACAGTACAGTATCGTGTAACATGTGGAGGTGGTATTCCTAAACAATTGCTCTTGTCTTCTAGCAACCACGACAGGTTTCTTAGTGGTATCTAACATATTTATTTCCTAAAAAAAACATGTAGTGAGAGCTAGACTGTCAGATTTACATGTGTATCAGTAATGCTCATCTGAAGCTCTATGGGCCTGCAAAGTTAATTCCTAATAAACAGAAAAAACTAAATGCAGGAGTTTCCACAAATATTGATAACTGAGACTATTTCCCCCTTCTCCCACAAATCCCTGGGTTGTCATAGTCCTGCCATCAATTTGTGCTTGCCACACCAGAAACTAGGCAGAGATGGACCTGGAACTACCCTGGAGAGGTGTCCATGGTGGGAACAGATGAATAGTAGCATCTCTTTTGGTGTTAGAGTGTTTAATAAAAAGGCCTATGCAGGCCACCACTCTGCAAATTCAGACATGTGTAACTTTAACTGAGGAATTTCTGTCAACTTCACCGTGGCTATGTTGGCTTGTGAAAAGTAAATTTCAAAGTGAAAGATTAACTTTGGAATGTACAGATGAATCACTTGGGAGCTATTTGTGGTGATGTGAGATATCAAGCTTTGTTTTTGCAATTGGGGGGGGGGGGGTGGTGGTGCTGGGGGAGGGGGATAGTGGGGGGTGGTGGTGTAAAATCACAAAAATGTTGAGCTGTCATAAGTGACCTAGCTGGTGTTCCATTATTTGGGCACTGAACATCCTGTAATTCAGAATTAGAGATCAAGATTAATTTCCTACAAACCCTATGATCTGTAACAGTGTTCACTCTGAAAATTGCTCACTTTATTTTCCTGCTTACTGACAATGCCACTGATGGAAACTTTCTAAACAGAATTTCATTGGTAACATCTACATGGGACAAGATTTGTACTAGCTAATTACTTGGAAGGCACAGATAAGATTTTAAACCTATTTATTCAGAAGTAATATATAAAATCTTTTCCCTATATATTATTACACAAAACTTCTCTTGCTATAATGAAGTTCTAATGACAGGTCTTTTTTTTTCTAGAAAAGTTTCAGCCGAGAAGAAAAAAGATGGTGATTTGGAAAGGCATGGTAGTGAAAATCAGGGATACATTCCAGAGGAACTGTGGAACATAGAACAAATCCCAAGTGAGTCTAAGCTGGTGAATCACACACTGTCAAACTACTAATCAACATAGGCATTTTGGACATGTCACGCCATTACACGACAAGATTTCACAATACTTTTTGATGGACCTGTGCTTGGCCTGAACATCTTCAGAACATTTTGGATTTTCTAGAACATGGTCCTTCAAAAGTACTGAGAAAAAAAACTTCAAAGTTCTTTGCAGCTGAATTTAGTTTTAGTCCTGGGTTTGGTTTTTTTTCAATGTCTTTGTTCTTCCAAATATCTTCTTATGATGTAAGAGTACTGGATTCTTATATTGTAATCAATTTAGACAATATTTTACAGTTGGTCTGTAAAACAAACAAGCAAACAAACATACAAATCAACAAAAAAATCCTCAAACAAACTAAAAAAAAAAAGGAAAAAAAAAAAAGGCAGTCAGTTAACAATGATTTCACTGATAAATGACTAAGACATTATAAATTCTAGTCCTTAAGCACAAAGACTCTTCAAAAGCAAATGTAAATCTCCACCAAATCGTTACCCACCACTTGCATTTATAACCACATTATTATCAGAACATTTAATCAAACACTTAATGACATAAAATTATTGTGCAGAGTCTATAATCCAGGCATACATCCCTTCCTCTCTAACAAATATATTGTGAAGTAAGTGCAGTGAAAAGATTTCAAGAGCATGTGGTACTGTAAAATGTAGCAATTATGAAAAATGAAGGGAAAACTAAGTAAACCTGGACAGATTGATTCTGCTGGGTCCTAGACAGGCTCCTTTCATATTTGTTAGTGTGCTGGATAGTCCTTGGCTGGTCACCAAGTCACTCTACTACTGCCCCTTCTCAACAGAACAGGGGAAGAAAATAAGATGGAAAAGCTCATGGGTCAAGATAAGGAGAGGGAGATCACTCACCAGTAACTGTCATGGGCAAAGCAGGCTCCACTTGGGGATATAAATTGTTAATTTAAGTTATTTCCAACTAATAACAAGGTAGAATAGTGAGAAAGAAAAACAAAACTAACACCACCTACCTCCACACCCCCCAGTTCTTCCAAGGCTCAACTTCCCTCCTAACTCAAGTACCTAATCCCCAAAGGCAGTGAGGGGGCATGGGCACTGGGGGTTGTGGTCAGTCTATATATAACACATTATCTCTGCTGCTTGTTCATCCACACACTCTTCCCTTCTAGTGTTGGTCCTTCACACAGGATACAGACCTTCATGATCTTCTCCAATGTAGGTCCTTCCCACAGGCTGCAGTTCTTTAAGAACTGTTTCAGCATGAGTTTCTTCCATGGCACAATCATTCAGAAATGAAGTGCTTCAGCACAGGTCACAGTTCCTGACAGAAAACCTGGTCCTTAATGGGCTCCTCTTCATGGGGCCACATCTTCTGACAGGAATCTGCTCCACTGTGGACTCTTCACAGGCTGTAGCTTCCTTAGGGCACATCCACCTCCTGTGGCATGCAGTCCTCCACAGGCTGCAGGTGGATATCTGCTCCACCATTAACTTCCATGGGCTTCAGGGTGATAACCTGCATCACCATGGTTTTCTTCACAGGCAGCTCTGCCAACTGGAGCATGTCCTCACCTCCCTTCTTCACTGACCTTAGTGTCTGCAGGGCTGTTTATCTTCCATTTTCTCACTCCTCTTTCCTGTCTCCTATTGCGTGGTGTTTTTTACCCTTTCTTAAATACATTATCATGGAGGTGCTACCAGTGTTGCTGGTAGACTGAGCTTTGTCCAGCAGCTGTACCATCTTGGAGCCAGCTGGAGCTTGGTCTGTCTGACATAGAAGCAGCTTCTGGTGTCTTCTCATGGAAGTCACCCCTGAAAAGTTCCCCCCATACTATACTATAAAAATTCCATTTTGTTATCCTAACAAATTAGCTAGAGTTTGACTCACAATGTTAAATCATATTTAATTGTATTCCTGAATGGCTTGTGGTTCATGCTATGGTGGACACCAAATAACGGCAACCTTGTATATTCTTATTACAGGAATTGCCACCCTTTCCACAATGTCTTCAAAGTTCAATGCTTCTGATGCAGATTCACATACCAGTTCCATACCAAAGGTAACTGTAATGCTGATATCTTTACCATTTACACCCCCCCCCCCCCCCCCCCCCCCCCCCAGTGTGTATCATTCTGTATCCAAACATAGATTTTAGGTGGAGGTATACATTTGTAAGTCAATTAAAGCTCTAATTGGGTAAGTGGAAAGTCCCTTCAGCATTTTTGAATATTTGATTTATAAGGATAAGTGCCCTGGGTGTTAGATTTATGTTAACTTGAAGGCAGGATGGGAGGTGAGGGAGAAACAACCAGCCTTGATATTTGGAAGAAATGCCTAATAAGGCTTTTGTCACATCTGTTCCCCTCAGCACCCTGCTACATCATTCTCCCCACCTCCCAGGCTAAAATTAGAAAGTTGCAGACTACCTCTCATAGAAGCATAGAGTATCTTAAGTTAGAAGGGACCCAGAAAGATCACCAAGACCAACTCCCTGATCCTAGCAGGACTATCTACAACTAAAACATATGACTAAGAGCATGATCCAGATGCTCCCTGAACAATGTCAGACGTTCAGTCAGTGTCTGCTCTTTCCATTGTTTTTCACATCTTTTGTCCTCCAAATGCCAGCTATGTCTTTCTGCTGGATGGGACCCAGTTCTGCTCTGGCTGGGACAGATTTCCCATAGGTAAAGTCAACTGTCTTTTCATCATTCCTGGTACTAAAAAGTCTCCTTCTCTCTCTCCACAAGCTCATTACCACTAATTGATTCCTTCAGCCTGGCCAGCCAGAGTAACTCTGACTTGGCTTTTGAGAATTCACCTCCATATATATTATACATTAAACAATTGTAATGTGAAGGTTTGCTTTGTTCTGCACGTGTAATAATTCTGGAGAGCTGTTATACAAATGATTTTGCCAACGGAGGAGTCCGCAATGTTTTTGTTGTTCTCCCCAGTTGCCAGACTGGAGGAGATGTGTATATAAGATGGGGGCACTCTTGAAGGCGGAGTTTGAGGATCCTTTACAAACAAAATCCAGTGCAGATACACTAAACTAATGTGCATTTTCTCTGGATCATTTCTTGTTTGTATTTTCCAATTACACTTCCAAGTTGCAGATGTTGCTTCAGTCAGGAATTTTATGCTGATCTTAGAGACCTTTGGTATCTCAGCTCTAAATGGTGGAAGGGAAAGCACACAGGTAACACCCACTCCACCTTACAGCTTTGCCCCCAGGGTTTCCATGTAGCTAACGCATAAAGAAGTGGGGCTTCGTGTTCATTCCTCTTAGCTACATCTGTTCTGAAGGGTGGTGCTGGACTCTCTTAGCTTCTAGCACAACAGCAATGCGGATCGTAATTTATGCCATATATTTGTAAATACATTTAGAAGCTCCATGATGTTTCTTGCCAATATTCTCTGGGGAAAGTGGCAGTGATGTAGTACGAAGTTCACTCCTCGACACAGTGATAACTCATTTATTTTCGAAGAGCTGCTTCAACATGTACAATGCAGAAATCTGTATTGGGATGACATTACATATAAATCATAGCAGAGTGTGCCTAGTTTTTTTGGCACACAGTGAAATTTAGGAAGCGCTCAATCAGTGATTAAAACTGATCAAAATAATAACAGTAAAAATAATAGCAATGATACTGATGTATTTGTGGCTGGTAGTTACTATGTTTGACGTTAATTACTTGTCAAAATACTATTAAAGCAAAGCTGAAAAGCTCGTACAAAACAGCTGAGGGTTCAGTGAGGATCTATAACCCTGAGCAACAGTGTCTGATACCCTTATCAAGAGGATTATAAGGCACTGGCTATGTTTATGTGCACAAGGTGTGCAGCACATTACAGCCAAGAAGCAAAAGAGTTTGTGCTGAAGACCATGTACCCACCCACACATTTCAGAGGGAGGCAATAACTTCAGTTAGCTGTACCTGTTTCCCAGTGAATGGACACTCACTGATGATTGATGTGCACTTGTTGTGCACTGTAATGACATTAAGCCACTTGGTATCACATGAAAGTTACCCAGTTTAGGTGCTCTGAGACAGCTCCACAGTGAGAACGATGGTGTTGTGAGTGGGGACCATTAGGAGGCTGGTTCACAAGCACTGGGTTCATGTTCCTGATTCAAACTGAAACGTGAATGTAGGTGCTGGGCAACGTATCAAAGGCTAGATTAGATAGCCTAGGGGGTCTCTTGCAGCCCATTGTCTAGAGAAAAATTGAAACTCATCACAGGCACGCAACATAAAGTTGAAATGTTTCTATTAAACTGGCTGTCCCTGGACAATATGTGGTACAAATCTGTTACAGTGGCTTCTAGTTGCACCAATAACTGCACACACATTTTTGAAAAATATCAAAAGATAATCTACAGGTAAAAATAATTTATAACTTTTTTTTTTTTTCCTGTGTATTGGAGGACTATTTAGCCAACTAAAAATGGATTGTGCAGAGAAACAAGTTTGAACACGACTTCTCAGTATACTGTGGTGGTCCTATCTTGTATATGCAGGAGCTGATAAGGTTGATGAAGGTTTACCTTAAATAGTGGATTTTCAGTCCATGATTTAAATTCATGACTTTCCATACAAACATAGCAAAACATTTCCTGGACAAAAAAAAAGTAGTGGGTATTTTTATGTTCATAACCTTCTCTGTTAACTGCATAATAGAGGTTTTCTAAAAAGAAGTGTTATTGGATGCCTTCTAATAATGTTCAATCACCACTGTTGCCTATATATTGCATAATAACATTGTGCTGCTCTTTCATTATAATATATTTCTTGTCAAAGTAGGAGAAATCATATGGCAAGCCATTTAACTGTTGGCTGATTAGTGATGAGTCAAGCAAATTCTTCAGAAACCACCTGCCTTCCTGCCACTGTATTTTCTAAGCACAGAAAGTTGTGTTTCTCAGTTGGCTTTCTCTGCCTGGATACTGGAAACATTCCCAAAGGTTTTTAATCTTTATTCTTCTGAACTTTATAATAAGAAATAAGAGGTAAAAGAAGCAGGAGGAAGAGAAGTGGTCCAGAAATTTTTTCCATGGTTAAGGAGGTCATAAAGGGGTGGACTCCAGCAAATTGCCTCTCTCTCCCTGGATAATCAAGAAAAATGAACAAATGTCCTTGTAGTGCTTCTACGGAGGTCAAGAAGGTGTGAAGAACCCAAATCTTCTCTCTGGAGCAGAGTGGGGGAAGGAATGACAAACCCATTTACTGGTGGAAAGAGTCATAGAGACTGAAGACCTAAAGCCTTGTCCCTTCACCTCTTCAAAGCTAAGATTTCCATGGTTGGCTTCCTTGTCACCTTATGGGATCAGGATTAACCACAGCAACAAGGCCATAAAATAGGTCTATATGGGTAAAATTTGAACAGATAATTTTAAAATTAAAAGAAGCTCATGGATGTGGGGATGAGATGAAAAAAAGAGCAATTGTAGTGAATGAAGATTTTTCAAGTCAGCATTTTGCGTGGAGAGAGGAGATGGATGGTACCTGCTGCACAGCCCATTCCTCCCACTCCCAGAAGAAAATGGAATGAAAATTTTCAGCGCAGGTGGGAGGCATTAGGCAGTCTCCCTGCATCTCTGAGGGTATCAGCTTCAAATTTGATCCCTTCTGTTCCATATCTAAAAAGATAAATTTTAAAATGATTTGAGAGATTAAGGGAGACATGTTATTACACATTTTACTTCCTCAGAAGCGCTTGCCCATTGACCCAACTAGGTACAAAGCTTGAAATACCTGGTGGGTCTCATTGTAAAAAGTGACAAGAGAAAATCACTTAGGTCAGCTACTGGCCATTCAAACACTTTGAATCAGAAACTAATGCAAAATGTCCACAGAAGATAAATGTTCCCCAGCCATTGCACTGATCAATTCACAACATGAACAAAAGATTTGGCAAGTCATCTTAGGGAAAACTAATACCTCAGCGAAGAAGAAGGGGGGGAAAATGTGTGCGAGACATTTAAAAAATGATGAATATCGAACTAAATTATTGAGCTGAGAAAAAAATTACCAGCTGCAGGAAGAGGAAGGTAGGAGCTTCATTCAGAGGTGCTGAAAGGTCTTAATTCTGATTACATTAGCCAAGAAAAGGTCAAACGAAGAGTAGAGTTACCGGCTTGTGTTTAATTGCGTATTTTGTTACTGTCATGATGAGAGGAGAATGAGCCTTGCTCCTTGTCCCAGGGCTGAGCTGCAGGACAAACAGGTGTTAGGGACCAAGGTCCTATCTGAGGGGCTGTTTTTCACACCCCGACCTCTTGTGCAGAGCTCCTTCCAAAACCCAAGTGCAATGAGGAGCATCCCTCACCTTGGCTCTATCAGATTTTGTGGCAGTCCCACAGAGAGTTTAGCCCGAAAAAAGGCCTTAGGGACAGTGCTGCCAGGTCCTGAGTGGTCCTGCAGGTCCTCCAAGGAATTGCATTTTTTCAAGTCCCACTGGTACAAAAGGAGCTCTAAGGACTCGGCATCTTGCAGGACTGGATAGTCTCCTACACAAGCTTCATAATTAGTCCATTTACTATGCCCTAAGTGTCTCTATCATAAATCAGAAGACCGTTTCATAACAGGGAGTGAGTACTCATTTACAGTGGGCCAGATTCATCCCTGATGCAATTCAGCTGACTTCAGCACAGTTACAGGAGGCTTGCACTTGCCACCAGACCCACACTCCTCCTCTCCAATCCAGAATGAGTCATGATTCCCTTAATGGGGAAGGATCTATTTTTCTTCTTAACTACTCCAAATGTCACTCTATAAACTGGAAATATTATTTAGTTGTGGTTGTGGTTTTATACTGGGAAGGAAATGAATGATGAATCGTAGCTCCATTTAATGCACTGTATATAACTGCTCTGACTCTGAGGATTGTTTGAAAAGAAAAATTAAGCTATCAAAATCAAATTAAAAGGTCAATAAAATAGAAATATAAACTGATGACAGCAAATGATTTTATCCCTACTGATGAAATGTATTATAGAGTATGTCATGCTATGATAGTCATTGGTCAGCATATCTTGTTAAAGAGAGTAATAAATACTGATGATACAGATAGAGAAAAGGCAGGTGCAGTTTATATTATAATTTTTCCAAGTGTCTGTGGAAGAAGGGGAGGACTGCAGTTTTGTAGGTGTGTTTAACCCATTAAGAAATGAGGAGAAATTTCCAGGCTCTATGTCTACTGATGAACAGGGAAATGTGCTGAGTGTACTAAAAGCTGTCAGGATTGAACTGGTTCATTATTTGAAGCAGTGGTGTATCTGAATTGTTTTGAGGGTATACAAAACTTTTGGGCAGGTGTTCTCCTGTAACTGAAGTGAACTTGGAATGAGAATTAAAAACTGAGGGCAGGTGAAAAATAACCTTCTGAAACAGAAAGCTGTGCCTCCATGAGTTTTTGTTCTAAGAGTTAGCCAAATGTGTGATGCAAGCAAATGCATTTGGAAGTACTCCTACCACTTTAATTTCAGCAATTTGTTCTAATGCATTTAGACTTGGATTTTTTTTGGCTGGCTAATAACAGGCAAAGCCTTCATCTTATCATACATTTCCAGTGTCTGAGGAGCTGCATCTGTCAAATCAATTTACAGATCAGAGCCCTATTTTATAATGCCAGATGTGTGTTCATCATTCATATCACTGATGTCATATGGGTTGCAGAAGTGACTACAACATGCTTGTAATAGCAGAAGTCCTTCTTTCATTGACTGAAGATCAGTATTCAAAATATCACTGAAGGATTCAACCCTGAAATTGGAGGATGCGCACACTCATTTTACCTTCTGATTCATCCGTTTATTGCTAGCTCTCTTTTTGTCTGTCTGGAAAAGATGGAAAGATTTGTGCATCTGTTTCCCCGAACAAATCAACAAACTATGCAAAGCTTTTCCCAGTAGAATAGCCCCTTTATAGTAACCCCTGTAAAAAGGCATCCAGGGCAGATAAGTCAACAAGCAGGCTTTGAAACATGTGACTGTCAAATATCCATGGTTAACTAGATGCCAAACTGGCAGCACAAAGAGATTTAAATCTATGTAAGAGAACTGCTGATGATATCGCATCCTTACTGGTAGATGGGACCACCTTAGAAACTCACTCCTGTAATGCTGGGATGTGAAGCAAACCACTGAAGCTGTCTTTTTTACCCTTCAATGTGTAGGATGTAAGGAATAATGAAGTCATTTTTTTCTCAGACTAGGACTGACAGGACGAGGAGGAGAGCACTGGATTAATCTGAAGAAGAAACATCTTTCATATCAAAACTCTAGCAGCTGTAGCGTATCAGAGTCTAAATATGAAATGGCTGCTGTGGCCCTACTCCTCTGCATTTTGCATTTACCTATTGTATGAGATCTTCTACAACATTGGAAAAGGAGTTTTAGGTCACTGCCCAGCAGCCAGCAGCCCCCATTTCAGTGAAGTTATATTCAGTAAGCTGCAACTTCAGTGAGGCTCTGCTACTTCAGAGAAAGCTTCACAGAAAATGGGCCAGTACACAGCATGAGTTGATTGAAATTCATGAAATTATTCATTAATTGATATCAGAGCAGAGTGAGAATAAAATATAAGTAACCCAGGGCATTTGCTCTAAAGCAAATGACTATGAAAGATGCAGCAGGGCAGCGGTGAACCGTCGTGGGCACAGTCCCCACCCTGGGAGCAAACTTGCTGCTCAGTTCCTCTTTTGGTGGTGAGGAGAAATGTCATGACAAGGCAGGGGCTGGATGGGTAATTCTTACAGATGAGATTTTTAAAGCAAAAGAGGCATGCTTGGGTTACATTTTCCCCACTGCTGTCAGGGGAGTACAGGGCAGTTTAGATCTAGCTGGTGCAAGTCCTCAGGCTCCCTCCTATTCAAAATCACATGCAAACCAAAATCTTCTGTAGTATTGCCTGCTAATGGCCAGAAACACTACCTCTTTTGACAACATGACTTGACGACTTTTCTGATTAATGTTTTGGGGTTTTTTTGCTTAAGTAAATCTGGGTGCAATATAGGGGTTTTTTGTGCCACAAGTTCTGGGAAATATTCCTACCTCAGTATTTTGCTAAGCATGGGATTCAAATAATGACCTGTTTCAGGAAGTTCAGTTGACAGTGTTCAGTGAGATGCTTTCAGACCCACTCTGAAACTTTCTGGTTACTCAGTATGCTAGCTAGTTCAGTGTACTTTATACTCAAAGGACAGTTGGCAGTGTCTGGGAATACTTAATTTCCACAATCATACCACATGCCTTCAGCTTTTTTCAGTTTTGTGTTGGTTTTTGGGGTTTTTTTTTCCACTCTACTTATAGGTTTATTGTTTTTGGGTGGAGCAGTAGTAGAGAGTTCTCAAAACCTCTGTCCTAGTGAGAAGGCTTGCCATAACAGACCTGTAATTGAGTGACCAGGAGATGTCAAATAACTATTCTGACATAAATGGAGCAAATCTCATCATATATTAATCTCCAGGGTAATACAGACCAGAGGAAATTTATGATGTGCTCTGGAAATGAATGAGTGATGTTGCTTCTGAGCACCAGCAAGGTCTTTGGCCTGAACTGCAAGAAATTAAGTGCAGCAGAGAGATCTTAGAAAAAGTCTCTTGAGCAGAGACAGGCAATTCTGTTACTTCCCAGAGCACCACTCCTCCCTGCAGAAATAAACAGTGTAGAAGGGTAAATTTAGAAATCAGCAGTATCTTCTAGCAACAAAAAGGGATGGGAAGAGGGGAGGGTGGGAGAAAGAGAGTTGTGATTGAAACAGAAGGCAGTCGTCTTATGAAATGTTTCTGGGACAGTTATATATTTATCCCCTGGTTTTCCTTGAGGTGCTGAGTGCTGGGATGCACTAAATATCAGGGATATGTTGTCCACTTTTGTTATCTAACATTTTCCTCAGCTTATTCAATGGTACATATGTACCAAATATATTATTTAAGATATTCAGTGCTGGAAGAATACCTAGACGATACAGGCTGTGTATGATTAATGCTTCAGAAACAAGAAGATTGGTTAATAGTGAGGAACCAGCTTGGGCTTGTTAAAATTTCCACTGGGAACAACAGTCAAATTTCAGTTAATTTCCAAGGGCTTGAGACCAGGTGAAAAAGATGGAAGGCACAATAGCCAGCAGATAGCATCTGCTTGGAGGCAGACAAAACCATCACTGAGGCTCACTGAAGCAACTCATTCAACTGTAGTGTTTAATTTAGGAAGCTATCTGAAGATATGTGTTCATAACTTTGGAAGAGATTTTCATTCCTTAGAGCTGTTTTGTAACTATCTATGTGAGGTCTCACTACTATGTTTAAATATCCAACGTGTATGTTTCTTGGATGCATTTTTCTCTGTCTTTCCTCTGCAATGGGGTTTTGTGAAAACATGTAAGTAATTAGGACTGGAAATCCACTGCACTGATTACAAATGAGGGTAGACTTTTCAAATCACCAATGAGCATTTGCCCTGAACTTATCCCACTTGGGTCAATTTGATAACAAGTTGCTGTCAGTAGAAGTGGAATCATGCTAGTCATGGGAACTTTAAAAAAAAGCCTGCCTTGAATAAACAGTGAGATGCTGAGAGTGATCTCTCAGATACATGATGCTGGCGTGCTTATTGTGGCCATTTCTAATGTAGGTGGAAAACAATGTCAGATTTTAAGTTTTTCTTACAGCTGAACAGGTATATTCTTTATGAGAACAAGAGGAGAAATGCCCAACATCATGTTTTGCTTAAAAGAATACAGACTGCAGAGTCCACAAGAATTACTCAGAGAGCTTATGAGCAGTTAATGAATTCTCAGGACTGCCATCATTGTCTGGCATACAAAGCTTTTGTTTTGTTCTGCTATTCATCCTTTCTTTTGTATTTAGATTTTGAGTGGGTTGCTGATGATAGATTTAATTTCAGTGTAATATTTTGGGGTGAAGGTTCGGCACATAACCTGATGCGAAACATCGGGAGACTGCTTTTCTAGGATTCCTTTTAGTTCTGTAACTGCTTTTACTCTCCCACAGGTGCGACCTCTAAGATGTACTGATCAGCCGATCAGTCCAAAGAAAATTAGAAACGTGACACTTGTTTAGGATGTACCTCCCCAGGAAATTTCCTTATCGGTTGCACTTTGCACTTTTGGATGGCTTCCTGCAACAAAGAAAGGGTAACACGGGTTCTCTCAGTTTAAGCTATAAATGATTTTTCTTTTTTTTTTTCCTCATGTAATAAAATAAAATGGCAACCTTTATAATGTAGCATATGATAGTAAAATAATGGACATAAATGACAGCTTTATCTTCAGAGACAATGAATTTCATGGGACTCTACAAGAAAAAGAAACCGTTTTTGGTTCCCAAGGCAATCAGCAAAACTCCTATCAGACAGAAATGTTATATTATCCACAGCATGATCAAGGACTAGAACTGCAAGAGACTTATTGGTTCAGAAGAACTTGTTAATAATAATACTGGTTAATAAAATACCTATTTCGTTTTTTTCATGTACTGATCATCTTGAGCATATAGATCAACATTTTTCAATTTATGTAATAATATCAAGCAAAGTTTTCATGAGGGCTGTTTCAAAATTTCTAACAAAATTATCTTTGGAGCAGAAATTAATTTATTTCATTTCAATATAATCTTTCGTTAAAAGGTATTTGTCTTAAATCTAATGTTCCAGTTTTAAGTAAAAAGCAATCACCCCCGTGCCAAAAAAATCCTGTTTTGATTTAAATGCAAAAGCCTTAAGCTGAAAAATATGGATCTGGAAATTCTGACTTTTAAGACTTGCTGCTTGAATGCTTTATGCCTCTGTTCTACTTGTAGGCTAAGTTTGGCAGCCAAATGACCTTGGTCGCAGCAAATGGTGGCTGCTGATATTCATGCTGGACCCTGTTGTTTCGTCAGGGCTAGAGTTGGTAACGAACATGAGAAATGCACTTTAGTGAGGCAACATTGTCAGTAGAGCCAATCTGGCACATGGACCCTATATGTGCCTTCACAACCTGAAAGATGTGATTTCTAGCTGAAATGTGCTGTCTGAAATTTTGTACTTCCTAATAAAACATTCAAGCTTCTCAATTTTTACAAAAAGGCAAACTTCTTCCAGAAAAACAAGTTACTTTCAATGTACTCGTCTTTCTACCCACTCAAAGCATTCTGAATTATTCAGTGTTTTGCATGTTAATCTTTTGTATGAACCAATGCAGGTGCTCTTTGAGTGCTGAAGAAGCCACTACGTATAATTACTTTCAATGATAATCTGTGCAACAAAACCAAGAACTTTGCAATTTCTAAGGAAAAAGAAGTTATTTTGCATGTTTAGCATTTGGCATCTCATTAAATTGGGACAGATTTTGCACTGCTAGTTGCATTTTTAGTCAGTCTGTCAGAACAAGTGCTGTGACCAGCTCAAGATCTGCCACGTGCAATTGCATACGAAGCTGTTTCAGCTTCTGACCATCTACACTCTTCCTGTCGTGTCTGGTTAAGGAGGAGCTTTGAAATGCATTCCCATCAAATGCAATTGTACCAACAACATGCCATGTGGGTAGCTATAGTGTTATACAGAGACAATACAAGCAATTTACACCGTGGAATATCTGTGTTATTTTTTCCTTTAAATTGTTATGCACTGAGAGAAACATCTGCCTTATTCTGATACAGGTATTGCTATTAATGACACCTCCTACTACTGTAGCAACCTAAACACACAAAAATTCTGCTTTATTAGAGAAGTGTCCATTGCACGAGAGAGATAGGCCCAGAGTAACACCAGACTATGACTCAGGGATAAAAACCATGTACCTTCGGCTTTCTGTGCACGTGCATGATTAGCAAGCCTTCACGTTGTCAGAAATGTAATCCTGCATTACGGAAGTGCAAACTGCATGGAGGTAGTAGTTGCCCAGCAGAAAATATTGATTCATTAGAATGTATCTTAAAATGTAATCAGACTATACTGCATTGTTTATCTCAAAGCCTTTTATTTCAAGCTTAACTTCAGTATTATTTAGTATCATATTAAAGCAGCCAACCTAGAACCGGAGAAAACCTTTTCTCCAATTAATATATGTCCTTCCACATTAATCAAAAACATTGTTGTGTTGAGGCGACAGGCAAGAGGACACATGCTCTGAGACAAAAGACAGACTCTGGTGTCAGCAATATGATGCCTTCCATTCTGAGGAACCGCCACTGAGATTTCCAAGTTGATGTTTGAGGCTGTTCAGAGGACACCAGTAGTGTTTCACAAATTGGTTTTCAATGTGGCTGGGCAAAAGCACCTCCCGGCATTGCTGTTGAATGAATGAGCTGATGTGACATGCCTAATCTGGGAACTCTGTGTGGAAGACCCCTTCCCTGATGACAGCTTCAAGCTGAAGCACTCAGACATAGGGGCATACAGCCAGGTCACCCTCCTACTGTGCATCTTGCCTTGGAGCTGGACAGTGTTCCAGCATGCCACTCTTACCTTGGGGGCCACTTGCTAGCAGATGATTGCCAGTGGATAACACACAGCAGCAGCAGGCATTACACCCCACTGACTGCCCATCCCACTGACTTGAACAAATGAAGGTTTTCTGCACAAAAAGGTGCCACAACCATGGAAACATGCACATTAACCAGGGTCTGAAGCAATTTTCCTCCCTGCCAGTTACAAGAATGCATCCCACACATCTGTGGTATACTCTTAACAGCATTAGCATCAGGTGAAGAATTCTTACGGTGTTCTTGAAATTTATAGTTAGGGGCATTTGTATACTTCCAGATTTGTTTACTTTGGGCATGTTATACAGACTGTATATCATCTCCAGTACCAGCTGTTACTTATGTTTGCAAATAGAGCTTCGCAAACAACAATACATAAAGAACAGAGACAACTTTTAGCACACAGGGAATATAAAAAATGCAGACACTTTCAGAAGACACAGTAGACTAAAAATATTGAATTTCAGGCACTTTATGGAGACACCAATCTTGTGTACACATGCATATTGACTTATAATTATGACTCAAGGGACATTTCAGTAATCTAGAAGTATCTAGTTTTTTACTACTCACAAACTGTGCACAGTATAGTAGTATAAAACCCTTCCACATTTCCTTATAAAATGTTCCAATTTCAATTCCATCCATGTATATGTGGGGGAAAACTGCATTGGAGAGAAACAGTACTTCATTCTAGAGTAAAGTTTCCTAATGTTATCTCACTATTCTTGTACTTCCCAGAAAATTTCAGGCAACCTTTAATAGGAACTCACTTAAAAATAACTCTGGCTTCCTGTGGAGATTTCTTTTCACAATAAAAAAGCACCTCAAATTTGCATGGGCTGAGCAGAATCAACGGACTAAATATTTGGGTTCTTACTGACTTGATTGAATAAAACCTGTATTTTTAATATTTATTTGCTAGAATATATAGTACATGGTGCTGCTAACCTAAAATACAACGTTCTCAAGTATTGGGGCCTCCCAGCAACAGAGATGGGAATTCTGTGGTTGCTGGCCTCACTCTTACTTTCCTTAAAAGGATCCTGCATGAGGAAGGAAGGACACAGCTGTCTACCAACTTCCCCGGCAGAAGCTCCAGTAAAACGCATTGCAGATAGCTCATTACCCTTTCCTCTCCACCCAAATAGATCTCACCCATCTAAAATGGGGCCCACTCCCAACTCGCCTTACCAGAGTTTCTCTGACATCCACATTCCTGGAAATACAATAAAATTAATCCAGTGGCCTCATGGTAACTATGTAATTAAAATGAAGTAATCAGTGTGCACCAAACTGGTCTCACGTGGTCAAATCACAATAAAAAAACCCCAACCCTAACTGCTAATAGGGGAACATTTCTTCCAAACCACCTTTGGCATATTAATATTCTTTTTCAGAACAACCTCCAAAACCCCTTCTAAAGTTGAGGCTGAGAATTGAAATTCATAAAGTCACTTGATATGGAGGAGCACGCTCTCAGTAGATGTGACTTTTATGATTAGACTTTCCTCCTACTCACCACGATCGACTCTTGTTCCCCAGGCTATAAACTACCTGTTTCTTCTTCCCCCTAGGTGACAAGCAGCTTCATTTAACTTTTAACTTTCTCTGTCTCTCACATTCCTCCTTCTTTACCATCCTTTCTTCTCCACAGCTACCAAATCCCTTTTTCTTTAAGCAAAGGCCTAATTGATAACATACCTAATTAACATCTGAGAGTTTGTTCTCGGCATGTATTTATCTATGAAAAGTGCTGCTTCTATTTCAGACCTGAAGAAGGGCTTGCATACCTAAAAGTTTGCCTGATGTTTCCAGCAATACCATCTGATCCAGTAAAAGGTACTACCTCTACCTGTAAACTTTGTCCAGCCTACACACTCACACTGATAGCTGTGTATTTCCATAATCCCACCTACTGGGACTTCAGGAGGACACTAGGCAAGGGTCAGCTGACCTTCCTGAACTGCTGGTGATAAAAATTGGAGAAAGAAAGAGAAGCCAAGCAGGGTCTACACAAATACATCTGCACCAAACGTCCTTCGCCAGTGTCTGTGTTGTTGTGAAGGTGGGATTTGATAGGACCGCTCTGCATTGCTGCACTCTGTAGCTCTGAATGAGATTCCTGCCCAACTGCCCTGGGGAATTCAGTTTTACCCACTCCTCACCCTGCTTTCTGTTCTTTGGAAGGTGCAGTTTGGTAACAACTCCTTTACATTATCCTAGAAATCATGGATTATTTATGATAGATTAGCACAGATAGTTATGTAAATTAATATGGATATTTGCTGGCTCAGAGGAGTATTGCAATATGCTATTCCTTCTCAGCTCAGAGAATTAACGTCTGGAGGCTTTCAGTGTCATTCAGCATTAGCTCTCAGAGCAGAACTCACGTCACGCAGATATTATTTATATTGTTTATTTTCTACTGTGGTATGATCACTCCCTCAAATGAGGTTTACACTAAGTGCTTTTTTTAAAAACCATGTTCCAGCAAAACACTCTCTTTTTGTTTTGGGAAAAGAATGCCAAAATCCAGGGAAAATAATACTGAGATGTTTTTATTAGAGACGCCAACCAGATCCATCTCAGCTCTGCCTCCAACTCATTAGCTTCCTATCACAAAAAGCCCAGGGGCTGCTCTGACCTTGGATCAGCTTATCTGTGTTACTGCTCTCCTTAGTCCCAATGACTTTCCATTCAGATACTGATGCTATGATCTTAGCTCCATTTGCTTGTACCATGTGTTCATGCACCCTGGGTCTCTCCGCTGCAAACACCAATGTTGCTACCACCCATTTTTGGCCTACTGTGAAAGAATGAAGGGAGACTTGTGAGTCAGACATCCTGCCCCACGGCTGACAGTCCTTCAGAGATGGTGGCAGACTGTATTTTTCATTAACAGCAGAGTAAGGATTCACAAGGTGCTGTGAGCTGCCAGATGCTGTGACTGTTCCACACCACTCTTCAGAGACACTAAATTTCATTTAGATGTTACCTTACCATCCTTCAAAAGGACAGGCAACAAATTGCCCTTGATGAGGAAATACATTTGTTTGGTTTTACTACAAAGACATACAATTTATCAAAAGTAACACCATGCCCTTTAGGTTTGTCTCAGCACTTCTCTTGCATGTCTCAGCACCTATGCAGTAATGATGATTGCTGTTTCCCACCAAATCAGTGGTAGGTCAGCAATTCCTGCTTGAAGATTAGCCTTACATACTCCGGGTTGCATGTTTCCGTATAGAGCAGTTAGATACACCCAAACCATGCATAACAGAGACTGTTCTGTTAAAATACAAGCAAATTTAGCATCCATTTTTGTGGAGATCTGCACCTTGGAAATTTGCAAGGCTGCTCCCTGATCCTATAAAGAGATCCTCATTAAGATCTACGTTATCGGACAAGCCCTTTGATGCTGCCTGTGAGGAGGCAGTCCCTGAGCCTGAGCTCAGAAATGACTTTAAATTTGATCTCTGCTTCAGAGTCTCCATTTGTGAAATGAACAACTCAAAGAAGACAGAGATGCAGTGTCTATGCTGAGCCATCGCAACTCGCTGGGGAGGCATCTGAGCTGGCAGAGGAACAGTTACTTTCCTCTAATCCTTTTATCCATTGCCAGAGGCGGGACAAATGCAGGGGAGTGACAAGGATGGAAGTGGTGATCACCAGGAGTCCTCACACCTGGTGGTAGGACAGTGGGAATAGAACAATATACTCTGAAGAAGAGCTGTAACTGCAAAACGGATGAAAGTAAAATTAACCCTTTTTCCCCTAAAATTAATGTGATGGTTACATCATGGATTGTGTCATACTGGTACTACAGCTGAGTGTTGCAATGCTTTAAAGCGCGAGGAAAGGTTTTACTATGGCACTGCTCCTGTGGCACAGTGTCATAGTGTTTTGGTGAAGAAGCGTCATCTGAATATAAGCTATTGATGATATTCATATCAGCAATATGAACGTGAGACCTAATTTTTGATTACCTTTTGCTTTAGGATCCCACAAAGAATTGTAACATTCTGCATTGTACTGTGCAATCATATTTGAGGAAATCTTACAATTTTTTATTAAATCATAAGTCAAACAAAGTCATACTTTGTTCACGTAAAATCTTTGCTGATTTCAGTGGGGTAAGTCTACTTTAAAAGTAATAGACTTTTCTTATTCAGTTGGACTGTCCAGAGTTACAAATAAACATATTCTTTGCAAGGCTTCCATATTTTACTTTTTTTGTTTGGTTTTTTTTTTTTTTCCAAAGGTATAAAGATTATCTGCATGTATTAAATGTGTTTGCAAGATACATGTAATAAAAAGGATGGAACATTGGGATGTACAGGGGCTGGAAAATACAAGGTAAAGGAGGAGGAGGGAGCTGTCGTAACACATATATATTTCCACTGCTCTGAGCTGATACCTAATAATTGAGATTTGGGGTGATCTAATGAAATGACAGCTTTCATATGCAATTTTGACAGCATTCATAAGAAGCTTGTCAGGGCCCTGAGTATGCCAACAGACTTCATAGCCATTTTTCTCTGTAATTCTCCTCTGCAGCCTCTTCCACCCCACACATCTAAGGGTTTAGCTGCTTGTGTCTGAGCTCTGATATGGTGATGTAGTATAACCTTCCATCACACTTATGTGAGAACAGATAAGATATGAGAAAGAGCAGTGAGAATCCTTACCTGCGGCCTTTGCTCATGCACCCTGCGCTCCCTGGAGTGGGAGCTCAGTTACCCAACCCACAGGCAGACAAGCTGCTCAGACCCTTCCACCTCACTGTCTCTGCTCTGGCTTCGCTTACTGGCAGGACCTTGAACCTGCTTCCACTATGGACCTGTGTGGCCACAAGGGCTTTTGACTGACCTGGTGATGGTCACTGTAACTGCTCTTCTCTTTATCCCTGTGTCCCATGGGGCTGTGCACCTTGCCATGAGGACCTGCCCTTGCCTACCCTGATGTCCCCAGAAGCTCACAGGATGGCTGTCTGGTGGAGCAGCTCCATGTTGCTGCTCCTGACACCATGTGCTGCTGCTGGTCCCCTCCTGAGCTGTGTAGGAGTTCTCAGTCTCCTGGTAAACAGCGGTAGAGATTCCTCAGGTTGTAAGAAAAATTATTTTAAGGGAGTAATTGAAAGTTATTTTTACAGACAACATAAACTAAGCAGTTAGTACGTATTCCATAGTTTCCCACTGGTTGCACATTACAGTGGGGTTCCCTGTCCACACATTCAGGAACAGTTATTTCCAGATTTAAGTACAATCCCACCATGGGGCAGGGAGGCACAGCATTGCCCTTGGGTTGTCCTGCCTCAGGGGCTTTTTCTGTAATGACAAAGCACTGTTGCTGCCCTACAGGACACAGGGTGTGAGCATCCTTTACCCAAACAGAGAAGCTGGGTAGTCACTTACTTCGCCACGTAACATGAGAGCACAAATAGTCTACAAGTGGTAGTACAGAGAAAAGGGAGACAAGTCACCTCTCTTTATTAATGTGTGCTCACTGAGCAACCAGCGCTTATCATTATAGGAAGGTCAGAGCCACTCACCCTTGCGGTATTGAGCACAGTGGTACTGCCCCCAAGCAGACACCTAAAGCAAATCACTTCTGTGTCCAGAAAGCTTTTCAGTGCAACTGCTTTCCTGCTGAGTAGCTGCAACAGTCACCTCTGAACTATGCATGCCCAAGCTACAGTACTGCAAATAATGTTTTATTCTCTAAAAAAAAAAAAAAAGTTCTTTTTTCTCTTCTTTGCAGAAGCTTCTTTTCTTCCCCTCTGCACTCTGTTTGTTGTCACCTCTCATAGATTTACTTGTTTAATTAGGAACTCAAATGCCTCAGAGCAGGTGCCTTGACTCCTCAGCTGTCTGTGAAGCTCCAGAAACAGCAACATGGCACAGCAGAAATAATAAGGAAGGAAATCTATATTCCTTTACATTCAGTGGCCAAACTGCTGACAAATTTTTGCCCTATGCTGCAGATACAATTCAATTATTGAAATGAACACGATCAGAAATAATTAATAAAGTCTTTCTAAGACCATCTACCAAACTAGGGAGGTTTTCTTTCTTCTCTTGCTATATTGCAAGAGAAGCAGCTTCATAGCTAATAAGTAATAAAGCCTTAGTTTCCTTAATTTCAACTGCCAATCCATTTTGATAGGGAAGAGATAGATACAGTTAATGTCAGATGATTATGAAGTTATTGATGGTGCTTTGAAAGGGAAATTGCAAGAAGAGCCATGAGCTAGGGTTACCAATGTTACGTTGCTTAAGTCCCTCCTTTGCTTGTATTTGTTATTTTTGCTGTTGGGTGAGATTTGCGTAGCAGACATCCATGTCCTTTGTGCCCTTTGTAGCTGCTTAATGTTAGAAGTTCACAGTGGACAAGTGAGTGGCAGCGCACACCATCCCTCATTTTCTGTGGTTTTGTCTCCCAGGGAAGCACTGTCTTCAGACTCCTGGGTCATTGACCAAGTTAACTCAAAAACATCATCTGAAGAGCCTGGAATTGCAACAATTTACATGTAAGTGCCAGGCTGTAACTATACTGTTTTTCCTACTGCAGGTTCACAGTGTGGAATATTCAGCTCACGCTGCCTGAGTTGATGTTAAGCTGGAAACATCATAGGTAGAAGTTCATTGAACTCAGTTTGCTCCGTTTGCTGTGTTTTCTGCTTCGCAAACAGAGCTGTCAAGTGAATATAATTGCTGGCACCGTGTTGTTGGTTTTTTCCTGTCAAGGAGCAAGAGGACTTTATGAAGGCTTAAAGATCTGACTAAAAGGTCAATTGGCATAATCAACAATATAAGTAATCAATCTATTATCATGCTTTCAATTTCATTACCTTATTAATGACTCCTATCCCCTGGGCTACAATTAGCATTTCAGTATGCAGAATATGGTGATCCTCAATAGCCAGGTACAATTTTGAATGTATGTTATTGCCAAGATAATTTATAATACAAAAACTCCAAAGAACGTAATAATTACCTCGTTCTCGAGGCATCAGTCATGTCCTCCTTTAAATTAGAAATATGTATAATGGAACAAGGGGAATAAATGTCTAATATGGAAATGAACATGAGTTGGGATGTTTATGTGCTTGCACATCTTCTTCCATTATATTAATTGAAACTAGCAAGAAACATATTCTGGCAATGCTCTTGTCACTGTCCAAAACAGTTCCCCCTCTTTCACATCAGTGAGGGAGGAAGGAAAAGAAGGACAGGGAGGGGAAGGCACATTTCAGCAGCAGAAAACAGAAAGAAGTTGACTCTCATGTCTTGTCTGCTGTTGTAAACCAAACCTCATTCACTTGAACCTACTTTGTTTAAAGACACTACATTGAAGATCTTCTGGAATGACTGCGACAAGATACTGGCTGATTCTGCTAACAGCTCTCCCAGGAGTCAAATCATGCATGACTTGTTTTCCAGTTTGATACTGATCATAGCTGCCTTTTTCTTATTGAACCCCATATATTGCTGGTATTTGGTGCATAGGTTACAGACAGCATTTTGACACCGCTTTTTAATACTGTATTTAAATGTGGTCTAGGTAGATAAGTAGCAAACTGTTTACAGATGCAGTACTGAGAGTGTAATTAACCGTCCTGCTTAATGAGGTATTAGTGCGTATCACCCAAGAGCTTGAGGATAGGTATACAATATACTTTCACCTACTTCTCAGTCCTTGCCCTGATCAGTGCCTCATCAAATCGAGCTCTCAAGAGCAAACAACAACAAACAATCCCATTAGGAAGTAAAGTTTTGGAATTCATCAAAGTTCCTGAGTCACTTGTAGAGGCTAGTGCAGAACTGGCAGAGTTTTCCTCCTGCATCAGTGTAAGAGAGGTCCAATGCTAGGCAGCCCTCAGGCCCTGGATTTGAAGGTTTTCTGTTTTTCAGAAAACTCGGGTATACTTCAAAGCCCAAGAAGTGCTGTGACCTCTAGAAACACACCATTAAGAGGCACATGTGTGGGGAGATCTCTCTGTGGACCATAAAATGACAGTTGTGTTCTAATTTAATTCCACAATCAAGCAACTACAGAGGCTGCTCCTCCACTCAAGGAACAACACATGACCAGATGGCAGTGGGAACCCTCACAGTGTGTATTTGGACTGCTGAGGCATTCCTACAACTGCAGTGAATTTATTGTACACACAGAAGCCCTGTTTATTCATCTGAAATTTGTATAAAAAGACTTCCATGTATCTAATTCCATGCCACCTGGCAACATAACAATGCATTATTGACAAAGCTAATGCACACACACAAATAAAATTTCCAGGCTCTAGGTCAGAATCTCTTGCACATGGCATCCAGAAGTTTATATGAAATGGTTGCACTACGTTTCCTTATGTGGGCTCTATTTCATAGCTGTTCCTGGGCAACATAAAGATCTCACTGATGCTGGCCCTGGACTGAGCTGGGGAACCTGATGACCTCCAGAGATCCCTTTTGACATAAATTATTCTTTTATTCTATGAATCTGTTTGAAACATGAAACAAGGTAGACAAAAGCTCAAGAAAATGGCAATGCTCTCTGTAAAATAATCTAGGAAGTTTTTAGGCTTTCCTGGATAAGAGGTATGTTATTTAATACCCTTCCCTTCCTCAGTATCAGGTGAAATCATTGTTTACAGTTGCATAACATCATTAAAGTTTCAGTTTCTGAAACTTTAAATACAAAGAGATGATAAACTAAATATTTAAGAGAACCTGGGATTAGATGCACTGACCTTCACAAACTCCTTCAAGTAATTTATATAAATGAACCTACTTATTATTCATAAAAACAAAATGCCTGAAAAAAATGTAAATCCAGGACTACTGCTGAATTTTTCATCTGAGATCAGAGCTTGTTAGCCCATTAGGGCCATAGATAGCAGTCCTCCATCATGATGCCAAGTCCACTGTAGTGCTCGAGCTACTTCAAATTAACTCAAAATTATTTTCTTTCTGATCTTTTGAGGTACTAGACTTTTGTTTTGGTCAACCCACAGTGTAAGAGGGTGAATGCTAGAACCCTCAAGGCTTCATTGCTCTAGGGCTGCACAGGGACAAACCAATTCCACAAGAATGCATTCAATCTAACTGCGCTTTTTTTCTGGTCCTAAGTAACAATGATGCATCTATTTTTAACTTCTGTGCAGCAGCAAGTATTAAACAAGCTGTGTGTGACCTAGCTTGCATTTTAAAAAGGGAAGGTAGGGAAAAAATTTAATTCAGAAACTCCACAGTATCAGACACACAGCCTGTGAATTGGGGGATCCCACATTTTGGCCTCACTCTTACCTTCCTCCATTGACATTCATAGAAGACTTGCCTCTTTTAGAAGGGGAGTGTGAGGAAGAAGAGTGTGACTAGCAGGTTGAGGAAGGTTCTTCTCCCCCTCTACTATGCCCTAGTGAGGCCATATCTGGAGTGCCCAGTTCTGGGCTCTCCAGTTCAAGAGAGACAGGGAACTACTGGAGACAGTCCAGTGGAGAGCTAAGATAAAGATGAGGGGACTGGAACATCTCTCTTATGAGGAAAGGCTGAGGGACCTGGTGCTGTTTGGCCTGGAAAACAGAAGGCTGACGAGGAATTTTACCAATGCTTATAAATATCTAAAGGGCAGGTGTCAAGAAGATGGGGCCAGACTCTTTTCAATGGTGCTCAGTGACAGGACAAAGGGCACAAACTAGAGCACAGGAAATTCCAGGTAAACATAAGGAAAAACTTCTTTACTGTGAGGGTGATGGAGCATGGGAACAGGCTGTCCAGAGAGTTTGTGGAGTCTCCTTCTCTGGAGATTTTCAAAGTGTCTGCTTGGACATGTGCCTGTGCAACCTGATCTAGGCCAATCTGCTTTGGCAGTGAGGTTGGACTCAATGATCCTCAGAGGTCCTTTCCAACCCCTACCATTCTATGATTCTGTGATTTTAGAGGAAGAGTTTCTGCACCAGTCCTTCGGTATATCCACAATGGTTAAAAAATATATGTGTGTGCTTTCTTTTTCCTCATCTAACTAGAAAGTTAAAAGAGAGGAAGAAAGAGAGGGAGAGGGAGAGAGAGATGCTCTTCCAGGACACAAATCCTGGTGTTATGTCCTGCAATTCCCTCAGAGGAAACTTGTCCTTTCATGGTCTGCAGAGAGATCCCTGAGAGCCCAGCCATTCTTGATGGTGCTTTAGAAATACCACCAAGGAAAACTCTGTTCTGAATAAAATGGCACTGCAGTGAGTCAGGACAGAGAACCATGTCTCTTTTGTGTTCATGAATCTATTTTAGAGTTATACTGACCTTTACAAAAACCTTTACTTAATAACACCTCAATTAAAGATACTGGGTCAGAGGGAGAATGCTTTCTAGCAAAGACTGAAAGTGGACAGGTTCCTCAGAAAACTTATAGACTATTAAGCTGAAATGTCACTGTTAGCCCATAGGAAATAGCTAACAATGTGTTATTATTGGTAACACAGATATTGTAGAAGAAATGTCAAAGTAACAGAACGAAATATTTATTTCTGTTAAAAGTAAGGTGCTTTTAGTGAGGGGTCGTTCATTCCCATCAGGCAACTGGGAGTTGTTTTTATATCCATACCCATTTCTTAACATAAAAAATGCAAATAATTTCATTTTAAAAGATTCTGCTAAATTAGCTATACCTGTTCATCAGTGTAGGTCTTTAGATGCTGAACACACATAGCCAATTTTTTCTCTCATACTTCCTGTCTTCTTTACTCTCCATGCCTCATAATCCTCTCAGCAAATTAACCATTGCTAAAAGGAGAGATTCACCTCAGTGGCACAGAACAGGCTGAGTTAAAGTGCCTGGTTTTGGGTCTCTGAGCATGCCCATTACTAAATGCCTATTTCTAGAAGTCAGCACATTCTGTCTCAGTCTGTTGTTGCACTTCACAGCTCAGAAATTAAAAAGTGCTTATCTTACATTTTGCTTGACTAGCTCAATTTCTGAATGTTAAGTAAATATCTTTACCTTGATAAGTGGGAGAGATGTCATTTTGTGAATAAACTAAATATAGAAAATAGGCCTAGATGGGACCTCTTGAAGTATTGAGCCCATAGTGTGCTTCCTACCTCCAGCCAGCATTGTATGTAATGTTAACCATCTCAATTTAAAAAAACCAGGTATGTAAGGGTCAAAAGGGCCCAGAACCTGAGTTTGAGAAACCCAAAGCTTCGCATATAAATTCATAAATATATTTAAATTAAGATATTTACAATAGACATGAATCATCTTTTTTATTTACCTTGCTATATGTGAGTCCTAACTTTGATAAGGTTTTCCCTCTCCAGCTAACTGCTCTGTCTTGATCCATTCCCTAACCTGGTCTACTCTGTGCAGCAGAGACAGGCTTCTACCCTCTGAGAAAGTGAATAATCCCAACACGTACTTGCATGAGGGAAGAGCAGAGATGAAGTATGTTCACATTGCTATCCTCATTTTGGCATCCACTAATTATGGGTCTCTTGACCTGGCGAGTTTAACTTCCTTTTACTGGAATATGTTATGTGCAATTACTATCAATACAGCACTAAAAAGGTTTCTGGAGTAAGTGGAAAAAAAAGGTGTTAAAAAAGGTCTTGATTTTTTAGTTTTTCCCATAGAATCCCTGGCAAAATTTTGGAGGGCTAAGACACAAAAATCAGAGGTTATTTTGAAGCCTTCCATCTGTCTCAAGATTAAAAGCAAACAGGACAGAAAGTCTTCTCAACTTCAGCTTTAGGCTGTTATAGAGACCAAGAGAAAAACCAAAGCAGCTTCAGCAGTCACAGCAGCACTGCCAGGTGGTGCACAGTGCAAGGGGTCTTATAGCACTGCCCTTCATAGAATCATAATAGAATATTTTTGGCTGGAAGAGACCTTCAAGATCATCAAGTCCAACCTTACTTTTAGCCCTATCAAAACCCACTAAACCATGTCCCTAAGCACACCACCTAACCAGCTCTTAAACACTTCCAGGGATGGTGACTCCACCAGCTCCCTGGGCAGGCCATTCCAATTCCTGACAAACCCTTCTGTAAAGAAATGCTTCCTAATATCCAGCCTGACCCTCCCCTGGTTCAACTTCAGGACATTTCCTCTTGTTCTGTCGCTTGTCACCAGGGAGAACAGACCAACTCCCGCATTGCTACAGCTTCCCTTCAGGTAGTTGTAGAGGAAAATAAGGTCTCCCCTCAGCCTTCTTTTCTCAAGGCTAAACAGCCCTGGATGCCTCAGCCTTTCCTCATAAGAGACATGCTCCGAACCCTTTACTAGCTTTGTAGCCTGTGTCTGTACCCTCTCCAGCACCTCAACATCCTTCTTGTAGAGAGGGGCCCAAAACTGGACACAGTATTCAAGGTGCAGCCTCACCAGAGCCGAGTACAGAAGAATGATCCCCTCCCTGCTCCTGCTGACCACACTGTTCCTGCTGCAGGCCAGGATGCCATTGGCCTTCTTGGCCACCTGGGCACACTGCTGGCTCATGTTCAGACGGCTGTCAGTCAACACCCCCAGGTCCTTCTCTGCCTGTCAGCTCTCCAGCCACTCCTCCCCAGCCTGTAGTGCTGCTGGGGTTGTTGTGGCCCAAGTGCAGGACCTGGCATTTGGCCTTATTGAAGCTCATGAAATTTGCCTTGGCCCAGCGATCCAGTTTATCTAGATCCCTCTGTAGAGTTTCCCCACCCTCAAGCAGATCAACACTTCCACCCAGCTTGGTGTCATCTGCAAATTTACCAAGGGTGCACTCTATCCCTTCATCCAAATCACTGATGAAGATGTTAAACAGGAGTGGCCCCAGTACTGAGCCCTGGGGGACACTACTTGTGACTGGCAGCCAACTGGAATTAACTCCATTGACCACAACTCTTTGGACTCATCCATCTAACCAGTTTTTCACCCAGGAAAGTGTATGCCCATCTCAGCCAAGAGCAGTCAGTTTCTCTAATAGAAATTTCACTGTGGGAAATGGTGTCAAACGCCTTTCTAAAGTCAAGACAGGCAACATCCACAGCCTTGCCTTTATCCAACAAGCAGGTCACCCTGTCAAAGGAGGAGATCAGGTTTGTTAAACAGGACCGGCCCTTCATAAACCCATGTTGACTGGTCCTGATCCCCTGGTTGTCCTTCATGTGCTGAATAACAGAACCCAGGATGATCTGCTCCATCAGCTTTTCTGGTACCGAAGTCAAACTGACAGGCCTGTAGTTCCCTAGATCATCCTTCCATCCTTTCTTATATATGAGAGTTATGTTGGCTGACTTCCAATCTGCTGGTACCCCCTCAGTCAGCCAGGACTGCTGATAAATGATGGACAGTGGCCCGGTGAGCACCCCTGCCAGTTCTCTCAGGACTCTAGGATGTAACCCATCTGGCCCCATAGATTTGTTCACATTGATATTGAGGAGCATGTCATGGACCATCTCCTCCTGAAGTGTAGGGGGGGGCATTGTGTTCCCAGCCCCTGTGTCTTGGCTTGAGGGAGTGACTTTCCCTGGTGCAAGCATTTCCATTACTAAAGACGGAGGCAAAGAAGGCATTAAGCGCCTCAGTCTTCTACTTGTCTTTTATTAATGTATTTCCTTCAGAATCTAGTAGAGGATGGAGGCCTTCCCTGGCCTTTCTTTTATTATTAATGTATTTACAGAAATTTTTCTTATTGCTCTTCACCTCTAAAGCCAGATTAACTTCTAGTTCTGCTTTCAACCTTCTAATTATTTCTCTGCATGACCTGACAACATTCTTATACTCATTATGAGACATATAATTTTCATTTTTGGACAATCTAGCTTTCTGCAGCTGGAGTAGGAGAGCTTCATGCAAAGGTTAATACTGGCAGTGATGTTACCTTTGCAATATACTTCACCCCTTTCTAGAAACTGGGAGCCTTCTAGACCCATTCTTGGGGCTGAATAAGGATTTCATGAGTAAATAAAGGGGAAAAGGCTCCCTGACCCCTCTGCAATAGTCAAAAGCCAATGAGACTTTCCTAGAAGTCTTATTTCACCCTGAAACACACACACATGCATATATGTGTGCAGCACCTAATGCTCTCAGATTGGAAAGAAATTCCTTATTTCTGTAAGATGCCACTAATAATTTTTTGGAAAGAGTTTGATTTTTCCATTATTTATTTAATCAAAAGGCCACAGAAAGAGATGCTGAGCTTGCTGAATTTTCCCTTAATCTTAATTTCCCCAAAGTGACTGAAGTAAAGTAAGGGAAGGAGTATACTTTCAACTTCTTTATCTCTCAGTACTGTATGTTATAATTGTGACTCTTTTTAATCACATTATGTCTTTTGTCTGTACAGAGATTGAAATTCGTTAACTGATAATTATTATGTCTTTTTACCTTTTAATTAAAAAGTTAGCTGCCATGGGTAAGTGCCAAGTAACATCTGAATGCTACACATTTGCGCATTCTCTGGCTTCTGCAAAACAGAGCCAATCAAAGAGTCAAAACCCACAACATTTCTCTGACTCTGAAAGGTTTAGGGCTTAAACTGAGAATGGCTTTCTCTACAACAAAGTCTCTACAACACATCTGTGAATGAAATACTTCAGGATTCTTTGTCCAGACTGAAAAATTGATACTTATATTTGGGTAGAGTTTTTCTTTTTTTAGGATAGAAGATGACTCACATTGTACAAGAAGTCATCATGCAACTCAAAAAACTCAATTTTTCCAAATGACATTTGATATTTTTGTGACATGGACAGTGATAAGATTTTGTTGGAATCATTGACTCATTCCTGTTGCACAGGAATAAAGGTTAGATTGTAACCAAGTCCCTAAGGCCCAGATCTTCAAAGGTATTTTGTTGCTTAAATAGCCACAGCCATTAGCTTCTTAATTAAAAGGTAAAAGGAGATACTAATGGGAATTAAGTGTGTGGAAACTGCCTTTTTTCTACATTTTTAAATTTTTACCTGGACAAATTAGCTGGTATGTGTGATATGACCAGTCATACATCATTCAGTGTCCAGGGCTATGCTTGTTAAAGCTATTACTATCGAGGAGCAAACCAAAGCCTATTCTTACAGCATGTAATTAAGGTCATATTCCAGGTCCTGTTCTGTTTTCCAGTATTCAAAGGCACATATCTTTCTGAAATGAAAGATTTCTGTTTGAAATCAACATCCTTGATTTCAGCTGGAAGACAGACCTTTATTTTCAGAAAGTTTGTGTGGAATTGTTCTTTCTCTTTAAAAAAATCATAGCATATAAAACCAGCAAGAGACATAGGTTTCATTTCAGTGTACTGACCTCAAGTGCTAGGAAATGTCAGCTTTTGCAGTCACAGTCAAAATTCAAATCTATCCTACCAAAGAGAGTGGCTCTGCTCTGATGGAATATGGAACACCTTTCAAAGGCACAGACCTATTTTCATTTTGATCAAGCTTAGAGTGAAAAATGCAGTAGGATAAGCTGTCATCTTCCTCTGCATTCTGTGTTACTTTTGGAGTGATTCTGGAGCCAACCACACTTCTAAGGAAACCATTTCACTTACTAGACACCTTCAATGGCAGGATCTAAAGAGAAGCAAGACCGTGCGGCTGTGTCTCATTGCCAGTTACAAAGACTGAGTGCACAATTAGCTCTTCAGTTCTGTAAATGCAACACATGGTTCTCCAATAATGCATTGGCCATTCTTGCAGAGGAGCGCTGTCTTCAAGTCTCTTTGCACAGGTCAATCCCCTTGGAAGCCTCTGAGCCTTTCTGCTTCAGGATCCACCTCAGATGCTTTTCTCTCTGCTGAATCTTTCAGGTAAGTGGGAGTAAAAGGCAGTAAAATTGCAGTCATATGCCAGCAGACAAGATTGAACACATACCCAGTGCAGACATGATGAATAAGAAGGTGGTACTTTAATAGTCAATTTTCAGAATATAACAGCTCTTTAAAATAGATTAGCTTAGAACAATTTCTCTATTTAGAAGTCTCACTACTTAGCTGTGCACTTAAGGAAAAGCTGAGCTTTGAGGCACCTTTAAGTTAAGGGATTGCCATAGGCTGGAAAGGCTGTCAGCAAAGGGATACCTCAAAACTAAAACTCAATGCCATCGAACAGCATAAATGACAGATCTGAATAAAACAAATATTAAGGTCAACTTTATTCTAAAAGCCTTCTGAAAAATTCAAGTTGCTGATGCATTTCCAGAACTCAAGATATGTCAAACTGAGCTACCTCATAAAATAAAATGTCAGAGCTGAGGCTGTACCCAAGATTGTGATGTACTTGTGTGTCTGTGTTCGTTCAAGAGCAGTAGGTCCACACGTAGAAGTAGGAAAGGCACACCAAATGGCACTCCTTTCAGAACATGAATACTAATGCAATGTACTCACAATTACTTTTCACTAGAAAATGTTGTCATGTAACAATACAAAAGCTCCTTCAGGGGCTGAACTTCATTGTATTTATTTTTGGTCCCGACATTGTACTGACGCTCCTGAAACTGCAGCACAAACTGCTACTCGTGCAATGAACACTTCCCATGCTTATGGTAAGTCCTTACGGTAAGCGCTTATGTCTCTGTCACAAGATCTGGGATAATTAATATAAGTTACAAAAAGTGCCAGATGCTGGTGGAGGTCCTGGGAATATTGCCATAATGAAAGAGAACCAATGATGATATTTTAAATGAGGTCTTTCCCCTTTTTTGTTATCACTAGTAACCTGGAGAAGGCTTGGGGAAGAAAATTAAAAAAAAAAAAAAAAGAAAGAAAAAAGTGCTGTGCTCAGCCTTCAAATTCATAAAAAGTATAAACCCTGCAGTATTGTGATCTCCAGTTGTGAATGGCAGCATCCTACTGAACCTATACCTAAAAATCATAATCCATGTGCTTGGTGAAGTGATTCTTCTCCAATCACCTTGTGCTGCGGACTGTCTTTTAAAGGAAATATACCTATCTGCAAACATGGCGCTTGCTCATGTTAAAGAAGAACAAATATTAGCCAGATAATGTCACAAACTACAAATATACCACTGTGTTTAACAGAGCAAATGAAAGTCTGCCTCCTCCTGCTGGATGAAGGATGCATGGGTCCACACAATGCTTGCTCACCCCCCTATTTCCTCACAAGGCTGGGATCCCAGATATCCTCGCTGAAAATTAAGCCTGTGAAAGTCCTACTGGCTCTGGCTTCTAATTACATCGGTGACCAAGAAGAACTGTGCTGGCTCTTCTCTTGTCAGAAACCAGCAAGTTTCTCTAGAGTAAGGATAAATCACAATTTAACATTTTATTCCTGCCCAGGTCAGGGCAGCACATTTCTGAGCTGATACAATAACATGTTTATCAGTCCAAGTAAATGGATAAAAGTGAGTTCACAAAGGGAGGCAGGTCAGGTCTTGCCAACGTGGGAATTCAAGTGAAATAAAAGGCAGCACTCTTCCTTCTTCTTCAGAGACAGTTTATCTCCTTCTCCAACTGAGGACTTGAGCACCTGTCTTCAACGCGTGCCCTCAACTTGTTCCGCTTTCCTAGCACTGTGAAGGAAGCAGGAGGCAAAACACTCATCTACCACCCTCCTGCTATCAACTCTCACCGCAGCTTGTGTCACCTTCAGGTCCACAGCCCTGTGCAGGTCCTGGTAAAAAGTCTCTCTATGTCTTTCTTATCAGCCCCTTTTAAGAACTGAGAGGCCACAAAAAGGTTATCATGAAGCCTTCTCTTCTCCAGGCTGAACAACCACAACTCTCCCATCCTTTCCTCACAGGAGAGGTGTTCCAGTCCTCTGACCATTTTTATGGCCCTCCTCTGGACCCAGTCCAACAGATCCATGTCTCGCTTTGCACTTGGGATTGTACAACTGGGCACAGTACTCGAGGCGGTGTCTCACCAGAGCAGAGTAGAGGGGCAGAATCACTCCTCTTAACCTGCTGGCCATGCTTCTTTTGATGCAGCCCAGGATGTGATTGGCCTTCTGGGCAGAGAGTGCACATTGCAGGCTCATGTCCAGCTTTTCATCTAACAGTATCCCCAAGTTCTTCTCCACAAGGCTGCTCTCAATCCACTCACTGCCCAATTTGTACTGCTACTGGGACTTGTCCTGACCTGTGTGCAGGACCTTGCACTTGGCCTTCTTGAACCTTTTGAAGTTCACATGGGTCTGTGAACTCCTCAAGCTTGTCGATATCCTTCTGGGTGGAAACCCTTTCCTCTGGTGAATCAGCTGCACCACGTGGCTTGCTGTCATCTGCAAACTTGCTGAGGGTGTCCTCAATCCCACTGTCTATGTCACTGATGAAGATATAAATAGTATTGGCCCCAGTATGGATCCCTGAGGGACACCATTCATCACTTACCTCCTCTCAGACAGTGAGACACTGACTGTAACTCACTGAAAGTGTCCATTCAGGCAATTCCTTATCCATCTAACAGTCTACCCATCAAAGCTATATTTCTCCAATTTAGCAGCAAGAATGTTGGAGGGGACACACCACATCAATGGACTTAAAATGGCCTTAAAGAAGTCTAGATAGATGACATCAGTAGTTTTTTCCTTGTCCACTTATGTAGACATTTCATCATAGAAAGCCACTAGATTATTCAGGCACAATTTGCCTGGTGAAGTCATGCTGGCTGTCATCACCTTCTTACATATGTTTTGGTGTCTTCCGGGAGGATTTGCTCCATGATCTTACTGGGCATGGAGGTGAGGCTAACTTGTTGGCAGTTCCAAGGGTCTTCTTTTTTACCCTTTTTAAAAAAGTGTGGGGTATTTCCCTTTTTCCAGTCACCGGAGACTTCGCCTGCCTGTCATGGATGTGATGGAGAGTGGCTTGGCAACTACATCAGACAATTCCCTCAGGACCCTGGGATGCATCTAGTCAGGTCCCATGAACTTGTGTATGTTCAGGTTCTTCAGGTGGTCTCAAACCTGATCTTCACTTTCCAAGGGAGGAACTTCATTCCTCCAGTCCCTGTCTTGAGGTTCAGGGGCTTGTCAGAGAGGTTACTGCTGAAAACTGAGGCAAAAAATATGTTGAGTACCTCAGTTTTTTCCATGTTGGTTGTCACCAGCTTTCTCATTTTATTACCAGAATGTTAAATTTTCTTCCCTTTTTTTTAATCTTCCATTTCTGGCCAATGTACCTGTAAAAGCACTTCTTATTCTTCACATACCTTGCCAAATTCATCTCCAACTGTGCATTAGATTTCCTGATCTCATGCCTGCATATCTACACAGCATCCTATCCCTATATTCTTCCCAGGATACTTGTTCACGGTTCCTCTGCCTGAGGAGCCTCCTCATCCTCAGGTGGAGAAGCCCAGCCTGCACCAGCTGGGGAAGACCAGTAGAAGGATTGCATGGCCAGGCAAGGTCCAGGCAGGCATTTGTGCAGAAGCAGACAGCCACAGCAGTGGTGACGGCGACAGAATGACTCCTGTGCCCCTTCATCACTGCACATCTATTGGTGGGTGATACGGGAAGGTGAAGCTGCAGTGCTCGTGCCTCTGCAAACCAAAGGGAAAAGGCAGTTTCCAGAAAGGTCTCACAAAACTTATTTTCTTGTCTTTTATATTAAGACCGGCCCTGAACATAGATTTTGATGTAGAGAAGTCTGCTGCAAGGTAGCCCCTGGAAGCAGTAAGGTTTGGCAAGCTTCTTGGGCTCTCCAAAATAATACATTAACTTTTTTATTGATTTGAGAAAAATTTGAGGGAGTTAAATGCATTCCCAGAGCAAATTAAATCTATATTTCTTCACAGATACATGAGTCAGAGCATCTGAATGTGCACTGCCAAATATAGTAATTGTGCTCCAGCAAAAAGAGGCACGCTGGAGTACAGCAGCACGCTTCCCCAAGTTTTGTTTTAATGATTCCTTCAGAAAAATTATCAAAAGGACTCTTCACCCTGCATCTGCAGCAGCTCGGTGAAGAAATGCTATCTCAACAGAACTGGTAGTGAGACGCACTTTGAGGCTCGCTGCGCTCCCTCGGTAATGAAGAACAAAGCCAGGTGGTGGGGAGAGTCATGAAACTTTGGACTACTTAACCCGATCCTTACGCATTAATTCGCATTTTCGGGCTACCTCCAGCACATCCTATTTGATGGGCGGCCGAGCCCATCTCTAGCTCCCAAGACGCGTCCCTCGGTGGCGGTCTTCTTCCGACGTGGGGATGCTACGGGACCCCCCCCCCCCCCCCCCCCCAGCGGGGAGCGCTGCTTGTGCCGGGCGTTTGAGGAAAAGCAGCCGTCCCGGTGCTTGCAACCACCGTTTCGTGAGGGCGGGAGCGAAGCGGAGCTCCTGCTCCTGCCGAGGCGGAGGAGGCGGCGACGGTGGCGACGGTGGCGGGGGGGGGAGGTTCCCGGTTGCGCGGGACAAGGACCCCCCGGGGCCGCACGGACCCACCGCCGCCGCCAGGGGGCGCCGCGCCCTCTCGGATAATGGCGCGAGGGCATCGGCGGGGGGGGGCGGGAGGTTGTCGCGGGCGCGGCGCTCATTGGCTGTCGCGGGCCAGGCTGGGCGCGGGTCGCTGCTTCTTAACGGGCGGCGCGGGGCGGCGGGAGCGCTTGTGCCGGGCGGGCTGCTAGGAGCCGGGCTGCCGCGAGCCGGGCTGCCGCGCGACATGAGCGAGGTGAGCGCCCGGTGGGTGGGGAGCGGCAGTGGGGGCTTGGGGGGGGGGGGGGGGGGAGGGAGGGGTGCAGCCGTAGCCCCTCCGGGCACCGGGAAGCTCCTCGGCAGTCTGGAGCGTGGGGAGCGCGTGGGGTTGAGAATAACCTTCGCTTTTCGACGGGGTGACTGGGAAGGGATGGATGCTTCCCGGGCTGGGAGCCCAGTGAGGCTCAGCTGTACCTCCCGGCAGAGGTGGGGGACCTGAGAGACGGACTCTGCTGGGTGGGGAGTCTGAAATACGTAGTTTCTGTTAAACCCCGTCTTCTGACAAACGGGTCGTCACGGTTGTGTATCCTCCTTTAAAGCCTGAAACAAGGCAATATTTTGCCCTTTGAAGGACCATGTGCCCCAGCGGAGAATCATCTATTGCATCCCCCTCCCCCGTGTGAAAAAAAAAAGAGAAAGTAGTTGTTTTTAATATTTCGCTGTGTAGAAAGAAGGATTTAGTAAGCTGTGTGAAAGTTATCTGCTAAAGCTCGTAGAAAAAAAAAATACCTTGTTTGTAGTTGAATGCCAATGTGAACTTTATAAATAGCATCCTGGGAAGGATTACAATTACGGAGAAAATGTAAATGGTACAAAACATGTAAGGATCACTTGTAAATAAATAAGCTGAAAATTCTTGGTTGTGTCTTTTTTTTTTTTTTGTGGAAAAGTTCTCTAGGGCAAACTAGTGTTCTTATTAAGAGAATTGTCAGGCACGATGACTTTTTTTATAGTTTAGTGAAATTCTGGGCAGGTTCAGCTGGCAGATCCAACGACTGTTTCCTTCGCTATCGGCAGAGGTATCTGTAACTATGCCTTACCCAGTGCCTATTTTTGGAGGCTATTGCCTGTTATAAAAGACCTGATGCTTTGTTAACAAATGCATATTCCTTTTTTTACCAGCAAGAGTAAAATGAAAAGTGACAACAAGTAAGTTTCGATTAGCTGTTGTGTAGGTGTTACACTTAGCTGTATACTTAGTTGAGGTGTAAATCGGAGACAAAAAGCAGTGTAGTGGCGTGATCTCTGGTGGAGGGATTTGTGAGAAGCTGACATCAGGGCTTGTGGATCAGGCCAAATGGGGAAAGCGGAGGAAATCCTCGTTGTGCTTTTCTGCTGCTTGCAGAGATCAGGCAGTCCAGGTGTAATGCATGCACCAGGCTCTCTGTGACCTCAGATGCTGCCTGCGTTTTATCGGCTGGATAGAGTTCATGCAGCGATGGGCTTTTTTGGCTGTTGCTGTCCCTTGTCCGCCTGGGCTATTTGGAGCGTTCTGTGAGATGTAATAAAACAATTCTACTCCTTAAAGATAGCATTTGGGGTAAAAAAAGGAAAAATAAAGAAAAACTTCTAGTGAGGACTAATGATTGGGTGATACTGCTGTACTTATTGTAACTGTACAAGGCACTCTTTTCTTACAGCCCTGTGCGGAGTTATTTGCTCAGTAATGACCCCTTCACAGTTTAAACTAGATTGCTTGCTTTTTGGCTTTTACAAGTCCTGATGAACATCAAGATGATCCCTAATACTAACACCAGCATAGGGGTTCTCTGTTTGTATGTAATACATTGTGCCTTGCAGAATGCTATTCCTAGTAAGCCCTCAGTACTGGAAGACTGGTGCAGCTCTAAGCCCGGTACGTGTGGCACTTAGCACTGCACTCAGTGCCTTCAGTGCTACTGTTGCTGTCATTCAGCTGGCAGTGCTGGAGTGTTTGTCACTCACAGCTCCAATGAAGAAAAGCTTTCTTGCTGTTATGTACCTGTGAGCTATTACTCAAAGGCAGACAAAAGCAAATGGACCACCCCAAACCACCTTACTGCAAAAGACTGTTAAAAAAAGGATGCAAAAAAAGATTAGCAGAAAGCAAGCTCTTTAGACATCTGTTTGCTGTATTTGAATGGGAGTCTTGGTGTATTTTGCTTGCAATGCTGTAACTGAAAAATATTTTTATTTTCTTTGGTTTAATCTGCCGGAAAATCTGAGGACAGAGTGATTGGAAAGAGGCTCAACTACAACCATCAAAAGATTATCCCAAATCAAATGATGTTGGGAGGATGTGAGAGCTTTTTTGCTTCATGTTAACAATTGTCAGGATTTGAGTGGAGTTTGAAGCGCAGTTGTAGAAATATCTGAAGAAAGCTTTCACATTGCATGGATTCTTATTTTAGGGTTTCAAGCAGAATTAATTTATTGCCTGTTTGTGGGCAGTGATTAGGAGTCTTCTGGTGGAGAAAGATGAACAGGAAGCAGCCATTCATCTGACCATAGTACTTTTCTATTTCCTAGCAGCAAACTAATTTTTTTTAGGAAGTATAAAGATGTTTTCTACTGGAAAAGCCTACACTTCTTCCTCTACTATTTGTCTGAAAATGTGTTTGAGGTGCTCTGTCTTCTGGGCACAAGTCTGGTCCTTTAACTACTTACAGGGAACTTGTAGTGTATGTGTTTACCAAGTAGCATTGCAAATGCAGTTAGTACTTCCTGCTGCTTGGTTTTAGTGGAGATAGATCACTTAGCTGTATGGGGAACTTTTTGGGAAAGTCACTATATAGTGGAATGCGTTTTCATGCTTTGAAGTAGCTTTGAAAGTTTGCCCTCAAATAACTGAGAGGCCTTTTCAGGTTTGTAGGTGTTTTTGGTTATTTTGAATGAGCCTGGAGAGAAGAGCAATGCTGTAAAGCATCAGCTACAGTCAGTGAGCTACCCATGAGATGCAGCCCTTCTTCCATTAGAAGATCTCTGGTCACATAGCATGAACTGAGGGAAGTAATCTTGGGAAATGGGCTCATAAACCAATACCAAATTGCTATTCACAGCCAGTGGTTTTACCAGTGAGCCTCTAGACTCACAACTGGCATAAACTTGATTCACCACAGGGAATCCTGTTATATTAGCAATCATTTAACTATCTGACATGTTGTAGATGACGTCCGGTCATGGTGACAATTTTCCCCTGGCACAAAGGTACCAGGTGCTCCCTGGCAAGAAGCAAGCACTTCATTACACTAACATTTTTGACATTCACTGTTGCTCTTGCCTTCTGTGTTGAGTGATTCTGGCTGTCATTGGGAACCAGGTCGGGACTTGGGAAGGGGTGCACTTGAACAGTATGGTATTACAGCCATGGATGCTGTTCAGTGGTTCAGGGATGAAGCATATGTATAAGGAGTTGGAGCTTGAAACAGCATTAACAGAGATTGCATTGAGTGTTTGTCATTTTGATATTAAAGGGTCAGAGTGGTATTGCTGGTGTAGGGGAGGAGTTCATCTTTAACATGTGTTATTTAAGTGTCTGACTTGGAGAAAGCCATGCAGGAGATCTACTTCATGAGCCCACATCCCTGAGGCATCTGTGATTTAAGAGAAGAACTTAACTCCGGAAGAGTGTTGCACAATGTGAGTGAAGTGCTGTATTGATTGCTGAGGTGCTGCTGCAAACCATTTAAGGCAGGGTTTGAGCCAGCAGCTTTATATATTTGAGGAGTAGCCTAGCTACCAGACAGTAGCAAGAATGTTCTATCTTTCCTTTTGAAACAGGCATCAAATGACCAGGCACATGACATTCATAACATAAAAGGAGAGCTATTAAGGGTTTGAATCTGTAGAGTGCTTTGGTCTCTTAGCTGGGGAAGCTAAGAGCTGGGGACTTGATCTCTGTAAATGTAGGGGGTTTTCCTCAGTCTTTGAATAGAAAGACCACTAGGTCTTCTTTCCTCCTTGAGCTACAGCAAGCTCTTATGTTGCCTCTGGGCTCTCGAATCCTGCAGCAGCTCCTATGTTGTGTCCACCTTCAAAAGGATCATGATTGGTGCTTTGTGAACTGTAGTAGGGGTGTGTAGGGCATTCATGGGGGATGAGCTGTCATGTGGGGCATACTCATCCAGACAGCTCTCCTCTGCAGCCTGGAGAACTGAACCTTTGTTTTGGAGCTCAGATCACCTTCAGCACGAGGTACCTAGGCAGCCAGCTCAGCAAAGACAAGTTTCACTAGAAAGGTGAATGGCCTAACACTGGAGTCAAAGATTTTTTTCTGAAGTTTGAAGAGTTTGAACTTCCAGCCCTTGGAGTGGTGTGTCCATGTGGGGAAGATGCTAATCACCAAGGCACTGTCTGCTAGAGCTATTTTCAAAACTGGTAATACCACATGGCTTGGTGGTGCAGGGCATGTCCCTAAGCTGGCAGAGTAATAGATGGTGTTCTCTTCCCTCCAGGCTGAGGGAGAACCTGGGACATATCTTTATCACTCTGGACAAGTGTGGCCACCAAGAGGCTGTTAGAGAAGGATGGGGACATGGCCAAGTGTGAAACGTTAAGCATATGTGGAGGCTTCTGCCTGAAACTGTAGCTGCTTCAGGTAGTTAAATGGGAAAACTGGGGTTCTCTCAAGGTTTGCTCCACTGAATTCACTTGAATCTCTTCCACTGAAGTGGCATATAAGGTCTTAGAAGCAGATGTATTTAAACACTGAAGAGCTGCTGTTTGCAGGGAGAAAAGCATGCCGTATTTGTTCAAAGGAGCTCCTGTTCTCTTGTGTGGTGCTAGCAGTCCAGGGGAATGTTTGAGCCAGCCAGTTGTCTTTCGGGGGCTCTTCTGGATGCATTTTTCAGATACTGCCATGACCGTCAACTGTTAATTATTGGCTTCACTGAGGTTATACCCACAATAGGTACAAAACTAAAGATATAAAAAGTGCAGCAAGAACATGGCAAGGTGGAGGAGGAAATTCTGCAGCTATTACAGGATGGGGGTGGGACAGATAAGGCACATGAACATCATTTTATAATTTTATCGCACATCTTTTTATTAGCTGGGTGGTAAATTGCAGCTCAAAAGAGGAGGAAGAAGGGAGAGCAGTAAGTTTTAGATCTGTCACTTTGCCTACTCCTTCCATCGGTGTGGTTTCAGGCATTTTCTAAAGTAGCACTTAGAAGTGAGGTTTGGAATCGATCTTATTTTGGTGAAACTGGCAGATATACTGTTTAGAAACAAACACGCTGGTTTTCTTCGGTGTATGGAAGGACAACGGATTCAAACACAGCACTTTATTAAAGGACAGTTAGCTTTAATAGTATGTTTCCCTGTAGTAGTGTCATGTATCCCTGCAAGAGTAACTGAGCAAAAAATGCATTTGTAAACCAGGAAAACACCAACCTTCATACTGCAGTACTTGATAACAGAATATAATTTTAGGTTGCAAATATTAGTTTATAGTCAATACCTCTACATTTGTAATGACAAGCTTCAAAGGGTCACCTTCCACACTTTCTACATTACCTAGATTATGCTCATGATGAAATGTGTATAGTAGCAGTTAACTTCAACAGGATCAGTACTGGCCTCTTCAAAGCTTGCTTGTCATTTATTGATTGAAGAAAATATTTGATTTCCAGGCCACTGTTTACTATTGTCTGTCTTTCAAAGTCATCCCTTAAAAAAAAGTGTCTTACTGGTTACATGCTTTACCTAATCTCTGTAATTTAGCTGCAGAATTGATTGTAGCAGCATGGCTAGGCCCAGACACTGGGTATGTAAATCATGATGCATCCACTTCTTGGCTGAAGAGATTTGGGAGAAGGAGGGTGTGTGCATCAGAGGAAAGCAATGCCTTTCTTCATCCTGTCAGTTGCCACAGAGCCTTAAATTCACTGAGCTATGTAATGCTTTCTTCTCTTCAAGGCATTGGATCGTCTAATGAAGATGAATAACATATGTTGTACCTCTTTCTTAGAGTGTTCTGTTTCTTTTTCTTTGATTGTTTGGACATTTGGCTTCTAAATAAAAAAAGACATGGTAGATAAATAGAAACTAGGTGAAATCATAAGTAACAAATCCTCTTCCCCTTTCTTTCTCTACTTTTAATTAAGGAAATCAGTATTTATTTCTCGTATGGAAAGAGATGGAAGAAACAAACTACCTTTCCCAATATCAAAATAAATGGCAATCTTGATGGGATATAGTAAGAGCAAGCAGCTGCAGAAGAGTTGCAATTGTGAAACTTATTGCTAGTGAAAGGATTTGAGGTCACAATTTATCCCCATTCTTCATGTCTGCTCCCTCTGAGACCAGTATAGTTTACTTGTAGGTAAATTGGGCAGGTGTCACATAGGCCAGGTCTTTGCCTGATGTGATCTCATCTGATCAAATCATGCAAGTGGATATAGCCTTATTTATGTACTAATATGGAACTTGTAGGAAGAACGTTTAGTCAGAAGAAATGAAAATTGTCTGCCTACATGCTTTGAATATTAGTTACAGCTGAATTGTTTTTCCTCCGAAAGAGAAAAGTACTATTTTACAGACACAGATATTTCTTACATTATCACCTTAGTATATGGTGTTTGAAACATGATTTTAACAAGTGGTGCAGCTGATAGTGAGTACTGTGATAGTAGACAAAACATTTAGAGATCTCTTGTTAAAGCTGAAAGTAAGAAACAACAGGGTGGGGTGGGGGTGGTGGTGGAACCAACTGTGAAAGGTGATGTCCTTCTGTCTAACCTGGGCTACTTCAAATATTCCTGGAGTGACTGAGACAGCAAGCTGGTGAGAAGGGTGGCACCAGGTATGAGGGCTTCAGGTTTTCCAATGTGTGGAGAGAAAGAGCTCTAACAATGGCAAAATGTATGCAAGTGTATGTTTAGTGTCTAACAGAGTATTAGTGTCCAAATGCCTGACAGAAAGTTCTGACCTGTTCTGTCACCAACCTTATTTAGTGTTCCATGGCTGCCAGGTTTGATTCTAGCTATGTTGTGGAGCAACCTGCCAGATAGTGCCAGCAGGACTAGAAAGCTTCTGTAGTAGAACCAGAGAAACCTGAACAAAATGTTCAGGCTATAATGGTTTAAACTTGGAAGGTGCATACGTTGTACATTTGAGCAGGGTGTCACGGTTTAGGGTCAGGGCAGCCCCTCTAACAGACGCTAACCCCCCTCCCACCCTACAGGGGAAGAGGAAGGGAATAAGGGAGAGAGACTTAGTGATTAGGAAAGGAAACTAGAACAGCTGTAAAGAAAATAATAATAAAAAAGGAAAATATACAAATATATAAAACCAGTATGAATCCATCCCTCCCTATGGTAATTACATTACTGTCACCACTGATGCTGTGGAGCAGGCACTGGGAGAGTCCCATGCTGGGCCCAGCCACAGACAGGAACTGTGTTCAGGAGCTGGATTCTGGTACCAGATTCAGGAACACACAGATCAGGATTGAAGGCAGGACAGAGTCCTCCTCAGATGCTCCGAGGAAGAAACTGGAAGAGGACCTGAGCAAAGTGGGCCAAGAGGGATGAGACCTTCATGATCCCTCATCTTTATACAGATTACGATGTATATGGGATGGGATACTTTGGTCAGTTTGGGGTCACCTGTCCTGTCTGCTTCTCCCTGCAGGTGCAGATTTTTGCTTTCTGTGCCCCCCCCCTCCCCCCCAAAGTGTTATACAAGACCCAGCAGTGGCCTTGCTCTGCACCAATCCTTGGTATAAACATGGGGTGTTATCACTGCCAGAAGCAGACACTGTCTGTGAGAACAGGCTGCTAACTTCAGAAAGTGCAGTTAGAAGAACTGAGCTGAAAAGTAAAATCGCTAAACAGAATCAGTTCTCTTCTCACTTAAACCAGGACAGCAGGGGAAGGCTGTCAGATCACAACACTAGTCTCCTACAACTGAGTAAGAGGGGAGACCTGTAGGGATCCTGGTCAGCTCTACACACTGGGGTAGATATACATGTAGTGATTTTTAGGTGCACCTTTTCTGAGAATGATTAAGCACACTTAAGAAATACCCAAGCCAGCACTGGCTGGGGCTATCCCTGGAAATAGGGCAATTCCATGTTATGCTAAAGCTTGTTAAGCTTCACAAGAGTTTGCAGGCTCTTCGGGAATCAGTGAGACAGCTGGAACAGTTCTGTCAAGCCACATCTGCAGCAGGAACTAGTAGGATTGCACATGGAAAGCAATTTTTCTCAAAGTGTCGTTGTTTTGTAGGGAGTAGAGGAGAACTTTCAAGGAAATTAGGGATCTGCACAGCTTCAGAATTACTGGGCAGAGTTCTGGAAAGCAGACAGTACCATTGCAGTGCCTGGGCACGATTTGCACCTCTGCCTTCTGTGACCTACAAAAGAAGACTTGCTACCCAGCAGGTACCACTAGTCTGGGCACCTGGCTGTCAATCTGCCTTGGTGATACGTTGTTCTCTATCAGTCTAACACTAGAGGGATTACCAAGCATTGAAATGGTAGTTGGCAGCATTTGCCTACAGGAGAAGATAAATTTCAAGGAAAAGGCTATCAGGAACATGGTAACTCCTAAACTGGTGCAACTTAGTTACCTAAGTAGATGAAGCAAATGTGAATCTGAGGACATCTTTTATTTCTTGAGGATTATGAATTGGTGTTTCTGATCCAGATTTACTCAACTAATCCATCCTTGATGGGTATCACTACCCACATACTAGTGTACTTTTGCATCTCTACTGTGTGTGTTTCAGCAAAGTCCTCAATAGGCAGTCGTGTGAGATTGGGTTGATCAGATGACTGCCCTCTTCTAGCAGGGGATGAGGGAGTTGGGCTTTAGATATCCAAGTTGAATTTCTCTTTAAAAAGAACCAAACAAGGTGAGTGCAGACTTCATCAGACAGATGCAGTGAATCTAGTGAAGAAGAGAAGCCTGTCTGAGATGAACTATAGTGTAATGCCTAGTCAAACATGAAAATATGTTTGAAAATGCTGAAGTCCAAGTTTGTGGGGTGTAGTAGGGGAGAGGTAGGGACAGAAAAATAATTCCCATAGAAACCACAAGCACATAATTTTCTTTGAATTTTAGGGCTTTTCATTCTCTAGGTTGAATGTTTCAAGTAATGGGATTCTTGCTGTCTTTCTCTTGTAGAGAATATGATTCTCTTTTAAATCCTCAGGATTAAATTGGTTTTGTTTTAAAATTTTGAATACTCTGGATGTTGACCCTTTTAAGCACAATTTCAATGCAAACTGAAATACTCTGAAGAATGTCTTCTATTTGAACTTGAGATAGTATGTGGTGTTCAGGAAGGAAATATGAATGACATTGAAATCTGGTTCCTTGAATCCAAACATGTATTAGTAAAATGTGAGGTAACAGGAGACAGATGATAGAAACTGCTACAAATTAAAAGGATTAACTTGATAGGAAGGAGGAACAGCATACTAGACAAGAGGGGGATGCTAGACAGGCAGTTCTGCAGATCACATTGTGGCAAAAATGAGATGTGGCTTTATAACTGCTTTATACATATTGCTTCTCCACTCAGACCTGACAGATACACAACACTAGAAAAGTGAGCAAACACATTGTTGGCTTGGCACACTTTAAAATGCATGTGCCAGCACACATGTGCCACAGTTTAAGCAGGGCAGCCAAATGACTAAGCAGGCCAGCTTCATGCCAATTTTAATTTGCCAGCCAGACTTGGCTAGCTATCACTTTTTTCCTTCAGCATATTTTGCAAGCTACTGGACAGCATTAGCATCCAAGCCAAGCTGAATGAACCTCTCGCGTTAGATTATAGGACATCCTCTCTTTGTTTCACAGAGCTTTTACTCCGAGTGCTGCTTTATATGCTTTACTTGAACTAAAATCTTGGTGCCTTTCCATCTTGGAACTGGATTTATGGGATGGATCTGCAGATGCAGAAACATTGGTGGCAAATGTTGTAAAGTGCAAAAAAATCAAGTAGCAAATTATCTGAATTGTAGCAGTATTTCTTGTAGTTATGCCACAAGTCTTTAATAGATGTTTTTGTCTGACTGCACTGTGTTGGGCAGCACACAGATGGATCTAAGTGAATGTTATTGTCTGCTTTCCTCATGAAACTTCTAAGGAGCTATTTTCTTTCTATTTACAGGATTGGTGTGTTAACAAAATGACTGCATGACTTTTCTGGAGGAGCACATTAGGGTCCTTTTTAATGGGACTGCATGATGGTTTGCCATGATCATGCTTGAATGAGGTGAAAATCTCTAGTTGGGTACCACTTTTCTTTCTCTTATACACAAGGCACAAAATACAGTATGGAGCCCAATTCATAATGGGAGAGTGAAGACAGAAGGAATGATTGGCCACTTGGAGTGGAGAAACTTGAAAGTTTTCATTGAACTTGAATTGCAAAACAGCTCTATGGAGGGAGAGTGTTTGAAACTATGTGGGGGAGCTTTTGCTGAATCTACCTGAGCATGTTTCCCCTGGGCTTATTCCATAGCTAGGGCTAGTAACTACAGGAACTGTAGAAAATTTACTCTTAGGGCAGGTAACCTGGTGGGTCTGTCCCAGGGCCAGGTACCCTAGAACTTATACAGCTGCTCAGTGAAAATTGCTTTCTTACCTTCTCTGCTGCTAATAACAATGAAGCTGGTAGCAGCATTAATTTCACTGAGCAGCTGCAGGGTCCTGGAAGTTTCTGATTTGTGGAAATCCCTAATTTTTTGTCCAGCTCTTGGACAGAGCTAGTGACCTGTCTTTTCTGCTTGCTATATGTGAGTGTATTTGACTGCTGTCCTTGATTCCTGGCAATCAAGGTGACCTCATGCATCACCCTGTCTTTTTAACTTTTTAGTAGGGTGGGATTGTTTCTAATAGTTTGGCTGTGGATTAGACTCATAGTGCCAAGATAGCTTTGCTCTGAACTGCATCACGCTTTAAACAACATGGCTCCTCTAAAGTCTCAGCGGGTAATTTCTGATACAGATTTGAACAATGCAGGACAAATCCTCTGTCAAGCAAGGCTCCATTTGAAGGCAGCTTCAGCAGCCAATTTAGAGATCCCCTCTATGAATCTCTTCATGGCCCAGTGCCAGAGATAACAGGTTTGCGTCATCTCTGTGCAGCCCTTGGGCAGGGTGTGTTGCCAAGGCTGCAGCACGCTCTCAGTTCAGTGATTCCCTTGCTACTGGAATAGCCCTAAAGAAGTTACTGTCATAACTGCAGATGGCTGGAGGGCTGCTCAGAGTCACTCTGTGACCAGACTGTCTGCCCGGGTGTTTGAGGAGCAGAGTAAGTGATGCATAAATATTGTTGCCGCTTCATCTTTCTCTAGTCTTAAAAATCAAAATGCTTTGCCTTAGGGTGAAGGCAGAAAGTTCCTTTGCATGACAACTTGAAACTGCCATAATTAATACCTTTTAAAAACCTGACTGGCCAGTTACTAGTGCAGTGTAACAGACTGTAATAACATCTGTTTACCTCTGAAATATGTAGGGAAATAGGAAGAAAGTAAGAACAATTTTTAATTGGACAACTGGAAATAAAACCAAAAATGTCAACAGAAAGAGCACCAGAATTTTTGCTGTCTGGCAATAAGCAGCCTGTTTTAATAATGATTGCCAATATGATCAGATATGAGGCAATTTGTCAGTGCAGACTTGCTATTAATAACTGAGGCTGTCCCTTGAAGACAGCCTCTAACTCAATTGCAGCTGGGTTTGTAGCTCAGCCAATTAAATTACTCTGAACTTCAGAAGGGTTTGGAAGAATGAAATATAAAGTAAATATTCATTACAAAACAACCATCCATAATCGGTTGTTATGCCTAGGCAAGGACACTGACCCCTTAATTGGCTTAGGGCACACTTCCTATCAGGGGATGCTAATATTAAAGGATACCCAAGATACTGTCTGAATCCAAATGCTTTTCCCAGATCCTCAAGGATCTGTTTTGCTTTGAATCAGATGCCACATTCAATTGCCTTTAACTGTTTGTATTGCCTGCGTAGGTGGCCAAGACTTATAGCTTAGGCTACATGGATATACCTGTGTTGCTTCACCTTTTGCTCTCTTGTGGAGTAAAGATTACTAGGAGGTAAAGCAACATCACAGGGAGGTAACAGCATGCGATGTTTTGTGGTATGAAGCACTGACTTCCTCTGATTTTCAGTTCCCATAAAAAAACTGTAGTGCCACCTCCCCATGGTATTGGCTGTTGCCCATTCTGTTGCCCTGGTACAACTGTTCATGGATCAGACACATCAACTACATTATTGAAATGTTCAACAGAAACAATTAAACTGTATTATTTTTTTTAGCTGTATCATTTCAGTGTTTATTTTCAACACAGCTCTGATGAAGGATTATTTTTAGCTTGAATAATTTTAGTGCTTCTGTTTTCTGTATGATCTTGCAAACAATTGTATCCAAACAAATGAGTCCCTGGAGATGGCAAGGTGTGGCTAGATGGGGCTAGACTGTGAAGTAGGAGTTCTTAAGGCAGATTTCCTCCCCCAAAATGCCACAAAACTGTAGTGCCAGCTCTCATGCTACCAATAGACAAGAAATAATATGAAAAAAAGGAAGAGACCACCTTAACCTCAGTCATTTTTCATTTATGCCATCTAGCCTGATCAATTTTAATGTAATTGAAATATTCATTTTGAGTCACCTTAATGTTTCCTCTTTATCACTTTCCAGTGTAATTAGCATATGGGCTGTACCACTCATGTCCAAATGAGAGCTGAGGTAGTTTTTTGGCAAGTGGTGTGGGAAGACTTATTCTGTAGTTGATTTTATCGTCTTTGCCCTTTGATAAACAAAACCTAATGTGCAGTTCAGAGAAATTCTGCAGTAGCACATTGAGGTTCCAGCTCTACTCATATGAGTAATTCTGCTGAATTGAAGACAGCTATTGTCCACATACGAGTTACCCCTGTAAATAAGCCTTGCAGGATCAAATCCTCCATTTCCTGCAGAAAAAGAGGGATTACTTCTTATGGCTTGCATGGTAATTAACAGGATTTGGGAAATGCATTCTTGCAGCTGCTTTCAAAATTAACTTCAAAGATTCCATTAATCCCTGTCTCAGGGAAGAAAAAAAAAAAAAATCGTGATTACAATGTCTTTGGAGAAATAGCTGCTTAATAATGTTCTAATTCAAAATATGCTAATAACATAAATATTAAGTAAGCTACTGTTTGTGCTAATTATGTTGATTATATCTGGTGTTGGTGTAAATATTCTGTTTAGAACATTATATTGAATCTGAATATAAAATCAGCAGGTTCTCACAGTGTTGATTTATAAATTACAGCCCAGCATTGGCAAAAGTGGGGCACAGTGAAAGTAGTTCTCTGTGCAATTAGCATATTGAAAAAAAGCACTGTAAAGTGGGTTCTTCTATTCCAGACAGTGATTTCTCTCCACCCATTTTCATCAGGTGCTTCCTTGTTTAGCCTGAAAGCGTGCTGGGTACTGAAGCTCTGTTTCTGTGTACACTCAGAAGTGCCTGTTCTGAGGATTTACCTCAAGCCAAAAACCCCATCTGGACAAAAGTGTACAAATCACGCCTCTTAAATTGAGTGAAATGCCCTAACTTTGCAAGCAAACCTGTTTTTAAGACACTACTCGTTGTGTGAAGCATGCATTTTGCACAGACGTGTTTTTCATGAACAACGACCACATTGCAAACAACAGAACTCGGGAGCGGGGACTGCAGCCCTGTCTTTCAACTACGCTGAGAGGCCTCAGCTCCAAGGTTACTCCTTCAGTTCCCATTGCTTTTTCTGTACCACATTGTCCAGTGGATCAACGGGAAGGCCAGAGCCTTTTGCCAGCATGCCTCACTGTGCGCTCTCATGGGAGTGGTGGGTTCACTGAGTAAACTGTACCTAAACCTGTATTCCTACCTTCCTGGTGAAATGCAGAAACAAATGTGTAAGCAATCAGCCTGGTAAATTGTCTGCTTTTCCCCACAAGCTGCAGCTTGTATGGGCAGGTATACCTTAAATATAACGCCTGCCTTGTGTGTTTGAAAGCAGTGTTTGAGATCTAATTTGCACCGGTGTAAATGACTGTCAAAGATGCAAGGATATGACCGAGGCCCAGGTTGTGTCCTCTCTAGAGAGATAAAAGGAAATTGTGAAGACATTGTATCTTGACATGATCATTGTAATGGCAATAGCCAGGCACTGCCAAAAGTGTCATGGAAAATCCTCTCTAGTTATTTGCAGTCTTGTTAATTTCTGCCACATGTAACTGGTTTGCACTCCTGTGCCTTTAGTGACTACCAATGTCATAGAAAACCAGTGCTAGTAACTGGGCCAACTTTTAGCCACTGCAGTTTGAATCCCCTCAGCTCACCTCAGCCCACCTGTGGAGTTTTAATTTATTAAAGTACCTATAGGATGGGAGAACCTTGATAAAATTAAGGAAAATCAAGAGCTAGTCAAGTAGAACACTGCTTAACAGATGAAGATAACTGCAGAAATCAGAGTGCCAGGGATTGTTTCATTTTGACAGCCAATATTGGAAGGTTTCTGGCACTCTTTCTCTGGTAGTATTATGCTGCCCCAGCAACACAAGACAGACATAAAACTATCTGTAGAAAGCTCCCTTTGTGTAAAGGAGCATTCAGAGAAGGTGTTACATAGGTGAGAGTAGAGGCTGTATCCTAAAGAGCTGAGATAGTAGGGTGAGAGCATCCAGGGAAAAGTTGCTTCTACCAAAAATGTAAGCTTGGTCATAACCAGGAGTAGACTCCTTTGTACTGAAGTAGATGTCGATAAATATTTATCCTTTGTCAGGTGCCCAGAAAATGTGGTCAGTGATGTCTTACAATGATGTGTAAGGTGGTTAGAGACTGGAATCAGGTTGCCTGGAGAAGGTGTGGATGCTGTTCAAGTGCGGGTTGGATGGGACTTTGGGCAACTTGATCTAGTGGAAGATGTCCCTGCTAATAGCAGGGGGCTGGAAGTAGGTGATCTTTAAGGTCCCTTCCAAACCATTCCACTTGCTAAGACAAAAGTAACAGACATATTATCAATTTCACTTGTCATTCAGACAGAATACTGGCTAGAAGTTCTGTACCTGATGCAATTATCTTCAATTTGGGCTTTGAAGGACACTTTCATCTCACAAATATTCAGTACCCCATCTATAAGAATGTGTGTGGGGAAACTGGAGGAACATGTAAAGAAGACACAAACAGAGCAGTGCAGTAGATTTACTTGTGTAGCTTATAATGCAATTTTCATTACCATATTCAAGCTTCTCTCTGGGGTTTTTCAGTTTTTCCTGCAGATGTTCATTAGGTGCCTAGCTGTTACTGATGTGAATGAACCTGTACGTCACAGAAGCTGCTTTGGGATTTGCCATCTGGCTGTATTGCAGACCAGCTTTATAATAGGAGAGAAAAAGTGAAACAGCAGAATTTGTGCATGGCTCTCCAGCAGCACACTTTATCTCTCCCAGCTGTTCATCTTCATGATTTTTAATATATAATTCAAAAAAGTACACTGGTGCTAAAAATCTAGTCCCATTACTTAGAGGCCAGGTGTCCCTTGCAGCTTCAGTAAATGAAGGTTTAATTTTATTTAACCTTCAGTAAACTTTCTGTTGTGGCAGCATTTTTCCTGCTCTTGACTTTTTTCTTAAACATGGTAATATCTTTGTCCTTAGTACAAAATTATTTCCTGTACTGTGATTAAGAATAATGTTTTTCACCCTTTAAATATGGGAAATGCTGACTGATGTATTTTCAACTCAATGTATGACATCGGAAGGAGGTTGTCGTAGTGAAACAGAATTCTGCAATAAAGAAGAGTTTAACCTAATTAATCACATGGTAGAATTCAGGACTTGAGTGTATCCACTCATCTTAAGTCACAGCTGCTTGGGTTTTGCCCATACTTAAATTTTGGATCTTCGCTTAGTTTCTGACAAACAGCTTGAGCTCTTTGCTAGAGCATGAAAGGAAAGCAATTGCAAAATACCCACTGATTTCAGTTGTGTCAGAATCACACCTCATCACATAATTATTTTTCAAGTGGCATGTATGCATCCAGCAGCAATGGCTGATGTTTCCCTCAAAACCCACTGGTTGTTTTTAAAGTGAATATTTCTGGGTTTTTTTTTTCAATAGCAAACTTATACCTGGTGTTAAAGTGTGGAAAACTCTGGATTCGCAGAACCAGGGGAGTTGAATATAATATGCCTAGACGGGAGGTACAAGGAAAATGAGACTGAAGTATGTAGGTCCTTTATTGGATAGTCTTCTGTTCTGTGTCTTTAATCCAGATTTCTCTAAGTTAGTAGGAAGTGTGCATGCTAATGTAATGCTCTTAAAATTCCACCTAGAGGAAAATAAAAAATGTACTATGAACCTTCAGGCAGTAATAGTTGTAAGTATGCTTTGGGATCTACCTGTGCCTATAGTCTAATGAACCTGAGCTGGGGCTTTCTTCTGGAGTCTACAACTCTCAGTATCTTCAAAGATCAACCAACACTAAGTAAAGATCAGCCTGTAAGAACTTTGGTTTTTTGTTATTCCTGGATAAAGTCAACCCTAATTGTCCTAATTTGAGGAACTGCACAAGTATTTATTCCTGAGAAACTAAGTAGAAATTGCTGTATCTCCTGATCCTTTTGCTGTTGATTAGGAAGCTTTCCTTCCTTGGAATACATGGAAGGTCCTTAAGCAGATATTTACAGTGGCAGTTTTATTTACAGAAAGGTTATAAGCTTTATAAATTTGCGACTATATTTTTAATACTTTTTTTCATTTTAAGGCTAAAGCAGCTGAACTCTAATTAAAGTAGAAGGCCATGGAAAAAAAAGAACTTATGAAGTAGTTCAGTTTGATTCAATTTATATCTCTTACAGAGAAAACTTTATTCTGCACTACCATCTGTTCTCTGTACAAAGGCTTGCATGGCACACAGCTGTCCCAACCATAGCAGTTTTTGTGCTGTATTGTACCAATATATATTTCCTTCTGTCACACATGTAATGCCTTTTGCTAGGGATGGACCTGGTATCAAAACAAGGCTTTAAGAAAAGTTTAGGATATGCACAGAACTCACGGCTGTTTCTCTTGTCAGTGTGTACAGAACATCCCAATAACACTTCAAATGTCAGTGAAATTATTTTTTGTCCTGTGTTTTCTACAACGGCTCTTTCTCCTATTCACTTCACAAAAACTTTGCACCATTTTTATTCTTTCTACCCTTGGATGGTTTTTCATTCTTTGACATAGAAGCAATATACTTTTTAAAATCTTCAGCCACTGCTTTACTGAGATGCAGTCCGCTATACCTTGCTGGTGCTATACTGAGATGAAGAAGCAGAAAAAAAAGTTATTACTGTAAGGGCCCATTTGTCAGGGAATTTTCTGGAAGTTTCATGTCCCTAGTCTTGGGCTTTCTGTGGCTCATCAAAAACAAACAGCCTCTTCTGTCCCCAGTAATGCTGTAATCAACACCTGGCTACAATCCCTGACACTGAAGTGCTAATTGGAAGCATAACTGAAAAGGTTAGGCTATTTCAAGACAAGAACGGAATGTAAGATTAAAGGCAAAAATTAGGCTTGGGAGTGCAGGAGAGGAGGTTAGAAGAACAAATGGAAAAGCTGCTGCAGTAATTTAACATTCTTCTTGAAAAGTCCTCTGGGCTGCAAATTCACTTTTGACCTTAGTTTGTGCACCTAGGGGACTAATTTAGTAGAGTTTTTCATACTCCATTAACTAGCTGCTGTGTATAGCACTAAGAATTTAACAGGAAAGTAAACCTGTTCTCTTACTGTGATTTTGGGCATATGACAGGAGTCCTTTTTCCTTCATCTTCTGACAAATTGAGAGTGACTTGGATTTTTGGAGACATTTTTAATGATGTGCCTTTGATGTTCTGTAAAACCACTGAGTTAAAAATTAATATAGCCCCAAGCAGTCATAAACTATGTTTCTTCCTATGCGTCATAGCAACAAAACTGTTTATCCTGTTTTACTGTATAATCATTACGGTTTTGCACTCATGTTCATTTTGGCTCTGATGCTTCTTCTGTGCTTACTGGAAAGCTTATTCAGTGCTTCTTGCCCAGTGCCTGCCTTAGAAAATGACGGGGAATTTTAGAAGCAATCTTTGAATGAAGGAAGCTGGCTACAAGTTTTAGGAAACAGAAAGCATTAGACTGCTTTTGCATTTTAAAATAGAGTTAACAACTTGATTTTCTGTTTAAAACCAAACCTCATAAATTAATATTTTTCTTCTATTTAATTAATTTTATTTTGATGTGTTGCATCTGTTATACCAGCTTTTGGAGGGCTTTCAACCACTGCTTCTGGAAAATACCCCTAGTAACTTCTCATGGTTAGTTTTCATGTTCCTGAAGGACATAAAAAAACCCTTAAGTTTTTTGCAGCCTGTGTGAGCATCTTGAAAGCTGATGAAAGATGCAAAAAATTTCATATGCTAATAATACCAGCATCTTGAAAACATTTTCAGAAATAGGACTACTGAATGTACTGAAATAAAAGGCTGAAGGCTTTGCAGGTGGATGACCTCATTGTATATAGTGCTTTCATAAGTTTCAATGCCTTGTTAATGAAATTGATTTTCACTTTCAAGCCCATTGCACTCATATGGAAGACAGCACAGTGTCTATAGAATATATATATATATATAAAATTGAAGGACTTCAGGATGGGCAGTCTTTCAGGCTTCATTCTGTATGTGTCCAGCGGTCACTAATCAAATGACTGGCTGAGTAATACTTACACTGATTTCAGACTCCGAGAAGCTCTTGACCTCAGAAACAGGTCCAAAGCCAAGTTTTTATTAGTGTTCTCAGATAACTTCCCCTCTCCCTGAGGGGAAGTCCTGAGACACAAAATAAATGTGTGGATCCCTATTCCAGCACTCCATCAACAGCAGACCAAACCTGACAGGTATAGCCTAGGGAGGAAAGAGAAGCTTTCATAAAGGGTAAGTAGCACAGCCTGAAACACTCAAGAAATAAGACAACTTGAAAAAGCATTTAAAGATAAACAGGGGAGGAAAAAGTGATATTTTGGTTTTGAGAGGTCCCAATAAATTAACACTAAGATCTAATTTCTCATGTGGATTGAAATATGGAAATAACTGAACTTTAAATAAAGATGTAAAGGTTAATATCTTTATCAAAACTGGTTGTTGTGTGGATTTATTGATTTCTGGCTGTTGGTAATTGATGCTTTTGTACAAGATACTTATCCATTTAGAATACCATTCTTTGATGTTATTGGCCAAGCTTTCTGTCTTGTCTTAGCTCTGAGGCTCCAGGGAGAAACAAATCTATTTCCATCATATGGGGAGCTGTGGTTATAGACTCAGAGTTGTTTTCTCTAGGGATGCTTTGTCTCATTGCACAGAGTGAGATGAGGCAGAGCCAGGAGATCAGAGATCTATTCACTGAAGTCTGCCATGGAGAAGATGAGAAACCCCACCACAGGCACATGAATGTTGATAGACCATATGTAGCTCTTTTATATTTTCCTGAGGGGTTTGAAGAGTTTTATTTCCCCTTCTGGCTTCTGTAATAAGAGCCAAGAGTACACATGATGGTTTTGTACTTATGTTGTGATTAGCTCCACACAGAATACCCTGAAAATACCATCCCTGGTGGTGAAAAACAGAAACCAGAGCAATAAACTTTAACTAGATATTCTAGAAGTAAACACCTTTATACAAGTGTGCCTGTATGAATTTTCAAAAGAGAATCAATATGACTGTCCATATTTTGGTACAAACTTTTTAGTTTTCAGTGCTACTCTAGCTGTTAACTTTCCTGATGCGTGAGGATGTGTTGCCTCTGATGGCTGAATGCAGCTGGATTTATTCACTGAATTTATTCTTAGCTTTTTACATAAACAACCCTAGAGGATGAATTCTTTAGTCTATTTCAGTAATACACACAAGTATGAATAGTTTTGTGTAAGAAATGCATGTTTTGCCATACTTGGTAAAATACCTTAATTCCACCTGTGACATACTTTCTCTGGGAGATGAGATAGAACTTTCATAGAGTAATGATTCCTAAGCTAGCAAGTTACCTAGTAATGTAACTACACTAATACAGCTCCACCACCGTGTATTTTTTTGGACTGCACTGGTGTTTGCCACATATTACCTAGTGGAGTGAGTGAAATCAGTTTGTTTCATGGGAAGTCAGGAGGCAATTCTTTGTACAGAGCGAATTGAAGTGGGATGTTCCATCTCCACTTGTGCCCAAAGGGGAAAGATGAGTTTTCTGGCCAAAGTCAGGTCAGACAAATCATGGAAATGGAGGCACAGCAGGGAACTGAATAGATGTCCTACTGTAGCTTATACCTTTGCACTGCTTGAAACTTGATTATGCTTATCCCATCACTAATGTAATAATTATATACAGCTGCACACCTAGTTATACAGCTGTACCTAAATGCATTCAGGTTCTGACTGGTAGTGTTTCAGAGCACCATTGCATGAGGGTGAATTGACAGTTCAAGGTATTGAGGTAAAATCAGACTAACTGCTAATAATTCCAAAGTGAAGATGCACGTTCACATTTGTTCTGACCACTTGTTTTTTTCTTTGTTTTTCCCCACCCCTAACAGAGACAAGGAACCGGAGCTACAAATGGAAAGGACAAGACATCTGGTGAAAACGGTAAGGGTAGACTGTGTATCTTGATGGAGAATGAGTCAAATTGAGCCAAAATGTTTTCTTACTGTAATGTTAGATGTCAAGTGGCAACAGCCTTGGTTTCATATCTTAGCTTTTGAATGTGTTTTAAAAACTGTAAGAGCTTCAGTGGCATTGCTTTCTGTATATTTCTATGTTCAAGTTATCCACTAAAGACTTGATTCTGAGCTTGTACTATGGTAAAACAAAGGACTCTGTAAAAAGTCAGTGGAGATACAAATGAGGGTAGAAAATGACAGTGTTAGATATGTGTGAAAAGGACACTGAGGACTTGCTCATAAACATAGTTTGTGGTCTGATTCATCCCACCTAATAATGGATCCATCGCTGAAATACCAAAGTTAGAAGCCACTTGCAAAGAGCTCATTTGAGTGTTGCTAGAGATAGGCAATGGATGGAGCATCTCACATGGGAGCACCATATGGCAAATATGCTCCTAGCTTTGGCACTCTGTAGGAGCAAATCTGAACTCGAACTCGTGCTCCACTGCTTTAAGCGGTGAGTCATTGAGTTTTTTTGGACTTCAGCAAAGGGGCTGACAGAAACCAATTTTTTCCCCTGAAGTGGTACAAACAATTCTAATTGGAAAATGTTGTTTCGTTTTCTTTTTTTTCTCCAAAGAAAATCAAATTGAGTTTTCAGTGAAAACAGTTGTTTTATAGATGAAATCTTTTTATTTCCTATAGGAGGCAGAAATGCTTTACACAAATGATCATTTGATTAAAATCTAGTTACCATTGAAAACATTTTTCAAAGGAAAATATCTTGATCACCTTTATTACATACCCAGCCGAATATGTGGCAGCATCAGTTTAGATGTCTGTGAACAGGAGGATTGAACTAATTAAATATGCTGTCTGCTTCTGTTTGATCATCCAGTTCTAATGAAAAGAATATATTCTGGTAGTCCATACCATCTACTGAAAAGCAGGAAGAGTGTAAGTGTTTGAAAATCCAAGGTTTTCCTGAGATAGGATATTTGAGCAGTTATTTTGGTTATGCATTTTGGCTTTTTTGTTGGTCTGACCAGACTGTGTTTTTTTTCAAGAGTTTTTATGCTTAGTTTTTCTATCAGAGAGGTGACTTTCCCATAAGGGCTGTTTGTATAAAGTTACAGTAAATGAAATCCATAGGTGATGTTTCCAATATGATAAAACACAAATTAGAGTGGGGAAAAAAAAGAAATAAATATTTTGGCTTAGTGTAGTGTCTTGAATTAGTGGGAGCAAATGTACCCTGACAGCAAAGCTATTTGCATTCTCAAGTTAACAGGAAAGGAAATCAAACAAAATTATGTCAGCCATTCAGGCAGCATGGGAAGCATGTTTGTCTCTTTACTGTTTGAGCACATTATGAACTGAACTCATTTGCCTTGAATTTCTTACCAAATAAAATTGTACTGTTGTCAAGTTGAGCTTAGATTTACTGGTCCTGCAGCCTTTTTTAAAGCTATTTTTTTTTTCTCAAGGGGAATTTTGAGTGAGAAATGGCTGCATCATTAATTCACAAATATATATGATTCTAGTTGTAGCATAGTTTTTGGTATAATATAAACAGACAGATGTGCCGTTAATCCTAGACTATTTATAATCCTATCTAGTTATACCAATTACTTTTTGTAATGAAATTACAACAAAAAACCTGTCACCTACGTGAAACAGAGGAGCAGCAGGGGTGATGGAATAGTCCTCTGATCTCCTCAATCCACATATGTGCATGAAAATAAACTACAACTTTGAACCTGAGATTGAATTTTAAATCAAAGGAGAAATGTATAGCTCTTTATCCTTATTAGCTTTCTGTAGTTAAAACTTGAGCAGAAGTGATTTATTCCTCTGAAAATTGGGATGCGCTGTACACCTACATATACAATATAAATTCTCTGTTATGTTTTTTGGCCAGAAGTCTGCAGCATGTTCATGTCTTAAATTTTCGTTGTGGCTGTTATAGGCCTCTTATTCAGATATTTCTTTTCCTGTCAGAAGAAAACTTCCCCCTTGTTGAAAAGGGAGGAGAGAGAAAACAAATTTTTCATCTTTTTAAAAACAGGAAGTTATGCTATGAAAATGTTTGCAAAGGCAAACTAATCTGGTCACTGTCCTTGCTCTTGATTACCAGATCTGGAAAAGCAACTAAAAACTAGCCCTAACAACATATAAAGCTATTTTGAGATGTTTTGATTTGTACAGCAAAGACACTGCTAAGGGTCAAATCTTGTTTGTGCATTGTTTATAGAAAATAAATTTTGGGCCTGTCTCTAGGCTGACTCAAAACTGGAGCAAATAAAACCATGTCAATCTGCATTCTCCCTCTTTGAAGACCTGTATGGTGTCGTTACCACTGTAAAGCTGTCAGGGAAATTTAATCTCTGAGATTTATATTACAGTAGTGATAGTTTTGGTAGACACTTATAGATGTTTGTTCTTTTTTGACCTTCATTAGACAGCAACATTATATCCTTAGTTGTATTTAGTTCCTACCACCACAGCAGTGGTCTCTTGCTAGCCGCCCTTCCAGTGGGGGATTTCATTGCACACAAAATGCAGGCTGTCACAATGTCTACTGAACTGGCACTGCTGTGTTCTAGCAGCCTTGGTTTTTGGCTCAGAGAGGTAAGCAGTGGAAAAGACTGAACTCCAGAAAAGCCAGTAGTGTGGAGCAGTGATAGACCACAGTACAAGTTTGTGATAATGGGAGAAGAAAATCCTATATGCAAACTGTACTGGTTGTCATGTTGATGAATGAACTGTTCTACTTATGTGGGACCTTCATTTGTCAGCAGTTATCTTCCCTCAGATGCCTTCTTGAATAGTCTTCCAGACTGCTTGGTGGTAATTTGTGGGAGACAGAGGTCCCTCTTTTCTTTCAGAGCACTGGTCATTAGCAGGCAGGATTCCTGTCCACTATATTTCATATAATATATACCACTGTATTGTCTTGTGTTTTGTGCAGCAACAAGCCTGGTAGTTGTCAAGCTGTATTAGTATTATAAATACTGAATAATCGCTCTTCTTGGAGTATCTTTTACTCAAACTGGAGTCTTGCTGTTAACTTTCAGTGACCTCACTGGATGCTGGGCAAGCCCAAGATGACATACGTCTATCTTGACCTCTTAAAGAAGTTGTTGTTTGTCCTTTTACAGGTTATGATCAAAATCAGATGGTGATTCATGTCTTTCTATGGAAGAGTGATTATTGCATTAGCGTGCTCTCATAGTCCACCAGTGGCTAGTGAATGGAAATGGCAATGGAAAGAGCTCCTGATAGCTTCAGTGAGCACTGTACAATGCTAAGTAGCTTTTTCATCCAAAAGGTACTATATTGCTCTTGGGGATGATCTATGTAATTTCATTTTATTGTCAGAGTGGGCAGAACAACAATATTATTGGGAGTAAATTACATAAACTAGCTTTTCCAGGTGAAAACTGGTCAAAGGACTATTTTTAAAGAAACACCACCCTAATAATTAGCAGTAATACTATATGTACAACTTGATTTATGTAGGAACCATGTACCTGTAGGTGCCGTAACCTCATAGGATCTTGAAGGACCTCAATCTACCTGAAAGCTAAGACAGACTTATTTGTGTATGCCATTCCAAACTTAACCTGTAAACTCTATCTAGTGCTCTTCTCTATAGTAGAAAATCCTAAGGCAAGACAGTAGCACTATCCCCATGCACCCACTCCTGTATGAATCTGACTTGGTCTAATAGTCAGTGTGGGATAAGCTTTGATTTCCTTTTTGCTCACCTGGTTTGATTAATCTGGACTAGCATGTTTGCAAATGTATACTAAATGAAAATAGGATATTCATACTCCACTGTTCTTCCTACCTTGTCTATGTCATGAAGTTCCTTTGTTGGTTAACACTTGTCACGTCTCATTCTGTTTCACTTTACTGTGTGGTGTTTTTTTGCTATATAATTTGAAAGCTGGTATCATATTAACTACTCTTCATAGCCTAGCACAACTGTCAGGGAAATAATTGCATCAGAACCAATTATTTTTATCTGTTTTGTTTAGCATTTAGAATCACTCATTGTCCTATCAATAAAATAGATCTCATGCTTTTACACAAGGCGTGTGATTATTAATTGGTATTTGTTAACAATTTTCTTGGGATATCATATTTATTCAGAAATAAATACATATACATGTGTACATTCACAATACATATTTTCATGTATTCTAGAACTACTTGGGTCTGAGTGTAACGAAGCTGAGTAGGTTTTGTGTGAACTTGCATGTCATGGTGGATTAGGCCTCCAAGGTCATGGCAAGATGGTCAGTTGTACTGAAGAAGTGAAGCCCTTCTTTTCAATTTCTGCTTATTTTCAAGCATTTGTTTTGTCAGTGTATGATCTCTGCTTTGGGATGGTTAGAAACTGTAAAGGAATAAATGCTCTGAATTTCTTCCTCTCAATACTGTACACCATAGGATGCTTCTGAATAAGGATAAAGAAACAGAGTTAATAAATTTTTATCTTTTACATCGGAGATGGAATGATCTAAACTTGCTTAAATCTGAATGCTTCTAGAAACCATTAACAGTAATGGTAAAGAATTGTGAAACAATCATGCATGGTAGAGTAGAGGTACCCCTCTAGTAAGCTTTCCTGCTAGATGGATATGTATGTTGAAGTGTTACCACAGTCCATTCACCCACTTCATCTAGTCAAGGAATTCGGGGAAACTCTGCACATTGCACTTAGGAATAATGAATCTTGCTAGGTCCAACAGAGTGAATAATCATCTTCATAGTTATTTATGTAGAGTGCTTAGCTTAATAGAGCTTTAATTCCTGGCTAGAGGCCAGGATCATTATTGTGGTAAGGTCTAATATAAATATCTGTTTAAGAACTTGAAACTAATTTTACATTAATATTCTTCAATGACTATGTAAAAATGTACTGGGTTTGGGACTAGCCCTACAAATAAACTTACTTGTGGAAAAAAGATTTCAAAAAGGGAGGGAATACATGAGGCTAGTTTGTATAAATATTCAAAGGATCTCATGGAACATGGTTTACTGTGTCTGCATGGGTCTAGAGGTCACATTCTTTAGTCCCAGGAAAGGACATTGACTGAGCTGTAGCATTGCAATGCCTTCTGCGTTTTGTCTTTCCCACAAAACATTGCTTGTGTAGCAAAAGATGAAATAGGTCTTGCAACCAACTGCTGATTCAATGTAAAAAAAAAAAAACAAAAACAAAACAACCTTTTCAGACTGCTTCTCTGCTATTTCACCCCCACAGCACTAATTAGAAGTTAGTGGGGAGTATTTCATGAAACTAATTAATACTGAGTTTTCCTGGATATTAGATCAGTATTGGGAGGAAAATTACCTTGCCCTCTTGCCTCTTTTCACTGTGGTGTTCTACTAAAATTCCTTTGTCCTTTGAAAATGGAGCTTCACAGAATAGGATCTCTTAGTAATGCAGTCTCTCTTCTACTTCATTTACTGTATATCCAGAGCTAAATTCTGTCCTATCTCATACAACTTAGATGGTATTAGTGGGAATTTAGAAAGCTAGATGAGAAAAAAATTAGCTGTACTTCATCCCCATCTTCTAAAATAGGAAGTCTGTCTCAGCAGCATTCCTAGATACGTTATTTGGTGGTTGCATACATGACACCTTCACAAAGCCTAAATACAGCAATGTTTGAATCCTCAGCATTGTCATACGGTATTGGTCATACTGTATTGGTCATGTACAGATGGCTTAGGCTCAGAGGAACATGTAAAAGTTCTGTGTGAACTCAACATCATGATCTGTAGCTGAGTGTTTCAGATGAGTTATAAAAAAAATTCGAAGTAAACAGTTTGAGATGAATCCCACCTCAAGGCATAGTTATGTATGGCAAAAACACTGCAGTCAACCTTATCTGCCGAGTTTCATTTCAGGCACTTTCTCTGGGGACAGCTACATGAAGTTTACCCAGAACCAAACCAAATATATCTTCAGGTCCTGCTCTGACCTGTATCTCTCTCTTTGCCCAGACTAGTCTTTATCAAGGAGTCTGTTCATCTCTTCAGGCAGCCAGCATGTCTCAACTAAAGACAGATCAGTCCTTTAACAACAAGGCTTTCGTATTGTTCACAGATCATCCCTAGAGAGGATGCTGGAAGGGAGGGGAATTATACATGAACTTTTCATCTCCTAGGTGAATTTCCATTTCTGGAGGCCAGGGATGAGTGTAAGCCCTCTCCAGAGGAGTACTGTGTGCTTATTTATTTGGGGCAATGATGACAACAAAGGATTCTTCACAAAAAAAATCATATCAACAACTTCTGATGTTTATCTAGCAAGAAACTTTTAAAGCAATACTTTTTGTTTGTTTGAGATAAAGTAGATGCCTTTTGTACTGAACTTCACCACCCCCCACAAATGTCTGTGCACGTGCAGTGGCCATCTGGCTTCATGGAGAGCATCCTCTGGTGAAGTTAAATGAATATACTAATCTAAACTTCAAGTAATACTTGTGAGAGATCAGATACTTCTGTTATTTGACAAGTTGGAGTTGATACTGTGAATTACTGCTGCCCTTCACCTGGTAACGAGAAGTGTTTGTTTTTAAATGTTTAGGCAGAAGCATTGTTAAAAAAAGAAAAGCATTGTATTAAAAGTTTCATCAGTTACCAGAGCCAGCAGTACTCATGTAGTCTGGCCAATGTCTTGACTTTGGAATTCCCCCTAAGTTTTCATTTTGTGTGTCATAATTACTCTCATGAATACAAAATAAATCCATTTACTTCCACAAAGAATACAGCATTATGCACAGGAAGGATGTCTGTGTGTATGTTGATACAATGTTAATTATGTTGCTTTTTCTTGCATGTTATGGGTTTTTTTTCCTCCCTGGAACTACACTGGAGTGGAAAAGAGTGGTTTCCTATCTGATGGAGGAGTAACAAGAAAGCAAATTAAGGGCAGAAGTCCCAGAGGGAAAAACAAAGCAGAACAGCACAGTCACAGAAGAATGATTTCAGCCTTTTAAACTTGCTTTTCAAGGACTTCATTTTGAAATCATTTCATATTTCTATTTCTCCCTCTTTCCTTTAGAGGAAAAGGTCCTGCTAGCTGGCACCTTTGACATGGAAAAACCCTCACACTTAAACTCCTGCTACAAATGCATCTGTCTAGGTACTTATATGGTCCTCACCATCATAGTAACTGAGTGTCTTCCAAGTATTTAAAAATAGAGATAACAATAACAATATTTGCCCCAGTCTATCTCTTTGTTTGCAGCTTGCTACGAGAATTAATTTATGGGTTCTTTGTTTTGCACACGGTGCCCAAATATAACTTTGGAAGATTGTGTGCCTGCTTACATGTGATGCTCTCAAACTAAGTGCATCCAAAATTTTAGCTGCGTTTCTAAAATTGTGAGAAAGGAACACTTGTATACATACTGAACAATGCTTACTCATGTAGCCTGCTCCTTTGCAGGAGGTAGAAATTAAGCCTGCAGCATTACTGCAGTATTGAGATGAGAAGCAGCCCAAGGAAGTCGTAATAAATTATGCTCACTTGTAAGTTAGTTTCAGTAGTTGAGAGTATCTCAGTCCTGTTGTGTTAGATGGTGTTCATATTGCTGCACAGCCCTCCAAATGCTTGCTGTATTGTCAGACAAACGAGGGACAGTGAAGTTGCGTGAAAGAATAGAGTCTGTAAAACTAAATGTCAAAAGATGACCATTTAAGTCTGAGATCCGAGCCCCTTCAGGATACTCACAAGGATCTTGATATGGTCTTATGTCCTGTTGCTGTTTTGTTGTTGTTGTTGTGGTTTTGTTTTGGGTTTTGTGTGTGTGGTTTTGGTTTTTTGTTTGTTTGATTTTTTTTTAAATATCTACACTGACTGTGACCTGTTGCACTCTGGATTTGGCCTTTTTGACTCCTAGTTAATGCCCTTAGCTGACAGACACTACTTCCCTGTTTGGTAAGATTTTTGTCTCAGTTTTTGTCCTTTCAACAACACCAGTGTCGCTTGGAATCAGCTTTTTGCAGCATTGGGATCCTGACACTTAGGAAGTGCCTAGTTCAGGGGGTGTTTGAGCACCTGAAAGGTGGTAGGAGCCCATAACCTGTCTGAGAAGCTGGTCTGTAAGGATCAAGCTAGGTCATTAGGAAAAAATCAGTTGTGGTTTTTTTTTTAATTTACAACTTAAGTGATGCTGGTGGTTTTTGCCTTTTAGATGACTTATAAATATCCTGGAGTTTCCATCAAGTGTTAATGAGGAAAGGCAGAACTGAAATTATGCCTTTGACAAGAGCCATATTTCTTTTGGAAATCAGTTTGTAATTATCAGTGTGCTGCCTTGCCTATGCACCAGGGAGAACGAGACTTCTTTCCATGACTGGCACGTAGCTGACACACAGGCTTGCTTCCACAAATGTACACTCATTTGAAAACATGCTGTCGTCAATACTCTAAGAAAAGGAACACTTAGTTCTGCTTTGCTGTTGGTAGGAAGCTAAATGAAGGACACAGGTCAAGCCAGTCTCTAGATAACCATAGTAAAAGCAATAATGTTACCTCTGAAATGAATCCATCCCTATATCATTAAGAATGGTTTGAGACTGTATCAGGACTACAGAAATGGCATATGAAAGCTAGTGTATTTACCCTGGTACTTCATGAATATGGGCTGACTTGCACAAGGTGCAGATCTATCTCTGCATGTTCTCAGAAACTAACAATAAATTATTAAAGGGCTAGAAGATGTGGATGTATCTCAGCAGAATGTTTTGTTGTTTTTTTTTAAATTTATTGGAAGTGAAAAATAAGGAACATAATCAATGCACAGAAGTGCTTAGTAGGATTTACTGTTGTGAAAACATTACTTTTTGATTGTAACACTGTCTGCCTTATTTCATACAGTAGGTTTTGTTCTGTTGGTTTTCTTTTCCAAAAGACTTGGTTTTGCAAATGAAAATGTTTTTCCACTTAAGTTTGTTGTTTGCTAGTAATTCTGTGATTAATCTTTTTTCTTTTCCTGAATATTTTTGAGACTTTAATTTATAGCACACAGGTGTCTTAATACACTTAGGTTGATGCTTCAAAATTAGCTCGTAATTTGGTGGTATCAAGGTCCCTTGTGTAAGTGGGCACCAGAATTTAGAACAGTGGCATTGCTACAGATGTGATTAGAATTTGGTCTTTAGCTGACTACTGACCAGAAGAAAGAGCAGTTAAGACTGCAAAAAGGAATTAGGTGCTACAACTTGAACTAGTGCAACACTGCACCTTCGGTTCCAGTGCTCAGAGTAGATTTCAGGAGCTTATGTAACATGCCTAGATTGCCTGTGCAATGTAAGAGAAGAATGTCTCAAAGTGGAACATCAACCCATATGTGTTCCTATGCTGAACAGGATCTGTTAGGATTAATAATAGTAAACTCTGTCCTTCTATAGGTTAGGGGTAAAATCCTTCTTGCCTGGTTGTATCACTCTATATCTGCGTGAGAGACTTAAAGCTCCATTTACCGTCAACAGAGAGGAATGTACTCTTTTTGTGACATGACACTTAACAGAATGAGCTTCTCTGGCAAGCCTGGTGTTTATAGATTATTATCTGATTTAGATATAAAAGAGCTTCTGACTTGCTCAGGCTGAGGTATCTGTGGGTAATACTAAAATAGCAGTCTAGAGCCTATACATCTCTGGAATTAAATGGATGCTCAACAGGGTGTTTCAGAATGTCAGTTTTGGACTTGGGCATTTAATTTATCCTTAATTAATTTTCACCTATGACAAGCAACTCTATTATTTAGATCTTGTTGATCCTGGCCACCTTATATCAGCTCTTCCAGCCATTTTCTCTATGAAAGTATGGATATGAAAACTTCCAAATATTTTTATGGCTTGAAGTCTTTGTTAGCTAGGATACTGAATCTGATGAAAGCATTTGCTTTGGTCAAGTACACTTGGTAATAGTGTTCCCCTTCCCTATCCCCCCCCAGACTACAGTAGGTTATGAATAGAAAGGACTGAGAAGCATACATATTTTCCAAGGAGGAATTCTCAAGAAAAGAAGAAATTTGGTTAGCACTAGGTATGGAAAAGGCCTTTCAAGAGTCACAGTGGAGAACAGGGTAGGGTGCTCTTCCAGCTCCTGGGAGTTATTGTGAGTAGTCCAGAGGCTTGAACTCAGCTCTCAGCACTTTTCTAGGGTCTCACAGTAACATTATTTAATCATGGTTTATGAATGAGTAATCTAACTCTATTTTGAGTATCTCATATTTCATTCTAATTTATAACTAAAAACCCCTGAGACTGCTGGTTGACTCTAGGTGAAGAAAGAATTAATTATTTGGTAGGTAAACACCAGCATTCCACAGTGACCAATTTACGAGCTTCTCTAAAAGCTGCCAATACAAAATGGACATGTAAAAATGTATTCATTAGCACAAACTAATTAAAATCCAGCCTAATAGACAGAAAAACAATACATTATTTTAAGATTTTGGAATTCATTATGTCTGTCCTAATCCAACATTAACTATCCTGGCTCTTCAGTTTCTAATCTAAATTACAGAGCTTGTACCGATAGCCAGACAGCTAAGTTAGCCTTTTGCATTGCTAATGGCCTTTTTATTGCAATTCATTTCTACTTTCATAGGGTCTCCAGAATCACTCCTTTCTGAGAATGTTGCAACAGCTCTCTTTGAAACACAGTATGTAGGACAGAGTCCCTCACCTGAACATCTTTAATTCTATTGCGCAGTGGTGGGGCATTAACTTCCAGTAGGTTGTGGCTTTGGTACTGTAACATTTAAAGCTTAGATTAGCCTTGATCAGCCATTTCCTTTACTTTTATATGGTTTCTTTTAAGGGCTTGTTCTGTTTGTTCTGCCTGTTTGTATAGGCACTGTTTTCTCCAGATAAAGTGCTGCACTATTATGTAAATGATTTTAAATAATAATTCTCTGTTTCAGTGTTCATAAAATAACTTAATTAGCATTATAATTGGTAACGCCTTAAGAATTTGGGGCTGAGGTCCCTATAGAAACTGCAGAGTTTCTGACCCAAGTTTCTGACAGGAAGCAAGAACTGGCTGTGGCAAAAACATCCTGTCTGGATTCTTTTTCTGGCAGATGCGGTACAGCTAAACAGGTTAGGAGGGGGAGAGATTAATAAAATGAAGATATGTTTATTCCTCTGGACTTAGTCTGGTTTCATCATGTTGAATGTAGGTTATCAGGTGTGGTATCTTTGAGAAAAGATGTGGATGCACATGTTATGTTTTAAGGCCCCATCTCAGAGTATGGTGGGAGTGCGTATACCCCCATCCTGGCTTATACAGATGGCTGTTCATTCTGCACAGATGAGAATTGGATACCCCACTTCTGTTGACCTCAACCAGGAACCAGAACCCACAGAAGTAGGGACATTTAAACAGAGCCGAGGCAGCTGGATTCAAAGCTGTTTGACATCCTGAAGCAGCTACCTTTTGGTCTAGCAGCCAGCAGATTAATTATAGCATACAGTGTAAAGCACAGGTGTATTATGATCTCATCTAATGATTTTGTTCATAAAGCAGACAGCTGTATTTTTCACTAGCAAAAATTTTATGGTGACACAATTAATTTCTTTGCAACTAAATGCTGTATCTCTTGTGAGGTCTGCCTCTGAGAGGCAGAGACGTGTGCTACGTAAGGGAAGCTGGAAAAGAAACATTGTCTTATTACCTTCTTGGCTAAAAAGCCAGCAAACAGAAGACATGATTTTGGACCTTTTTATCAATAGGTGATAGATGCTGTCAGCAGAGAGCACAGACAAGTTTTGCTCAGTCATGATGGATCATTCTAGCCATCAGCATCACTTTGTCTTATTTCAGAAAAACTTAAGCTTTTGTTTTCTGTCAAATTTGAGACAGAGTTCTGCTAGACTGTTGTGGAAAGAAATCTGCAGATTAAAGATCCATGAACAATACTGTGTAAGTTTAGCACACTGGCAGACAGGCCCATGTCATATGTTCAGTGGGACCAGGTGCAAGACTTGGAGGTGTTCTGCCCATGTCCAGGAGATTTGTTGGATTTTTCTCCTCACTGACCGTTAGACCTCTTTGGAACTCTGGGCCTATGCCAGAGAAAAGTGGCACAACTGTTGTTTAAGTATTTATGTTTTTTTAAAATGAGGGCCCACATAAGTAAAAAGCAAGAAACTGAGTCATGATATGGAGTCCCCTGGAGGTCTCTCGGCTAAAAGCCATTCCATTTTGGAAGAACATCACAGCTAAACTGATTTTTTGCTATTCCCTCCATTCGTCCCCTGCCACAGGCAGACTTTGTGAAAAACACAATCTAGATGTTACTCTCAGAAGCAGCAAAATTAGTGTACATTTTTGGTCTTTATTCATCAACTTAAGAAGATTACTGCTGCTAACATTAGCGTTTTCTCTGTTACATGGTGGACTGGCTAAGGTCCAGAGTGAGTTGGAATTGGAATACTTACTTTTTTTTATTAGTTTTTTTCTTATTGCAGTAGAAGATACTGCACACACAAAATCAGTGAAGAAAGCTACTGAAAGGTATAGTGCTTTTCTGTAATTTCTCCTCCCTGTATTGGTTTGTGTGAGCTTGTTACTCCCACTCCATTTGGCTCTTAGGTTTTGGCTTTAATGAACCTAAACCTAAGCATATCTACAACTGCCATTATTTTTGGAGTGAGTACTATGCAAGATCATGAATAGTTACTGTTTTCCTTTCCAAAGTATAAGTAGATCCAAATTTACTTGAGTCTTGGCATGGAAAGGTTTTATAACAACCATAAAACTGACCATAGTTTCAAGCCTCACACAACTCTTAGGACATCACAGTAATTTTCTATGACTGTAAGGAGTTTTCTCCAGGGTTATGTAGTACCATGAAGTATATTTAGGGGCAGATATCTTGACTGAACTTGTAGAATAGGAAACCAGCATCTAATTAACCTGAGCTGAGATAGTAGCTGCTTCTCTTCTGGTCTGTTTGTGAGATTTCTGGCCTAGCAGCAAGAGACCTAGTACAGCTTCCATTTCTGTTCATCACAGCTTAACATTTCAGTATAATTGCTGAGATAGTGAGTGATCCAACCTAGAGCTGCCAGCCTCCTCTTCCAAGAATACCTTTTGTTGTTGTAAGTGATGCTGTCCGGATGTAACAAAACAGTTGATAAGCTTGGCCAAGTCTGCCAGAATACAAAACAAAAAGCAACGTAGAGACTTATTTCAGGCAGTTTACAAAAAAAGGTGTTCCACCTTCTCTGTGGCTTGTTTCTGGAGAAAGTCTGATAGATTTGGTTAGTAAATAAATATAATTGGTCTGGTTATTGTTAGTCAGAAGAAGTTGTACTTACTGAGGTAAGCAGCAGACAACAGACTCAGATCCTCAGTTCGTGCAGATTGCCTTAGCTATTCTGGCAGCAATTTCTGCTGTTTTATGTAAGGCCCAAGAGGCATTCACTGTGCTGAAGCTTTTAACCAGTCATTGTCTTGTAGAAGTAGCTTTCTGACAGTGAGACCCCTTATTCACAGTGTGCCCTCAAGACTGGCCTGAAGCATGTGATTCAGTGGGGTGCTCTGGGGTGATTCTTAGCTACCGGTGCTATCTGCTAGGCAGGCTAGGCTGCTACAATGGGTCATTAGTTATCCCTTACTGTCTTGCTTTCTTCATAGCAGTTTCTTCTCTTGCTTTCTTACTGTCTCCCTCATGCTGTGTTTCTGTTGCACTCTTCATTCTTCCTTCTCCCCCAGAGAACTTCATGTCTCTAATACAGCTAGGTCAAGTACTACTCCCTCTAGCTGCCTAATTTTCCCTCTTATTTTCTCAGGAGAAGTTCTGGTCTGGGTCTTTAGAAAAGAATATATATTCACTAAAAGAAGGTTAATGACTATTACTCTAATTTGGAGTCATGGTTGACACCCAAAATCTCTCATTTCTCTCTCATCTCAATAAACCACTTCCTGCTTCCCCTACCAGATTTAAGCAAGGGCCAGGTGAGTAGGCAGCAAAGAAACATCTGGAAGAGCATCACCACATTTAATAGACAAAGCAGCCTTTAAAATATCATGACTGGAAGCAAGAAGGCTTTTAATTGTTCTCTCTGCTGAAGGAAGGAAGGAAGGAGTAAATACTGGGTTTCCTGAGCAAAACAGAAGAAAAATATTTAACTGGTTTTGTTTACATTCACTTCTGAAATTTGAGCAGTGAAGAAAATGAGGTGTGTTTTTAGTGCAACAGATACTAGTTCTGGAATGTTGTGTATAAATGTACATGTTGCATATGCCAACACTTGTGGTGTCAGTTATGGATTTAAGACCTAACTGAAATCCTTCATTGCAGTAACCCAGCTTGCATTTTCTGATGCAGAGGAAACACATGCAATTTCTCATCCTCCTTCTAGATGCTAACTTTGTAAGCTCATGGGGCTTGCAATTTTCAGAAATAGGGGGAGGAAAAATGCATCTATCTAGACTAGAAAACACAGTCTGGAATAATGATCTGAAGCTGGTCAACTGTGTGTGTCAGCTAAGATGTAATTTCTGATCAGATTTTTTTGACAGCATGACAAGTCTGTAAATCCAAACAACTTAAAAAGTGTCTGTCAAAGCTTAAATTCATACAGGGAAAACTGCTTTCTAGAGAAGTTTTAAATGAGTAGCAGAGTTAGTGCTAGAGAAATCTTCAAACACAGAATGTGTGAGACCTTTGATTAATTTTTGTTGTCTGTGTAATAATTTTACATGACTCAAATATTTTTATGATTTTTTTTTAGGTTAGAAATCTCAAAACACCAGCACAGGACACTCTTTTCTGGACCCCTTTTAAAGATTTTCCAGCTATCCATAATCCACTTACTTCATATCCATTTTATTTCCATATCCACTTATTTCATTTAGTTTACATTCTTCAACTAGTATTACATGCACTTTTTTTTATTGCAGTCTGAACTGGGGGCAAGGCCAGTTAACAGAGCTGCTGAACTCTGCTGGTTAAGAACTCCCTTTTCAGTTGTACACAGCCTTGCCAAAATCCAATTGCTTAGTCTGAAATTTGTTGTTGATTGCTTGCCTCAAGCAGAATTATTTTGGAAGGGTTCACCAAAGTCATTCCATTGGTTTCCAAAACTGAAGCTTGAATAAAATGCATGTCTAGCAATTAAAAATAATTTCTGGTGGCCTTATTTTTTTGACTGTTCTGAACCTTTGTCATTTTGAACAGAAATGTAAGATTTGCAATCGGAGATATGACTTTTCAAAATTGGACAAATTATAAATGTTTAGAAAGACAACTCTTACATTTGTGTCTGTTCTGTGAAGCAGTCAGTTTTTTTAATGAAAATTCAGCATCACTGTGCCAAATAGTAAGCATTAAAACAACTGAACCAACACTGTCCTTGCAAGGCTTAAGAAAATTAATAGTTTTCTGTAATTGCTGCTACATGTTTCTGTAGACTACACTTTGGCCATGAACTGAAAGTAAGAGCATGTCAATCACAGAATCATTTATGTTGGAAAAGACCCTTGGGGTCATCGTGTCCAACCATTAGCCCTCCTCTACAAGTTCACCCCTAGACCATATCCCCCAACACCACATCTAAGCAATGCTTAAACACAACTAGGGATGGTCACTCAACCACCTCCCTGGGCAGCCTGTTCCAGTATCTTGCTGCTCTTTCCATGAAAATTTTTTTCCTAGTGTCTAGTCTAAACCTATCTTGTTTCAGCTTGAGGCTATTCCCTCTGGTTCTGTCACTAATTATGTGAGAGAAATGACCAGCACCAACCTCTCTACAATGTCCTTTCAGGTAACTGTAGAGAGGAATGAGGTCTCCCCTCAGCCTTCTCTTCCTCAAACTAAACAGACCCAGCTCCTTCAAACAATCCTCATATGATCTATTCTCCAGTCCCTTCACCAGCTTCATTGCCCTCCTCTGCACCTGCTCCAGCACCTCGATATCTCTCTTGTATTGAGGTGCCCAAAACTGGACACAGCACTCGAGGTGAGGCCTCACCAGTGCTGAGTACAGGGGGACAATCACCTCCCTACTCCTGCTGATCACCCTATTTCTACTACAAGCCAGGATGCTGTTGGCCTTCTTTGCCATCTGGGCACACTTCTGGCTATATTAATTCGCTTGTCAATTAGAACTCCCAGATCCCTCTCCCGGAGACAGCTCTCCAACCACACTTTCCCAAGCCTGTAGCTTTGCATGGGGTTGTTGCAACCCAAGTGTAGGACCTGGCACTTGGCTGTGTTGAAACTCATACCATTAACAGTGGCCCAGCAATGCAGTCTAAGTGTCTGGAGAGCTTCCCTATCCTCATGCAGATTGACACACCCACCTAACTTGGTGTCATCTGCAAATTTACTGATGGTAGACTCTGTCCTCATCAAGATTATCAATAAAGATGTTAAATAGAAATGGCCCAGCACTGAGCCCTGAGGAACACCATTTGTCACCTGCTGATAGTTGGATTTAGTACCATTGGCCACTACTCTCTGGGCCCGTCCGTCTATCCAGTGCTTGATCCAGCGGATTGTATTTTCATCCAGGTCATGAGCAGACAGTTTTTTCTAGTAAAAATCTATGGAACAGTGTCAAATTCTTTCTGGAAGTCCAGGTAGACCACATCCACAGCCTTTCCCTTGTCTGGTAGTCAGGTAATCTTGTCATAGAAGGAGATCAGGTTTTTTAGGAAAGATCTGCCTTTCCTAAACCCATGTTGCCTGGGACTGATCTGCTGGTTGTCCTCTATATGGCTTGTAAGAGCACTCAAGATCTGCTCCATGACCTTCCTTGGTTCTGAGATCAGACTAACAGGTCTATAGTTACTTGGATCCTCCTTTCTGCCTTTCTTGTAGGGCCTTTCAATGCCTCTTCTATGTTCCCAAGACACTGTGATTACTTAGAAGGAAACGTCTCCTTCCTTGGAATCAGGTTGTTATAGAAGTTGGAGCAGGGAGGTCAAAGATGATGATAAAGGACCTCAGTAAGTCTCATCAAGAAACTAGAACTACAGAGTATTAGAAAGGATTGAAACTTTTGAATGGAAATTTGGACTGGGAGGGACGAATATGGATTGAGATGAGAGAACTAGAGAAGGCCAGGATCCAGCTAGTGGCTGTAAGAGGCTGAAGTAGAATTCTGAGGTTGCATTGCTTGGTACAGTTTTGGGGACTAGCACTAGCCAAGTAAACTAACAGAACTGTTGGGGTCTCCTGGGAACCATGATGAGGATCTAGGCTGGGGAAGAGATGGAGCTAACCTTGAGTTTATACAGGTGAGGTGTAACAGAAATAGCCACCACATCTGAAGGTATCAATGAGTGATGGAGTTCTTGAGTCTGCAGCCCATACCTTCCACTGTCTCATTGTTCCTTTCCTGTCAGCTTTATGAAATCCACTAGCAAAATATGCAACTCATCCCATTTCCTGCTGATTTAAGTAGAGGACAACAACCTACTATCACTATCAGTTACCTCATTAAAACAAGGGGTCTTATGTGGTGGATCAGACAATTCCAAGCAGTCATGTTGGGAAACCATGGGAGTGTCCATATGTTGTAGCAGAATATAATACTTTTCTTTAAATCTAGGAAATGCAACGTGCTCCAAAGACTATGAATGTCAAGAATTTAAAATGGGATTTTCTGGATTAAATTTGTCTATGAAAAACTAAAGGAATTAATTGAATGATGGTATCAGTGTAGTTTGTCATTTACTAATTTTTTTCATGCTCAACTTTGCGACCTTAATAATCTTTTAAGATAGCTCTGTGTGTGCAATAATCATACAACTGAAGCAGGAGGGAAGCCTTTATTCCCCGGCCTCAGTTAGATTTTCATGTCAATTAGACTATCTGGCCCTGGCTTTAATAACTCTTTAATTGCAATTGCAGCACTTGGCTAAATCAATGCCCACCCTTCCTGATAAAACTGTTTTTAAATAGCCATTGTTAAAAGGCTCCAGGTGAAAACTTCATGAGACGAAAGCAAAGATAGAATGAATAGTACCCTTCCTTTCTTTCAGAAAACCTCACATCAATAAAACCTTTTTGTTTTCTTTTAAAATGTTTTTACATTTTTCGTATTTAAAGCATTTTATATTGAAAATCAAACTACTCCACCACCACCTGAATTTCAGTGAGACATTGTGAATCTGCAAGGATACAAAACATTTTACATAAATTTGTAGCAAACACTTTCTTTCTCAACCTTGCTGATGTTTACTGTGCTGGCACTTCTATTCATTGCTTCAAATGCGTGTGTTTGTACAGGGGTGTTGTAATTCTTCTTGAGATGAAGGCCCTACTTTTTTAATTATAAAAAACCAAACAAACAAAAAACCAAACAAACACACAAAAAACCAAAACATCCAACAACTGAATGAACAGGTGTAGTGGCCACCTCCCAAAATGCCTGCACAGCTCAATGCCATCTCTCTCTGTTTCACCATAACTATAACCTCTTTTCAGCACATGACAGAGATCTATGGAAGGACAAATCCAGTCACAGACATACAGGGTAATGTGTTGTATATGGATCACCGTGGCCCTCTCTCACCCTTTTGTTCTGCCATCTTGAGACCGTGTGCATTGTAAAGGCAAATGGGATGCACTAAGGGTACCTTAGGAAGGGTGGTTGCACATGAACCCATTAGGTGGGATTGCTAAGCAGAAATGAGGTGCTGCTGGACTAGAATGGCAGGAAGAAAAGGGAGGATTGTTCCTTCCAGAGAAGCAAGAGGTGGGGAATGCTCTAGGTGACAAAAGTAATTTGTTACAGGTTTGAGGTCTGGAAGGCAGCTTTGGTGGTGGGCCAGTGTGGTACTTTGCCACCACTTTCAAATGCACTGCAATTCAAGCATGTACATTTCTTTGCATCTTCAATGTACTGTGCAAGTTTGCCAAGTGCACCATCTGTTGGATAGAGATGATTTTCCCTTCCTGCTCTATAACCTCCTGATTTAAAGAGCTAGGAATATGGGCCTACCTTCTTTCACTGAGACTTTATTGGAAAACCATGCTTGCTTTTACCAACTTTTGAAAAAAAAATGTATGTAGATGTGATTAATCAATCACACATAGGCTATAAAAGGTGGATGCTTCTTCTTGCTACGCACTTAAGAATAAGCCTACTGCAACCTAGCCTTCTTGATCTACACTTTAGTAAGATGCTTATCAGAACATATAGCTGCATTCTCATGGAAGGTCAACCCCTCCACCCTTTATGTGAAATAGCATCAAGTTCAAAAGAGGATGCTGCTGAGTCAGTGCCTGGAACCTAGAGAGTTTGGAATTTTATTTTGAGATGAGGGAAAAAAAGTGGGATTTGAAGTACTGTCTAGTGCCTTTGGTGCCTGACCTTGCTCATTAATCTCTGCTACTTTGAAAAGGCTTGGAAAATTACATTACCCTATACCATCAGTTCTCACTCAATAAATACAGACGCTAAAGTCATGGATGAGAAATCCCACAGAGCTTTGGTATTGACTTGTTAGGATTCCAGATTTTAGCCTCACAATACAGTAACTGTCTATAAGTAATGAACAAGCTGCTGAGAAGGACACCTTGCCCTTCTGGATTCATTCCACAGTCTTTTAGAGAATGTATTCATTGCCATTTTTTTTACTCCCTTATGCTAAATGGTAAATTGTCCTATGTGCCAATAAGGTCTGGCTATTATTCTGTGAGAGAAAATTTGTGGAAGAGTAGAATTACGCTCATGTTCTGTCTCAGAGCCAATAGTCATTTTAAGCTTAGCATCAGTTTCTACAGTAGAGGAGAGGAAACTAAAAAAGAAGATTACAGGAATGTATGGGGGCTTTGTATTTCTTCCATTAAGAAATGATGAAGCAGTAACTTGTGTGCTTTGGCATTTAAAGAACATATGCGTATACTTGTCTTGTAAAATCAGAATTTTCTATTGAGTGCGTATCAGCTAAGATTTCAGTGCAGAAGCTGTGCCGCCTCCTTACGTACAGCTGCCGCACAGGACCCAGGAAGGAAAGAGAGGGGATTCATGTTGGGGAACAGTACTAGGAGGTAGTCACTATGGCTTTCTGTGCCCTTCCTGCAGCCTATGATCTCGTCTCAGTGAGGGCCTTCCTTGTCTTGGATCGGCAATGAGAAACATGGCTATCAATGCCTTTTAAAAAGTACTTATCTTCTCCAGGTACACCTGGCGCACCCATTTTATTTCTCCTTTATGTAGTCTCAGTTCTGCAGTCAAGAAATGTCTGCCTTTGACAGGTGCAACGAGGTTCCTTTGAGCATCTCCCCTCTTCAGCAAAATGGCAGCAGCCCTCACCTGGCTCATTATTAGCTAAATAGCAGAGCAGAGATTTGGTGTTTGCAGTAGCTTGCAAATTGAATTACAGTTCTCGCAGCAACTGTCATTTGACTGCCTGTTCATATGAAGTATTTGATATTGCTTGTCGTGGTTTTAACGGTAATCCCTTATTAGGGAAATAGAAGAAGTCTTACTGATGTACACTTAAAAAAGAAAAAAGGGTTTTGAGCATGAAATAGCTTCTTCGTAGCGTGCGGACACACATATATGCACAAAAATTCACTATCCTTGAACTAAATTGAAAGGATAGCAAGAGGTGCTGATGCAGGTTTTTTTTGTCTGTTCAGCTATATATCTATAAAAAGAGAAATGTATGCAGAATGTTCTGTCAGCTCCTGAGGGAATATGAGAGGATCCAGATCAGTTGTACAACTGGCAGCTTCACTGGCAATCTCAGCAGAGGGAACAAATGTTCATTTTGATCCTCTGTTGAAGGTGAGCTGTTGTTTCCTTGCTAGCAATGGGATGGAAGCACACGGATGGAGTAGTGTGTGAGGGTATGCCTTATTTTATTTTCTTCCTTCCTGAAGCAAATAAGATTTCTTAGCTGATACAGTGTAGTGCCTTTCATAAGGGCTAAATAATGTATTTGTCGAGAAGGAATTTCACATGAAATAGCAGGTAAGTGTGTTCATATGAAATTCTACAATGTGTAGTTCAGGCACCACTCAGGCTTAGGGAATGATTTTTGATTAAATATCAACATCTACATCTGAATTAGTCACCTGGAATTCCTTTTATAGCTAATAGAGGAATAGCCAATATCAGAAGGGGAATCAAGAATGAGATTCCTGCTATCCTAAAACATCTGCCTAAAGCAGGCCAGGTGAATTGCGCTCTGAGTACCTATTTTTCTCCATTGTTTTCTTCCTAAAGTGAGATGCTGATAAGCTCTGATATAAACACCTGGAACATGTGTTGGTGTTTTTAATGGTTAGACTTGATATTAAAGATCTTTTCCAACCGAAATGATTCTATGATTCTAAGTTATGTTAGGTGTTTTTTTTTCCTTAAGAATTGGATAGAGCTTTTCATCTAGAATCCAGTTTTCAAAAGTTTGGCCTAATGAGCTTCTGTGCAACATGTAACATGGCTTTCCAAATGGCTGTTGGGGAAGACAACCTGGAATACACTGACAACATCCTCCAGAATATAATTCCTTTTAAAGCCGTATTGCTACAAGATCATAAGTTGTGTCCCCCTTACTGCTATTTCAGTGCTAACATGTGTTCTCCCAAGGTGCCTCTCTCTTCCTAAGAAAGTTAAGCAAACCAGCCTGCAGGGGAAATAAACATAGAACGTGGTTTTTTGTGCTCAATAGAGACATGGTAAACTCAAATTACTTATTCTATTCAGATAACAGCTCAAGCAAAGGAAAACAGTGGAAATTTCCTAGAACCTTCCTGCCGTAGGATTTCTTTGCTTTATGGTGGAAAACTACCGCTGGGGAACTGCAGAAACATTAAGATTCTGTACCTTTTGTGCGAGACTTTCACTATACAGAGTGTTGGCCAGACTGCAGCATTTCAGCACTACATCTGGTTGCATTTGTGGATGCTGGAGCAGAAGTTACAAAGCCAACTGATGCAGAGCATCTAAGGTCTGCTGGCAGGCCAAGTCTCATAGTAAATCAATGTCTATCAGAGTTTGCTAGTCTTTGCTCAAACTGTGACTGAACTATCTTGGAGCTGCTCCAGAAGCCTAGGTTTCATACGCATTGCATCTTTGGGGTTATACTGATGGGATGCATTTGATCTTATGGAGGGGTGACAAAGTTTATGTAGCCAAATATACTCCCAAAAGGATTTCTTAGAGCATGTTTGTTCATCTCAGCCTGTGGGCTGGATCAGGTACCCCATGATGATTTTGTTCTGTCTCTAAAGGACTCCAGATGCTTCCTTGGGAATCTTTAACCTTACACACTCCATTTTTATGTGCAAGACTTTGAGAATAGCCCAGCTACCTCCACAAGCACTCCCAGGATGACATTAAAAAAACATGGAACATAACTGTATTAAAACAGTGGCTTTTTCATGGTGGGATTGTGCCAATTATCCTATTACCAGCACAGAACAGTGCCCATATTCATGCAAAAAAAGCTTGCAGTGTTTGGACATAGTTTGTTTCTTGCATTTAATCTACACAGTAAATACTTCTTACAGATAATCTTACTTACAAGTCATTTTTTGATACTATGTGATAAGGCATAGAAGATACTACAACTATTCCTTTGCTTAAGACTGTAACGTTGAATGGCAAAGCTCAGTTCCAACACTTTCTAATGTCCACTGCTGACTGTGCAATTAGATACTTTGTAGTTAAAACCTGGTGGTGGATTTTGCAAGAGGAGAGTACCTTCTCACTGTGACTTTCCATGTTCCAAGATAATAGTTTTTATTAAATTTACTGTGAAAACTTAAAATGTCTCTCTCATTAGTTGCTAACAGAGATCTGCCAGTATATGACACCTAGAAACTGTCCTTATTTTCCGCTTTGAAGATGAACAGGGCAAATTTTTGCTCTTAGTTTTCTTTATTTTGTGTCTGAAGAGAAACACTTTCTGACTCCGTATCACAGTTCTTTTGATTGACTCCTCTCCTTTTTGTGATTGACAGGTTTTCCTCTGTAACCTATGCCATCTTCCCCAGCTCATCGCACTTTGTCAGTGCATGAATTTGAGCCCCCTTTTCTGCTACTTCTGTGTGGCATATTGTGATCACTGCCATTTCTCTGAGCTTATTCCCTAGCTACTCTTATAAACTGTGAAGGAGCGGGGGAGGGGATGAGGAGGGGGGGAAGCATTCCTTGAAAGTGAAGCCCTTATGCAACACAAGGGAGACAGTACCACCTTGGAAGAGGAACACCTCTCTCAGTTTTCCTTGCAAGGGCTCTCAGGTACTGTTGGTGGTCTCATTATTAATAATAAGTGCCAACTCACTTTGAGTCAGTTCCCTAACAGTCTAGAGCTACAAAGTGTTTTGAAATGCTGGAGGTTACACCTCTATTAGAAAATAAATGCACTATAGCCTTTTCTCTGGTACAGGGTGATGCAATATGGCTTGAATCAATAGGGTTAAACTCTCCCTCAAAAACTTGGGGTGTTTTCATTCACCCCGCCTGCAAGGTAGGGTTCTGTCCATGCTCTGCGGCCAGAGTAGTCAGGCAGTCCCTGGCAGAGGGCTGGCTGGCATGTCAGTGGCTGTGCCAGCTATTACAGGCTCTGGGGGAGCTGTGGCGGGTGCCCTGGCTGTGGGTAGTATGCTGCTGTAGCAATAGCCTGGGAGGCAGCCTTGGGGAAGTTCTGTCGTTATTTTAGACTTTATTGCTGAAGACACTTTTGCAAAGGTCATAGTACTGAAGGGTGGTGGAGGGGGAAGAATTTATTGTTCTGCATTTGTAACCACATTAGGGTTCCCAGATATGACTTGGAGCGCCTGAATGCTACCATAATAGGAAGGTAACTGATCATATATTAATCAAGCAGTTGACTAGCGAGGCAAGAGGGTGGCTTGCTTCATGCACTGCTGAAATGCATCTCTTTCCACAGTCAAGCTGTTTAAAGCTACAGTGTTTACTGAGGAAGTGAGAATTGGAAATTGCACAGGAAATTAAAACACATCATAACGATTCCTATTAAAAACTCATCTATGACATTGAGGATCTCATGCATGCAGGTGCAGAAAAAGGCTTCTATAACTTCGGTCTGAATTTGTGAGAAGGATTATGGCACTCTGTCATGGAGGAGGGGACTTAACGCTAAGTGTATTGTCCTTGTTGGAGGGGCATCACTCTGCAGTTACAGGGGGTCCTGACTGTACCAGAACCATTTGAACCCCAGCACTGTTTTCTTTTAGCTCCCAGAGGCTTGCATTCAATTTGCCAGTCAGTCTGGCACTCCTCAGGTGGAGCTTTAGCTTGTAAGAGAAGAGACTATACAGCTGATGAACATTTTAATTTCCTGTGTTCCTTGTAAAACTTACACAAAGTTTGTCTGCCACAATTATGGCCTCTTTTGTGCACAGGATACCTCACACATCCTCATTAATGCTTGCATCTATGCATCAGTTATGCATTTGTAAGCCATTTTAAAGGTCTGTGATACAGTAATTATTTTGGAGATGAGGAATGATTGCTTAAGTAATATTAACATTTAAATAAAAACAATATTTGTCTCTGTTTTAATTGTTGAGCAAAATCAATTCATCCGTGGTTGACTATGAATCAGCTGAAAATACAATTTTTGTCAACTGAATTTTATTACTGTTCCTTTCCGTTTCATTATATGTAATCCCAATATACATAATTTTATGCTACTTCGTTTATCTTATGTCAGAAATAGTATTGCTGCTCTCCAATGTTATTACAACCAGGAAAAAAAAAAAGATTAATCAGACACTTCAAGAGCCCCATGCTGAAATAATATATTTAAAATCAGAGAAGAACAACTACTGTTTTCTACAGCAAAACTAATTTTACAAATTTGAGATAACAATACTGCATTACAAATGTAAAGGTCAGCTTAAGAAGAAAGGATTCTGGTTGCCTAATGAAGTCGACGACTTTATGCCGAATTGTAATTTACAGTCTAATTGGAAGATGTTAATTCTTTTCTTGGCTTGGTTTGAGTGATATTAAGGTGCCAGCTTGTGTGTTTCAGATAAAAATAGGTGTTACATTTAATCTGATCACTAAAGATAACCTTTATTTCCCTTCACACTGTGATTTTGAAGTCTTGGGAGACTGCTGAGCTCTAAGGTTTGCTCTTCAGTTTCAGAGATGGTTGCTGTGTGAACGTTACGCTTCTCCAGCACCTACCACCTTCAAGTAACTGACTGTGGAAAATAAATACCCTTGTATAAAGCCATAACTTACCCCACTGTTGAGTGTGTCCTTACCGACATTCAAACAGAACAGACACCCTTTGACTTTGGAAGGTGGCCCTTGAATGTCTGAGTTCATTATGGAGTGAAAAAACAAGAGCAAATATAGTGCTGTAGTCCTTGTCACAAAATTAGTATCTCACCCTGCAGCATTTTTAATGAAGAGGAAGGAAAATTATTGTGTTATTCTTAAGGTAATTAGAGAAAATTTATATCCTTAAAAATGAAATAGCTGAACATTTGAGTTGGGTTATTTATATAAAAGTCAGATAGGGATACCCCACTTTGCATATATGGATAGGAAGGGGAAGAAAACAGAATTTGTGTCTTGTGTAGTACCATGGTCCCTACTCAGAGGACTAAAGGGATTGTGCCTTTTTTGTCTTAAGGAGGTGATGAGGCTGCAAGACTGACACACTAAAGTAATTCCACAAAATTATGCTAGCATGTTGGTAAAATAAGTTATCACAAGGCTCCCAGGGATTCAGGTCTTTTGCAGATGGCCACCAAACTGGAGATTAGCCAGTAATATCACAATAACCGATGACTTTAAATTACTCTATCCATCTAGGAAAGCTAGACAAAAATTTCATAGAATTTTCATGGAATGTGCATGTGAAAAAAGTAATCTCCAAGAGGTTTCTGCATAGACACTAATTCAGGAGGCAAACAGAGCTAAGAGAAAGTCAAATAATATCCCGATGCAGTAAGGCCATTCTAAACAATGGAAATACTGCATCACATCAGCAGTATCATGAAGGTCTGTCCCTCAACATGTATAGGCACAATGCTAATGAGCTTTCATCAGCCCACAGTGCTATAACAATCTCCTCATACAAACAATTCTCATGGGATCATCCCATCAGTGGGGGGGTGCTGAGGTGTTATTCCATCCTCACAACAGCTTGTCTCCCCAGACCACAGCTGCAAGCTGTATACACTAAGTTCCTGAGGTCGCAAAACCAGTGTAGTGCTTAAGGCTCTGGGATATGTTTATTCTTGAGACTCCAGAAAGGATCAAGCTGTAGTTGCTGAGAACTGTAATTGCTGAGCTGATGATTTCAGAGAGGTGTCTACTTGGCGTTTTATTCAGAAAAAAATAAAAAAAAGACTGGGAAATAAATAAAAGGAGACCAGGTCAAATTAAGGCTCTCTTCTGCACGCCAGTACTACCTTACTTTCTTCTCTCAGGCTTGGGCAATGTCCAGTCTTCCAACATTGCCATCTTTTCAGCTGCCTTGTGAAGTGAGAGTCTGCTGGGGAGCAGCAGGGTGACCAAAGCAATGGCTAAGAGCCAGCCTGCTGGGTAATGTGGCCCTGGCACTGACTGGAGAGTTTTTATTGAGAAGTAGACTTTATTTTATCTCATCTTACACAGAAGAAAAAAGATAGATCGACTCTCCTAGAGGAAGATGAGACCCTATCTTTTGCTTACACCTCAATTAAATACAAAAGGGGAAGAATAGGCCACATTTCTCTTGGCTTTCAAAACTGGTGCTGTAAGGAGTTAAATATGGCCTCCATACGTCTAAGCACCCATATGTTTTCTTTAGCTGGATGGTTGCTTTGTGGAGTCTAGTCAGATAAAATGACTCTTCCCATCACATAAAGATAAAGATAATGCTTCATATGAATGTCAACATCCGTGAGATTCCTGCTCATTTTGGTCCTCTTTAATTAGGGACTGTTCTGCCTCATTGGACAGACTGGTATAATAGCTTGGGATCAGAGTAGCATAAAGACTGTCACAGCTTGAATAATCTTTTGAGCAGTGGGAGGTAATGATCCTGCCTGAGGCAAAATGCTGCTTCCAGCATGTTATGGGGCACTGTGATTCTGTCCCACAGTTCATTTAGTCTTTTTCCAAATGCTGCAGTTTAGACCCTGAAAAGTGCAGTATTTTTATGAGTATATTCCATCTTCAGTATAGTGCTGTAATTCCTGTTGGATGTGGGCCTGGTGAGCAGGGGCGGAGGATGGCACTTAAGACATGAAGTGCTACTTAGAGGCTCCATCTCATGCAATTTTTCATGCTGCATGTCTTTCTAGGAGGTGACGAGCAATCTCTCTTTTATCTGGAGGATGGAGAAATCCTGAGAATAAAGAGTGAGTCTTTTTTTTCCCCAAGGTCCATCCTATCATCTTTTGCCCTTCTGTGAAAACTTTTAGGAAAGAGTAGTTTGTTTAGCCAGTGTTCAAAGATCACAAAAGGCTGCTTTAGGCTTTTGGCCCATATAGAATAAACAGTGTTTCCTTTTTCCAGTCTTGTCACAATTCATTTTACATTATAGTTGAAAAATAAATGAAAGAAATGTCTGAAGGCATATTTGTGAATAATTACACTTGCACCGCATTACTTGAGAGTTTGCTGTGTAGATTTGTGTGTAAGATTTGATTGTTTTCCTTGTTACAGGCAGCTTCATTATCCATCCAGTGTTTGCAATGGGTTATGAGGCACTGTAGCAGATTACTGAGACAGCATTCTAATGTTTCATCTGGAAATGGAATAAATAGATCTTTTCAATTGCAGTGATGTGAAATGAGCTTTCAGGATGTTAGATCTGGAAAACAGCTAATTAGATGCTGTTTCAGGCTCTTCTGCTGGGATGACTATTGCGTATCCTGAAGTCAAGTCTGCACCCTGCAAGTTGTCTCAGTTTTACCCTGCAAAGTAGTCTGCGGCACTAGGCTGGTGCTGGGGCATGGAATGCTTCTTATAATGGTGGGGCTTATCAAGCAGTTGATGCTGTGCTCCAGCACATGATTTTGAAAAACTCATCAGTTACTAGACTTTTGTTATCACCAACCCATATTTCTTGGCATGGGATTGTTCTGTTCACCTCCCCTGCTGGCCATGATCATAACCCAGAAGGGACATCTACGGACTCCTCCAGCTTGTCATGGCATATTCAGAGGAAGAGTGGGAGTCACTATCTAGGAGAGGGAAATTGGACTAAGTATGAAGAAATTTTTCAGGGAAAGCCTGAGTGTAGTGAGAAAGGTTAGGGGGGTTCTATTTTATAGTGCTAATGAAACCAAATCCCCTCAGAAAGCAGAAAGTGCAGGTCTGTGCTTATCAATGCTTTTTGATTTCTGAATCCCTCAAAATCACAAGTAGCTTGTGAATTGAAGCCTACTGACAACAATCTTGTTCCTCTTGGTTTCCTTATGTGAGCCTGGGGTAGTTCAGGGATCCTCAGATATCAATGTAGAAGAAATCTTCACATAGTCTAAAAAGCATAGATATTAACATAAGTGTGTGTGTGTATGACTGAGGATGGGAAGAGAATCCAGACCTACCTTTATTGCTACATAAAGGTAGCTTAGAAGAAGGTGGCTTGTTACCAGAGAGAATGGTTGTCTCTGACTAGGCAGAATGAAAAAAAGCGAGTCCAAGGGTAAAGCCTTTGCAAGCGCTTATCTATGCTCTGTCCTGCGGAGAGTGAAAATTTCTTGGATTTTCAGAATGCTTCAAAGCTAGTGATCCCTTGTGAAAGGAAGGCTAAGGGTGAGAGACAGTGAATGAAAGAGGGACATTTCTGTGGGCTTGCTTTCAGTTCTCTGCATAAATTTCATAATTTGAGCACTGAAACTTAATAGCCTGCATGTTGGAGATATATGAGCAACTACTGACATGTAAAAGATAGTGTTGTGTAGGTGCATATAGAGTAGGAAAGATGCAAAAAGGCTTTCAGTCATTTCAGTTGGTGCAGTGAAGTCATCTCTAGTTTGTGCAGGTCCCAGATGGGTCTTCGCTGTAATTAAGTGGGTCAATTCTTAACTCACAGAATCATACAATTATAGAATGGTGTGTATTGGAAGGGACTGTAAAGATCACCTAGCTCAAATCCCCCCTGATGTGGGCTGGGGTGGAACTCATACTCTTAACTCTAAATAACCAGTAAAACCAAACAGTGTCTTAGCGAGGTGTGGTATATTTTAAATCATAAGGCTACTTTTAGTAATGCAATATAAGATAAAAGATAGAATCTTTTTCCCTTAGCATAGACAAAGTCAGAGAAGGCACAACACTTAATTCTTTCTTCAGACTGACAATCCATCTGTTGAAGTGTCTGTGTTGTGACATTCATCAACAGGAAATGTTTTGGGGAGAACTCCAAGAAAATCCACTCCCAAAATGTAGAAAATACCTCATCCAGCTCTTTTCAGTCTAACAAAGGACTTAAAACTCTTTAAGCAGTTATGTCTGTGCTTTTCTATAGATATTCATATATATTCTCTGTATATTCAAATGTGGATATACTATACGTGTATATAGAAAGAGAAAGATGGGCATAGGGAGAAAGAAAACACAGGCATGTCATACATTATATATAGATGACATACACGTTGTTTTATAATGTACATTATGCATATCTATGTAATCATATATATATATTTCTATACCATCGGTAAGCTGATAATGAATTTCTTTACTACCCATGTAAATGTCTTGGCCCTTTTGAATGCTTCCAGTTTCATAATATACAACTCTAAGTCACAGCTGAAAACTTCTTATCCTACTATTTCTCCTTAGTGATGGGAAAAAGAGAAGAACAGAAAAAATTCGTTAGGAAAATTGGTTTTGATTTCAACAAGAGTGTGTCAAAAAATAAAAGGAAGCCAGTTCTTAAGATATGGTAAATTATTGTAGTACACGTGATTTTAAGGCAGTGATGATGATTCCCATCAAACAAAGATTAACTGATCTAAAAATTCTAGAGAAAAAATATACTAAATGACGGGTTTCCTTAAGTCTATAAAATCTTAATATAAGATTGCTGAGTCACTACTGCAAGTTAACGTACTAAGACTTGTCTGTAATACGAAATGAGTTGTACAAGCCAGATTTCATCAAGAGGTATGAAACCAGTTGTGTCTACTCATTCATCCATCCATCTGGTTTTCCCTATTGACATTTCCAAGGGACAATTTATATACCGAAAAGCTAAAATTGATGCATAAACTCCACTTCTGTTTACTACTGTTAAGACTGACAGCTCTGTCTAATGGGTGGCTAGGGAGAAACTGAAAACTCAGAATGTTAGAACAAAAATGAAGATCATCAAGCAATGAGAAGATATTAGTCTCATCAATTTCAAAGCTGATTAAATGCTTATTACATTACTAGTATAAACATTTTGATAAAGTATTTCTCCATAAGGAATAAGAGTATTTCTCCATAAGTGATATTCTTCTCTTTAGAATAAGTTAATAGGACCCTAGTAATAGAGGACAAATTCTGACATATGGACAAGTAAAACAGTTTTTATTTATTTTCTTATTACTGATATCACAAAGGGTGGCTGTAAGAGCTAGCTGATCAGGCTTTTGATTTTGTTTTACTCAAAAAATTCAAATTAAAATCTATATTTACATTTCTTAGTTTTTTACGTGATGATTTAAAGTCCTCTTTTGTGTTTGTGATTTCTTCTCTTATTTCCCTTTAATTGTAAATACTACATCAAAACCAACCCCACAAATTACCAACAAAAAGGTACTAAGTCCCTGTGAAAATGATAATTCCTTCTGGAATTTGCTTAAAAAAAAAAAAATTCATTTCTCTGCTGTGTACATAGCAACGTGGAGAAGATGGTATCTGGCAAGAGGAAAATCCTCACAAATTGTTGTTGTGTTATAGTTATTAGTTTAGAACCAGTACAGAAATTTCTGTTTCTTTAACAAGCCACTTTGTAGTTTCAGTATGTAAGCTTTAATTGGAGAGTTCAGTTTTCTCCTTGTCTGTGGCAACAACTTGTAAGCATCATTGGAAGGAAGTTACTTCCGACCTTCACCTCCCTTTCCCCATGAAAAACAAGGCAATAATTGTATTTCTGTACTTAAGGTGGTTTTGTCACTTGAATAGTTACAGAAACTGTGCAGATTATTGGATTTAATGGTTGTGGAAGTGTAGTGTAATGGTAGTATAATTCATTTTCTTCCATAAAATCTTCATTTTGATAATCTATCTTTTCATTATACTGTATAATCAAAGTTTTTGTAAGCTCTCAAGCAATTCTTCTCCTCCAGACTTTCTTTTTCTTCTTACATTTTCATCTTTCTTCTTAAACATTCTAAGTAAAAAAAGAAGTATGTGAATATTCTTCTATGTTAACATAGCTGCATTTATCTGGTTAGTGCAGTTAAAACTAAAATCAGTATGGAATATGCCAAAACCTTTCCTCTAAATATTTGCCCAGTTTAGACTGCATGCTGGTCATGGAAAATGGACACAAAAATTGAGTTCTGAATAAGAACAAGAAGTAAATTCAAGAAATATGCAAGACTCATTCTAAAATCGTGAAATGGTATCACTGTTTTCTAGCTGAGGAGAGAGAATGAGGAATAATTTTCTTTCCATTTTAATAATACATTGAAAGTGTTTCCCATGATTTGCATTAACAGTACTTGGGGATGAGCATCCTGGAAGGTATTAATCTCAAGAACACAAAGCAAAGTGTTTCAAAATGGGTGGATTCCCACAGCTGTTCTAAGTAGAGCTGTCTGCAGACTCCCGGCATGACGTTCACTGCAGGACTGGAACACAACAATTACATTAGTGAGTTTAACAAACAAGTTTAGAGGGAAGAGAAACTTGGTGTTATGATGCAGTTGGTGGAGTGAATGTATATTCTCACTTTGTTAGTCCAGGCAGATCATATTTGCAATGAGGACAGGAATTTTCCCAGGGCCGCGCTTTTAACACATAGGTGGATGAAGCAGAATTCAGCAAAGTCTGCTGGGTTCTCCAAATGCAGTTGAACAAAAAGCTGAAGACTGGGAATAAAGGAAGGCAAAGAGCCAAGGATTGAGGCTGAAAGGCAACAACAGAGCCCAGAGAGAAGTGAGGGAAGCAGCATGGTGGCAGAGAGATTGAACATAAATGATTCAGAGGGGAAGAGCACTACATCTTGAAAGGGATGAAGCAGGAAACAAGTGAAAAAGATTAAAAGTTGCCTTAGGAAGTATTACCTCTTCCTCTAATGCAGAAGGTGTGATAGGAACTGGGTCTTAAACCCCACTGTAAAATATTTTAAGATACCTTTGTTTTAGAGTAAATATGAGGATATGAGTAACTTCCATCTGCAGGGTGGCACACGAGGGTCCCTCCAACCCCTCACTGTTAGCTCCCCATGCAGCAGAGGATTCACTTAGACATCAGGCATGGAATGACTTTCCCAGGGCAGCAGTGGAATCGACACCCTTGGAGGTATTTAAGAGCTATGTAGATGTAGCTCTTAGGGATATGGTTTAATCAAGGACTTGTCAGTGTTACATTAATGATTGGACTTGATGATCTTAAAGGTCTTTTCTGATCTAGGCGATTCTGTGATCAAGGTGATGCTCCATGACTGCCAAGCACCATTTGGATGTTACTTCTCAGTGCCTAGCTAAGAATGGGCTGTCTCGGACTCTGCAGTTGAGAGGGGGTGGGAGATTTGATCAGCAATGTTTCCCAAAAATGGTCCCATTATTTTTCTGAATACACTTCCCATCAGCACGTCTGTGTCCTGGAAGGAGAGAGAGGCAGGACTTTTCAACTGTACTGTCCAGTGATTACCACTGTTTGAAAAATAAACTGTTGATGTTTTGTTTTGTTTTCTTTGAGCAGATGGGCAGAAGAAGGTTCAAGAGGAGTTTGACATAGACATGGACGCGCCAGAAACAGAGCGGGCGGCTGTGGCAATACAGTCCCAGTTCAGAAAATTCCAGAAGAAAAAAGCGGGGTCCCAGTCTTAGTAGCTACCTCACAGCTTAAAAAAAAAGTTATCATGAAATGATTTATCAAGAAAATCAGAAATAACACAAAGATGCATGTACAGAAATTATCAATATTTAAAACTCTATTGGCAGATGACAAACCATAAGCTTGTATGTGACTTTATCCCAGTTGCTTCACGCCCATTATCCTCTGTAACTCACCATTTTACTTGATGTTATAATAAAAAGTTAGGGTGAAGTAATTAAAGTGTCTGCCTTCATCTGTCTTTTCATATTAATCCATCAACCACGGCGTTACAAATGAACTCAGCCCAGATGCCTATTTTCCTCTTCATGTAAAGCTTGGAGACATAACAGCACCGTATGTTACAAGATTTTTGCTGAGGGATGCGAGCACGCATCTCATCCCTGCTTACCTCATTTGGAGAATTCCAGCTGCCAGCCAAATGTGACAATAAAATTACTTTCTTCTAATGAGCTGAAAGCAAAAAGTTGCAGACAGAAGCTGGTATGAGGGGATGAGGAGTAGGAAGCAGCAAGCAGTTTATTTTTGTCTTGTAATTATGCCAATAAAATGGCTTAAGTGGGGAAATTGTCCCTGTCCTTCCCCTTTGCATGATAATGTTCAGAATTATCCAGCTTGGACCACATTGACTGTTATGGAAAAAAAATCCAAACAACTCGGACACAAAATAAAAAACCCAATTCCAGAAACCTTTGGAAAGTGGGGGGGTTTATTTGTAAAAATAGAAATTGATCCTCTAAACTCTCTTTTTGATGCAGCTTTTCACTCTCTACATAACCAATAACTATTTCTATGCCATCTCTCTTTTTTCATATTATTTTTCAGTGTTTGAGGAGTAAATCATAACAGACTCGCTCTTTTCATTTGCACTGTTCTTTATTCAATTTTATATTAGCCTTTTTGTCACTGTATTAGCCGAGGTTTTGATGAACAAAAAGCAGCTACAACAATGTCTATCTTAAACAGAATCACAGAATGATAGGGGTTGGAAGGGACCTCTGGAGATCATCTAGTCCAACCCCTCTGCCAAAGCAGAATAGAATAGCATAGAATTACTGAGGCTGGAAAAGACCTCTGAGGTGGTCAAGTCAAACTGGGAAGTAGTTCTGTTTTCTCCCTGTTGTAAAACACTAACAGACCAGTTTTAGGCTGGATCTAAGTCAGGATCTTACCTGGCTTTAGGATGGATTGAGGACTGGCTGCCCATATAGTGCATGAGGAAGGTTCAGAAAAGGTACCTTGTACTCAGATAAAGGAGCTATTTAGATTAAGCAAGTGGGGCACACACTATACAGAGACACGTAAAAAAATCTCATCCTTTTCTTGGCTTCATCAGCAGATTTAGAGGTTGCAGTAGGCATCTTTGTCTCTAGGGAAATTAGAGGCAGAAGCATTTTCAGAAGGACTGCTCTTTGCAGTGGTTCTTCAAGAAGGCAGCATGAGCCTCACCTCCAGACTGACAAAGGCAGGCATGCTGAGTGGTGACAGCCTGCCTGCCTTTAAATGAACAGCCTGGAGCTGGGACTCCTTCAGGTGTGAGAGATTCAGGTGAGAAAAAAATAGAGCTCTAGAAGCAAGGGGTAGGAGTAGAGGGAATGGAAGGATCTGTCACTAGTGGCAGTCGCTTCCCATGAGAGTCACCACAGCAACAATAGTGAAGGGGTGCAGAGCTGTGCATGAAAGGCAGGCTGCAGGACTGCAAAGGCCCTCAGCCCTATGCAGGTTAAGGCACTTGTGGTGCTGGGCAGCAATTCAGTGAGGAGTCCAAACCTGATGGTGGGTGATAGGAGCTCTGGGACTGTGCTGGTTAGGAGGAGCCCTCAGAGATGCTGAGCAGAGGAAGCCTTATGGATCCTGTGGGCGATGTAGAAGGCATGAGCAGAGAAAACATGGGTGGTCCTTAATGAGAACATCAAGACTGGGTGGGAATGGACAAGGGCTTTTAGCTCTTAGTTTGGCGATAAACATCTAAATGCTGCCCAGACTCTGACTTAGGCACCTCTGTCTGAGTCAGGTCCCAGCCCTCACATGACTTACCCACACATGACCTGCAAAGTCAGAGTTCTCCAAGCTACAGTTCAGTGCTTTCACTCTAGGAGCATATTTTAGAAGTGTTGTTTCTCTGCATTTAGGAGTTTCACAAATAAACCCCAAATAAGATGGCTGCTGTGCTCAAACTGTGGTTTGTAGAGGCCACAGATTCCCCACTTGTCTTTTCCAGAGACTGCTCACCATATAATAATCATTTAGCACAATAATTTAAAGATTGTAATGGGTTTGGATTGTGTTGGTGCCATTTTGTTTAGATGAACATATATCTGTAATAAAAGACTGCATTTGTGTTCTGCATTATGTCATTTGAAATAGCATGAGCTCTGTAATGGCTACTTAATTGAATAAAAACTATGGGTAAGCACTAGTCTTTTATATTTGATCTGACATTCCTTGGACTTAAATTTCCTACACAACAGGAATAATCATATGGTTGGGACACAGAGAAGACGATTACATTATTGAAGCACAGCAAGAAGGGCTGTTAGTAAATGAATTATGGCTTTTTCAGCAGCAGGGCTATTCTTTAATGTGAAGTTCAGAGTGCATCTTACAAACACAGTTTAATATACACTGAAACATAATGAGGAAATGGTGAACTGGCATGAAATTTGGATTAATTGTGACTGCCCCTGTCAGGCAATTTCCTTTTTATGAAAATGTGTTTGCATCACAGATTCAGTTCATGTTCCCAGGAGAGGAGAGCTTTCTCACTCCTGTGTCTTGCTTTTCATTGATCATTTGTTCGTATCCAAGGTGGCAGATTTTAATTTCCTTTCTTACCACTAACTCATACTTTTCAAAGACTTGTCTGGATATTGCTGAGGTGAAGAAAGGAGTTTGATTCAGCTAGGATCTTTACTAAGATGAGTGAAAAAGGATATTTAAACATTCCAGGTATTATATGGGTCTTTTAACTTCCAGGCACTCACTTAGCTCAGTAGTTAACTGACACTACCTAAGTAAGTAAACAAGTCATGGAAAGCAAAATTTAAATTAGGTAGATACCTGTGCTGATAAGCCAAAAGTTCTTGTAGGTAACATGAAAGATTATCCAGAGCAGTAATTTTGCAGGAAACAAGTTTATCACTCCCACCGCATACACCCACAGCTTCCCCAGACACATCAATACTGCTTCTGCTCCGAATTACTGTCAAGATTGTCCCAAAAGACAATAACCTACAGTTGAATGATCAGAACAATTGCCTGAGCCTTAGAAATCCTTTGTTCACATCGTTGCCTGGACCGTAAAATAACCTGTGGAAGTAAACAGCAAAGGAGACCATTAGAAGTAAAGAAACATCATCAGGGAGCATCATCAAGTATGCCCAAATGAGAAAAACAGCAAAGGCTGTGAATTCTTTCAAGTCAAACACAGGAAGGCAAGCCAAAGCCAACCTGCGGCTTGCTGAGGGCACAGAGTTATAAATGAAACTTCTTAAATACTCCTCAGGCTGGTAGCCTACTGGAGAATTTTGGGGAAGTGGGGAAGCGAAGGTCTTGCTGAAAGTAGAAATTAATCTTGCATTAATACTCAGAGCAGAGGCTCCCACAAGAAGGGTTTTTATTTTGTAATACATCAACCTGAGGAATGCATCCTCAAACTGAAGTGTCAGTCGAAGAAAATTTGGAGCAACCTGGCAAAATTAGTAATAACAGCTTGTCAAGACTGGATGAGGATCACCCACATCTTGTAGAGGATCTCCAATACACAATGTCTGCCTTATTCAACCCATTGCTCATACTAGCCTCAATTCCACGGGAATCGCTGGTGGCAAATTAGTAATAGATTTTTAGAAAGGGCTCTAGGGAGTATTCGGAGATTTACAAAGACTGTCTTCATCAGGTAGCTCAAAAGAGAAACTATGATATGGTGTAATACAGCTGTAAAACACCAACACTGGCCTGAGGGCATCTGTGATTCACAAACCTGAGGGACTAAAGAGCTTGGTAATGGTAACCCAGGTGCACCTGGATTGTCAAGAAGTTTTGCCAGGACTTTTGTGAATGCCTCTTAGAGAAGTTAAGTGGTCTGGGAACAAGTGGTCAGGTCCTTTTGCAGAAAAACACCTGGTTAAGGGGCAGAAGCTGAAAGGCACGTCTGATTCTCACAGGAGAGGGGTGTATCCGCTCAGACTCCAACAGCATCTATTGTGCAGTGTTCTTAAAAATCACTTGAAAAGAAGGAAGATGAAAAGTGGACAATTTCAGTGCTTTCAACATTAAAAATCCTGTTCTTTGCTCCTTAGTTTTACAGAAGGCTCTCTGAGACCCAAGAGAAGGCGAAGGTCATGTCATGTCTGTGAAGACACTAACAGCCCTGGCTGCTCCCACTTACTCTGGGGCTCCTCCATTCTGCCCAGGGCTCCACATCAGCTCCCCAGGGCCATTGGCCCCTATGCCAGTGATGATAAAACAGGACCAGTCCCCCAGCTCCCCACAGCCCTACCCTGCCCAGCAATAGTCCCATCAAGCCAGGCCCACCCCCAGGTCCATGTCCCAGCCTTTGCCCAGCCCGAGGGAGTTGTCTGATGCCCAGGACTGGAGCTGCTCTGGTATTCCCTGACTGTTCTGCTTCTGGCTGGAGCTCCTACAGTCCTGGCATCGGGGAGCTGCCAGTCCTCTTGTGTCCTGCACTTTATCTGTCCACACTAGGGGTCTGTCCCTCCACATATCCCAGTGTCCCTCCCAGGAAGGAGGGAGGGACATAAACAGCTTTTGGTCATATATATGAAGGTCAGAGACAGGTGATATTTCCCTCCCATGGCTTATTTGCCCTCAGTCACCCAAACTGCAAAGCAACATGGCTCAATGCCATGCTTTGAGCCCAAGAAATTGGGAGGAACCCCCATGCAGGTCCAGAGTGGGTGCATCAGGGTCCCCACTGTATTCCTTGTAGCAGAACGTGCCCACCCAGATGCTCATTGAAACATGTGTCACCAGTGGTTCTGTCATCTGCTCCAGCCCTGGCGCAATGCCTCAGCTTGCAACCTGCTTGAAATTGCCCCAAAGTACATTGGCCGAGCACAACATACAAAATATGTCAGTGAAAGCATATGTCAGAGTATGCAATGGAGGCAGACGGGTGGAAGGAAATCCTCTGAGCCAAAGAAGAGCACAGCTGGGAAAGGACAAAAAGGAAAGCACTACCAAAACTTACTGAGCCATCTGAAAGTGATTTCTCTTCTGCATCTCAGACTCCTCACGCCTGGTCTGTTTGAAGGCTCATGCTTCAAAGGAGCACAGGCTCTCTGGCCTGGCTACTGCCAGGAGGTGTTTATGCAGCCTGGGGAATCCTACCTGCCAGCTGGTGCTTCCCAAACACCAGTCCAAAGCCCACTGGATCCCAAGAAACCGTGCAGCAGAGTGGGGGAATGTCTACACAAGATGGTGAGCGTTGCCAGTAGACATAGTCCCTGCTCCTGTGCCTCAGAAGACCATCTGAAGTGTGTCATTGTTTCATCTTCACAAAAAGCAGAGCTTGAGAGGGGTGCGGAGAAGGAAGAATATGATATTCACCCAGGCTGTATAACAGCCTGCATTTGGTACATGGCTCTGGTGCACATCTAGCCCTCAGTGGTGGTGCTCTCATGTAGGCATAACCAGAAGCCTCTGCATCTAAGAGGCATCTGAGGTGCCCTCTGCTACCCTCCATCATTACCTGCCAGCTCCCATTTTAGACTGCGGAAACTTCCAAAATAAAGTCCCAGTGGCTCAGCTGAATCACCACTGAAGGCTATTCGGACTGTATTGCTTAAGGCTTCCTTAAGACCCACAAGCTAGTAGATTCCTTGCAGCAAGGTGAAGCTTCCTAAGGTGTCTTCTGACAGCCTGCAGCTTGCTGTGAGTCTGCAAGAGATGCTCAGACCCCAGTGTCATCTCAATGTCATAATTGTATGGCAATGAAGAAACACCTTTGTATCAATAGAATTGACTTGTGTTGGTTTATATGATCAAGGCAATCTTCACAGTGAAAAGATGTATGAACTTGGCCTAAAAAGAGAAGCCGTGCCAATTCTGGTCCATTAAAGTCCAGTCACGAATGGGTTATTTAGCTCAACTCTTAAATCATAGCTGTGATTTTTAATTTTTTTTTTTAATCCCTAAACTCTCCCTGACAGATGGTCTCCTGCCTTTTAGTATCTCTAGTGATGGTGAGGTTAAAACCTTCCTTGGCAGCTTGTTCTATGGCTGAACTTTTCTTAAAGCTATAAAGGTTGGTTTGTACTTAACCTAAATCCTCCCTCCCGCCCTTTAAATTAATTTGTTCCAGACCAGCTATACCCAGTTTCCCTAACCCTATCTCCTAGGTATCCTCTCTCTATTATTTTCATCATATTTTGTTATTTTCCTTTGAACTCTGACAGAGTAGCTGTATGCCTGCAATAAAATGCAGCCATCCAAATGAAACGTAACCAGCGCCAAACACAGCAGCATCATTATCTTGAGTATTTTACAAGTGACAGTCCCCTTACCACAAATTTACATGGGTTTTGGCATTTTTTGTGACAGCACTATTTTGTTTGCTTATAGTCAGAACATAATTACCCATGAATATGGAGCCTCTCTGCGGTGTCTCTGTCTAGTCAGAATTTTCCCATTCTATTCTACAAGAGACTATATTGGCTGTAGAACAACTTTCTTAATTTTACTGGCCCACTGTACCTCTGCTACAGAATGATACAGTAATCCAGGTAGATGTCTGTATCAGCAGTTCTTTGGCCTCAGTCAGGAATTGTAATTGGTTCATTTTTTTTATGCTTTCCCCTTTCCTATTATTAAATTATTACAGTCAGGTGTAGTCAACTTTTTTTGGAAGTTCAGAAAAGGTCTCAATTACTTCCCTTTTTATTCTCAAAAGTTATCTTGTCTTTACTTCAATTGAGTAATTTTTTGAGAATAAAAGTCTGAATATCCATGTCTAATAACAGGTCTTTAAATAAGCCGTAGGACTCTTGCACCTTCCCAGTGCGTTGTGATTTAGGCCTCTTTCACAAAGGTCAAACCAATATTATTACCCATTCAGTAGTATTCCCACCATAACTATTCCCACTGAGGTCTTCAGAACTAATGTGACAGAGGGAGGGTGTGTGAGGGGATGATCTGTTGGCCTTATGAAAGTACAAAAAGTGCAGTGACTTTCTCTCCTTTGCAGCTTTTGGTGAAGTGCTATCACTGTTTTTCTGTAACCAGTGCCATTTCTTCTTGGGAGCTAAGTCCACATTTAATATAGTGAATGATATAAAAAATAACCACAAAATGATGCCAATGGTTAATAACAACAACAATAACTACAGGAGGGGGAAAACTGACACACCTGCAGAAGACCAGCATCTCCCCCAGGCACATAAAAATAGTTCAGATCACACATGCAAGCCACAGTGGCACATTTCTTTGTGTCATACCTATATCCTATATGCATGCCCATACCTATAATCCTTCTAGTGGTGTGGCCAAACTCAGTTGTTGTGGTGCTAGCAGCAAATTGGCTCCTCCTGGCAGGAAGTGACCTCACTGTTTGTGTCCCTGCTTTGCCCAGGGTTGGTCCAGTCCTGCTTTCCCCACTTCTTGCTGCCTGCAAGCCAGACATGGGAAATGTGTCTGGTCCCCACTTAATTGTCATATGGAGGTACATGGGTTCCTTTTCAAGGAATACGTTTATTTATTTATTTATTTTAAATCTCTGATTATCAAATAATTACACCAAACTCAGCCTGGTCCTGTAGCGCCTTGGGATGAGACTTGGCTGGAGGGTAATTCTCTAGCTGATGGGAGCACACATCTGCCTGCCTGCCTGCCTGGGTGGCTGTCTGACCTGAACAGACAAGGCTCATTGCCAAAATACCAGGCAGACCAGGATTAGACCTTTTAGCTGATCAGCCAAAGACCAGAGTGGTCCCAGCATCGAGCACTGCTTGTTGAGCCCAGGCAGCTGGGGAAAAGGACAAAGTGGAGACTCCAGTGAGAGATGGGAGAGAAGCATGGGAACAGAGGTGAGCGAAGCTGACTGCTATAGTGGAAAAGGAAGAATTTGGGGAAAGGCAAAGGGGACATATATAATAGTGCATTAAGGAGGAGGCATGGGGTGTGGGTTGGAAATTACAGCAGGAAGAGTGGGTAGAGGGGGAGAGGTGTGGGGAAGGGATGTGATTGCCTAATGTTGAAGTGCTGGAGCATTTGATTTTGCACTCACTCTTTTGTTGATATCATTAATTACTTAGATATTTGACATTCAGTTACGTAAAACCAAAAAATACAGTGTTGTCAGTAGGGGGTACCTGGGCAACATTGCAAGTGCTGAGGCATTGCAATGTATTCAAGTTATGCAAGGCAACTGGCAGGCATTTAGGGATCACAGCTGTGCTGTGTAAATTCTGTCTTAGAGTTAAAAATAAAAATCTCAGTATTTGATCAGTCATCCTGTAGTTTGCCCTCTAGACTTTCCCCTGACATATGGTACCTACAGTCTCTGGAGAACACCCAAACATGTCTTGCATCTAGGGCTTAAAAAGTGGATTGGGAGACATCATATTTGGAGAAATTAAAATCGTTATTCAGAAGGAGAGCAATTTTATTCCACCAGAATTCTTCTGCCACCAATATTCCCCTGATCATAGAGGCTTTTTCTTTGCAAAGGATAAGTTAAGGCAATCAATTGTTTTTATCTGGAAAATGGGTAAAACACAATTTGGAAGTAGGTAAACACAGAAGTCATTTTCCACTCAGCATTAGCTCACATCTCAATGGACATTAGACCTGCATTTATTGAAAGATAGGTTATTGCCTGGGACATTGGGATTTTAATAGAATGGAACACAAACTCCAGTTTATTGACATCTGCTGCATAGCAGAAAGATGGATGATTAGCTCCTCTATTTCTTTTTCAGGATTGCTGTGCAGATGCACACAAGGGAAAAAGCATGCATTATGCATCATGTTCTATATACTTTTATACAAAGTAAGTAAATGGTTGTTTCATAGTTAAAAGCACTTTCCATTAATTTAAGTTTTTCTTGGCATTAGACAGCTACCTATGTTTGCTCCATTCTCACATATGTACTGTAGTTACTGCCCATCATCTGAATTAAAAGTCCATTATCTTGATTCTGTGCTGCACATTGAAACTGCAATCCTGCAAGCTCTATAGTCAATAAGACTAATTTAAGAAAGTAATTTTCAATAGTATTTATAGTTTATAGCTGCCAAAGCTTTGAGGTTAGGAGTAGCAACAAAGTAAGACAGTAAAAGTAAAAAGAGTAAAGGAAATCCTGAAAGAATGCAGTGAGAAGAGGAATTCTCTTCACATTTTTTGCCTGCATAGAAGCAGAAAGTTGCCCTTTGAGGAAAGACACACAAAACAATAAGCATCCCTTTTTCATCTGCACAGCATTCCTTCAATGCCAATGCACAGTCAGAGCTCTGGCTCAAATGTACACCAGCGATGTGCAGCTGCTACACAGGAAAGCAGACAATGGAGGATGGCCCTGGGTACACCAACAAGACTCAAACTTCTGCCCTTGAATTTTATTTGCATCGCATGCCACCTCACTGGCCAGCAGCCCAGCAGCGTGGAGCAGGGGGCTGGGCTGCAGGGCTGCAGCACAAGTGAGAATGTGCTGCATAAAGGTGAGATAAAACTCTTGGATCTGCTTCCCCACTGCCAGTACTGAAAGTTACCACCTCAAAATTTATCACTTGATGTCTGGCTGAGAGTCTCCTAAACCCCAGCCTCACCGCAGCCTGCTCTTGCTGGTGGGTGCAGCATGCTGGCAGGCACGAGTGGGCAGCCTCCTCACTGAGGTGTGTTGTGTTCCCACACAAGACCGAAGTGAAAGCCAAAACAGGTCACAAAATGTGTGTGTGTATGTGAAAGCAGCAGCTTCTTCAAAAGGATATTCATCCGAAAGCCTTCAGGATGTCACCCAGTGCCCTTTCCAATTCACAGCCTGCTTGCCAGCTCCGGAGTGTCCTTCTAACTCCCTGCCTTGGAAATACTTGATAATACCTATCTGATGGATCTAAGACTTGCAAATACAATCTCAGGAATACAAAACGACATGGCCAAGGAAGACACATTTACACAGAAAGATTTCCTAGGGGCTGCGAGTCTTTCAGGAAGCACCTTAGCTATTGTGGCATGAAAAGGCACGTGCTTGGTGTTACTTTTACTTTGTCCTAGCAACCAAATTTCACTCCTGATTTTCCTGCTCCTCTTGCTAAAAACATTCCCACATGAACAGCTTTTCTCTTGATACACTACGGATAAGGCTTGACTGGGTTTCTGGAGTCAACATTATTATTTTTAGACAATAGGCCGAGGCTTCTGATGCAAGTCAGCTTTAAAAGGTCACTTTTGTTTGCGCACTTTAGACTGCGTTATTCCCTCCTGTGAATCCATTTTCATGTGCTCTGTCAGCAGCAGTATCCTTTAGGTGAGATGATTATTCAAGGCCAGTTAATTCCCTTTGCTTGTCTCTTCTCTGACATAAACTAACCTGTTTATTTTCACTAAAAAAATGTCTTATCTGTTGGCATTTAGGAACAGTTGTGCTAGTGAGCTCAGGCATGAACTATTATTATAAAGGCTACTTTCCAGTCTGATAATTTCTGAAAATTCTGAAAAATCAGTCATTTTTGTTTTCTCCTTCCAGTATCAGTCTAATTAAAACAAAAAACAAGACCTGCAAAGCTTATGTAAAGCTCGATCACACTTCAGACTGTATTTTTGTGCATTATTAAGTTTGCTGAAGTCTCAGGGGATGACATTTGCAAAAGCAAGTACCGTTTAAAGTCATTGACACTTATGCACTTTAATCTCCTGGGTGCTTTTGCAAATCTTTCACAGACTGTGTAAATGTGCTATATTCAACTGCAGCAATTCCATGATAGATGAGGCTTCTGCCAAGCAGGGAGGTTTAGCAGCCTCTTTATAGTGCATTTCACTGTTGTTAACAGGCTCTCACCTAAAGCAAAATAAATCTGACTTAATTTGCACCAGCTTCCAGTTATTAGCCATCCATTTATAAGCATAGTTGCAGTAATGTCTGATTGGTTTTAGATATGTCTGTTGCAACAAAAATAAAACCAAAAAAAATTCTGTCTTATATATCTTCATCTATTAGCAGTCGTGTAAGATTTGCCTGCAAGGAGGGTTTTGAGAAAGAGCTAATCGTACAGTATTTTCCTCACTACTGCTTGGGTTAATCTCAAACCTACTCCATATCTTGAAAGCTCAGAGAAGTGGTGACTCTAATTCCTGTCAGGTGCAATAGTATTGCTGAGGTACAGCTACTATGTCTTTCTGGGACTGCAAAGTGCAAGATGAATGTCAGGTGTCTGCATTCATCAGGGGAAGAGTAGAGCTGCCTGGTAATCTTCGTGCCCGTGAATGTGCTCTTGTGAGCTCCATGCTGCCATCTCTGCTGTATTAGAAATGGCTGAGCTCAAGGAGGAAACACGTCCTTCTCAGCTGCTGCAGTTACACAGGGTGCATCTGCTCAGTTGAATCCAGTTTTAAAACTGTACTCTGGAGGAACGACACCTTTCCCTGGCACTGAAATTCCCTTTTCTGGAGGGCAAACCAAGATGACCCATTGCCTATTTAGGTCCTGCTTCAGGGTTCACTGGGCCTGCAGCAAGCTGCCTTCCAAGGCAGTCTTGAAAGTATCCAGCTTCTTTCTCCAGCACAAAGCTCACCTCAGTTTGGTCCTCAGGCTCTTGCTTGAGATAGAGAGGAGTTTACCCCGTTTCCAGATGGAGCTGATCCAATCCATTACTCCTTCATTATTTATATAGCATCTACATTCACTATGGCAGTGTTTATGTTAGAAATGCTTCTGTGATACCAGATGTAAATAGTTAATAGACTGGAAAACCACCAGTTAATGGAGACTTGGAAACACATCTAATAAATCCCTCAACAGAGGCCAGGCATTGGAGGTGGATTACTTGCAAACTGGTTTTCACCAAACTTGGAAAAAATGAGAAATTCATAAATGATGCTGAAGACATCACTTTTAATGAGGATATCAGGCTGTTATTATATAATCCAGGATATTTATGACTTCAGTTTCATAACAATTTAGGGATTTTCATTCTACAGTCAAATATCGGTTGGTAATTGCAAGAAATTGATAATTTTTACTGAATCTTTTTTCCTCTAACCTGAAAAGAAAAAAGGAAAAAGAGCTCATTGCTACAGCCTGACACTGTGCTTCTGTGGTTAACCAGGACCAAATACTTTAGAGAAATCTGTTTCTCGCCTACATACAATTTCTTTCTAAATACCCTGTTCAGCAGAACAACCGTATTATTTTCCCACTTAGTGCAACATGAGAGGCTCTGCGTTCAGATGAAGTTTTAGAAAAGTGTAGTGCATCTCTGATACCTACCTTGGTAACAGCTGCACTGCTAAAATAAGAAGCCAGTCTCAGTTTCTGGGATTTAAAGTGCTTTACTTTTTCCTCCCCCCCCCCCCCCCTTTTTTAGTTTTTTTTAAAATATCATGTAGAAAGCAATATTTCTTCTGGAAAAAAAAAAAAAAAAATTAGGAGATACTTTTTAAAAATTTCTTGACATGTTGATGGATGATTGTCTTTGTCCTTCAGTAATGGAACAATTTAAGTAATTGAGATGTTTTCCAGGTGCTGGGCTATAACCCTTGTCTTTTGTCTTGGAACTATTACACTTAGTGAAGTCAGAGTGAGGAGAAAAATGGGGGTAATACCTTTTCTTAGCTATGTTATTTAACTTCAGACCTTACAGGATTATCTAGTTAAGTTCATTAACTAAACTGTCAGTCAGGGAACAGGTTATTTTTGGCTCTCATCTGTAGACAAAGAAGATGTTAGATGTGAGATATTTAGATATGAGGTGAGTTTCTGGTCAGTGCATACAACTGTCGTGTTTAACTGTACCTATGTGGGTACAAACACATGTACGGTTTAAAAATTCTGAAAGACAAAAGCATTTAGATTCTATATTTTGATGCATCCAAAATATGCATTTCACATAACAGCTCTAATAATTCCTTATGCGCAGGTGTGCAGTTCTTTCATAAGTGTGTGCATGACCTTTAAAAGAAATTAGTCTTTGGAGATTCCTCCTGAGTGGGTTATTTCTGCTTTACAAATGAAGCTTAGTTCAAGGTCCAGGGGAAGCTAATGGGAAGTATATTCACCAAGCAGTCATTTTCTCTAATTGAATTCCTGAAGAGGAATAACTGGAGGAACTGGTGGCTGATATGTTTGCCTTGGCATCTGGCTAAGGAGGAATGAATGACAGACATCTGTGGTAAGAGAGGTATTGTCTTTCTTGGGTGAAAATAAGTGACATCATGAAAAAGAGGGGACCCTTTACAGAAGTATGTTTCCTTTAGCATACCAAGATTTCTTTTTTCTTCCCCCCCCCCCAATTTTCCTGTGGCTGTGACATATAAAACTCACTTATTATAAACTTTACTTTCTTGTTTAAGATATTATATAAGTTCAGTGTAACGGTAATGCATATTTGTATTTCATAATAATTTCTTGATACTTCTTTGCATGTGTGAGCAAAGCCTAAGCCTTAAGGGATTTCATATTTAGCATATTTCTGCAATCTGGCAAGGTCATCTTTCTGCTGATATATTTGAGTTAGAAATTTACACAGAAAATGCCATAACTATTAAGTGTGAGAGAAAGCAAGAATTCTGAAAAATTAAGACATTTGAAAATAGAACTTGACCTTCTCTAGTACAGGATTCGATTCCTGATGCCCTCCCCAACATACTTCAGTTCCTGTCGTACATGGCACAAACAAATATGAATCAATCAGAATTTTCCCCCTTTTCCAAACATCTACAGTTTTAAAAGTCACCTTTTTTCTTCCTTCAGAAGATGTAGTTCAGGCAGTAGAAAAAAATTTTCCTCTCAGAAATCAGAATGTGAATTCATGTACAGCAGTGAATTAAGTAATTTTGCACACTTTTTTTAGAGAGGAGTTACTTTTATGAACAAGTAATTTGTCATCTGTTCTTTGTTGTAATTTAACCTTCAGCTAATGCATTATGTCAAACTTCAGCACATACAGGACGAGATTTTTCTAATTTTAAGATTGTCATAGTTTTTAGTATTAAAAAAGCAGCATTCATCTATCTGCATCCTCACCATCTTTAAGAGGCTTAAGAATAACAACTTAGTAAATATAAACTAATATTCAAAAGTCACTTGTTATATCTGCAAAACATTTCAAGTTTCTTTGTGCTTTCCTGTGCAGAGCTGAGTACTCTGTGCCTCAAAAATTCCCAGTTGTGAAGGCTGACATGTACAATCTGCTGGGAGAGAACCCTCCTGTCCTATAGACTTTGAAGTCAAGCTGATGTCTTAGATGAGAGAATGCTAACTGTTTCTGCAGTGTATGAGCTAGACAGGCATTCAGTAATTCCCTTTTCTATTTATTACTCTGAAGGCAAAGTGATTTCTTCAGAAGTTAATTTTAGTGTTATCAGCTGCACATCATGATATGTATAAAGAATCATCATAGAATGCCTTGAGTTGGAAGGGACATTAAAGTATCACCTAGTTCCAACCCCTGGCCATAGGCACGGACACCTCCCACTAGACCAGGTTGCTCAAAGCTTCATCTCAGCTTGGTCTTAAGCACTTCCAGGAATAAGGCATCCAGAACTTCTCTGCGCAAACCATCCCTGTGTCTCACCATCCTTAGAGTAAAGAACTTCTTCCTAATGTCTAATCTGTATCTACCCAGCTTCAGTTTAAAACCATTGGCCCTTGTCCTGTCACCACATGTCCTTATAAAAAGTCCCTCCCTACCATTCCTGTAGACCCCCTACAGGTACCAGAAGGCCACTATAAGGTGTCCCAGAGCCTTCTCTTCTCCAGGCTGATCAGATGCAACTGTCTCAGCCTGTCCTCATAGGTGAGGTGCTCCAGCCCTCTGATCATCTTTGTAGCCATCCTCTGGACCCTCTCCAACAGATCCCTGTCATTCTTTCATTGGGGGCCCCAGAGCTGGATGCAGTACTCCAGGTGGGGTCTTGCTGGAGCAGAGTAGAGGGGCAGAATCAGCTCCTTTGAGCTGTTGTCCAATTACAGACAGTTTTATGGTAGTATACTGTTTGTATTTGCAAACACTGATAGCGATTCATTTCCATCTTGAAAATATTTATGCAGACCTGTTCCCTTTTCAACTAATTGTATTCCAAGAGACAAACTTTAGAAGGATTATGATGTTGCTTTAGCTTGAGTCAACAGTGACTGAAGAAAAACAAGTGCCTCTCTTTTCCACAACTTTGCTTACTTCCTCGGCTGAAAAGGAGTTGCTATACTGCTGATAATGCATGAAATGCACTTGCTATAAAGGTCTATCTTTTTAAGGTGTAAATATTCTTGGAAAAGAAACTTCTGTCATTGTCGAATTACTGATGAGAGCAAGCATACTGTATTTTTACGCTGCAGCAGTCATATTGCCTTCTGCATTCCCACATTTCAAAGCAACAAAATCGGTTTCTAAATTGTTGTTCTCACAAGCTATGCTAGATCTATACTGATGAACTGCTCTGCAGGCTGCCTTGCAATTAGCCCCTATGGTTCAGTACCATGCCAAGAAACTGGAAATGGCTTCAGCTGAAGCTGTGTAAAATCTCAGAGCTATTCACTCCTCTGCCACACAAAATCATCCATGTACTCATTGCAGAAAGTTCATAGAATCATATAGAATCATTATGGTTGGAAAGGACCTCCAGGGTCATCAAGTCCAACCTTTGTCCTAGCATTTCTCTAACCACTACACCATATCCTCAAGCTCCACATCTAATCATTCTTTAAACACCTCCAGGGATGGTGACTCCACCACTTCCCTGGGCAGCCTGTTCCAGTGCCTAACTACCCTCTCAGTGAAGAATTTCCTCCTAATATCTAATCTAAACCTCCCCTGACACAACTTGGGTCCATTCCCCCTCATCCTATCATTACTAATTTGAGAGAAGAGACCAACACCAGCCTCTCTACAGCCTCTTTTTAGGTAGTTGTAGAGGGCGATAAGGTCTCCTCTCAGCCTCCTCTTCTCCAGACTAAACAAACCCAGTTCCCTCAGCCACTCTTCACAGGGCTTTCCAGCCCTTTCACCAGCTTTGTTGCCCTCCTCTGCACTCGCTCCAGCACCTCGATGTCCCTCCTGTACTGTGGTGACCAAAACTGGACACAGTACTCAAGGTGCAGTCTCACAAGTGCCAGTATAGGGGTACGATCACCTCCCTACTCCTACTGGTCACGCCGTTTCTGATCCAGGCCAGGATGCCATTGGCCTTCTTGGCCACCTGGGCACACTGCTGGCTCATGTTCAGCCGGCTATTGACCAACACCCCCAGGTCCTTTCCTGCCAGGCAGCTCTCCAGCCACTCCTCCCCAAGCCTGTAGCGTTGCTGGGGGTTGTTGTGACCAAAGTGCATGACCCGGCACTTGGCTTTGTTAAACTCCATACAATTGAGCTCAGCCCATCTCTCCAGCCTGTCCAGATCCCTCTGCAGAGCCTTCCTACCCTCAAGCAGATTGACACTTGCGCTTAATTTTGTGTCATCTGCAAATTTACTGAGGGTACATTCAATTCCCTCATCCAGGTCATTGATGAATATATCAAACAAGACGGGTCCCAAAACTGATCCCTGAGGGACACCGCTTGTGACTGGTCACCAACTGGATTTTACTCCGTCCACCAGCACCCTCTGGGCTCGGCCATCCAGCCAGTTTTTAACCCAGCCAAGAGTCCTCCTGTCTGTGCCATGACCTGCCAGCTTCTCCAGCAGAATGCTGTGGGAAACGGTGTCAAATGCCTTCCTGAAGTCCAGGTAGACAACATCCACTGCCTTGCCCTCATCCACTAGGCGGGTCACCTGATCATAGAAGGAGATCAGGTTGGTTAAACAGGACCTGCCCTTCATGAACCCATGTTGGCTAGGTTCAATTTGAAAGTTCAATGCCTTTTCTTCTTTTTGGAGGTGCAATTTGACTTATTGTTGGACCGTTACTTCTGCAGTTACTTTTATACTCACAGCACATGTAGTTTGACCAGCTGACATAAATAAATCCTAGCTTCAAAATTAGACTGTGGTTGTGTTGACTATTCTTCTCCCCTTCTGTCTTGGACTAACAAATGACTCCAGATGTTTTGCCACGTACAGCTAGTATTTATTGCCTGAAAAAAAATAGTGGAATAAACTGATCATCAAACACTATGCTACAGTAAAATACCAGTGCAATCCTAGCTTTGCCTGCCAGAATAAAGCTAAAGCCAGAAGGTGTTTCAGTAAACTGCAATCTTCTGGAACAGAATTAAAATTTTTGCTCGTGGTTCTCGTGGTGGCTGAAGGCATATTGATATAAATGACAAGGAAAACTGAAGAGCCTTTAGTAGTAAGGTGTAAACTTTTTGTGATGGAATCTTAGGATTTGCTCTCAAGCAATGACATCATTTGGGGGGAAATGAAACAGGGTGTTGTAGTCAGCTTAAGCCACTCAGAAGGTGGTGGCAGGTGAGGGAAGCTCTTACCATCAACCTCTGAGTAGTCCCAGATCTCTGCTCCTCTCTGGCTGGTCTTCCAGTCCTCCATCAGCTGCAGCCCCAGCAGCTTGGTCTCTGCAATTTGAAGTACTGGAGCCTGAGTGGCAGTCTGCAAAGCTCTGGACTGGACCTTTGCCGAGGAGCCCACAAGAAGCATGACACCATGAATGAAGGCCCAGGTCTTGGCATATAGTATATGTGAAACCCTTGCAGTAGAGAATTTGTGATTGATGTGGTCCCTTGACCCTTGCTCAGACCGTATATGAATAAAATAAAGGCTGGTCCTGCAGACCAAGGTGGGTGTAGTCACCCCATCCACCACTTCTGGAAAGGACTCAGATGTTAAGTGTCTTTTTTTTTTTTTTTGGGAAACTTCTGTTGACTGAAAGTGTTTTCCCACCTTGGACATTTTTTTCTTTTGTCAAACGTGACACCCACAGGCAACAGAAACCCATAAACCACATGGCCTCTGTCACCTCCTCCCTTCTACTAGAGAATTTTTGTCGGAGGCAAATGTACTCCCTATTCATCTGAAATGAAACCCAGGACAGGAAATCTGCTTCAAATGGGTCAGAAAACAGCTCCCTTTGTTCATTACCCCATGTGGGGCTCCAGTACGTGATTGCTGAGGAAACATATAGTCCTCCTATTTAAATAACTCCATTTTGAGCTTCTATCCTACTACAATGCTTTTTTTTATTCTCAATACTTGAAGCAATCCATGTCCCTAAAAGAATTAAAAAAAAGACCAAAAAAAGACCAAAAAAGACAATTGGATACAAATTGACAACAATTCAACACAGTTTGGACTTAGAGAAAAGCGAGATTTTTCTTTTTCCCTCTCTCATCTCATCAGACCCCAACTCAGATCATCTTTTCACACCATTTTGTCCTACCAGAGTAGCTCGTCCGTTACTTTTGTGCCTGCTGTCAGGTCTGTGCTGTCTCTTTCCTTCCTGTGCCATCACTTGATAAATCATGGCATTAATCGCTGGGTGAAATCTTGTTTCTCTCCATGATGGATCATTTCTAGAAGAACCACTTTCAATCAGCACCAAATAGTCTCCTGTGGAGAGGGGCTGCTAAATGTTCAGCACTTTAGAGCTGTGTGTAAGCTGTGTAACCACTTACACCCCTGTCTGTCTGTGGCTCTAGGAAACCAGCTTGAGGCAGTGGTTAAAATCATAATTCAGCTGTGTTTTATATATGCAGCTCCAGGTACTTAAAAGCATTTTTGCTTTTTAGGATTTTAGGATGATATGAGAAAACATAGGTACCTCTGCTGAATTTCACCAGATATCCTAATGGAGATTGTCTCACTCTCCCTACAGCCTGTGCTTGAACTGTCTGTTGAAGGATGACCAGAGGGAAAAGTCTTTAATTGCAATCCATGCTGGCTGGTTTTCAGTCAGCAAACTTCAATCAGTAACCTAGGAGAGTAACCTAAGCTGCATCCCAGCTATCGAGCTGCTCATTCCATCAGCTTATTCAAAGCCAGTTTTCTTTGACATCCATCCCTCATTTTACCTTCCTTTTTTTCTGATTCTCACCTTTAACCCTCTCTTGGAGAGCAAGATGCTTTATGACTGCAGTTAATGTTCCAAAGCCCTGTCAGAAAAGGCAAGTGATGGTGTCTGATGAGAAGCAGCAATCAGCCTTCAGCCATCAGACGCCCTTCTGTCCGCATAAGCAGGAAACTTTTCACAATCCAAGTTTGTTTATTGCCTGAGCTAGCTAAAGGCCATGAAATGCTAATGTTAACGCTACGAGCACATTACTGCCTCTTTAATTTATTTCAGCTAACTTCTGTTGATGGCATTTGGGTAAGCTAAACTGCCAGTTGAGCTGAATTTGTTGTGCAGTTCAATGTAAAAACCATGCTGGAAATAGATCTGTATTCAGAGGCATCTAATTAGGAAAACATCATGATAGTCAATGCAAATGTTTTCCAAGGCACTGCATCTGTGCGCCATGCATCAATCGTATACTGAGATTGCAATACCCATTTTCCAACTCACAAAAGCCATCTAATGAGAAAAACATGCACTATCAGCCTGCCTGAGTGAAAGAAAGAACAAACCTCCTGGTTCTGGTGCTTAAGCCTCTGTGTACATTTCCTCAGTGAAAAAAAAAAAAAGAGGAAATAAGAGTAAAATAAGAGGAAAATTTGTGGGGCAGAGTGTAACAGAAATCTGTACAACATTTGATTTCTAGAATTGTGGTTTATAAATACCTGCTCCTATAGCTTTGGGCTGCATACAAACACTGTTTGATATGCAAGGTATCAACCCAAATGGATGATTTTTGCAGGCTGAAATACTATTAACTACTCTGAGCAGGCTGACCTCTCTTTTTTCACTTGTTTAAATATGTGTTTACATATTAAAGTACACATATGTATGTATATATACATATATGTATATACAGATATATACACATACATATATATATACATACAACAAAAAAGTTCTGCTCCTTCCTGAGCAATATGCAGGAATCGAGGTCTTGGGGTTCAAACTTAGAGCAAAAATAAGACTGAAAATGGGTCAGATTATCCATCAGTTACAATTAAGCAGTCTTTCTCACAAATCCATGGTGCACCCTTTTTTTTTTTTTTACCCTTTTTGACTTCAGTATGGAGAAAAATGAAAGCATTTGCTTCACTGGGCCTGCTTCCAGATGTGCGATCAGCTTCTTTGTGATCTGATCTCTTAGGTCTGGGGTAGGCTGAGCATGTCAGTAGTATGAGGGAGAGTCTCTCCTGTATATAAAGTTACTTAGTCTGTTATGTAATTCTCCTTCACTGTCTTTCTGCATCTTGCTACTGAAGGGAATAAACTTTCTACAAAAGATGAAAACACTAATAGGAACATTATTAACCATTAAAAGCCTTACTGGAAAATAAAACAAAAAGTGGTTTTGTTTTTTCTTCTGTATTCCATAACTGACAGCTATTGATGTACAATAAAAATTGGCTAAACTATTTTGTAATGTTTTAAAGTGGAATACCAGATTTTGGAAAAAGTAACAAAATAAAAAAAATATTTCAGTAACATACTAACATACAAGTGTTAATGTTCTTACACTTATAACATGGTTTCTCAGTGAGATTTTGTGGAGTTTTTCATAAAAGCATTTAAAATATTTTAAAAGCATCAGAACTGCTGCAGAGTGTTTTTCCTGTGCTTCTAAAATGTTATAAAATCCTTCAGTATCTATGCAAATTCTCTCAAAAAAAAAAAAAAAAGAAACTTGCTTCTAGTGACTAAACCTGACTAAAAATACCTAGTCCATCAAACTCAAAAGAACAAGCAATTTTATTCAAGTTCATTTGGGGATTTGCTCATTCTTTACAAAATGGTAAAGAACAGCAATCCTGAAAATACAGGCAGAAAAATAGATTGACATCCTATGTCTGTTCAGTTACTCTCCTTCAAGACAACAGATACCTCCTGTTTTCTTAGAGTAAGTGTATAATTTCTGGCCTCTCTCACATCTGTAGAAAACTGCCTTTCAGGAGGAACATATTCAAAAAGTCACTACAGTTCTATTTGTAGAACAAATGGGTCTTTAATGGTTCAGTCTTATTTGAATATTTATGCTAATGTGCATTTTTCACATTTAGGAACCAAGCACTCTGATTAGCTCCAAAATGCAGTTCTTTTAGGAAACTAATTTACACTACTTCATGATGAGATTGAGGAAACTACCATGTTTGTTGGGGAAATTAAAAACACCTCATGTTTTTACCTACCTGCCCTAGCTCTACTCTATACCACATACTGCTTGTAGCTGTAGTGCTTTCCAAGGAACTTCCTGAATGTAAAGGTTAAAACTCCTGACTGGCCATGATTCTTTAGAAACGAACATCCAGTCAAATATGTTATACAAAATGCTATTAAGGTGTAAGGAAAAAAGAAATGAAAATAGAGAATTTAAGCAGGTATTCTCAGCTGACAAAATTGTCACAATTTGTACAAACACAGCAGCTTTTTCATGACTAGACTTACTGAAGTCAAGAACTGACATTAATGAAGGATGTTCTCACTGCTGTCCTTCATTACAGACATGTGCACATGCCCACCAAATACCTTGTCTTGCTACCTCCTGACACTCTTTTAAAACAAACTTACCAGTAATTTCATGTTCCCAAATTCTGCAATTATGGAGGTCAGCTCAGTGCCAATACTGACTTGTGAGAGTTTTCCACAGACATTTCATGGACTGTCCCACTGGAAATTAAAAGAGAGAAAAAAGTTTAAGAAACGTTTGTGGTAATAGGTTTTTACAGAGCTCCTCTAATCTTTAGTCAGATACAAACTGATGGTGGTTCTTTGCATATTTTACTTATTTCCTAAAAGTACTAGTAATGCAAAACAGATTGAAACTGTCTTCAGGGACTCTTTTAAAAAATTTTGTTTATTAAACAATTCAGTTACAAAGTGTATTCGCAGAATTTTCTTTTTCTCCTATTAATTGTTTTGAGCGAGCTATTATTTGCTGTCATATATTAAAGATCACAAGAAGAAAGGGAAAGAGAAGAGGAACCCTAAAGCATTTGTACATCATTATCCACTTATTAATGCACTTAAGAGTGTGTGCTACCCACACATTTTTATGTGAAATCCATTACGAAAAGTACTGGCCATACTGAATTAACAGGATCTTTGCCTTGGAGACTGAACATCACAGTCTGGGCTTTAGGCATACCCTCATTTTGCTTGATGATCTGGGACTCACGGCTGCAAAAACTAGAAGTTAAAAGCCTTGCTGACAAAGCTAATAAGGCTATGAGAAATTGAATTACACAGCATTGCACAGAGGAACAATTGGAGAAAATGAAAATTCTGCTAGAAGAACTAAGAAAAATTGGTGCAACATGCACTTTCTTTGCTGCCTTCTCGTATTTTCATCTATTGACTTTCTAGCTTGCTATGTAAAGAAAACAACTGTATGTGGTTTGCTTAGTCTTTCATGAAACAACTGATGAATACTCAGAATCCCTGGGTTATTGAACTTATTTATCCTGAAACCTGTGAACGGTGTGCTTGATGCTATATACTAGCCCAAGTGAGTGGTGTGGTTGACACATCTGAGGGATGGGATGCCATCTAGAAGGACCTGAACAAGCTTGAGAATTGGGCCTACGTGTTGAACCTCATGAGGTTCACCAAGGCCAAGTGCAAGGTCCTGCACCAGGGCTGGGGCAACCCCCAGTATCAGTACAGGCTGGCATATGAACAGATAGAGAACATCCCTGCAGAGAAAGACTTGGGGTTACTGGTGGATGAAAAGCTGGACATAAGCTGGCAATTTGCTCTCACAGCCTAGAAGGCCAAACATACCCTGAGCTGCATTAAAAGCAGAGTAGCCAGAAGGTCAAAGGAGGTGATTCTAACCCTCTACTCTGCTCTGGTGAGACACCACCTGGAGTACTGTGTCCAGCTCCTGCATCCTCAGGACAGGAAAGACATGGACCTGTTGGAGCATGTCCAGAGGAGGGCCACTAAAGCAGTCAGAGGAATGGAACACCTCTCCTGTAAGGAAAGGCTAAGAGAGTTGGGGTTGCTCAGCCTGGAGAAGAGAAGGCTCCATGGTGACCTTATTGTAACCTTTAATTACTTAAAGGGGGATTATTTTTCTTTATTGAGCCAGTTAAAACTAAAGCACTGCATTATTTATTTTTTTTTTTAAATTTTTATTTTTGCACAGAGTTCCCATTTAGCTATTCCCCTTCTCCATAGCTCATTTTGCTTTATGTTAAGTTTCCTCCATCAGATCTTTTTGCTTAAAAACTCACATTTTTGTCCTCTAATAGGACACTTAGGGAAGATTTGGGAAACCACTTTGCCCTGTCTGTACTTAGGCCAGATGACAGTCATGTTAAATGAACTCCTTTTAATAATTCATTGCAGCAGAATCTGGTTTACTTTTAGCTAGCTCTTGCAGAAGAAAAAAGGCATTTGGCTTCTGAACTCCATCTTGCAGAGCTGATGAATTGCTCCCAGGCTGCTGTCCAGATGGTCCTCCAAACTGGACTTCCAGAGAATATCCCCCACATCTTCTCTCCCCTTCTCCTCCTGACACCCAGAGTACAATACCTCCAGGGCTTGTGCCAGCAGCCCTGATACAGAAGGTGATAAACTGAAAAGGCAATTACCTGTGTATCTTCCCATTATAAAAAAAAAAAAAAAAATAAAGGGAAGCCTTTCACCTACTGATGGACAGATTTAATTAAGCCTCCACTCCTCAGTCACCACAGACAGCATCAGATCTCAAGCCTGTGTGTACTCATCAAACAGAGGAGCTGTGTTATGCATTGCAGTGTTTGGGATTGTGATAGGATAAACAATCCAAATATAACTCAGAAAAATAACAGTAGTTTTCCACAGATAGGAAATGGGTCTGTGTCAGGCCTGGACAGCATGATGTTTCCATGGGAAATCTTCAAGAAAGCAGCAGTTTGTGTTCAGCTAACACCAGCTATGTCGTAGCTGTAGTAGTGTAAGGCTCCTGAGTGAAGCAAGATTGCAAGGAAGGTTACAATTATTTGGCAGCATGGCTGATAAAAAAAAAGGGAAGAAAGACAAGTGTGGGGTACATGAGCCCTGAAAATGACCTGTAAAAAAACTCAAGAAAGCATGTCTGTTTTTCCAGCCTTTGGTCTAACAAAAGTTATTCCTCATACACTTTACCTCACTTATGTTTACATATAAAAGAAGATATTACCTAATACCTATATTTGAATTGAAGACATGCTAGTTATAGTACAAGCACACATTAATTTAAATGTGTGTGCATACATAGGTGCCTGTAACTTAAACAATGTGTGTCATACATAGAGATGCATATAACCATGTCTGTATCTATAGACAGACACCCCCCCCACATTATAAAAAAAAAAAAAAATAGGGATCTCAGTTTTATTAGTAGTGTAAGTCAATATATAATATGTCATCAGATGGAAAAGGAGTGATATTTAATTTCACTAGCTGGAGATGTGGCCCATAGCATGAGTTCCCATTGTATGGGTCTGAGGGAAGGGAAGCAGGGGTCTCTCTCTGGGCTCTCTCTCTGCAGGAGCTGTTTGGTGAAAACCTTCTTGCAGAAGTTGTAGCTTCTTTGGAGGTTAACTTTAGGGCAGAAAAGTTGTGAACAGCACCCCCCAAAGCATAATGACAATTAAAAAAGGTTTCATAAAACATGGACATTAGTGTCAGCTAGGATTTATCTCATGGGTTATTCTCTCATTATATATGGTCAAATGGCTTTAAAGGCTGTACTTAACACCCTTATATTTATAGTCCTTCTGCGCTTCTGTTTGTCAGTCAGGAGCTGTTTTTTGCCATCTGTCAGATGCCGTCTGGGTTGATTGGGGTCAAATTCAGCATTCAGAATCACTTATGAGCAGCCACATGAACACTGCCCAGGTCGCAGAGGTAGCCAAGAAGAGACAACAGAGGACTTCAGTAAACAGTTATTTGGATTACTCTTTGACTTCAATTTGTCAGCTGCACCACCACCAGCAGGAAAACAGAAATGGAAATGTCACAAAAGATTGTAACCTTTAAAATGTATGTGCATTTTAAAAAAGACCCCAAAGCCCCACACAAAAACATGTGCCTGTACCAGCCTGCAGCAGTGTTTTCAGCCTTCAATGACAATCATAGCCCACAGTCCTGCTGCTTTGTAGCGGTACCTGACCTTGGGAGCCCATGGGTGCAGGGCAGCAACAGTCACAGCTCCGGCAGTGTCCCCAGAAGGGACCAGTGGGTGACACCAGGAGCAAGTTTGCATCACTGCCCTCCCCACCATCTCTGGAGCATGGTACACAGGAAAATCCATCACAGCGCACCCAAAAGCTGCCAGCTAACAGCATGACCACGACATCAATTTTTAATGATGGAAGTGCATCATAAGTACAGTTTTGTCTTTGCAACTGGAAGGCATTTTGGATGCACGTGTCAAAGAAATTTCTGTGTTTGTCCTTTGAATCTTCTTTTCAGGGGATTGCTCATCTGTTTGAAGAATTCAGGTTACACCTGACATCTGCTGTGGCCAATATTCGTAGTTTGTGAAATTCCTGGGTTGTTTTCTGTAGAGGTGAAAATGCTATTTTGAGAATGAAGACTTTTGGAATAAAGGTGTCTTGGAGTAAAAATTTGCTGACGTTCTGGACATATTTAGACAGCATAAGAAATTACCTGCATAAGAAAACTAATGTCTGTAGAAACCATGTAGTAAATATTGTAGTAGAAAAAGAGGGATAAATAACAAGCTTTTGCTAAAAATATAGGAAATACTTGAATTTTTTGTAAATCAGTCAACTTTGAAAGGTTTTTCTCCAGGGTAACATACTTCTTTATAAGTATTGCCTTTTTTTTTTTTTTAAAGTAAAAAATTGATATATATATATATATATATAGACTCAGCAGACATTTTCAAGCTCTCTGGGGAATGTTGAGATGTAATTGACATCCTTCATTCTTTTTTAAAATTGACATGCCTTCAGAGAGAATATATTTAGGTTTGGACCCAAGAGTACCATGCTGATTGAAAACATCAGCTATAAAAGTTATCTGAAAAGTCATTAAAATACCATAGATGATCTTTTCAAACAAGGTCATTGGTTAGCAAAACATCAGAAAGTTTCTGCACACTATAAAGCACATAAAAAAATAACTAGGTTGCAAAGCCATCTGAAGTTGAGAAATGCCAAAATTAGATACCCCTGAAGTACTAATGGCACTTGCTCTTCTGTGATGAAATGTGTTATGACATCGGTTTTGACTTTGTAAGACTATATCCCCTCATTTCCCCAGCCCAGTCCTATTTCTATGAATGGGAAATTACTCCTTATTTTCTTCTATACTACCTGTATTTTATTTAGAAGTCATTGTTCAGAGGTTGGACTGAACATAAAAGTATTCATTGGCTCCCTGAAGATTTCATGATTCTAATTTCATTTAATGAATGCTGCCACCAGTGTCCAAGTGCTCCACAAACATTTCTGAGTTTCTCTGCACAAGGCCACAGTGAGAAGAAGCAGCAGTTGCCTGCATTCTTTAGCATGGGAAACTAAGGTGTAGGGAGATGAAGGACAAACTTTCACCTGACTTTTGGGACCTCACATTAAGAACATATTTCAATAATATTTATAACGTTATATATATGCAAATCTGAGGTGAAACTTGGAAGATGGCTGGATAGTAGAATGAGTTAAACCTGAAGCCAGAAGTTTACCCATCATCCCCATCAAGGTGTGCAACTGAAGAACCAGGAATAAAGTATTTCTTTTTCAAATGTAGAAGTATTTGTGCCCTTCCCAAGGACAAGGAGAGAAAAACTTCAGTGTTTTTTGTCAACAACAAGGAGGAAAGCAGGTCCTTACAAATGAGGCACTCCAAGTGCAATTCTGCACCCATGGGAAATTTTGTTTTGAAATCACAGAGTCATTTAGCCCAGAGGATACCTCAGGGATTATCACTCCCCTGCTCAGAACAGGACCGGTGTAGTTCAGGTGACTCAGGGCTTGTCTGCTCAAATTTGGAGTATCCTCAAGGATGGAAACCCCACAACTTCTTTGGGCAACCTGCCACCAAACTCAGCTGAGCAGAGTCAAGCCCTGCATGAAAACCAATGAAGGCTGAAGTCTTGTGTAGGTACAATGACCTTGAAGAAAGTATCTGATCCCTACAGCCTTCCCTCCCTCATAGGTATGATGGAGGGCATACAAAAGCATTCAGGCTTCTGAGTTACTTGCTTACACTCCTGTTAATGTGCTGTAGAAGTGCCAACAAAAGACTATACCAGCAGCTTTCCCCCTATGAGATATATGGCTCCTGAGTGTTTAGTATTATAACTGTTACTTTACCCTATTAGGAGGGTAGAGTCCCATCTTCTCAGTGCAAATAAGATAAAATGAAAAGCTCAGAGTCATCTGACCTTAATATTCTGACATCTTTGACACTACATCATGTCACTGTCAGAGCCACAACAATATTTGACATTGCCACTGTTTCTAAATGCTGAAGTTTTCAGTTTTGATTAAAACTGCAAAAGATAGAAACCATACTGTCAAGCATTGTCTTGACACAGGAACCAGCTGTGCATAACTTTGCCTACATGGCAAGACCTGGTGAATTTAAAGTTGTGGTGAATTTTACCAAGGTCTTAGCCTGCGGTGTCTGTCATTTTTTTTCTCTAAGCAGACCACTTGCTTTATTACCTACTTAGCTGCCTGCTTCTCTTATCCTAAACCCCTGCTAAAGACTTTGGGACTTCAGTGACTGTAAAAATAGGAAAGATTTTATCCTGTCAGACCTAAGCATGTATTTTAATGGGACAATGCAGATTTTGAAGCTGAGTTTGTTATCAAACCATGTAAGAAACAACTTAATATATTACTAGGTAAATGAGCAAGACTTGCTCTTTTCTCATGTGGTCCAGGCTGATGTTCTTTATTGAGCTCTAAGACCTGCTTCAGAGCTCACATGCTGGAAATTGTTTCATTTGCATACAGGTAACATGCTATTTTTCTTCAGGAGCTGTGCTTTTTGTTAGTGTGTTCGGAAGTCACCCCAGGTGCTGGTATATACCCTTATTTCTGATTAGTTCAGACACGTCAGCACCAGCTGATTACTCTGCTGGTTCAGCTGCCTGGTCAGTCAAGCAATCGCTAATTTGCATGGCAAAATTTCAAGCTGCTTTCAGGCTCAGCTCACACAGCTAAAGAAGCGTTGGCAAGTTCTTATTACCCTGGGCTCAGTATTGTCTAACTTCATCAAGCCTGATGAGATCCAGTCCTTGTCCAGCCTTGTCCTGGCTGCTCCATTTTTCAGACAATGTGGCACAGAGAAAGCATGTCAATGTGAAAACCACTGGACGTGGCCTAAATGCTTTCTGTTTTTCAGGGAATGTGAGTGTTGGAAATGCTTCCATTTGTCTTCCAGGGCAGAGAAGGGAAATGTGTAGTTTGCCAGGAGAATGGAAATTCTAAAAGTTGCCTTTATTTTATAAGGAAAACAATCAAAATCCAAATGTTTCCTTTTGGTTTCCAGACTGTTGTGGCTGTAGATGGTAGCTTGGACTGCTTCCAGGCAATTGAGGGAAGCTGCCAAGGTCACCCAAAGGATGAGGATCTGCCTTGGTGAGAAGTGATCCTTGAAGCTCCCATGTAGAAGCTGAATCCCCACAAACCTCTGCTAGACTTTGAATCTGGGAGAAAGAGGCTACCAACAGGCAGATGCCATGGGATGGTAAGGCCTGATTTAGTAGATGGTTTGTTGTCCTCAGAGCCTCAGACTCAGAAAACTCTCATTTATCTAGGTACAACTGATTGAATTGGCAGGGGACCAGGCTGTTATAATGATGGATGTTACTGAAAACGAGAGACTGTCATGAAAATTTTGGGTCCACTCCGTGGTCTTTTCCAGTGAGAATCCTAATTATCAGGCTATGCTGAAACAAGTCTATTAAGGATAATCATAATTATTAGCAGTAGTCTTCTGAACAAATACATTCTTCATGACATTGTCAGCTTTGGCATAAAGCTTTCTGCATGTTCCTGAGGAGGCAAACACTGACCATCTCCATACCTGCTCTGGGTGCCACCTGTGGAAATGGATGTGGATTTTCTGTACCATGTTAGGAAGAGATGGTGCAGCACTGAATTCAGCTTCCTGGGACCTACTGTGTGCATGAGTGTCTGAAAAGTGGTTCAGAACTGTAAAGGGGGCTCATGGGCTTGCTGTACTTTCAAGGTTGATGCAGAGCATTTTCTAGCACTCAGACTTTCTCCAATTCTTTTTCTTTTTTTTCTAGTTCTAGTCAGTGTAAATGACACCGTTCACCTTGTCCTGAGCATTTGCTCCTAAAAGTCTCCGGCTTGTATCCTCATGCTGAATGGTTTAAGAAGATCAACTCTTGTTATGAGAAGTAAAGAATAAAATTTGAGGCTATGAAAATAACTAGGAAAGATTCTTTCCTGGATAGCACAATATTTGCTAAAGGGTGGTCCATAAAAATTTAAGATCTGCCTATGCACCCAGGCACAGCTAAGACAAACACTTGAGAGTGATGTGACTGGAAGTGGCTTATTGCTGTGGTTTCATGGTGTTGTAGCACCTTTACCTGCTCCCTTCCACCAAGTGCAATGCAGTGGTAGTGAAAGGGTTGTGATGATATGTTTTACATTCATCTTGACATGTTCTATGCAGACCACAAAGAGTGTGTATATGTATGGGTACACACATGCATGTTGATGCTCCATAACCACAGATAAGCTACTCACGGTGCTGGTGACAGCTGGCTCTGTAATGACAAATTGACCAGAAATAACCTGCAATACAACCTGCTTTCTCTGTTTGGTCTGGCAAACCATGCTCAACTATGCTGTACTCCTGCCCCCAGCCAGTGAAGAGCAGCCTAAATCCCAAACATAGCCTGCGTGTTGCAAGCCACCTATGAGAGCAAATGCTCAACTGGGTGGTCACAGCCACTCCTTTTTTTAGCTGCTAAATCCCAAGTCTTCCTCAAACAAAGTCTGCCCTGAAACTAGCTTCCACCCCTCACTGGAGTTTTGTCTTGTCTCTCTTTGAAATGATGGGGAAACTGCAGAGTTATTTTTAACAGCACCTCGTCAGTTCTTTGTTGCCTATTGCTTTGGTTCATGGCTCCTCCAACTGAGATTATTCTACTTACAAATACTGTAAAGGGTTCACCTTCAAGGATGGCTATTTAATTAGAAGTGCAGAGAGCTATGGTCCAACATGTCGGAGACTAATGAATGAGCTTTTAGTGGTTGTGGAGAGCAGCTTGCCAAGATATCCACTCATTTCTGTACACGTAAGATGTAATGTAACTGAACCTATCGTCATTTTAAAAAGAAATTCTTATTAGAATCCAGGCTAGGATAACAGAATAAAATAAATGACTTTTGGTTCTTCATCTGTTTGTATGTAGGTTCAGGTGTGATTATGCAGTCTGCTATCAACTTTAATTAAGCTTTCCCTTTGCTCCTGACCTTGGGACTTAAATAAAATTTGTATTATAGGAAAGACAGGTGGTGCGAGCTCAGTGGTTTAAAGTTCAAATTGATTTATGTTACATTTAATTTATGGAAGCATATAATTTTACTCTTACTAATGTTGGAACAATTACACAGAGATGAAGAAGTTGGTGCAGAGCCTTACATCCCTCTAATGCTTTTCTCTTCATGAACAAAAGTATCCATGCCTTGTGCTTTTGGTGTATTGTTATTTAAATCCAGTAGAGTCCAAATGATCTCCCACTTTGCTGGCAGTCTCTGGCTGCCTGGACAGACAAGTGACAAGGAGGTGATAAGTCGAGCATCAGTCACAAGCACACTGGTGTACAAAGGCACAGATGGGCTCCAGCAGACAGACGTGTCCCACCTGGTAACAGAGGTGAAGTCCTTAATGCTACGAGTTTATTTATCGTCTGTATTATAAAAGGAGCTCTTTTCTTGGCATGGGAGCACTGTGAGCCCCTGGGAGGGCTGGGACCTGAACCCTTGGAAAAGCAGGCATGCCAGACCCTATAGGAGGACAGCTGTTCTACTTCAAGCCTTGGGACTAAGCCTTATCCATTGGAGGTGAGATTTTCATCCTTGAAGCTCTGAGATGTTTGGGAATTGTATGCACTGGGACTTGGCTTGGACTCAGGGGAGCCCCTGGCCTTCAATTTTGCAGAAGCAGGGTGGTGGACCCCCCAAGAAGTGACACATGCTGCAAAGGTGCAAGAGTTCAGTGTGGGGCAGTACTGGTGGCTGGGGTAGCGTGGGGGCTGCATCCTGAGAGGTTGGGAGGTGCTAGAGATTCTGCCAGCAGAGATGAAGGAAAGAAGATGTTTGAGAGGCTGCCACATTGAGTTTCTCCAACCTTGAAAGCCTCTGAAAATTGAGGGCAGAAAGAAAATATGAGTCCTGCAAGGGAATGGGAGGAGAGAGAATTTTCAAGCCCATCATGAACCTGGTGTGCTTTCTTCAGGGAAAAGCTGTAGGAACAACCATAGCCAGGCTCTAGCTATTGTAAACTCCATCACAAACAATTCAATGCATACCTGGTAACTCCAAGACCCCAGCTACAATGGTTTCTTCACTCCCCACACCTCCACTGCTTTCTCTATCAAACTGTAGAAATCAGGTTAATTTTGCTATGTCACTGGGACTGGAACTGTTAAAGAAAGGATACTGGAAATACCTGAGGTGCAAAGATGTTACTTAACTGAATTTAGGCAATATTCCAAAATCATATTACTGCATGTTACAGACTTGATGACAAGTTTCCTTTATAATGATATTTCTCCATGTTTTCCACCTTGTTTTCCTATTGTGTTGTGGATTTCTCTACTACCATACTATTATGTTATATCCTTTTATGAAACACCTATCTTACTTGCTTTCAATCAAATAAAAACATCCAATGAATTGAATTGTGGGTTTATTGTTTGGGGTTTTTTTTTTTTTATGCTTTCTGACAGATTCAAAAATTGACAGTTTTAGTGTAAAACCAGTAACTTCTACAATTTATCTCAAACCAAATTTTTTTCAATATTCTGAAAAATTGATTTTGTCATTACACTTCCACAGGCAAGGGTAGAGATCAGTTTCTTTCACAGTCAGTCCCAGAAAATTTGCAACCTTTTACGTGTATATGTTTCCCATTAAAAAAAAAAAAAAAAAAATTAAAAAATTCACTGCCTGGAAATTCTGTGTGTGTTTCTAGTCCAGCAACATCAAAACAAATACCTACAGCAGCCTTCTTCCTGACAGCCACATTGCAGAGAGACAGCTCTTCATTTTACACTCAAATGATTGCTCCAAAAGGCAGGAAATCTGTGGCGTCTTGCTATGGATGTGTCCAGCCAGCTCTGAGCTCAGGGTCATCCCTGATGCTTGTCCCCTCACACACCATAAGGCCTGAAAAGTACCAAGCCCCTTCAGCAGGTGCTTGCAAAAGGGAAAATCATTCACCTCAGGGGGCAGAGGTGGTTAAAACGGAGCCAGGAGGAAGTTGCTGCAGGGTGGGGAGCCAGTGTACCAAATACTCCCATGCCTATTGGCAATTTTACAAGGCCCTGAAAATAGTTACAGATTATTTTTTTTTTTGTTGTTGTTGAAATCCTGAAGAAAAGGATCAGAACATTCATTGCGAAAAAAAAGAAGGAATAGTTCAGCAAGTACAAAAAAAAAACCCCAGGGAAGTGCACTGTATGACCCCCAGCAGTGCTAGCGCTGTACGCTGGGCTGATGCATTTCCTACATCGGCATTTTCTTTCTGGGGAGGTGGTGAGGTTCCCCTTGGGAGGCTCAGGCAAGCCCAGAGAATATTAATGGTAAAAAGCACTCTCTTTTCCCTGTTGGAATGCCTTATAGTCAACCACGAGAGCCCATTAAGCAACTGTTGTGACCTAAAATAACCTGACTAACAGTAAAACTATTAACGGGCTGTCGAAACCGTGGTGGTTTGGTTTTTTTTTTTTTTTCTTTTTACCTTGCCTTTCTTTTAAAAGAAAGCTCCTTCTCTGGGAGGGCTTTTTGGCCTACTCAGGAAAATGGTGTGCTGGCAGAGTTTACCTGCCCCCTTTATCCCACCTCTTTGCTGCCCATGTCTTCAGAAAAAAAATTACACCCTGCCAAAACAAAACCCAAGCCCAACCAACCAAAAAAATAATCTTCATACATATCTGGCTGTGCAGGCAAAAGGATATTGGACATCAAAGTCTGAAGGTAGTTACCCCAAATCACTCAAAGCCTGGAATCAGGTGGAGACCTATTGCCATTCACCTACCTACAAGCCAGGGAAGGGTATCAACCCCCAAGAAAGTGGTAAATCTGGTTGCAAAAAGCTCCTCTGGACTCTCTGTTTGTCCCAAATAGTAGCCCAAGGTTGCTTTTGTTTATTTTTCACCTACGTTACTTGGTGTGATAATACGTCACCTTTCTTATCACTCCTAAGTCCTCTTACCTACAGTAAATCTACTATGGAACTCACTTGGTTTAAAAATAAGTGATCAAAACCCAAACTTTTATACGGTCAAAATTTCTTTGGGTCTGAATACGAAAAGCAAGCTCCAGCCTAAAGACAAGGAGAGTAAAAAACTCTACGTAGTTTAACATAATTGTGTTAATCAGACAATTTAAGTGAAACAGTAATGCAATAAAGAAGGATAAAAGGGTTCTTAGAAAAGGCAGGAGTGAGAGAGTTGCTAACTCATTTGAGACAGAAAGGGAGAGTTAATTACTATCTGTGAATCATTTAAAGGGTTAGCTGAGGTTGAGGCATAGGGAAAAGTATAATGTGAAAAAGAATGAATCTCTCTAAGGAGGTACAATTTTTAGTAGACAGAAGACAGGGAAGAATTTTAGCTCTTAAAATCATCTTTTGAAGTAAAGTCTCCTATCACCCACAGGACTAAGATGGAGCTGCCGGTTTTTTGCAAGATGTGCTTGCACTGATACCATGATGTTCTGGTACTTTAGGGCTTGTCTTTTGAGATCTCATGCTGATGCCAACTGTTGCTTTCACTTACAGGAATATTTTCCAAGAGGGCTTTTGCTGCAATGAGGGAAGTATATCACAGACCAGGATGTAGACACATAGAATCCATGGATTTTTAATATTCTCTTACAAGGAAATGTTTAAAATTATGCTGGTAACATACATAGGGAAACACCAGAATGTTTTCTCTCATCTTGGTCTTGAGAACCAGCACATCTTGCAAGGACTTGGCTGTTCCCAGCAGCATTGATCTGAGAAAAGAGACTACTTCTACCTTTAAACCTTGACTAGATGAGAGTAGGCCAAGCACTTCTTTAAAGCTTCTGATACATTTTTAACTAGCTCTGCTACTCCAGTGCTGTTTGGAAAATTAAAATCCAATAAAAATCCCAAGTCAAGGGGACCATACACATGTTTACAGTTCTGCAGACTAAAGAGCTGTCTGGATCCAGGGCACAGAGCCAGGCACCCTGCAGGTCTGAGCCTCCATGTGTTAAGCAGCAGTCCGATTCCAATCTGATTTTAACCAGCAGGAGACCTGCCATGAATTTCTTTGAATATGGGCCCCCCAAAGGCATCTTTGCTTCATAAAGAGGGTAGATATTACCTGGCATATTGAATACAGATGAGGAGGAAGTCTCATTAAGTCAAAGATGGCTGTCACTTTCCAGATAGTCAACCAAATGTAGATTTAGGGAGATATTGGAATATTTCCACTATCAGCAGTCACCAGAAGCTTAAAATGTGAATATTTCCTCCCTCTGGCATAAGCTCATTCTTGTCTGTCACTGAAGGCAAGTTTTTAGTGGGGAACGCTGCCACAGGACCCACCATCCCTGTGCTTGAGGGCGGACAGGAATGATGGGAACAAATGGATCAAGCCTCAATTTTGCCCAAAAGCTTTTCATATTTTTTCAGAGGACAAGAAGGAAGCTTGAATAGAAGATGGAAGGGGCCTGAGACTCACGGGTCCAGAATGCTACTAAGAAAATCAATTTCTATTTGTAAATGCAGTACTAATGCCCCATCCAGCTCAAGCTGAGCACACCAGAAAGACTCTTGTGGAAGTCAAAAAAACCCCAAATTGCCCAAAAATGAAATCTTCCATAAAAGTTTAGCTTTCTGTAGAGTTTTCAATGGGAAATAGCAATAGGAATTCATTTCTGCATGTTTAAATTAGGTTCTTATTAATGAAATATTTCTCTATAGAAAAAAACCCCACAATATACCAGAGCACACAAATAACTTAGCACATAGGTTTTTTTCCTTCTGTTTGGAAATACTTCATAATTTTTAATTATTTTTTTTTCTTTTGAGTCAGAAGTTTGAGTGTTGTTGGATTGGGTTTTTCTTTTTCTTTGCTTTGGGCTTTTTTAGTGGTGTCTTTATCACCATATTGGTCAAATAGGCAGACTAGATGGCAAATGGTTCCTTATCTGAGTGACATATCAGCACTCCTCTGTAGGTCTGAAAGAAGTACATACCTCAGGGATTTCTTCATTTGGCTACTTCTGTAGGACTTTCCAGAACTTTAGCACTTGAGCTTGACAGAGCTATGAATGCAAGTGCAACTTGATTCATTTCAAGACACTTAAGCTAACTTTTGTGCAGCACTCCCCATTAACTTTTCATAGTGCCCTTCTAACAGTGTAATTACATTAATAATAGTAATGAAACAATTATACATTAACAGCATTTTTCTATTTTAAAACAACTTGAATTGAGCATAGTGCAGAAATGTTTCAATTAGCAGTGCCTACACTGTCACCAGCCGGGAAAATTGAAGGAGGTTCTCAGCCTGCTCAAACATACCATGTTTTATTGCTTTCAGACCCCAGCTAATATTTCCAGCCAGTGTTGAAGAGCATGTTCGCATTAGCACTAATCTAGGATTCTCTGCCCTGTGTTCTCTTGGTCAGGGCACGCAAAGGTAGCCAGAATACACACGAGGAGGCACTTAGCAAAGAGGCTCAAATGTTGTGTTAAACCCACCAACTGTAGTACTCAATCATTCATGCTTTGTATAAAACAAGCAATATAACTTCTCATATAATCAAAAGATACAACAAAGTAATATGAGTTGACAGCTCCCCCTGTGAAGAGATTCTTTCCTCTAAAGAAAGCTGCGTTGATCTTAGACCATGAATAACTTTTTCCTCCCCTTTCTCCTATTATGGGAAAATCTGAGGGTTTTTATTCCCCCAGTCCTTACATAAGCACCTATTTCCATGAGTGCTGTTCCCAAAAGGACTAAAAATCCCTTCGTAGGGAGTAAGTAAAGTAACATCAACACATTTCTTCTGATCCAAGTAGTACTGAAGATGAACAAAAGCCTCCTGGTGGCAGATGAATCAAATGCAGGGTCCTGGAGGAGTTTGGTTCAGAGCACCCAGGACTTGTGCTGTTCTGGCTCTCTGCCCCATGGTACCAAAAAGCTGTGTGTAAAGTGAACCCCAGTTTTCTTTCAAAGGTATGACCCCCCTCTTACCTTTTCTGCCCAAGGTACAAGAAGACATTGCTCAGAGTATGGTGGTGACATGGCTATTACACTTGGGGAAAACCAAATACAGCAGAAGGCAATGGAAGCAGACCACAAATAAAGGCAGAAGACCCTTTTATTTCGCATAGACAAAATGCAAAGAGTGTCTCATTAAATTAATATTAAAAAAACCAAAACAAATTAACCCCCTCACTCCACTGACATCACTCATCCTAATTAACAACAAAAAAAGAACAATCAAGGACCCATTTTCTAATTAAAAAAAAAAAGTGCAAACATGACAAAAGACTTTTTGTTTTTTCCAAATCAATGTTCCTGTTGAATTCACAAATAGGGTGATTTTTTTTTTATTTTTTTTTTTTTTTTGTGAGTTTTCCCTTTTTAAGTCTTGTCTGATGGAAGTTCCAGTTAAAATGTTTTAGTTAAGTCTCCATGCACTTCGTAGAAAATCAGTAAAAACACAAACGCTTGTGAAGATCAGAAAACTGGACTCTTTTACCCAAAAATTCAGATGTCCAGTCGGATGAAGCTCACACTCAGACAGAAAAAAAGCAAGAGAGTCTTTGCACTGTCTGTTGTTCATATTATTTTTCTTTTTTTTTTGTCAAATATTTTGGCAATCTTCTTCTTTAATTATAAATATTGGAATTCAATAAAAAAAAGGTAGCTTTCATTGGATTTTTTTTCAGTGTAAATATTTACAGCCACTGTCCAGCCATGCTCTTTTTGTTATACCAGGGTGTAAGATTTTGCGTAGGGATTATTTCCTTTCAAGTGGCCCCGGGAGTCCAGCAGGGATTCTTGGGAGCTGCTCATTTTTGCTGCCTGTCCTAGCTCAGCCCCTTCTCGCTGAGGTAACGTCGCCACAGCACCAGGTTGCCATGACTGTACTTCTCTTGTGGAGGATGTCTCCATGGGTATCGGCTCCAGGACGGTGGGGCGCTTCAAGGTTCGGCTTTTCTGAGGCTCCAAGCAGGCTTGCCCCAAACCCAGGTCTCTGCTTGTGCCCTGCACGCCACGGTTCAATAAAAAGTCCATCCTAAGGTAAGGTGGCAAATGCACCAGATCACCTGGGGAGGCAAAAGTGAAAAACAAAGCCTTTATTATGGTTATGTGCTGTTTTACGCTTATTTATTGGGTGAGGGAGTCAAGCTGATGGACTTGGCCAGCAAAGCAGAGTATTTGTAACCAGTCCAGCTGCAGCATTTATAATTGATATATTGTTTTTCAGCCATTTACTTTGCTATGATATTACAGAATCAAGGCTCAATGAACTCTTTTTGAGCAGATCCATGAGAATTCACTACTAATATTTGTTTTCATAAAAGAATGACTATAATGAGAAGTGTGATGTGTTTTAAATGCACTCACAATGTAAGAAAGATAGAATGAAAAGGCATGTGCATTTTTTCAAAATCCTAACAGAAAAGGTCTCATTTTTTATTTGTCAAAATTTGGGAAATGTGGAGGCTCAGTAGATTTCATCTTATTTTCCTTTTAAATGAAAATCTTCACAATTACAATTAATAATCCCAAATCTAAAGTAGAATGACCAAATTGTTTAAAATGGATGCATGAGTTTAAAGGCTATAGTTTTAAAGAAATTTTTGAATAAACCAGAAAAGCATTCTTGTCCCGATATAATGACATTTGCTTGACATCCATCATAGAATCATAGAATCAATCATAGAATGGCTTGAGCTTGAAGAGACCTTAGAGCTCATCTGGTTCCAACCCCCCTGCCATGGACAGGGACACCTCCCACAGTCATCACTGAATTTAAACCACTAATAATTTTCTACCACTACAGTCATCAATATGCTGCTGTTTTGTGTCAACAAAATGCATTGGGGCTGGCACCCTAACTCTTGCACCTTCTCTTTTGTTCTGTATTGACAAGGAAGCCTCTTATTCGCTATTTTCCTTGATTCCTGGGCATTTCTATGCAAGTCTGGTGATGGCAGCCTGCTCATTCCAGAGGATTTGCCTTTGTGAATATACTGAGTTCAAACAGGTGCCTTGAACTTGCTGTCTGGAATCAGGCAGGGGTGAGTGTTGCTTTCCACATACCTGTACATTTATTAGACCTGCTGCTGAAATGAGATTGGCTTATTTATTCTTGCCCTGCCTGTTAGGCATTTTTAAAGTTGCTTCAAGGAAATGACAGGTCATCAGGCACATAATGACATTCCCCTCTAAAAATATTCAATGGTGTAAACTCATGTATGTATGAAAAAACCCCACACTGTTACAAGCACACTCAAGAACAGTATTTCCCCTTCTTTACAGACTTAGGCAGATACATAGCTACCTTTTTATGGCTGATGGGATGCATCCTGGATGTTTAAAGTAGAAGACTTTTGGCACTAATATTCCTGTGTCTATATAAGCTATTTACAGCAGTAGAATTTAAGGCTGACCTGTGCCAGTGGCATAAACAGTAAATCAGGAAAACACTTCTTCATAATAAAACAATCTATAATAATTTCATTTTTCCTACCCATTCTGTCCAAGGCATTTCCTACCCAAGGCTGTCCAATGATCTAAAATAAAGCAGATCCTTTGCTTTCTCAGATAAATCAAGGCGCTGAAAATCAAATCTTAGTCTTTGCCTAAAAGACTAACAACATCTATTCTATCCATAATCTCAGGTCAGAGGCAGAGAAATTCTGAGAAGTTAACATTTGGACAGAATCACTGGTTTTTTTCCTATCAAAATCCCCCAGGCACTGTCTGGCTCCATATGTTTTATTCCAGCTACAGCTCCAGCAGAGATGCATGGTACATGGTATTTAATCCCCACAGAGTAAAATGTGCGTGTATGAAGATTAGGCTGACATTAGGCGCCACGGCAACATTTATGTAAGGTTGGAAAGAGAGAGAGAGGGAGGTTTGTCCTTGTAAGCATACTGATTGTCATTTGAAAACCGAATTGTGGTAACTTTAATTGGTTTTGCCCATTTACCTTACTTTCCTAAAGTACCTTTCATGTCAAGCACATTTGGCATATGAAACTGATTTCAGCTGAGACAGTAATGTACTTGTTGCTGGGGTAAAGTACATCAGGGTACAGACACAGGAACTGTTTGGTGCCAGCTCACTCTGCTGAACTACAGGCATTGAACTGAGCTGCTCAAGAGTATGTCTGTGCTGCCCAACAGCTTTGTTTCCCCCTCAGCACCCAGACCCCAATCGCCTGGCCATCCACACTGCATCCCAGTTATTTTGGTTTTGGCTTCCCTTTAGGACCAAGTCCTTAAAAAATGCAGTTGTGGGGGCAGTTTGCTCTAATGACCATTCCCTGTGGGTGCAAGGAGGAAACAGTCTGGATAGGGAATGCTCGTATCTCTTGCTCACTGTGGCTGTATCTTTTGCAGCATTATGGTATCTTAAATAAGGAGTCTTATTGCTACCCACACCTCTCCAGTGGAGAAGAGAGGAAAGAGAGTAAGAGCAAGTGATGCTGCTCCCATGTACCTGTCTCTGCTTGGTAATGAAGGTGGTGAGGGCCTTCATTTGGCTGCCATGGATTATGGCTGTCATGGCCTCAGCGAAGGTGGGAGCAAAGCACAGCTCTGAAAACTGTGTGAATAACTATAATACCGAAGTAATATCTTCCCTCTTGTCAGGGTCTTTGGAGACTGCTAGGGTCAGAAAGTAGAGTTTCACTTATGCTCCCATGGTTGCCCCTCCCTGTGAAAAAAGGGTCCTTCAGCCCCAGCAAAAGAAAACCAATTTTCTATGCTGAACCCCCATCCCTATGTCCCACAACAGGCCTTTTCCTGAGATGTCCATCACCCTAACACTGACTGTGGCAGGCTCCTGCCAGGCGGCACAACGTCCGCTGCTTTATTAAGACCAGACAGGTCATTTCACACTCATTCCCTCTTACTATTGCATTTTCTCTTTTATGGTTGGCTTGTCAGGAAGGAGCCTGTGGAGCAGAAGCCAGAGCATGGCTCGTTGGCAGTTTCCCTCGATTGCCTCGGAAAGCCGCTTCTGTATCTCAACACATCGCTACTTCTCAAGAGCAACGGACATGCATGGACTATAAAAGATAAGTGTAAGAAAATTTGTTTTCAAGCTGCTGTCTAGACATTTCTCATGTGTATTTAAGAGCTTCAGGCTATGTAAAAAAAAAGATTTTTTCTTCCTCCCTAAATCTACATAAGAAAGCATCGTCAATAATCTGTGTAAACAATATGCAGTCATTTTACTGTAATTTTCTAAATGTCTGGGGGCAAAGTTCCAATAGGATTGCAGTAATGAGAAACCAGGGAGTGTGACTTGTTCTCCAAAGTTGGATATGCAATGCACGATCTCTGACATGGCTTACACAGAACACTCATTATTTGTATGATGTACACATTTTCCTATCATAGTAAGTGCCAGTGCTCCTTCTCATCTGCAAGAAACATCTTTCCCTGCAACTGCTTATGAAACAAAGCAAATTATTAGAATAATTGGAAAAGAAAAAAAATTGAGAAGAGAACTTTTCTTTTTTACTAGGATTGAAACAGTCTCACAGGATGAAAAATGTCTTTGATTTTTAAGAGCTAATGTATTTCTGACTTAAAACCACAGTTTTTGAAATATAACCACAGGGGTTCACTTTTGCCATTCCTACATCAATTCCAAAGATATTTCTGAGAAGATTAAAAGCCTCTTGCCATATCTATGGGTTACTTGGAAAGACTGTTTCCCATCCTTCTGGACACAACACTGTAGATTTTTTTTTTTTTTTTTGCTTCTTGCTGTTCAGCTGAATGATGATTTTTTTCAGGCAAAGTTTCAGGATGGTTCATTGCCTTTGATGCTCTAATTACCTCTTTTCAGCTGTGTGTGTTCCTTATTAGTAATGAAAGCCAACCTTTCAAGTGTATGAGCACTGCAAATGAGTTTGTTTAATAATTCATGCATTTTGGCTTAACTAGTACAAAAGATATTCTAAAACTACAGTTTTCTGATGTATTTTTTTTAAAAAAAAGGAAATTTGGTGTCTTTAGAAACACTGAGCTTGTACACAAACAAGTTAAACATGCAGTTAAATCTGAATGCAGCAATTTAAGCCAGAGCCACCTCAGGTTTGGTTTTGTTGTGTTGTGTTGTTTTGGTTTTGAGTGGCCAACCCTTTAATGAATTATTTAGTATAGCACATTTAAGAAAATGTTAGCTTCAATAAATATTTGTAAACAAATTCTAAAAGTCACTTACTATGATATTTATGATAAGCAACACATTCTACCAAAAAGGGAATATTTTCTGAATTAATGCAGCACCGGGCAACAAAATTATTTACCAAATTTACTCAAAATTATTATTTTTCAGTAAAACTAAGCTCATACAAAACATCTTGCAAAAACAAAAACAATAGACATTTTCATCCTTCTCCTAGAGGTCAGCTTCAGGTATGGGAAGGATAGGGATGAATTTGGCAGGCTACAGGGAGGGAAAAACATCACTGCTTATCTTTTCTGGAATTTTGCTCAAGATAGCCATCCTGTTTGCAGAACTAAACTGAGATGAGATGCACTCCTTTTTTCCCAAAGATCTACCTCATATCTCTTTTAAATGCCAGAGAGCTGGCATGTATTTTTGCTTTCATCTGCTCCAGAAAAATCTGAGAATTTGTGCTATATTCAATACAAAGATCAGCACAGATTGCAAAAATGATGCTCTTACCAAACTTTCCCATGATAGCTGTATGCATTTTTCTCATGAATCATAACTTCCACTAAAGGAAAAGCCAGTTGTCTTCACAACACTCCAACACAAATACTTTGGTGATGTTGAATGCCTGATGATATTCAAGTTTTGGTTGTCATGTGAAGGAAATTCCATGCAATTTGAAATATTATTTTAGAAAAGTTTATAAAGTAGGATAAATGACTATGACAGGATGGTTTATTTAACAAAGGTAAGAATAAGACTGGGTGAACAGGGCATTCACACAGCTTACTTCAGTAGGTGAGTGGGTAAAAATGCTCTTAGAGAGTTCACTGGCTTGAACTCACAGGGGCAGCGGTCATGTCAGAATTGCATCCATGCACCAGCAAGGTGCCTTGCTGATGTGGTTATGTTGATTTGGGACCCAACTGTATGACTCTTTATGACACTGTTCAGTGCTGGGGTGTGTACAAGTGCTGGTGAAGATGGAATGCTTCTGCACTGGGCATCTCTTGGCTTGTCCTAAGTTTGGAAGGGGAAGCACTGCTGGGATATTGTGTTTACATTTGAAAGGAAGTGAGGGAGACAAAGCTGTTGACAGTTTTGCATTCAGGTTTATGCTGATTGAGAACTTTAGTAGCGTTTTCAAGCTCACTAGCACAAATTGGTGAAGCTTTTGCTGATACTCACAGGCTGTTTTTCAGAGAAAAGATTGCCTATAGGAAAAGCTTAGCTTAGAAATGAGGAAAGGCTGGAGGGCTGGCAAGGCCAAGGTGAGAGTTTCGATGAAAAAAAAAGAGTACAAGCGATGTTCAGAGCTCTTTGTCACTTCAAAAACTGACACACCATTAAAAGATAGCAGGCAAAGCTTTCTTAGACAGCAGCAGCTTGATCTGAAGCTGAACTGATAGCAGAAATAACATTTCTTACAATTGCTGCTGCCAGCGTTTGAAACCTGCTTGTGCTCCCTCACTGTCCATCTTCTGCCCACGTGTCCTGAAATGAACTCACAGAACAGACTGCACTGCACTGCACACATTCCCACACCAACAGGCCGAGTCAGACCTGCAAGGCCTGGACTTAAATATACTCAATGAGCAATAAAGCCAACTGTTTGGTTACCTTGATCCTGCGTCCAGCTCAGCCAAGCAGGGAGGTAAAGTAGATCAGTCCTGCACCTCCTTGCTTAGATGATACAGGTCTCAAGCTGGCAATGCCTTGGTGACAAGCTCAGCAATGGCTCTGCCCTCCTGCTGTGTTAGCCAGGAAAAGTGACTGACTGTAAAGGGAAGCAAGGGGATCTTTTCCAGATGCAGAGTCATTCCTACCCCAAAGTGGGGAGGTAAGCAGCTGCTCCCAGAACCTAGGTGAGCCTCATCATGCCTCCTTTGATGCAGCACCTGGTCAAAGGGTCGGGTGGATACCTCTTGGAAACTTTAATGAAATGAAGAGAACCAAAACAATAGGCATGATTTAACTTGTGCCTGTGTTTTGTTTTGTTTGGTTTGGTTTTTTTTCCACAGGATCTGTTTAGTATGGAACTGCCTTCCCAACACTCTTTCTTTAATTATTGTTATTTTCTTTTAAATGTTGCAGTAAAATGCCAATATTGAACAAAAAAAAAAAAAAATTTGAAGGATGCTTTGTATAACAGGGCTCCACTCTCTAAAGTCAGTACTGGTCAGTAATGGAAATGGAGGTGAAATTTCCCCAGGCAAATTACTGATTGCTCAAATGAATGGGAACCTGGGCTCACTCTTGGTCAACAGAAGGACACCATTACCAAGTTCAGGAGCTCAGATTCCTTCTGAACCCATGTCCTGGTTTTGTCTGGGACAGAGTTATTTCTGGGGTTAAACCATGACAGCCCACTTTTTCAATTGAAAACCTGGATTTAATAATATTCTAAAGTGATCCAGAATAAAAGCCAAAAGGTCAAAGCAGCCCCTTAAATTACAGTCTTAGCAGGCAGCCAAGTGTCAGAAGGGGAGAGGAAGGAGGGAGAAGGCAGGGCACAGCTTTCGTGTTAGCCAAGAGGTTGCTGCAAGATCAGGCACATGCTCTTCCCGTCTAAAGAGCAGTTTCAACTTCTGTTTGGCTGCCCAACAAAAATGATCAAAGTGCTCAATGTTAGGGGGACGCTTTTAAACCTCCTGAATGCATAATGTTGAACAAGGCAAACAAGGTGTCTGGATGCATTTCAGCTGCTAATCTGCCCTTCGTGGCTTTGTGGCTCACACCAGTACATCTTTTGGGCTTCTCACAGTGTTTCAGCAGATGACATCAAACCATAAACAGCCAAAACACTTTAGAAAAATATGCTAAGTTTCCTATTTCTAGATGGAAAATCAGAATCTTCTATCACCCCTTCAGGATTGTACTTGATAACTGGCAAGTTTCATTTTTCTTTCTCTATGAAAACTGCACCCTCAGATAATTTGAAGATCTGTAACACGTAGTTAAATGTTGTGTGTTTCAGTCTGCTAAAACTGGCATTTTCATAAAAGCATTAAAAGTATTAGCTCTGTTTCACACAACAAACTAGGCACAACAGTTGCTGTTGACTATAGTCGTTGGAGTTATTTCTAAAGAAACAGCAGAGTATCAGTAAAACTGTTGTTCAGGAGCCAAATTTGCTACTGATATAAATCAGAGTAGGTATATTGATTGCAGCAAGACTATACATTGATTTATACTTGCAGGAGATTAGGTTTAAGTGACTGAAAATGAGGATTCCAACTAATGTGGATCATTTTTTTTTAACAGTGGTTCATTTTTTTTTTATTTAAAGCTTTCTAATTCCAAGAAAAGGTGTTTAATCAATGTGTCTTAAAGCAAAAACGTGACTGATATAGTTCAACTGAGATCATATATCTGTACTACATCAATGTAACACGCCATGCGTTTGTCTAAATGAATACTAGAAGACTTGATCATCGCATTGTTGCCTACTCCTGAAAGGCCTAATGAAACAGGAATTGAAACACAATTTTTGATTTCTATTTCTCTAAGCAGAACTTTGATCTTTCATACAGTGCTGCACTTTTAAAAGACCTGTCTGATGCTTTGTAACTTTCAGAAGTGTCTTTAAGGAGAACTGACATATTTCTAAGGGCCTCTCTGCCACTGAGCTGGTGGTCTCAAAAATACCCAAAACTGATGACCACCAGAGGCCAGATAGATTTAGACCCTATGGAGATGTGTCGATGTTCAGCCTCACAGGGTCAGCGCACCTGCAGGACTGGGGCCTTCCTGTTCTGATTTAATGCAACATCTGAGTTATAAAAAATTGTAAAAGGGGCCTCACCATGTAAATCAATGTGCATTCCAAAACAAGTCAGAAAAACTGTCAATAAATAATGAAACGATGATAAAAAAGTAAAGTATGAGAGCTCTCCCTTTCCATCTTCACCTTGTCACGCAAGCTGCTTCATACATTTTTAAGGATGCTCTGAGGCAGCGCTCTCCTGCACACTGGCTGAGCTAGGAAAGCCCTGATGAAGCCCTTGCTCAGGTGCCTCTAGTTAGCAACGCTGCAGTTTTAAGACCTGTTTGCTGATCCTGGGTGCAAGGAAGAGAAACTGTTCAATTATACAACACTTCAGTTGAGGGTTAAATTGATCATGACTCCATGGAAACTGGCATCCTTTACAGGTTTGTTCCAGGGATATCTTGGGATATTACAGATTCAGCACAGAGGCTGGAGAGGTGAGGATATTGACCCGTACTTACAGTTCACTGAAATCAGTGGGAGCCACTCTGTTGACCTCAATGTGCTCTGCACCATACCCGTGAAGTCAAGACTAAACCTGACTGCGCCAAGGCAAAGGGTAAACATAACACTCTACTAATAGTTATGGAGAGGTCAGGCTATAACAAGAAAATCAGTATCAGCACTGCTCTGCCACTCTGCTGGAGATATATTCATGGATGAATTACTGCAACTCAGTCTCCACATATCCATCAGTTTGAATCAGCTGAGTGATGCTGACAGGATGCGTCACTGCATTTTTGTTAATTAATCCACTGGGACCAGAAGTTCAGCTCTCACATTTAAATTAAGGATGCTAGCATAAAGTGATGAACATATACATTCACATGTACATACAGCTAAGCTTTAGAGGCCAGCATATAAAGAAACTCTTACATGGATGGCAGACTATCACTACAGTCAGATTAAGAAAGTACTGTTACAATAAAATTTTATTTCTATAGTGATATCACTTTCTACTTTACTTTCAAATAATAGCACAAATGTGGCCTTTCTTGCAAGTAAGCTTTGGTTTACATTTTCAGATGCCATAGTGTCTCAGTTCTCTTATAGATCCAGGTTACATAAAGGTCCTCTTGGCACAGGGGAAGTTAGCAAAGCCTGCTGGGTGTGAAGCCAGTTAAAGCAGTAACAGCTGTAAATGATAGCACATAACTTAAAGTAAAGCTAGATCAGTTCTCTTCTGTATGCAAACAACTACTTCTGGTTACCTTGGGCTGACTGAAAGCCCATGCAAAAATCACAGACACTGTGCCTCAACATTATCAAGGTGAAATACTTTGTCATTTTGAAACTTAAAATGGCACATGCAGGCAAGACCTAGTTTTTGTAGAAGTGAGGTTTAGGATGGGGACTTTATGTATGGGAACTGATGTAAAAAAAATCTATTATTTTAATTCCAGTGGACACAGTGTCTTTGGTTTGATTTTGAACATTTGCTGGTAGTATTAGAAATTTAACATTGCAGCTAGGACTGTAAGAACATGAAAGAAGCTGAAAATTTACTGATAAATATAATCCTTGCTTTAGGCATAAAACTTCCCTTTGGATACAGTTGAATCCAATGCCTCCAAGCCTACAGAAAACATGGGTAGTCTGTTTTAAGACTTGCAGCTTATTAAAAATAAAAATAACAACAACAACAAAAAAAAGAGAACATGAAGCAAATAATAAGCTTTAGAAAAAATAAATTCAACTTTTAGAAATTGTCACTTTTAATATGAAAGATTTTGTTGGTAATAAAAAAGTAGGAAATAGGCATTCTTGCAAGGGAGTTTCCCTTGATATGAAACATTTAATATAGAAGAAAGCAAAATCCTAACAGCAGCACACTTTGGGATACTGTATTTTTCCAAAGTCAGTGTTAATTTTCTAGTCAAAGTAACAAATAAATTAGATAGATAGAAACAGAAAAATATAATTGTTCTGCTACACACTCCTTGTAGAGTCCTTGAGGAACTGATACCAGTTGTTTCTCTCCTCCAATAAAAAAATAAAATAAATCTTTCGAACACCAGTATCACTGAGTTATAGATGCCATTTGTAAAAATAGTTTAAATTACTTTTATCATTAATGACTTGAATTTAGTTTCCAGATATCTTGTACACTACCTATAATGGAACAACAATTGCACAGAAATTTTGTAACAAAACAGCTGCCCTATTTAAACTCATAAGTCATGCCAAAATAGTTTTCCTTTCTGATCTCATAATATTTTAGCTTTTAATCTGAACCTGTTTAGGTTCTTTTTTTTTTTTTTTTTTTGTACTGGCAAGGTTAAAAAACTTGCAGTGTGAATCTTCCTTTCCGTAAATACACCAGAAAAATTATGTGAGCCAGTGATTCCAAGTACATAGTCATGTCAAATTAAATGAGGAATTAAATGGTTTTCATCACTCCAGAACATTCAGCTTTTCACAGCAGAAGGAGAAAAAGCTCCTGCTACTCAACAGAAATAAAACCTGAGACAGGATAAAGGCAATTTACTCTCATCATTGATGTACCATTTCTATGATAAGAAGCAAAGGGTACAGTCTGTCTCTCTGTGACATGTTCTTAGTCTTCCAACACAGCAAAAGAAAATAAAAAGAGTGTTCAGGCAGAGGAGAATTTAATATGAAACATTAGAGATGCTCATCTAGGGGAATGATTTCAGAATATATTGTGTATATGTAAGTATACATACAACTAAGTTAGCATACAAATTAAGAGTATGTAATACAGTTAAAAACATTGTCAAGATGTTTTTTTCCCCATTTAAAACTGTTCTGCCTGTCTTGCTGTTTTCCCACCTCCCTATTTTGACTTGTCTCCTTATGTAGTTTTCTCTAAAGTGGACCTTGTTCTGCAGTTGTGGAGTCAGGATGGTGATTTCTTTGTTCTATTTACATATTCTACACAACATGCGTGTACAGATATATATTTTTATATATATACACGATTGTATTTGAAACTAGACAGTGCAAGTGTAGAACTGAAAAAGAAAAGAGTCCATATGTCAGACATTATGTACTTTGCTATGGGAGCTCTGAATAAAAAAATGTCGCAAGTAGATTCCCCATCATCTTCAAGAAATTCAGTTTTGGATCTGGAAACTGTGGAGCTGTGCAATTCCAGTTTCAGTCAGTGCAGAATAACATAATAGGAAAAGGAGTCAAAAGGTGAGCTAGAAGCCCTAAGTCAAGAGTCATGGCGGCTACTGAATGCCCTGTGGCCAAATCTGTATCGGATTCAATTACTGCTGCAGCTTATAGAGTACTGTCAGCAACTTTTCAATAGAAAGCAAGACTCTAAATAGACTCCATCACTGTGTCAACACTTGCCTATATCAAGTAGAAGAAGGAAATAACTCCTTCACCCTTGAACTCATAGATCAGTGGAAAAGAGTTCACATCTCTTTATCTTAAGTTACAGGGATGACAATTGGAAATATACTGTCCTTTCTATTACTGTAGCTTATTTTTAGCTGTAGTGACTTACTACCAGAAAAGAAGATTTGTTTCTTACCTTGGGTGTTCAAAACGCCATTTATGCACTGCAAATTATGTCCAGACTGTATTTTAAGGGACCATTGTAAATATTTAATAGAGAACTTGCATACTGTAGCTTAAGGCTTGTCTACAAACTAAGACTTTGCCATTCAGGTTGTCAGGATTAGTCAGAGCAACAAGAAACTTGTAAATTGGGTCAAGAATGCTAATTAAAGCATCTTAAATACTGAAAGAACTTGATCATTCAGCAAAGCTGGAGAGGTTAGATCGGTGTTCTTTTCTAGCATATATGCAGTGGGCTTAGGGCTAGACTCAGGCTGCTTGACTTAGGTGCCCAACTGAAAAATCCAGAACAAAGAAGTGTCCATACCTGTTTATTGAGTACTTGACTGAGAACAGGCCTATTCTGTCCTCTGGATGCTGTGAGAAGGCAATGCCTGCCAGCCAAATCTCCTCCTTTGGGATGGAGAGGCTGAGCAGGGGGGCTGGCAGACAGAGGATGGATCTCTGTCCTTGTACATCAACCAACAGCTCAAGGACAGCAGGGGAAAAATGATTCCACTGGAGCAGTGACTTAGCAAACCGATGCTCCTGCCCTTGTGCAGGAGACTTGTACCCTTGTAGGGACCCAGGAAAGCGCTCAGGAAAGTTTCCCTATGAAGGAATGGGATGTTCTTGCCATCTTCATGGCTATGAAATCAAGTGTCTGGAAAATCTGTCAGAGTCTGCCTGGTTGCAACTGTCTTTTCTCCTTACCCACATGCCGGTTTCTTTCCAAACTGTTTCCTTTCATCAGCTGAAAATTTGTAGAGGAGGTTCTGAGATACATAATCTTGGGATGCTTTAGATTTCAAAATCTCCTAGTCTGATATACCCAGTGAATGATATCTCATCTCTGAAAGTGTATCTCAGACGTTGTTACTCCTTCAGGGTTTATATGTTAATGTGATTTCCAAAGAACCAAGGAAGTAGGATTGTCAAAATGAGCTTGCACTTGTTTTCTAACAAGTCCAAGTCAAGCTAACCCTTATGGATAATGTCTTATATTTCAACAAGGTTTTTTTTTTGTGCTGGTCACCATCAGAGAAAAATGTAATCTGGGGGTGGCTAAGTTTTGCAGTACTGTTGTGAAATGGAGATTCTGCAAATAGTAAAAGACCTGATAAAAACTGTCTAGATATTTCCTATTCAAGCACCAGTCAGGTATTATTTCTTCCAAGCATGAATTCCATTGGCAGAGGATACTAGTAAGTGGCCTGTCCACAAAAATACATAAATAGCACTTGGAAAGCATAGAAATATAAAAACATTTTCTGGTTAATAGCTGTTCTTTTCTCAAGCACAAAAATTTAGGAGTAAAAAGAGGAAAAAACCCAAGAGGTTTCCTGGATGAGGCTATTACCAAGATTTAAAATTATAATATGGGAATCTATTTTTAATAAACTGCTACTGCAATGTTTACTGCAGTTAAGAATAATTGTTATGATAACTCCAGTTGTGGTTAATATTTTTTAAACAGGAAAAAGAAACATCATTATAAAACTTTTTCAACCTCCACAATTATCTTCCACTTTTTAACATTACGAAGTCTATGATGGCACAGAGGGAGGTAGAAAGAGAGCATATTTCTTTCCAGTTTCTGTCTCACCCAGTTTCTGAATTCAAGATTTGAATAACAGCTTTGGAGAATGAAGGACTAAAACTCATTTGTCAACCTCACAGGTAAACTTTGGGTAACAACTGTTGAAAGTTCTGAATATTAATATTAAAAAGCATCTCCATTTTGATCTGGAAGGGCCTAGTATACTGTTGAGAAGATGGACCAGTATGCCTATTCCTTGAGGACCTGGCCTTGCTAACCAAACTTCTAGTTAGTGACAAATGTGGAGAGGAGAACATTAATCATAATCCCAAACTTCCAGGAGTTTTGATACTGAGAAAGATGCAATACTAACAAAGTATTGCCATAATTTTTATGCCATGAAGAATTTTAACACTGCAAAGAGGCTGGGAATTTAAGACCCACCTTTCTACAGAACGTGCTTTATATCACATGTTTAAAATACTGCTGAATTATCGCTACTCCTTCAATTTTCTCTTAATGTGCCTCCTGAGACACATGATTATTCTGATGGCTTACTAGGAAATGTCACCATTTGCAGTGGGTTAGCTTCAAGGCCTAGGCAGATTAGATCTGCCTTCTCTGTGAAGTCCACAAAAACCCATGTGCTGGTCTGCATCCTTCCTTTCATTTATTGTAAGCTTTGCAACGTTATTGTTAAGCAGCAATTTCAATTTGTTTGATGGTTTATAGTGTGTTATTATAAAAGAAAAAATATTGATGTTATTGTTGATGCTGAAGCAAAACCAACAAATAATCTCTTTTTCCTAAAATCTGTCAATGGACTTGTAAAGTTCAGAATGCAAGAAAACATAAAACGTGATTTCAAAATACTGAATGTAGGAATTAATTAAAAAAATCTTACTTCCCTGATCCATTTCCCATAGCTATGACTTTTGAAAAGTTTAAGAAAAATTCAACTCCTAAAATATTTTTTATTGAAGACTGTTTAATAACACCTTCACTCTAAATTTGAAAGTTTTGGCCTCATGTCAAGACAGTAATGAAGAAAACATCTATAGCTCCTTGCTGTACAGATAACTAGAATTAGTTTCATGTCTGAGAAAGCTGACTGATATCCAAGGATTAACTCCTCCAAGCTCAATGAGCAGAAACTCTGGCAAAAATGCCAGGAGGCCTGCACAGATGAACAAGAAGCTCCTGGCAAAACTCAGACACAAAGAAGCAGGGATGGAACCTGGAGGGAATACAGAGACACTGTCTAAGCATGCAGAAATGTGGTTAGGAAAGTCAACGTCCAGCTGGAGTGGAATCTGGACAGGGATGTCAAAGAAAACATGAAAGGCTTCTATAAACATATAGATGACAAAAGGAAGGCCAGGGAAAACATGGTCCTGCTGCTGAATGGAGCAGGGAACCTAATGACACAGAACATGGAAAGGGCTGAGGTACTGAATGCCTTATTTCCCTCCGTCTTTACTAGCAAGACCAGACTTCAGGAATCCCATGTGGAAGACATCAGTGGAAGAGTTTGGAGCAAGGAAGACTTACCCTTAGTGGGCAAGGATCATGTCAGGGAATACTTGAGCAAACTGGACATATGTAAATCCATGGGCCTTGATGGAATGCAACTACAAGTGCTGAGGTAACTGGCAGATGTCATTGTGAGGCCACCCTCAATAATCTTTGACTGATCATGGTGGTTTGGGAGAAGTGTCTGAAGGCTGTAAGAAAGCAAATGTCACACCTGTCTTCAAAAAGGACTTGATCTACAGGCCACTCAGCTTCATCTCCTATCCCTAAGAAGGTGATGGAGCAGCCAATCCTGGAAACCATTTTCAGGCACACAAAAAACAAGAAGGTGATCAGGAGTAGTCAGCATGGATTCACCAATGGGAAGTCATGCTTAGCCAAACTGATAACCTGCTGTGATTAAATGACTGGCCTGCTAGATGAGTAGTGATAACCTTCTGTGATTAAATGACTGGCCTGGTAGATGACTGGAAGGCAGTGGGTATGTTCTACCTTGACTTCAGCATGGCTTTTGACACTGTCTCTCATAAGATTTTCATGGAGGAGATGATGAATTATGGGCTGGATGAGCAATGAGGTGGATTGAAAACTGGCTGAACATCTTGGTCTAGAGGATGGTGATCAGAGGAACAGAGGCTAGCTGGAAGTAACTAGCCAGGGGTCAATACTGAGTCCAATCCTATTCAACATCTTCATTAACAATCTGGATGCTGAGTGTTCCCTCAGCAAATATTCCACTAGGAGTGGCTGATACACCAGAGGATTGTTCTGCCATCCAGAGGGATCTGGCCAGTCTGGAGAAATGAGTTACACCTCCCCTTGCTGATCCGCATGAAGTTTGTGTCCAGCTCTGGGCTCACCAGCACAAGAGAAATATGAAGCCACTGGAGAGAGTCTGGCAAAGGGCCACTAAGATGACTAAGGGACTGAAGCATCTCTCCTATGAGGAAATGCTGAGAGAGCTGGAACTGTCCAGCCTTGAGAAGAGAAGGCTCTGGGGGATCTCATTTAAGTATGCAAATACCTGAAGGAGGCTGCAAAGAGGATGCAGACAGGCTCTTCTCATTGGTACCCAGTGACAACATCAGAGGCAATGGGCACAGATTGAAACAGAGGGCTCTGTCTGAACATCTCAAAACTTTTATTTACTGTGAGGGTGACTGGCACCCAGAGAGGCTGTGGAGTTTCCATCTTTGGAGATACTCAAAACCCAACTGGACATGTTCCTGGACAACCTACGCAGTTGATCCGGCTTAAGTGTGGGGGGGGTTACACCAGATGACTTCCAGAGGTCCTTTTCAGCCTCAACTATTCGGTGATTCTGTGATGCAGTAACTCTAGCTGAAATGTAGAGATGTGTATGATACATTTGACACTCTGAATTATGAAAGAATAACCATGCCAAATACCCACATATTTCTGAAGTCCCAGTGCATGTCTTAGATTCAGTACACCAAAACAACCTGTTTCCTTATTTACTATTTACTGTGACATTAAGTATGATTGCTCTAATTTTCTTTATAATTTACCAGTATTGTTTCATGGCAAAATGCTTGCATTTTTATCTCCCATGTCTGAGCTGACCTCATGAAACTGATCCTTGTTTCTGTAAAATAAATGTCAGGAGGAAGGTATAGAAATCTAGAAGTCATAACTAGTTCTGACTGCTGACCTGAGTGTGTATCTGCAGCACCAGCTGGCTGGAAGGAAAAAGGTCTATTAGATGATTTACAGTGGGCTAGAATATCAGGCAATCGGCTATTACACAGCATTAATTACAGAGTTACATACATGCAATGTGCATAAGTTCTGAAAAGACAGCCTTAATTCATAGTTATAGTGCTAGAAATGATCAATTACTAAGTTTGCCTAGACATCTGATGAGCCATCTAAATATCATTCAAGCTGATGGGGTGATCAAATGTTTTGATTCAGTTTCTGAATGATAATGATATAGAAGTTGGGAACATCACAGCAAGATGATGTTCAGCCCCCAGAATACAAGTCACTGAATCTTGATCACCCCTTTTGCTCCTCCAACAAAAAAATATTCAGATTGTCTACTACTAGTCATTAACTATCTCAGCTTGGAGCAATCTGAGGTCTCAAATGCTGCCTGTTGGATAAAGTAGATGGATTGATCAGTAGGCTTGACTATACAGGTACACAAAATCCTATGAGACGCTCAGGAAAAACATGGGAACAATCAGTGACATGAGTTGGGATGCCCTCAGAAACTCACAGGAAGGTCTTCTGAAGCCAAGCCTCAGGTGGCCTAACATGTTTCTTGCTCATACCAAACAATTATGGTAGGAACAAGCTAAGAAATAGGTGCTGTAATAGCTCAGTCAGTTATGACTGACAAAGTCTTCATGAGTAAACTCCATTATTTTCTTTCTTGACTAAAGTTACAGCCTTGTTATTGGGTAGATTGTTTTCAAAATGTCCCATTTATCAAAATAAATTTTGTTACAGTGTTTCCAAAACTGTCTTATAATTGTTAAGTATTATTTTGAAAAACAAATACTACTTATTGTAGGCTCCTAAAGAAATTATTGGAAGTGACATTGCACAAGAAAGAGATCAAGCTGGGGGAGAAGAAGAACAAAGCACCATAAAAACAGGTAGAAGTTATCTTGAAAGAAAAGACCGACTTCAAGGAAGAATAAATATGTGCTAAAGCACAGTCATTGTTTCATTTCAGATGTTCTCGTCTACTTAATCTAAATAGATTTTTAATTTCTTCTCCATATTCACAAATGTAAAATTACTTTGATTAATTGTATTTTAATTATTAATCACTTCTGCAGAATTTCTGGAGTGCTGGGTGAAAGAAGAAAGATGCCCAGTAAGTCTTCCCTCACTGATTTGAACACTAAAAATATTGGTCTGTCTGCTACTACTGAAAATTCTTTCTATCCATATGTTTTGTTCAAAGCCCTTCATAAAGTAACCTTTAATAACCTATCATTTAATATTTTTGGGCCAACATTCAAGTTGCTCCAAGGTAATGCTCAATTTATTTTTTTATTTTTTCAAAATTTTGAATCTAATTATTAATTTCGCAATATATTTCACTTTCTTACTGCAAAGGAAAGCTTAAGCTAATCAAGACAAGCAAATAAAAATTCAAGCCATTTAAGCTAATAGAGGTAAAGATAGCTACAAGTCTGTACTTGTACTTGCACTAGAGGGGCTCTGATGATGTTCCGACACTGGAAGCTTTTAATTCAAGCACAGGGACCAAATTTTGTTACTGTATGCCCTCAAGAAAATCATCTGTATGTGGAATATATTAGAATTCTTCCAAACACTTAATATGCATAAATAATGTACTTGGAACATGAAAGGGGGTAAGCTATTTGTTAAAGAAATGATAAAAAATGTTTGTTGACTGACTGGAAGGAGAGGGTTTCAATTTTGACATAGTTGTGAAAGCAGATACTTCCCTTTAGCAGATCAAGGACAAATATTTATCTTCCTTTTTGAGTTAGAAATGAAAATTATTTCTACCTTTATCTATTTCTGCAGCTCCTAGGTTCTATTCTGTGACTATACAGAAAACAGTAATTTCTCTCACTATTCTATTTCCTACTTATTTTTGCTCTTATCTATCTGTACGATACACTAATTTCCTGGCTGGTGTATTATAACTTTCTACCTTCTGCTTGGTCTTTTTCTTCCCATGTCCTTTTAGCTTTCTCTAGCAAAGTCCTTTATGCTTTCTTTTCAGTGTCAGGTTCTGCTTTTGAATGACTTTTCCGATACAATCATCTATCTTCCATTCCTCTGTCCTCACAACAACTGCTTTTCCACTTATTGTGTATATTAAGCAAAAGACCACAGCTTATTCACTACTCTTTTTTACATATATGAGTACTACTGTTTACTTTTCTTTTTTATATAAGTAGCCCCACCCATCCAGGCAAGTATATATACTAAATAAAAATAAAATAAAACATGTTTTAAAAAACCACACAAATATAATTATGCCTTTTTCCCATTTGAATCCTCCTCCACAATATTACATCATGTATTCTGTAACAAGGAGTGACAATCTTCTGAGAAGAATTTATAATATGTTTGATCTCAGAGTACCACAAATAATCTACCTATGCTACTGTGCACTAGGGTATCACTTGAACCATTATTCTTTTTGAAACGGAAATTTCATTGAGCCCAATAGATAGATGTCCCTTGGGCATCTTCAGTCAGTAAGAAGCTGGAGTGGATTTAAATTTATCTGAAGGTAGAAGGCCCCATATCTCTTGAGCAATTGAACTGTCTTAATTTTCTCCAGTTTTTTAATTCTCCCTCTTTTAGATAATCCTAATTTGATATTAGGAGATGTTAAAGAGACTATAACAGATCAACAATATCACCAGAGGATTATGAAGTCTTGACAAGATGCTACAAGGCAGAAGGTATAGTACATCTTCTACAATCTATCTTTATGAACTGTTCTGATAGCAAACCTTTGCTCTCAAGCACAAAGTATTGCTGTAAGACACATTTTATTAGTGGGTGGTTTGAGCTGGAGATGGGCATATGTGCCCCACATGGTCTTATTTACCCCAGAAGGGTCTGTTGCCTGATGGCTGCAGCTGTAGAGGAGTAGATTTGATGGCCTATACAGTCCCTTTCTGTTCCTAAATTTCCACGTTCCTAATTTTTCTGTACATGGCAGAATATATGAAAATGTTATCTTAGATGGGACAAAAAGCAGTTATCTCTGTAAGTAACTATAGGATATATTGTGCACTTTCTTTATTCCTTGTGATATACCCTCTCCTCTTAACCAGCCTAGGTATGGGGTGAATGCTTACCCCAAGGACCAAAGTATTACCTCAAATGTCTCACCTGGTCGATGTGCCTTTGGAACTGCCATGTTCATCACTCGCCCTCCATCCTGAGGTTTGGGGGGGGATGCAGTAAACCTGCAGATCCCTGACTCTGACGGCGTGCTTGAGGTTAGACTGTCTGTGTAGTCATTAGTCCCTGCCGTGAGCTGTTCCGATGATGTATCTGATATAAAGCACTCTGTAATGGTGAACTTGGCATGTCTCAGCTGCTCTTCCATTTTTGCATGCTCATATGCTCTCGCTAGCTCTTCGTATGTTGAGGAGGCACTTTCTGTGGAGACCATGCTGCTTCTTGCTCGATCTAAACATAAGAAATAGACATAGTTGGAGAAAGAAAACTTTTTAAAAATTCTTTAAAAGTTAAATGTCTTAAAAATGTTAGAAACCCACAAAACAGATTTAGCAAAATGAGGAACAGCTTATTTATGTATCCTTTTTACGCACATCAGAAATACCTATGTGAGGTGATGTCTAGGTAAGAAAGGACAGTCTTTTTGTACCCATTTCAAGATTGGTTTTGTTTTGGTTTTTTTTTGAGAAAGCCTTGAGGACAAAGGTCAAATATAAAGGCAGTGTCTCTGAGACATTGTCTCTGACTGTCTGAGACACCAGGTAAAACACTAACTCATTTTATATGGAACAAAGATCTTAAAAAAGCAGTATTTTTTGGTAGCTACCAGCCTGCAGTAATTCAGGTGCTTTTTTCAATGTCACTGAAGTTAATGGGGGCTTCTTATTTGACACACATGCTACTATGGCCTACAGGCTGTTCTCTGTTGTTGAGTTTTTGAGAATACCAGTTTTTATTAAACGAGAACTACTGTTGAAGATGGAAATGGATACTGATACATTGAAAAGTATTATGGAAATTCATCACTCATTTCTGTGGGGACAAATCCCTGTTGCACCCATCACCGTTTGCACACATCACCCACTTCAGTGGGCTGGCAAAGCAGAGGACTTTCAAAAGTTCAGTGGGCAGAATTCGTGTTTCATCACAAGATCTGTAAAATTTACGACATTGTTGGTGATGTTCAATAAACAGGCACAATGTAATAGCTAATTCATAAAAATGGGGATCCTATAACAGCCAGAGGCAACTGTGTTGTTATTGCAAATCTTTATCTTTTTTATTGTGTGCCTTGCATAGCTTTTTATTGTGCACAAAGAACACTCTTGCCACTTTTAAATAGGACCATGCATTACTTAAAATGACAAGTACTTCTATAATATGCTGCAAGTTGCTTAAGATTTTGAGCTCACCAGAACTTAAACAAGACTTTTTTTTTTCTCCACATGAAACACAATTCTGTTTGTCACATTTAATTTGTAATTCAGAACAAAATAATATCTTCCTAAATTTCTGATTAACTGGAAATTCCTGGAAGGCTGCTGTTGCTTAGTGCCATAGAGCACTGTCTGTAAATAAGATGATCATGAAAAGGTCCTGGCTTGGTCCATGAAGCTCAGAACCTGCAGCTTCCCATGTCCCATGCCCTGGGGAGATTATTACAAGAAGAATCTGCTTGAACACCTACTTTACATTCAATTAAAGTTTACCAAAGCCCAGGGTGAATTTCATGAAGCCTAGATTCATCAAAAATTTTCTAATGGCCTCTAGTTTGAACATTTGAATTTAGTAGTAGCTATGACTTGATACAATACATTTCTCCTAAGCTTAAAAGCTACTGCTTTGTAAATCTGGAATTGTTTTGATAAGAAGTGCTATACATTGCCAAATACCAACTGCATCGACTAGATTCAGAAATTTAAACTCCATATTGGAGAAGTGATCAAATGTGCACATTAGTTCAACTGGTTCTTGAACATACAATTTGGCTACATCTATTATAATGTTTATTTAGAAGTTTTAAACATCTGAAGAACTTAAATTAATGTGACTTTATTCCTTTTGCAGAAATCAAGTACAATGATAGAGCTACATTTTGGCACAAGGAAACCTTTCTTGAGCATGATCTAAAGCTTGCTATCCCTTACATAATTCGCTGTGTTCAAGGGTAGACATAGAGTGGGAAAGCTATGGTTATGTTAAAACATAGGAAGTCTGTTACAAAATTGCATGTAGTTTGCCTGTTAAACCACACAGCAAATTGAATTCTCTGCCCTTTGCCATGTGCATCGGAAAATATCCTTAGTTGACAAAGTGTTGGAACACATAGAAGTGCACCTGAAATATGGAATGTATACAAAAAGGGTTTCTGAGATAACATTTGCTATTTATATATGTATCTGTACAGCTATTAGAGGTAATCCTTAAAGCCTTATGATAATTCTATCTGAAGAAATCAGGATGAAGTGTGTCAGCTGGCTAGAGCTCTCTATTGAGTGCCATTACCCTATGGAGGCAACATAGAGGTCTACAAGTTTAAGAGGATGAGCTGTGCAAAGATGAGGACTCTAACCCATAGATTACTGGATGTAAGGGAAGTCAGGTGCTTGCTCTCATAAAGAGAATAAAAAGTCATACTGTTTTTCATGGTGAAAGGCCAGTCACACCTAATGTTTTGTAGCTTTAACACATAGCTTTTTCATGTGACAGATACTTTTCCCCTAAAATCAGGATAGAAGATAGGCAATTCGTTCTAAGATGGCCAGAGTTATCCTGAACTTCCTTCTGTCAGGCATACCTTTGAATATTATTTTACCTTTCTTTATATTTAACCTTCATTAGATTTACTTTGTGACTATTCTTCTGCTTAATCATTTAGTCATTTATTTGCCCTTTTCTTTTGTCACTTGTTCAGTGTAGTACAGAGGAGAAAGCTGGGGGTTTTTTAGTTACAATTTCATTTATAATGTGAAGACATCAAGAAGAGATGAAGAATGCAGGCAGAATATGTATTCAGTGTCTCCCCACTTATCATCTAGAGGAATAAAACCTAGGCTGTTTCTCAGGAAAATCAGAGCTAGTTGCTGCAGTATTCAGGGATATAAATGAATTTTGACTTGGACTCTAATTACAGATTTTTCCTTCTCACTTTTTCACTTAGAATAAAACCTATGAAGATAATACATGAATGTGGAAAAGAAAATACAAACATCAGTGTAGCTTAAACCTTAAACCCATTCCACCTATAATTTGTGCATATTCTTGGTTGCTAATACTGCCCCTTCCTGGTCAATGCCATTTCATGCAGCAAATTCTCCTGCTTTTTCCTTCAGAGAGAGGAAGTACAGCACTTTGGTTAGAGGAAAAATTACCACCATATCTTTCAAAGGACATAGTATACATGTGTGGTATGAGGAAGCACATGCACAATACCTGTTATCATTAGCACTATAGGCATTTGTGGTACCCCTTAAAAATAGCTTCTAGAAAAACACCCTAGCAAGAAAAAATTAGTGACACCTAAGCACCAATGAAGTACAAGGACCGAGAAAGTTACTGCAACTCCTGCTGTCCCGTTTTCACACCTCAGCCCTCCAGAGAGCCCTGTACCTGTGTCCTGCGAGGGGCTGACACTGTAGCTGTCACTTTCCTTGTCCACTGATCCTGCTGGCCTGGGTGTGGGCAGCCTCCAGTCTGTGGTGAGGGTATGAGCTGATATGGTGGGGTGAGGTCTGTTGAGAGTCCACTGACTAGCGTAGCGGTTGCGAGCTGTGGGTCCAGTTTTGGCACTCCTCCTTGTGGTAGGATCTGTGGTGGATAACAAAGAGCATCTTTGCCACTAGGGTCTTGAATTGATAAGAAAACAGCCCTGTCAGAAGGGGGTGGACACCAATAGCATGTTTGTTAAAAAACTCACACAACATTCTTTGTGGGGAAAAAAAATGAACAGTGAAAGTGCTGTTCATTACCAAACTGCTAACACTTCTTTGACATATGCTCTTTCTAATGAAACCATACATTTTAAAAAGGGTGTAGCAAAAGAACTGAGAACCCCATCAATCTCCCTTTGATGTATTCATTATCCCTTTGCTCCAACATAAGTAGTTCTTCAGTACCAAAACCACTTTGAGATGTGAAAGAGCGCAAGGCAAGTAGATCTGGTCAGGGATTTCACACCATATCTCAAGTGAAGTCTAAGGTAAATTATCAGTGTAGATGTGCCCTTGGAAACACTCCACTCTAGATACCTGGTCTTAGTTTGTAAAAACACGTTCTCAAAAAAGTGGTGGTATAATTTCCTATTCTGGACATTTTGCTACATTGCAGTATTAATCAGATACAGAATCTCTATTTTTTTTAACAAGTAGCCAAGACAAAGTGCCATCAGAGTTTTACTAGGAACAGGTTCATACAGATTTGACTGTTTAAAAAAAAATTAGTAAATAAATATACTTTTTTAAACTTTAAAATTCATCTACTACTTGTTTAAGGTCACCAATGTTTAATTTTTTATTATCCTAGAAATAATATGGTGACCAAAGGAGTAAAAGTGAACTATCTTCCAAAACTGACCACCTTAATTTTGTTAATAAATATTTTTTTTTTTTTGTAAAAATGAGGCTTGTACACCCTAACAAAGCAAGTGGAATAGAAAAATCATTATGTGGCAAAGAGAAAATGACTAAATCAGCACTGAAGGATTTCTCTTCAAAGCTTCTGAAAAGATATTACTAACAATAGAGAGAAAGGGTATTAGAAATGAAAAATTCAAATCTATTCAAATGTTCTTTGACATTCAAATGGTGAAGTTGTCAGTCTTTGACGTAGGAAACTTCAGCAGAAGCAATTTAAAGAAGAAAATGCTACCCAGATAATGATTCTGAGCATGGCTTTTGCCTAAGCATTCCCAGTAATAATTTGTATTCCGCTTCAAAGAAACAAGGTATTTATTTACCACTACCAGCTGTGTTCTGATCCTTCTCCTATTTCACATCATTCCCCTACAGCAGTGAAAAAATATGAATCTGGTGCCATTGATAATTGAGGTGCCTCCTTGTAATGCAACACATAGCTGCCTCACATGGATAACATTCAAAAATGTACTTGGCATAATGTGACCAGCCTGTCAGTGCAAACCACTGGTTGTACCAGCTGTGGAAAGTTGGAACGTGATGGTCGTGTAGCCAGAAATGAACCTCTTGCATTCTTCAAAGGGAAGATGTGAAGGACAGAAGGAGGGTGCAGGTGGGAAAAATCTTGGTACAGTGTGGGGGCTGCTTGGTCTGGAGAAGAGAAAAATCAGGGGGACCTTGTCAACATATATAAATATCTGAAGGGAAGGTGCAAAGACAACAGACTCATGCTCTTTTTGGTAGTGCCAAGTGACAGGACCAGAGGCAATGTCCACAAAGTGAAACACAGGAGCTTCCCTCTGAACATCAGGAAACACTTTACAGTAAGGGAGGCTGAGCACTGGCACAGGTTGCCCAGGGAGGTGGAGTCTCCTCCATCCTTGGAGATATCAAAAACCTGTCTGGGTATGGCCCTGAGAAACCAGCTCTAGCTGACCTTGCTTTAAGCAGAGGGGTCAAACTAGCAAGTGCCCAGGTTTACCTTCCAACCTCAACTATTCTCTGATCCTGTGACACAGTAGGCTTCTGTCAGCAATTTGAAGGAGGTGGGAGAGCCTGCCGCCAGCATGTAGGAGGTCAGTGCTCATCCTGTTGAGCATCTGCTGAGCAGTAACCCTGCACCAGCTGATCTGAGTCTGCATAAGGTACTCTGTAACACAGATACAGCAAGCTCCAGAGGTGCCCGTGTGATGGAGACCAGTGCCCACCTGGTGCCCTGGCTGTTAAGCCAGCTCTGCTGTCATATTTTGAAACATAACTGTACAGAGCAGAGATGAGTAAGCATTCACAGAGCATACCTCTTTTATAAATAAATACAAAAGAACTAGAAAGCAACTTTAAAAGTGTTATAAGGGAATATTTGTCCATCAGTGGGTGTGAATGTGCTCAGACAGTAGGATCCATAACTTCTGAGACACCAAACCAGGAACTGCTCATAACCCAACCTCTATCAAAGCTTTATTACTGTCTTAAATCTAGAGAACACTGCCTAAAAGTCTTTGACCCAGACACGTGCACTGCTGCAATCAGATCTTTACTGCACAATAAAAGTGATGGTGGATTTCTGTTTCCAAATTGGTCTGGACATAGACCATACTCCTACACAAGTTACATCCAAGTTTAATTTGAGAGAAGGATCTGCTTGGATTCAGTGGAATGAAGCACATAACTGCACACAAAAATAGGATTAGGTATGGAAGGTGTGGTGCTATAAAATGCTTATCATGATAAAGGCATGCAGTTTTGGGGTGGTTCCTCTCCTTACCAGAAAAGGGAGGGTTGGAAGAGAATAAAAAGTCCATTATTTACTCAGACAATCCTGATCTGCCAACATGATAGAACTTATATGATGATGTTTTTGCTCCTAGTGAGCAGGCTAGCCAGCATATACATGAACTGAAGGAGCAAGACAAGAGTGGTACCATAAAGAAAACAAATATTGTATCTTGACATTTCTAATTCAAATGTCATGACTCTCCATAGACAAGAAATGGTGGTACTAATCTAGTCCTCAAGAAATAACTAACCATATCTTAAAACTGTGAGAATTAGAAAATCAGAAAGGTCAGGACTAGAACAGCTATCATTTATAAAGACTGTGATGGAAATGAAGATGAAATGATTTCAAACAATCTACATTCTAGAAACGGAACTTTTAACATTTATATGAACTTTCAACAAATTCTGAAATAGTCAGGAGACAGAATCCACTGAATATTTTTAGTGAACTACACTTTGATAATATTCTTAAGTATTTCTTTGATTAGTGATTTTTTTTCCATTTACATAGACATGGAACACACTCATGAGATAAATAAGAAGAATGGATTGCAGCAGTATATTAATTTATGATAGTATTTTAATCACCTTCAGAATAAATCAGCATGAATGTATCTGGGAAAAGTAATTTTCTGTAGTAACTAAAACTGGAAATACAGCTTTTTCAGAAGGGCAATAATGAGAAATGTATTTCTTGCCTGATGGAAAGGTAAGGAGTGAAGATGTATTTTGAAATACAATAAAGATTGATCCCCAAGAAAAAAAAAAAAATTACCCACTAAAAGCCATTAAGTTAATTTACCTAATAAATTCTAGAAATTAAAACATAGCATGCATTTGCTTTAATGAAAGCCAGGTATGAATTATTTCAAATTACACCTATATTTCACATGCATATGCAATTTTTACTGTATTGAATCACTGAATGCAACTGTATAAGAAATGTTCTCTGCTGACCTAAATAGCTTTCTTTCAACTTTCAGGCTGAAGAAAAAACCCCATGGGGATGCAAATGCCGGAGCACAGTATTCATTTTCTTACAGCTTTCCTGTCTCCAGATAACATATTCTCTTATATGCTTACTTGTTCCTGGCCGGGCATCAGAAACATCCACCAGTGGTCCTGTCGCTTGTGACACAGACTGGTAATGTACTGTGTGGGTGACAGTCAGTGACTTCTGCTTAGACGTCTCTCCAAAGTCAGCATCAGTGAGCAGAACCGTTGATCTGTCATCTGTAAGTGAAAAAACCCATCAGGCTCTAAGTTACAAATTTTGGATAAGAGCTTTACAGCAAGTCCTTAGACTGATTTTCAGCTGGGTGCCAGCACTGCCAGTGGCAGCTCCCTCCTCTCTGAAGAACTGAAGATAGCTTTGAAATGCATACCACAACTTGGGAGCCCCTGGGTTTAAACTCAAAGTTCATACAAAACTAAAGAATAAGTGTTATATTCATGACTGTCTTTGTGATTTAACCTTAGAAATGTGCAACTGAGAGAGCCTATTAAACATCCTTCCAAAAAGATAATTTGTGTGTGATTATTTTTGTCTCTAGTTCCTTCTTTCCCATCTTTTGAACACTGTCCTCTTCACCTTCAGTTCCAGAGAGCTCAGCTGATCTTTTCAACAACATATTCAATTTATTTCTCTTTATTAAAATAATTAGTAATGTCCAGAGTGAAATTCTCCATACCTTCCCAAAAGGAGGTTGTTAGATAATGTGTCTAACTAACTCTCTACCAGTCAGCTTTTTCTCCAGAGATAAAATATTGCAGAAGGGATGGCCGTGACCCAAGACTGTTTTTAGGGAGCTGCATATTTTTAAGCATGTGAGTACCCTAGTGAAGACAATGGAAATATACTTGCAGGGCAGCTAAACATCCTTAAATCCAATGCTTTGCTGTTTGGGAAGATATGGACCGAGTTCAGTCAGCTCTCTCTGCAACAAATGTCACTACTGTAGGTTTGAAAAAGAAGCTTTGGGGAACTTTGGGGAACTCAACATAGTCCAGCTGACTACAGGCTTTCTTACAGCTGCAAAAAAAAAAAGGTGTGAGCTGAAGCCTGACCTTGGGAAGGACTGGAAGATAAAGGTGATCCCTTTAGTGCTGTATGGTTTTGCTGCCTATTGCTTCCTCTTGGGGTAGGATATATTCATCAAATTTCTACACAAACCTTGATCACTGCAGAAAACGAGTGCCACAGAGCACTTACTTTTTTTTGTTCATTTTCAGTTGTGATCTCTGTACTGTATTTCTTTTGTTCCATAGAGGAATCTTGTCCACTTGATCATGCAAGGTTTAACAGCAATAAATCTTCCACTGACTTTGTGCTTGCAGCACAACTATTTGCATGCTATCAGACTTTCCTTTGCATTCTTTACAGTCTATTTATCCATTCATAATAGTAATAAAAGCCACAAGAAGTTCCTGTTATGCTATGCTATATAGCTTTGTAATGTATTTTTAAGCAGACTGGCAGAAGCTGGGCTGCTGTGCATTTGCTATTCAGCAGAGGTTAATCTGCTTCTTCTAAGCATTCCTGGGTTTTGTGTTGGTTTCTTTTTGAACTTGACAAGACCATTAAGGCGAACAGTCCTGCACAATAACATAACTAGCATTTTTTACCCAAAGAAGGCCATAAATAGAATGAGTATTATGAAATCAAATTAATCTGTCTCTGGCAAAAGATGAGCTCTTATTCAGGTTGGGAATAAAGCCTCTTGGCAGTAAACTGTGTCAAAGACTGCCAAAGTGCAGGCTTATTCTGAACACAGTGGCTGGCTATTACCAAGGCACTGATTGCATTGCTGTAGTCTAGGTACTAATGGTATTTCCACTATAACCCCCCATTGCTCAGCAACTGTAACTCAAAAGTAAAAACTGCCTTTAGGATGAAGCCTGGCACAAAAGACTGTATCAGAGGCAAACTTTGGGAAGCTCAATCCAAGATTTTAAAAAGTCACTATTGTGGAATGTCCCCTGAGGCCACCTTGCATGCCAGACCGACAGCAAGTGTGGCAGGGTGTGGGCTAAATCAGTTTGTCCCTCCCCAGTGCAGTCATGGATAGGAGATGCAGAGATGCTGCCCCCAGCTTGAGGGCTTTCCTCTCTGGTCACATCATCACTGGGATGCTGTTATGTTCTCAGTCATCACAGCATTCTTCTACACAGACTGTGATCCAAAAAAATCAGAAGTCTAACAAAATCAGTCATTCTGGAGGGTCTTGCCACTATGTTTTCCTATACAGTCATGAGACCAGGTTGTATTTTCATTCTTTTAAGATTTCAGACATCTTGTGTTTATACTATTTTCAAAAAAAACCACACCACCAAACAATTCTATTTTTCATGACTGCTCAGCTATGTGCCAGTCGCATGAGAAATCTTGCTTTCTGTTGTGTAAAACAGTTTAGATTTGAATTTTGCATAGATACACAAAAGCTGACTAACTGATCAAAATGTTGAAATATCATTTGCTATGAACAGGTGGACACAATATGAAACATGTAAGTTTTAGAAGTTGGCTGTTGCAAACTTTAAATATTGATATTATAGTTCCCAAATTTAATTTTCCTTATAAGAAATGCCAGTGATTCAACTGCCTAGTCAAAGCCAAAAGAGAAATTAAAATGAAAATCATAAAACTGCCAGTCTTCATTTACATTTTCTTCAAGTGGCTCTTTCTGCCAGTTTCATTTTCCTAATGTCCTGCATTATTTCAAATACTGTACTGAGATTACTTAAAGTAAAAAATGATTCAAAGGGGAGAAAAAAATCAGTTTCATTTTCAAACATTTCAAATTACTTTGCAGCTCTTTTTTCTTGAAGTGTGCAGCTGGGAAAAGGTGTGACAGACAGGAAGTCCACCTAAAATGCCTGTTACATTAACCAGTGAAAACAAGCTCAACAACAGTTTACCAATGGTCTCCATCGTGTCCCTTTCCTCAATCAGAAGCTGTGCTCTGGGAATGTCTATGTGCATCCTCAGTGTTTGCTGCTGCTTATTAAGTGTATCTGATGTCCTGGTGTTCTTGCTAAAAACAAGAGAAGTGAACACATTAACAGTCAGCCTAAATGAAAAGGTACTTGCAAACTTGCTCATTTTAAATCTGTGCAGCTTGAACAAAAAGTAACATAACCATAATCATCATAAATACCCATACATCTTATTTTCCTATCTTCAGAACAATGCATGGTATTGATTTATTGCACATGACAAACACTTAGATAAATGCAAGCATTGAAAGATTTGATCTATTCTATACCAACAGGAATCTCCTGAAAATTTAATATAGTTTTCTTCAAATGCTGTCATATAATGAAATCAGTAGAAACACTTTGCAAGACGGATCTTTTCTTTCATTCCTCATAAATATGAGTAAAGAAACACACAGCTGATCAAACAGGTTGGTAGGAAAATAATGTCTTGAGTAATTTCTAATTACTTTTTAAACTTTTCATTATTTGTTATTAGATAAATTCCAAATATCACTAGAATTGATAAATTCAAAAGCAAATTAATAACTAAGGATTCCATTAATAAATTACATAAAATAAATAAAGGTTTTAGTCCCGTTGATGTTCCAAGAATATAATTGCAAATCTTGTTTGCATTCATGGATTATTTCTAATTGACTGATGCAATATTCTACAAAAAAACACAAACCAATTGTTCTATCATCATGCAAATTGAAACAATTTCATTTTGAAGTTTGTGTACCAGAAAATGACTTCTTAAATGAGCTGTCTACTGAAAGCAAATGAAAATGGATAGTGAAAATGAGTGCTGTAATCATTTCTAGTACAGACTTTGCAACAAGAAGCCTTCAGACTTCACTTCTGCACTAAAAACCCAGGAACTTTTTGCCATTCTAGACTTAATTACTCTTTGGAGCAGAGGAATTATTTCCAAATACATCTTTATGCAGAGAGGCTGAGGAAAGTTAAGACAAATCACCCAGTCATGTGATCCAAGTGTTCACACTTCAGAGAGCTTTAAAATCAAAGTGGAGGCTCATTTTCTAGTGTAAAATAGCTGTAGATCATTTGGTTTAATTCTCCTCTGACAAAGAATTATTATTGTTAATGGAAACAGCAGAAGACTATTAATCTGCCTGATGATAAACTCACTTCTTCCTGAGTGCAGGCATCTACACAGGAGATTAATGCATGTGTGATGAGCCCACATCTCTAGATAATTTGCCTTAACTTCCTGCTGTGTCTTCACGTAAGCAAGACCTAACTACTGCAGGTTTGGACATTCTCCTACAGCCCTTTTTAGGTAGAATTTCCTTGTCACATGGTCAGCAATTCTGCTCAAAATCCAAGAGTGAGATCTGTGAGGCACAGAGGTACACCTCTTTCCCCAGCTGATTCCCACATTCTGAATTTCCCTGCTGTCGTGGTCCACAGTATTAACACTATCTATGCATCTCAAACTTGAATGTCTCTGTCTTTACCTAGGTGGTTAGGTGTTAATGTTGATATCATGTACAGATGGATACCTGAAATGCATTCAAACAGCCTCAAACTGGTGCCTCATCTAATCATAGAAGCAAAATATCAGGAGAGCTACCCAAGGGCTGCCAGACTTTTCTCTATATATAATCAGTGGAGACTAGTAGTCACAGTGTCTTATTAAGCACATAAATTTTGAAGGATATTTAGGATCCTAAAATGCAGATAAATTCCACACTGATGTTCTTGAAGTTTCTGCAAAGTCTCTGCATGGATTAGATGCCACTCTCCTATTGGTTTTCAATCAAGTTGGTGAAATGTTAAGAAAATCAGAGACTGACGTAGTCTCTGATTGTGAAATATACTTGAATACATGCCCTTGCAAAGTCTCATAGAACAAATTTGTGATCATGTAGGAAACTGAATTTCTGAGCTCCAATTTCAATTAATAATCAATAAATCAGTAGTTATAGGATACATGTAATCAGGTATATGTAGAAACTGTGCGATACATAATTGATGCTAATAAATGCATCATTGCACCCCTCCTCCACTCAACAGGGATACAGAAGACAAAGGGATCAAATAATAGAATCATAGAATTGTTCAAGTTGGAAATGACCTTTAAGATCATCAGGTCCAACTGTGAAACCAGCACAGTCAACTCCACCACTAAACCATGTCCCTAAGCATCACAACTACATGTCTTTTAAATACCTCCAGTGATGATGATTTAACCACTTCCCTAGGCAGCCTGTTAACAACCCTTTTTGGTAGAGAATTTTTGTCTAATATCCTATCTAAACGTTCCCTGGTGCCACTTGAGGACATTTCCTCCTGTCCTATCACTTGTTACTTGGGATAAGAGACCAACCTCCACCACCTTTCAGGTAGTTGTAGAGAATATTAAGGTCTCCTCTGAACCTCCTTTTCTCCAGGCTGAACAACCCCAGGTCTCCCAGCTGCTCCTCATAAGACTTCATTTCTAGACCCTTCACCAGCTTTGTTGCGCTTCTTTGGACATGCTCCAGCATCTCGACATCTTTGTTGTAGTAAGAGGTCCAAAACTGAACACAGTACTCTAGGTACAGCCTCACCAGTGCCAAGTACAGTAGAACAATCACTTCTCTAGTCCTGCTGATCACACTGGTTCTGATACAGACCAGGATGCTGTTGGCTTTTGTGGCAACCTGGACACACTGCTGCCTCATGTTTAGCTAGCTTCTGACTAACATGCCCAGGTCCTTTTCTGCTGCACAGCTTTCCATTCACTCTTCTCCAAGCCTGTAGCATTGCAGGGGGTTGTTGTGACACAAGTACAGGACCCAGAACTTGGCTTTGTTGAACTTCATACCATTGGCCTTGGCCCATCAATACAGACTGTTCAGATCAAATCAGACCTCTTCCTCAAAGAATGCAGACCCCAGAATCTCAGTGAGAGCTGGAAGCTCTTCTGCAGTATGGACACTATATTCCTACTACTGTAAAGTACTCGACTGCACAGAGAGTATTGTTTGGACCACAGGGAGCAGGAAAACAGTTCCCCAGGTTTGCAGTTATATTGCTCACCTGCTATGAGAGAATTCTGAATCCTTCTTGGCTCTAGGGATAGCTTTATGCAAAATACTTGGAAGGTCCTTTAAGCCAGAACTAGAACTTAGGCCTCTTTATATTCAGGAAAATTCCCTGCTATGCTAGAGAGCTGTGCCTAATTTTGTGCCATCTCTTTCCTCCTCCTTGCTGGTCTAATTTATTCTCCTATACGCAGCAGAATGGTGACATGGAGTGTCCAAACACAGTTCAGGCTATTGGCAGTAACAAGCAGGATGCTGCGATTAACATGCTATCTCTTTCCGGCTCAAGGAATTTTGAGTTATTTTCTGCAGACAATAATAGCTCAACTTTCAGGTTATAAAAACCTAAAATGCCAGCAGCAATTAAGTGCCTCTAGGACTTAGCAGCAAGGAAAAGATTTTTAGGATTGCAGTTTTGAATATTGGTGCCCAAGTATTTTCTAACCTAGGAAAATAGAGGTTTCAAGGTATTTTAACAGTCTCATGAATGAGGAGTCCAATGAATTAAATCTTTAAGGGGCAGAAACATGTCTAAGTATATTTTTCTTAACTCACAGATAGAAAATTCCCAAACTTAAACATGTGCTATGTCTAGTCATTGACTGTCAGACTTTGTAAGGATCTGTGTACAATACAATTCATTCCCTTTGGTTCAATGAATCTCTGAGCTCCAAATTGTTAGATACTGGGACCCTGTCTGAGGAACAAGTCAGTATGCATTTGCTGTGGATTTTTACTCTAAGAAGGTGTTTGCTTTTGGCCACTATGAAAGGCAGACAATTGAGCATGTGAGCCTTTGGGTCTGACTGAGTACAGCTTTTTTTGTATAGTCTGTGGATACAGTCTTGGCCTTTTTCCTTACTTGGGTGATTGAAAATATCTGTATGCACATAAAAGGGTTAAACCTACCAAGCTATCTATGCAAAGGGATTAACTATGGTGCTCTGTAAATCCAAAGTCATTCTGGGTCCTTGGCAGAATGTCAAGCTACCTCAGTTTCCTGATGTCTAAGCTGGTTGTTGTAAAAACATAGGGAAACTAAATCTTGTAAGTAATATTAGGGGAGAAAAGATTCCTCACCTTGTGTTCCAAATGAGAAAGTTCAGTCAATTGCTATACCGAATCACAGGGAACTGTTACAAAGAAGTTGGATGGAACAATGCTTTTGCCCAAAAGAAACATTAAAAAGATGTGATTGTACAGCAGCAGGGGTCCTTATTTGTCAGTTTAAGGTATCAGCAACAAGTTGTGTGTCTCCCTTTAAACGGCTAACTTCTGGGGCTTATCCTCCTCCCCAGTCATTTGACTTCCAAAGCCAAAGCCAGAGCCTTTCAAAGAAAAGACTAAAGCTCCATTCTTAATCCTCTTTGCACACACTCATAAAGATCTCAAAGGGAAAGATACACAAAGCTCTCATCATCTCTCACACCTTCCTACCAAGCAGAGAACAATCTTTTCTACTCTCTGTCTAATACTTAGACAGCAAGGCACAACCCATGGCATGCCCTCTTTCTTGATATTTGTATCATAGCAGATTTTGGTGAAATCTGAAAAATATAAATTATCAGAAGCTTAATAATATGTGACTATTGATTTGGAGATGGCTTATCATCCTTTGATTGTTAATATGCTAAATTTCCTGGAATACCTAGTGATAGTGGGTAGCTCAGTCTCCAGCTGGAGGTATTCCACAGATTTATCACAAACGAGAGAGCATTTATCCTGTAGAAAACAGGTTCCCCAAAACAGCATCACTTTGAGAGCTTCAAGTTATAATTCATCTGCAAATGTAGATCTATATTCCCTGTTTCATCTAAAGTCCTGTTTTAATAGTCATTTGCCTTTGTTCACACTTTTAGAAGTATAAAATATGACTATTTAAAAGAAACAAAATTATTTGTTAATAAATGAGATAGTAGAAATTGACTTGATGATCGTCAAAGGAAAAGCAAAAAGAAACAAAGTTACTCTGAACTAAAGGTGGGAAGGGACCTGACTGCTCTCTGAGTGCATCAAGTGTGAAGGGCGAAGGTTCTTGAATTTGAAGGTCAGCTTCGACAGAGGAAAAAATGGGTGAAAAATGAGCACTTATGTTGGCAGTTTGATAAAGTTTTCTAGGTATCAGTGGAGTAAGACTCTGAAATGGCCTTGCAGAAACAATGACAAGACTGTCCTGGTGAAGCTAACCAGGGTTAAGGCAGAGGTTTTTCAGAGCTCCTACGTGTGGTTGCCACTGGGACTGAATATCTTCATCCAGAAGTTTCATCCAGACTGCGATCGGAACAAAGTTGCTGCATATGCTAATCTATGCTATTTTCTCTGACACTGAAAAATACCAGAACATATTTTCCCGAAGTGGTTTAAACTTGCATTCTGCTGTTAGCAGGGGTTTTTAACTGGCAGGTAGGAAGGTTATGGCCTGACCTGCATGACCAGTCTTGTTAACATCAGTGGGACTTTTCATATGTATTTGCAGGCTGATGGCGTAGAGGTGAGTTTACACTAAAACCATCTGTCACCATGTCTTTGGTAAGTAAATTCTTACAGTAGCAGATTAAGTATATCACAGGTAAGGAATTTTAGAGTACAGTTCATGTATTAAAATATCTACAACATTCTCAAATTTGTTGTTTAAAAACAAAAATATTTTCCAACAAACCAAAACACATTTGAACTTAAAAATAATCCCTTGGTGATTCCATTTTCAAATATATGCAGCAGTTTTAAAGTTCAATATTCTCCCCAGACAAAAAAATAGACACTGAAGATATGAAATTTCCATCTTTGAAAGAACTGTGGTGCCAGAATAGTCATTCTATTGCAATTCAACGACTGAATTAGATTTCTGGATGCTAAGCTTATGGAACAGAACTGCAAAATAATAAGTGGATTTACCTGCTCTCTATACCTTCGGGTATAAGCATCTAGCAACAGTGAATTACATGAATATAACTGTAAAGTTTAGAGATAGTTGCATCCAGTTACCTTCAATCAGATGATTCCTGAAGAGTAATTACTTTGGTACATATTACGAAAAGGTTTGTTTTTTTTTAATAGGAAAAATGTTCAAATGGACCTACATAGCTTCTGTAATTTAATCCACTAACACAAGAGTTCTCAGCTTTTTACTCTTGTATTCCCTTACAGATGCTGTCCACAAGTGTCTTTTTTCTCCCAATTCTAACTGACAATATGTTCTAGCTCTTAGCAAACAGTCAAATCATGTGTTTTTAAAAAATGATTTAGGAATAAAAGGTTTACTTCTGTTAAATATGATGACATAGTTGACAGACATTTGTCAATTTAAAAACGTTAAATCTATTCTTACCTCATAAGCATTTCAGCCAAACTCTTTGCATCTAGAAGAAAAGAGAAGAAATGTCATCACAAATGAAAACTTATTTGATAGATGGATTATTAGGAAGTGATTTGAATCAGCCATGTGTAAGACCACTGCTGTTTCTCAGATCAGTGGCAAGAGTAAAAGAGTAATCATTTCTAAAAGTCCATACTTTTGCTGAAACTGCATTTCTGCCCCAGACAGCCCTGTTTAGTTCCTCAGTAGCACCAGAAACACTTAGAGAAATAAGCTACCATTGGCTTAAATACAAAAAACTTTACTAGACGTAAAAACAGTTTAACAAGTAACAGGGATCTCTATTCCTTCATGCTACAGTTAGCAAGTGAACAGTGAGGAAGGAAGAAAAGGCAAGAAGACAGAAATGCTGACATCCACCTTTGGGCAGGAGCTACACTCAAGCTGGATGAGCAGTTGCCAACCTGCCATACCCAAACCAAAATGAAGGTCTGAGCAAGGTAGGTTTCCAAGGAGTCAATGTGTTTAGTTGCTCTCAAATATGAATGTTTTTCCACTGGTAGTAATTGAAAACTACTACTGGTTCTTCAGAGGACAGTCTATACACAATCCAGGAGGTCTCTTACTCCCAAATGGATCATCCCTGCAAAATGAGGTGCTGCTGAAGGAGAAATATTCCTCCTATTGTCACTGCTGTTATTTTTAGCAAAGGATTCTTTATCGATATGATTATTCTGGTACTACTTATATCAAAAGACACAACTGAAAGTTCATTCACCCAGTGTTCTTCAGGTAGCTTTCTGTAAAAGTTTATCAGCATAATAGAATAATTTCTGTAGTATTATTCAGCAAAAATAGACATCTATGCTTTGTTCTCCTGTAGTCTGCCACTATACAAACAGACTTAAAAATGCTGACTCCAGAATTCTTAAGTATACCACACAGCAACAAGGCAGCCTTTTGTGTAATGAAGTGAAGCAAATCTCAGAAGAAAACAATCCCAAGTTCTAAGTCTTCAAGCCACTGTCCTATTGTGTGAAACTTTAAATTTCTTCTTTTATCTACTGCTTGTAAATCTACCAGCACCTGCCAAGACATATACTGAATTTATCTTTGTTTTCTCTATCTTACCTTTTTTATTTCTTAATAATCTCTTGGGTCTTCTACATCTACAATTTCCTTGCTTATGATCCTATTAAATATCCTACTTTAAAATTCAAAGAATGTAGGCAGAAAAAAGCCCTACCATCTTAATGCATTGTTTTGGCTACATTTGTATTAATTTTTAAAAGGAATGGACAAAGGGCTCTTTACATTCATTAAAAAAACTCAACAAAGCCCCTTCCATCCATTTGCTATACGCTGTTTCTGTGACATTGTGCCAGATTGCCTGTCTTGAGCTTTATTCCTTACCTACTACTGGAGACACTGAAATTCTGTGTTTCCTTTAGGTCTGTTTGCTCCACTCCTTTATTTTTAATCTTACTCTATGCCTTTTCAGCACAAAACGTGGCAGATATCTTGTGTAGGGAAAGACCCTTCATCTGAGCTGTCCTATCTAATCCAAACAGTGCCCTATTTAGTCACTCAGACTTTCAATTTTTCACTTGGCTTGGGATTGCCTTTTGCTGTTAACACTCTTATAAGTGGTACTACGTAGCATATGACAATTTCTTTATCATCAGTCATAAACCAACCACTGCTGTTGATCCCAGATGGCATCAAAGGTAGTTTTTTGTACTGACTTCCAAGGACCCAGAAAGGGACTCAATTCTTTTGAGGGATATATATAAAAATAAATTAAAAAACCAAACAAATCCAGAAACAAACAAACAAAACTTCTGGTTTCAGGTTGTAGGTTTTTTCATCAAACTTTATGATGCTTCTTATTATTCTACCAGCACTAGGATCATGAAGAGACTATGCACACATTCTCCCTCTGGCACATATAATACGGCTGATTTAATATGCAAATATTGTTTTCATTCAGCTAGCAGCTTTTTTTTTGCAGCAGTTGCTGCCTCCTTAAGTGAAGACTATGAATACTTGTGCAAGTAATTCACAACTTAAAAAAGCTGAAAGGACAAAGTTGAAGGTTGCTTGTCCCAGTGTTGTTCAGTTTGATTTTTAGATTTGTTTACCAGGATTAAATGGCAAACACCTCCTTCCCATATTCTTAGGTGCTGCACAGCATGTAGCTTCGTTCCATGCTGCAGCTGGAAAAAATGTTATGTTCTCATCATTAAATGTATGTGGCACATATTCAAATGCTCACTAACATATACTCTTTCTTGGACAGAGATGCAAAGGAAATTGTGCACCTTCCTTCAAAAGTAGCATGAGGCATCATGCAAGATCATGTTACATCGTCTTAGTATTCTATGAATCTAAGATCATGCTACATATCAAAAGCTGAATGAGGAAATACTGCATAAAAAAAAAGAAAGCAACTTCATCAGTAGGGTTTAAGTGTACTAATTATTCAATAGATTATTATAATGGTCAGCAGCATTACTGGAGTTAATGATGGCTGTACTGGGAACATGGGCTAGTGTAGGACTGGACAAATGTGCCAAGAAGAAAAGAGATCGACATATCTGTCAAAGCAAAACCCAGAAACCTAAAAGAAACTGAATATTATAACAGCATGTCCAAAACACTTGCTGCAGGAGAAATACTGTTTTCACAAACCAATGAATATAGACTACAGACTCTAACGAGCATTTTCTACATTAGACTTTTGATCAACAAATTGATAATACTTCATAAAATGAGTCAGTATCCCTGCCAGCATCCCATCTCCCAACTTTCAGGTAGGGAAAACAGGGCTTGGGGAGGCCATGAATGACCAAATGAAGTGAGTGATTTCCTGCTCCAGCCAAGTATAACCCCATGCCTTAGTAAAAAAGACAGACTTCTCCTCACCATGTCTGTGTTGACAGGCACCGATACAGTGACAACCCTCACTTCTATTTGCTGGGGCATCTGCCTTTAAAACACATTTGGCTTGCCTCCTAGGAAATCAGAGTCTCTGATACAGTTTTAAATGGTGTGCTGCCACTTCTGAACTATCATACTATACTGATACTTTCTGCTTGGATTAAGGTGAGTTGGATTTAAAAACAGAGGGAAAACTTTTATGGTAGTAGTAAAGCTAGATTAATTGTAAGGAGAAAGAGTGGTAAGTCTTCAGGCTTTTCTGTTATAGTATATGATGACCTACTGAATGGCTGCATGAACTCCAGCAGTCTTTTGACCTTCCTGTCACCTGACCTGTGGAATTATGAAACTGGGCAAAAATCACGGCTTTGCTAAAAACTGTGTTTTCTTTCTAAAAAGAGTACTACTGGAGAAAGATATTATACTGGGCACGACACAGGAGGAAGACAAAGTCTAACCTGTCCCTGCATGCTAAAACGAAGAGAAATTGATCAAGAATGGAGAGACTGCTATTCTTATGCCACATTTGCCCTACGGAAATGAGGACAACAAACCCATTGTCTATGTGCACCGATAGTAATGTTTGCATTCAGAATGTACTGCAAATAAATCTGCAATTCTCACTCCTCTTTGTCAAGCAGGTTCAAACAAAACACATTTCCTGCGGACACAAAACCAAGAATTACATCTTTAACATGTGTAAATTCTTTTAGAAGATCCCACTGTGGAAACTATTATTTCTGATATAGACTACAGGAAAGCTGATGATGGAATCATGATTTAAGAAAAATAAGTGCTGTGCCTCAAAGAAACCGCACCAGGTGATATATATCAAGTGATAAAGACAGGATTTCAATTTCAACACTAATTCACATGAAAGTTGAACACAATAATTACTAGAGAATGCATTTTTTTTTTTTTTTTAGTTAGGAGATTATAAAAAATCATACAAATTTTTTTTAGAAAACTTACTGAGGGGTTGTCTGGAACAGCAATACTAATTGTCAGTAAGACTTTACAGAACATAAAGTAACCTCCAGAAGAGCAGAAAAAACGTAACATGGAATCAGTCTTCAAAAGAATAAACAAAAAAAAAATCTGAATTACTGAAGGCTTATCAGTCTGATTTTGTCAATGAGTAAAATGGTAAAAAACAATTGAATGAAGCTGGATGAAATGAATTCAAGGAGATGGAATAATTAAGGCCAAGCAATATAGACTTGTGGTCAATCAGACACATCAAACAAAGCTGATTTTTAAAAAAGAGATTGGCATTCACTGAGAATTGATGACATTGAAAAAGGTCTCACTGAAAGACAATTAAATAACATTAAAATCTTACATTTCTATTTCTCTAGAGGTAAAATTTGCTAGCTCAAAATAGTTTAATAACAAAGTAGCATGATGCAAAAAAAAAGTAACACAGTAGCCATTTTATATGGGTTTCAACATATTCAAAATACAATTTTAAGCAGAAAATAATTGCCTAGTATTTATTTTTGTCATGGACCATGGGACATCATGCTTTTAAATGTTAAATGCAAACTCTTAAAATAATGCAGTACCCAAAAAGGTAATCCTTGCAGATATAGACAGAAGACCATAAAGGAAAAGAAGAGACTGTTATCTCTCCATCCGATACTGATATGTCTGTTGCTGGAATATTATGTCAATTTCTAGTATACGCAGATGAGGAAAGCTATCTACAGATTGTAAAGGTACATGATATAAGCCTTAAAATTAATAAATTATGAGAAAACTACAAAGGAAAATTAAAGAAGATTCATCTGTTTCATCTACCATTGACAGAAATAAGAAATTACTTGGTTAATCACCATGTAAAAGGAATATCCTCAGAGACTGAAAATAAGATAGATACAAAAAAGAACTTCAATCCCTGTATGGCAGACAAGTATAACAGAACCAGATGGCTGAGATGTCGAGCTGCAGCTTGATAAGTTCAGATAAGAAATGAGATGCAACTTTTGCAGAAATGGTATTTAAATACTGATGACTGTTATGAAAAATACTAATGAATTTTTTGTCACTGCCTATGTTTAAGTGAAGCTCCGGTCTTTTTCTAAATTCCTGTGTGATGGGAGGAAATAATTCAGAGAAGCCGTATGTTATGCAAAAGCCACACTGGACAGTAATCATCAGCCTTTCTTAAGGGCTGTTGTTCAAGAATGTATGAATACTTGTAAATTTACGATGAAAAACTAAATGTTCACAGCCATCATTTCCTGAAGCCAAGGAGCTCAAAATATCCTGATTGTTATTGGATGGAATTCCACAGTATTTCTGAGAAGATAACACTTTCTTCACCCTTAATCTATCAAATTTTTTATGCAAAAACACTGCACAAAGGTAAACGACATAAAAGGTTTTGAATGAGGAAGTTACTATCCAAGCCAAAACATCCACGTGCCCTGATTTTCAGGACTGTGGCTAGTTGTCCTCTTTTATCTACAAACCTGACAATGCCTGATGCTAAGGTGAGATGGAATACATAGTATTAGTCCTGGTTTTAATTTATGTCATAATCATATTTCGGTTAAAATACAAATAACTAAACAGTTTAATGGCTCTGGGAAATGATTAGACTTATTTTTGCAGATGATAAATCACTTTACTATTTATTTGGTGTGTGATTTGAAAGTCTTTTTCCCAAAAGCTTTCAGGGTAAGGTCTACTGTTGTGTGCTAGTGCAAAATCTATAGGGCAAAGTGCAGGAGTGGCAGACTGCAAGGGTCAGAAACCTGTCTGTGACTCAGCCAGGGGTATATATTACAGGACTGATAAAATTGAAAGAACTCACAGATATAAAACTTATTCACATAGTAAACATCTGAATAAGGATTAGAGAAAAGTACCGATCAGTGACAATGAAAGGTCAGTGAACAATGAAGTGTTGCTGCAATACTTCTAATACATCGTAGAGAAAAAGATGTGGTAGCAAGTCTGAGAATATCTGATTGTGTTTTCTATCCTACTAACATGTAGCTACTTTAATTTTATAATTCAGGAATCATATTTTGTGTCTGCTGGAAAATTGAAAATTCCCCATCTTTAGAATATCTGATTTTACCCCTCAAAAAAAAAAAAAAAAAAAGATTTTAGGTTATCAAGATCATTCAGAAGGGAAACAACAACAACAACAAAAAAGGAAAACAAGCAAACAACACTGAGTATTATTTTCCTTTCCCCCGTGCAAAATAATAATGGATATGTGAGTTATTTTTTAGAAACCTACTACCAAATGAGAAAGAAGGAAATTCTGTAGAAAACACATATGCTTTTTCTGCCTCATGTCCATTATGTATTGCAGGAAAATGATACTAACAGGGGATTGAACAATTTGGTCATGTGCAGGCCCACTTGTACTTTCATGTTCAGGGAGTATGCATATAAATATGACAGCTCTCATCTTACCTCGCAGCCTCTTCAGTCGCTGCTCCCTCCTTCTCCTCCGCACAACCAGTAGCATCACAAAAAGCAGCAAGACCCCAACCAAGATACAGGAAATGGTCACCAGCATCTTTAGCCCTTCGTTGGTTGCCAGCCCTTCCTCACTTTGCACAACTGACTTAATGAGCGGAGGGATTGTACCTGGAAACAGTGTCATGATATTAGATGCCTATTAATGAAGACCAAAGATTGAGCTCTCAGGGAATATGGCACGTTATATGTTTTAGCTACATGCAGAACATTAAGAAGGATTTCTCACATTCAGGGTGGATGCTACGTTTGCACGTGTAATGGCCATGCACATGTAACCAGTCACATTGGTAACAAGATACTGACTGAAGAGACTCATAGGTTATCAGAAATCTAGAAGAAGTGCATTCATTGATGAAAGAAAACCATGCCCATTATACAGTCAAATACTAAATTAATTTTAAGTCATATTAAAACATTAGAATGCTCTAAGAGATCACAGAATCACTACCTATGTATATTATTCCTTACTACAGGAAAACAGCACTGCTACAACATATTCATAATCTCTACTGGGCTTTTCTTTGTAAGGAATATATTTGACAAAGTTCATTTTGTGCTATATACATCAGATGAATCCTTTGCACAGAAACATTCTTATATCATGTCTTAGTGGTGCAGCAGTGATATCGATCTGGAATTCAGATAGTAAACCTGATGCTAATTTGCTAAAGTGTGTCTGATGTGATACTCATCAGTAAAACAGGAGAGTAACACTGGATAGAAACAATCAGATTTTGAGAGTGAAATAAGGGAAATGAATCTACCAACTCCCAGCATCAGCAGGCAGCTCATTTTTTCATTTTGGGACGTATTTGCATTTTGAATATACCTGGCTTCCTGGTGATATATAATACTTGAACTTTTCAATTCTTTTTTTCTTTGCTTCTAAAGGACGTGAGAAGAATGCAGCACTTTCTGTGGAAGGCTGTTTAGTCAAGGAAGACTTCTCACCCATTTCCTGATTACTATTAAACTGCTGAATACAACCACAAATGAGGCTATAAAATGTAGATTTGTTTGAAATGGGTAGAAATACGCAAGTATTGTGAACTGTGATGACTTTTGATGGAAGCTATTCAGTTTAACCACCTACTGAAACATAAAAGTGGCTACTTACTTGCTAAAAGGATAGGAGGGTGAGGTAGAAAAACAGGCACATCCTTTTTTTTTTTTACATTTTAATTGCTGCATTGAGTGATATAGCTGTATCTCATTATGTATCATACAGTATAAGAAAAAAAAAAAAGTGATACGAAGCAGCACAATGTGAGTGCTATAACCACAGTGAAAATGTAGAATTTCAAGTCATGTTTTTTCAGAAAAGCTATTTGAATTGCATATAATGAGAAGAGTAGTTCCCTAAAGGGATGAAAATAAACAGAAAAGCTACAAGCATCTAAACCTATATCAGGTATTTCAGAAAATTTATTTTCTTACAGTTGTATTTTGAATATTTTTCTACTGTTCCATTGAAGTTCTTCCCCTTAATTTTCTTTTTCTAATTTTCCATTTCTCGGAATAAACACACAGTAGGATTTTTTTCATCTTGTCTTAACTGAGATACAACTTTTGTGCTGCTCTAAATGCGAAGAAAATTATTAGATGAAGAAATGAAAGAACTTCAAGCTTCTAAAGGTAATACTGATAACTGTCTATAAATCCTCCTAGCCCTCCTGAATAGAAAAGGGCTAAATTTTGCTCTAAATTAAAGTAACACAGATCATTGACTAAGGACTGCTGTGTTCAAGATTACCTAAAAGGTTTGTCTTACTCTCCTTAATATGTTGATGAAAACCAAATTAAGAGTGACCTTAATTTCAGTTAAGCCTTAACTGTTTAGGTAAGTGATAATAATTTTCCATACTTCTTCCAAGTAAAGTGTAAACCTCATAATGCTATATACATGCTTTATCTGAGTATATTCAGCAATAGTATTAGAAATTACTGAAACCTAAACCTACTATCCATTCCATTTCCCCTTTTTACAGCCCTTCCATCATCTACTGAGTATTTTCCTGTGTCCTAACTGTTCTTCACAGTAGTAAGTCCCCTGGTGGGCTAGAATCAATTAGCATAGTTTAGAGAAGCTACCAAGCTGATCTGATTTAATGTCAGGGCTACTGAGTAGGTGCTCTCTGAGTTGGGAAGCTGCTTTGCAGTGCTACATACTACAGCAGCACATTGCTAAAAATATCTCCTGAAGTATTGAGTGCAAGCGTTCTGAAAAACAAGGGGCAGGAAGGTCATAAAATCTGTAAGCTGAAAATGGTAGGCTGAAATATCTATGAAAGGAAAGCAAAAAGTCACACGTAGATCTGCCATTAACCTTTTGACCTAGCTCACCATAAAGAGATTTAAGGTAAAGGATACTTAGCCCTGATATTTCTTGGGAGCTTTATCACAGATAACAATCAGCTACTGCAGTCCCAAGAAAAAAACTGAAAGACCATGTAACTTAAGGTTTTCTACAAAGTTTACAAAAGCTTTATCTTAAGACAGCTAAAGCTCCTAAGCTTGTTCTTAGCATTTGGTATCCTAGAACTTTCATACACCTGTTAACTAATCTTTGAAGTCCTATCCTTGTAACTGCTTTATCCTAAGAGCAGCTGTGATCCCTAGAACCTGGAAGGGACTAATCTCACATCAGAAGATGAATGAATGGTAGAGAAAGCGTTAGCACTCCAAAGTGGAACTGGACAAGAAGTTTCCACTGGCATGGTTTCTGTAAATGAAAAATTCACTCTTTATGAAAGCAAAACTTTCTGTGTGAAGTATTGATAGAAAATGCTGATTTCTAATCAGATGCTATTTGCCAATTCTGAAACACCTTAAGCCTATGCAGTTTATCAAGGAATAAATTAATGGGGAGACAGGACTCCATAAGGACTTTTACTTTAGAATCACTGAAATAATTATTCTATGAAATCTCTTATGTGGGAATAGACTACCTTAATTTTCAATAATGATGATAATAATAATAATCAGTTTATCATTTTAGTTCTTCATCAAATGTAACGAAGTCAGAAAATTTGAAAACTGAAATTTGCCTTTTCATGCATGTTTTTTTCCTCTCTTAACCTTGTGGTCCATATTTGAGATCACGCTGCCTCTCTAGGGTACAATGTAGCCCTGGCAAAGCATGCTTGACAAAAAAACCCCATCAATATCATAAATGAGAAATTTTCAGAAGCAGTGGCCCAATAAATGAAATGCTACAAATATTTTCATGGGTTTATTTTCTCACTTTTAAAGATGCCATACAGCAACACACAAAATCAAATGCTGTGCAGGTCACAGTGTGTGAAACCAGGTATCATCACTTAATGAAAAAAGCAGAGTCTGACATTTCAAAACAGTTCATTGTAAGAATACATTTGATTTCACTGCTATTAGTGGGAATTTAATGCTTTGGACCTACATTTTCATATAATGTCCTTTTAAGGTATGACAATACTGTTTGTACTGGTCATACATGTAACTGTAACTGTGGAGGTAAAAAAACAAAAAGATCACAGAAAGTTGGATGCTGCCTGTAGAAAAATACTGGAAAGAAAGAGGATAGGCTGAGTAAAGTGACAATGAGTTAACTCATAATATTTAAAACAGTTATTTTGGATAACAACTATACTGCTAGGTAAAGCAGGTCCTAAGTCTACCTGGCAAGACCGGTGGCAGCATTTGTGCTTCGTTTGCATCTTGGTTTCCTGTAAGCCTCTAAAAGGGCTGAAATAAAAATCTTTCTCTTCATTTTTTTCAGAATGTCTGAAATAACATGAGGACTGTGTGGCAGCTTACCAAAATGTTATATTCTCAGAGAAACATGAGGGGATATGCTATTCACAAAAGGGTGAGGCATGAGGGCATGTGTCACTAATCATCAGCAAGAACTGATGAATACCTAGTCCAAAGACTGAGATAGCATTAGAGGATGTGTAAGATGATGAGGTTTAAACCCTGCCTGATTCATACTTTTGACTGGGAATGTTCACTGCTTTTTGTTCTCCTGTGAGACATAATTGGGATTGTCCTGGAGAGTGATGATTTGTGTGGGACAAAACTGTGTCAACAAGATGTGTTATCGTTGTGAACAATTAGTAATTTGGTGCTGTCACTGGACCATTATCAGTTTTTGTTTGAACTTGGTCACTAGTCTTGTTGTTTAATTTAACAGTACGGATGTCACCAACTGGTTGTACAATGCAGTACAATATGCCTGGCAACACAACTATATCTTACACTGAACATCTCCAGAAAAGCTCTGGAAACTAACACTAGAGCAATCCAGGAGATTGGTATCTGGAGCCATCTGTACTGACTTTTTGCCAGCAACACATTTCCCACTATAGAGACAGCAGAAGCACACATGTGCTACCATCACTTTCAATAAACATGCCAAGATATGAGCCAGAGTGACTGACAAATTGGCATGTTTTCTCTTGAACTCTTGTTCTGGCTTTTGCAGGGTGAGCAGTAACCCCTGGCAGAAGGGCAGGATGCAACAATTCCTTCATCCCCTGTGCCCTGCTGCTGGGCATTACAGAGCCATCTGTCATGGCCATTAGTTTCATTGTCCCTTTTCTGTAAATAGGGATAATAACACTGCCATTGCTTTGCCCTTGTAGGAGGATGCTGTCCAGAGGCTTTCCTGGAAGACAAGCTAGTTAGCTATTCCGTTGCATCACATAATGGTTTTTGAGCTGTGTCACAAGGACAGTGCATGGAATAGCAATAAGGACAGGCACCACTGTGAATGAGTGCAGGAATCAATTGTATGGGAGACAAAAATTTTGTGGAAGAGAGGCATGAAATACTAGCAAGTACTTCTTTGACCACTGGAACTAATGACATGTAGTGTCCTACAGTTATGTGTCTCATGGTTGATTGACTTTGGTGCTTAAGTTTTTCCTCAGTAGAGACAACTATACAATTCCTGTTTCCTACCTGGCAGCTTATTGTAATTAAATTAGTGGTCATTCTTTGAGACTGTTATCTCTCTGTCATCATGGCTAGCAGATTTAAAAAGGGTTTTATGAAGGAAAAAAGGACAAGCTAGAAAAAAAAACACATAAAGAACTAGAGTAAAACCAGTATCTCAGACATGTAAAAAAAAAAATATACTTACTGCCATCATAATTGAGCGTTGCAAATTTGGCTTGTTTCTCTGCACAGCCAGCACTGTTGCACACTCTCATTTGCAGTTCATACCAGGTTGCCTCCTGGAGGTCATACAGTATGTAGGACTTTGACAGGGATGTTCGCTGAGCGGTTGTCCAGACTGTTGTCCCAAATGGACGGTACTCCAGGGTGAATGACGTGATGGGACAGCCACCGTCATTCCAGCCTATCAGGTTCAGTCTCACTCTTGTGGTGTTTATACTAGCAAAGAGCTCTTGTTCCTTTGAAAACTGTGGCTCTAGAAGCAGAAATGTATTTCAGATGAAGTGCTTAAGCATTACAGATATGGGATTCAAAAATATAAAGTTAAGAGAGTTATTTCTAGGAAAATCGTAGCTTCATCTTAAACTCAGTATCTATACATTCAACTTCTTTTTCCCTGCTTCTTGAATGTTTTTTTCACACTTTGCACCAGATTCACAAACCTATATTTTCAAATCAATTGTGAAAAACAATATCTATGAGTCTCTGCATGGACCTGATTTGACAGTTTGCATGGATTGGCAAGACCCAACTTGTAAATCTAGTGCTCACACGTCACACCAGTAAATACCCCTGCTCACTGCTATGTAAAAAAGAAAAGTTTCAGAGCACCACGTAGAAATATGATAAAAACCAAATACACCTAAAAATTGTCAATTGGTGCTTTAGTCTTCTTTTGAAGTGGAACTGAACACTTTTTTTGGGGGTTTTTTTTTTTTGGGAGTACAGAGGTTTGCATTCGTGGAAGAACTTGCAAGTAAAAATGAAAAATTTCAAAAGATTAATATGTTGAATTTTCACATGATATATTTGAAAATAATACTTTGAATTTTGTATTTCAGTGTAAGATGGTTCCACTCAGAAAGGGGTTGACGTTTCTATTTACTTGTCCTGCTTTCAGATATAATGTTGCTTTCTGTGTATTAAAGTTGGTTTTTTAACATTTCTACATAAAACAGGAGGAATGACAGTAAAAATGGCACCTTAGAATTGAAATAATATCAGTAGGTGGACAAAACAGTCATCAATAAACTTTATTTATACTAAACACAGATGTAGCGTACTTAAGAATATTTTTGGTAACTGCTTACAAGAAACAATATTTTTATTATTGGAAGTTATCCCTAATGTGATGAAAATTATCTATAATGTGCTACTTTATTCTACATAATAAAGAATTAACTTATCCAATAGCGATCTTTTTGCTGTCATTGTGTTTTGATGAGGTGTACTGAAATGTACTCTCTTTTCTAAATTCTATAGGAATCTAAAAGAAACTCGTGAACTTTTTCAATTAGCTATGCTAATAGATTTGGATATAGATGCTTCTGGAGATCTCACATGAATGAGAATGATCTCATCATTCTAAATCACACAGTACCTGGTTCAGTCTATAAAGGTAACACAGGTAGTTTCCAGTCCCAGAGAAACTCGAAAGATTGGGAGATCTGTTTTCTTGGTAATCATCTAGATGTTCTTTGAAGCATATGTAAACCTTATATTTCATGCAATGAAAATAAGAACAGTCAACTTCTACTTTTCTAAGTGTCCCTTTCTTTAAGTTCAGCAGAACATTCTCCCTGACCACTGATAATCTCAGCATGTATGCAACCAATCTGAAGTGTCCCCTGAGATTCAGCAAGTCGTATCATTCACTTCTACTTCATACCAGGTGTTCCCTATGCCACTGAGCGTCAAATGAAATTTTCACCTTGCTCTGATGCTTGGAATATCTGCAACAGCACATGTGTGATCAAAAGCATAGAGAAGGGTAGACATTTCAAAATAATCATAGAATCATAGAATGTTAGGGGTTGGAAGGAACCTAGAAAGATCATCTAGTCCAACCCCTCTGCCAGAGCAGGATCACGTAAACCAAGTCACACAGGAACATGTCCAGGTGGGTTTTGAACGTCTCCAGAGAAGGAGACTCCACAACCTCCCTGGGCAGCCCGCTCCAGTGCTATGTCACCCTCACAGTGAAAAAGTTTTTCCTTGTGTTTACCTTAAACCTCTTGTGCTCCAAAACAAAAAATCATCTTTATTACAAAACTGCTCCCAAATGAGAGTATTTCTTACAATCTGTGACAAGATGCAAGGTGAGGTGATCTTTAGAGCATTACACAAAGCTACTGCACTTTGTTGACTTAGGGGTAAGCCTCTCTAAATTGCCTCTTCAAGTTGGTCTGTTACCAAAATTGATTATAATTCTGATACATATTTGCCATGTGGAACTACGCTTAGCAGTCAGGACCAAGGGAACCAATGCTGAGTTAGCTAAGAATTCCACAAATTTTGTCTGCTTTGCTTTGCAAAATTTTATGCAAAATTTTCCTTTGTATTTGACACTTATCCTATTCAAAGGGTGATACTTGCATGGCTCCTGCAATACCACCTTGGAGCAGAAATAAGACATTGTCTCTATTTCCTCTGCATTTAAACATACTCCCCATCTTCCTTCAATTTCTAGACAAATAAACCCCTGAATTTTACAAGAAGAAAAGAAACAATTTCCAAATGGCAACAGCAGTAGTTGGTATTGCAATAGCCTATCCTAGTGGAGACACATTCTTCTCAAATATCTAAAAAAAGAAAGGACAAATAAGGATAGAACATCAAGAAGCACAAGGTGGTGTGTGTCCCACAGCAACAACTTCTTTATTCACAGCATGGACACAAGAGGAAATGTTTCCAAAGCAAATAATATCAAAATATCCAAGTCTGTCTTCTCATCAAACCAAGATCTGCAGCAGAAAGCAAGAGCTTTTTAGGTGAGCAAAGGGGACAGAAATCAACATACCTTTCCCAAGAGTTTTAGCCTCAATGATCTCACTGATGCGTCCTGGCCCCACTCCGTTCTGAGCAGTTAAAGTAAACTTGTACCAAGTGCCACACTTCAGTGTTTCTAAACGGTAGGACCTCTCACTAGGGCTAATTGGAAAACTACCCCACTGCTCACTGTTATCTTCTGAGTACTGCAAAATATAACCTGGAGGAAAAGCACAGATGGCAACGATAAGCCAGAAAAAAGCAACAAATTCTGCAGGTAATGTGACAAGTCATTTTAAAGACATAATAAAACTAGAAAAATCCACACACACAGGAAGACATACAGCTCTCCCCTGATTAAAAGATACTAGACAATACATTTTGCCTACCCTTACAACAGCTTAAATACCATTTTTATGATTGCTTTAAAGGGAAAAGAAAGAGATAGACATTTCTAAATACCCTTCAATCAGCAACAAAGACCAGATGATGAACCTGGCCCCTCAGAAATGAATGGGTAGAGATTACATGTCTGGAAAATCAGAAAGAGTGACTGTCATAACAGCTGAGGGTATGCTGGAGGAAAGTGATTAAATCTGTGATTAAACTACCACAAAGAGAAACTGCAGTTTACTGAAAGCTGTTATCATGACAATAGTGCACATTAAGCACTGACAGCAATACAGATCGCTTTGTTTTTAATTTTTTGTAGCCATTCATAATTATATACTAATCCTATCAACATATGATAATTTAGTAAGAAGTTGCTATTAATCTAAGTTATGTTACCTCGGATAGAACTGCCACCATTGTCTCCAGGTATCCAAGAAAGGGTGATAGAGGAGGATGTAGTTTTGGATACAGTGAGTCTTGGCTGGTCTGGTGGAACTAGATGAGAAATAGTTAAAAACAGAAAATAGATTCAAATTATTAGATGTGATCTTAATCCCTTCTAACAGTCATTTATCAAATAACTGTTTTGAGTTGCAAAAAATGCAAATTATTTCTGTCAAAGTGTCTGTTTAGCTGACATCCTTGGTTAAGACAAGAGCAGACAAGCTCTCATTTTTTTATACTAAACTTTCTACACAATTCTGTCTTTCAGTTCTTAAACCTTGCTTTTCTTTGATTTTTTTTTTTTTTTTATCTGTCCTGCCAGATCTAAATGACATATGAGCTATGCAGCCATTATTTTTCATTATTTTTCATATCTGTTTTAAGGAGAAGCTGGATTTTTAGTGGTGGGAAAGAGATGTCTCCCTGTAAATGGTACTTCACTCATGCATGCATTTGAAGGCTATTATCACAGAAGTTTTAAACAAACGCATAAGAGTTTCTGCCAGCGAAACTGTGACTGCTAACTAGGTAGCATAGGTAGATTGGTGATTGGAGGCAGATCCATACCTCTTCCAGATCACACCATCTACTCACTGAGACTATTAATATAAAGACAACACAACTCTATCAGCAAAGGCTGAAGAAACCTGGAATCACTTCAGTTCTGCATCTCATAAACACGTGCAAACTGTGGGACATAAAAACTGCACAGTTCCCAGGACCATCCGCTCCTGCCAGACTACAGGAATAAGACACGGGTCTCATCTCCCATCCTCTGCCAAGTGTCCAGTTTGCTTTGGAAGAAAATCCATCACGAAAGGGCAGAGAAGGAGCCATGCTGTATCCCAAGTCAGCCAGGGTAGAAAGAACTGGAAATGGGACAGGGAATTAGGGGTGGAAAAAGGACTGGGAATGAGGGCAGTTTAGGTGCAGCCTAAATAACCCGAAATTGCACCATCATATAGTGTCTGGGTTTCCAGAGCTCAATGATCAGGGCAGAAAGTGACAAAGTAACCAGCTTTCTTTTCACCTTGACAAAATCCATTGTGAGCCAATAGCATCATACACTCAGAGCTCATCTTTGACTTCTACCTGACTATTTTAGCTAGTCCTGTTGTACAAGTGAGGTAACCAGAACCATGACACAAAAGCATTAAGTCTGTGGGGGATAGTGTTTACTAAAATAGAGAAGAATGGTAGGTAAACTTCTAAGAGCTAGTTGAATATTTATTAGAGCCCTGCAGGGTAAATATTTACTAACACTTCACCCAAGTGTTTTACATCTGCAGTTGTAAGTTCAGAAATTGAAAGAGGGAGAAGAAGAAGTTCCTGTTTAGAATCCATTGCACTGCTCTGGTCATTCACAGCAGCACTGTCTGGCTCATTTCACAGATTGTTTTCTGACCAAGTGGTAGCAAGCTTCAAGCTCCTCAGAAACATAGATGAAATTCTGATTTTCTGCCTCAGGAACAAGGAACATGGTCAGTGTCTGTCATGGGAAAGGATCTGTTTCCAAAGCTAGGATGGAAAGCAAGGGAGGAAAGATGACAGGGCAGTCACCCCTCCTCTGGTCAATACTACTGCAAGCACGGGAAGGGAGCGGTGGTGTCAGTGACCGGTGCTGGCAGAAGATGCCATTTCCCTGACATAGTTACTGCCTAACACACACAGCAGAACGTAAAGAAGGCTGGACATAAATCACAAATGCTCTGTCATGTCCAGCAGTCTGCTGCCAGAGGATGTGGCCTGCTTTGCCTCTGTTAAGGGGTAGCTCTACCTGCAAAGTGAAACTCCAGAAAAAGTTCCCTGCTGCAGTTCATGTACAAGTCATCAGACTGAAAAATAATGAGTGCCGCTATGAAGTGGAGGCTGCTGGTTTACAGCTATGGACTAGTTCAAAGACAAGTTGATTTTACTGCCCTCACAGGGATAAGCAGTGCTGAAGAAAATAAAAAAAGACAGTTGATACTCTAAAGGAAAATTCCCTGTGTGAGATGGATTTGTTCCATTACTTTGGCTGACTTAGCAGATTCTGTGAAGAGAGACTGCATACACTACTCTGTGAAAGATTTACTGTAAAACCTTTCATTACAGTTTCACCCTTCCTACAAAAGATGGTGGTACCACATATTAAATGCCAATCTTTCTCTGTCCCTCAATAAAGTAATACTGATTTGCTTTTAGTTACTGCAGGTTGATAACAGCAAGGCTATACGATTACACAAGTACTTAGTGAAATATAAATTTAAGGTTTCCTTCTGGTAGTGCTTTATCTCGTTACTTCCTGCTATGGTCATGCTTCAAACATTGCAGAATAACATCTTTAGACTCTGTTGGATTCTAGGTAAGTTAATGTACACCACGGCATTTGTTTCAAGGCTTAGTGGAATGGTTTATGCAGAAAGAGTTGGAGTGCAGTTGAAAGAATCTCTTTATGTGTTCTCATACATTTGCACTAGAAGTTTAGATTTCATATAAAGGAACAGGAGAGTGACTGACCGCTGCATGGCCTGCCTTCCCAATGCAGTTATTTGCTTCCTTATGGTACAAGAACTTGAAGTCAATTGAAGCACTCTTAGGATGTACTTTAGTGTAATTAAGCAGGGAAATCTCCTGCAAAGTGAACTCTTGATAAGTGAATACACATGCTCTGCTTCACATTATTGTTAATGTGTGTTCCTATACTGTCATTGCTTTTATACATACCAACACCATAATGGATATGTTATATACAGCTCAACACACATATAAAAAGTAGCTGGTAATATCCACTAATTGAAGGTGTACTGATGTTTCATTTTACATGCTTCCTCATATTCACCATCAATAAAATTCTGATCTTACATAATAAAGTCTTTGTCCAAAGTCTCAGTACAAAGACATACGTCTGTCAACAGCTTTTCAGAAGGTAAAGGCCTTCAGCTCTTTCTGAATTTTGTAGTATTTAAATGATACATGTAATATTTGTAAGGATAATAAGTAAATATTTTCTGTGTGAAGAACTAGAAGATAACTGAATGCAAACACTCAGTTGTCAATTCTACAAAAGCTTATGTGGACACTTAACTGAAAGTGTGTGAATCGTTCCACTAAAAGCAAAAATTTTGGTGTATCATAAAATGTTGATGGCTGAGTCAGAATGACCTGTATAATATTTTAAGTATTAATCTGGAAGAATGAAATTTGCATTAATATACATTAATACTAATACTTCACATACACCTGCAAACAGACATACCTATGCATTACCAGCACATAGCAGTTAATAGTAGTGAGAACAATAATGAGATAGATCCAATAGTCTTACCTTGTACCTGCAAATTCAAAATTATTTCATCTGATCCCCAGTTGTTACTGGCCACACAACTGTAGTATCCAGAGTCTTCTGCTTTCACAGTACGGATGACAAAGCTGCCGTTGATAAAGATGCTTCTTCGCCCATCAATCATCACTAGACTGGGTGTCCCGTTACTACCTCACAGGAAACAAAGTGCATACATTAAAGAAGTTACAATCAAAATCACTCAGAATTGGATTTTTTTTTGAAGCAACTAAGAATGGAAAGGAGGAAAAAGGGGGTGGGGAGTATCATTTTTATTAAAGACAACAAAGGAATATTTTCTGTTCGGAAACTTCTGTCATTTTCTCAAAGAATACAAATATTCTGGTCCCAGTTTGTGTGAAAATGGAAATTCACTCCTTCCTTAACTATCCACTTTTTCATAGAAGTGCCAAAATAAGAGTAAAATGCAGTTCATGGCTACAAAGTCCATCCTTATGAGATGGTAGCTATCTGTATCAATGCCCAAGATTGTTTCATAGCACTGCAGTATCACTGTTTACACAGTGCTTAGTTAGCAAATATTGTCCGTATGTGTTTCCAAGTGACTGTCAAACTGTGAAACTAAAGATCAAAACAGAAAAATGGAAAACAAGATACATGCAAGACATGTACGCTGCACTCCACAGTAAGATTCATTGCATCAGACATTTTTCTTTCTCAGACTAAAACTACTCGGTGTCCCTGAAGTAAAACCAGAAAGTGCTCCTAGGCTTTTTGTTTAGAATGTTTATCTTTATCCCTTCTTCATAATTTTTCCTCCCTTTTGATACCTTCTAATCACCAAAGCCAATTAGTTGTAGTTCAAGGAATTTCTGAACTCTTTATCTGCTGTGATGGTGTGCAGACCCTGCAAACAATCCTCCTCCTTCCTGACAGTTATCCAGGATCATCCACGTTGCAACCCTCAGGATTTTAAGCAAATGGGCTTCATTTGAGCTATACATTTAGTTGCTGGTTACCTATCTTTCATCCATTTGACTGTTGGAGCTGGGTCTCCCACGGCTTTGCAAGGGAGGACAATGTCTTTCATCCAAGGAGTTGTCACCGTGCCACTGAATGTCAAAATCCTGGCAGGAGCTGAGCAAGAGAGAGGAAGAGAGACTGAAATGAGGTGTTCATTCATACAGTCCTTGTAAGAGAAACACAAACATCCTGAATTAAATGTGGAAAACCAAACCAATCTGTTTTAAGATGTGCTTTTAGGAAATTAATTCCTTTAAACTCATAATATCAGCTATTTATTCAAGCACACATAATATAGTTTTAGTATGTGGAAGACAAGCATCCTAGTTTGAATAAGTACAGAACTAATTCTGTTCAGTAATTTTACTTTTCAGCTCAGTTCTTTTAACTAACTGCACTTTCTGAAGTTAGCAGCCTATTCTCACAGACAGTGTCTGCTTCTAGCAGGGATAACACCCCATGTTTAGAGTTAGTACCAAGGATTGGTGTGCAGACCAAGGCCACTGCTGGGTCTTGTGTACCACATTGGGGGGTGCAGAAAGTGAAAGGTCACACCTGCAGGGAGGAGTGGACAGGACAGGTGACCCTAAACTGACCAACGAAGTATTCCATCCCATATATGTCATATTCAGCATAGATCTGAGGGATCCGAAGGGTTTTTGGACTCTTCTCCCCTGTTGGACCTCTTTTGCCAGCTTTGCTTGGCTTGGCTCAGGTCTTCTTTCAGTTCCTTCCTCAGAGCACCCAAGGAGGACTCTATCCATTCTGTCTTCAATCCTGGTCTGTGTGTTCCTGAACCCAGTACCAGAATCCAGCTCCTGAACACAGCTCCCATCTGCTGTGGGGCCCAGTCTGGGACTGCCCCGGTGCCTGTTCAACATCAGTGGTGATGATGATGGAATTACCATCAGGGGGTTGGGTTCCATACTGGTTTTGTATATATTTGTATATATTCCATTTATATTATTATTAATTTCATTTTCATTAAAGCTGTTCTAGTTTCCTTTTCTAATCGCTAAGTCTCTCTCCCTTTTGACCTTTCTGCTCCCCTTTGGTGAGGGAGGGGGGTTAACAGAGAGCATCTGTTATAGGTCTAAGGGGCCGCCCTGACCCTAAACCTTGAGAGAGATGAGACAGAGGACTGGAAGAGTTGTTGTGCAGAAAAAGCAAAAAGACAGTTATTGATCATCTTCACTGTTTTTCGTATATTTTGTAGTAGAAATTATGGATGCAAATAATGTCCAAGGGGTGTTTTCTTGCAAACTTCCATCAGGAAATGTCCACAGTGGGTCAGTATCTTACAAAAACTAAATTATTTTATACATCACTGTTACAACAGATATGGTATTAAGCAAAATAAACCTTCATGTATGTACTTATAGTACATTGCAGAGTCTATCTGGAATCCACAAATATGAACAAACTGCTAAGACAGTTTAATTTTTTTCAGCTCTTGTATCACCTAAATATAACAGCAAAAATGTCACTCTGTAGTTTCAGTTTATAATACTACACAGTTTATAATACAGGGACACTAGGATTGTGTTAGAGCTTCATGGTATGTTATTACTCATGCACAATCCTTGATAGAAATAAACCTCATGTTGGCCTCTAAACATGCATTTCAAACACACATACTGAATATAGGTACAGAAAATACTGTATTTTTAAATCCTGATCTACTTCAGTCATGCACACTGATCAGAATGTATTCTTAATAAGCCATTTTGCACCAATTATAAAAACATGAAAATGAGAGCCAGCATCAAATGTAACTGCGACAGTTTGTCTCAAAAAAACCCTCATGCATAAAAGAACAGGACTTGAAGAGTTAAGGGAAATTATTTGAGTAGGTTGCAGTGGGACTTGATATATTTATAAAAAGAAAAGATTTCATAGATTATATAATCAGTTTGGACTGTGTTGCCTATGTTCTCTTCAAGCATTGTTGAAGACTAACCTTCTCAAGAGATTTTCCTCTAGTCAAATTTTTAACTGGAAACAAAAGAAGTAGCTGTTTAAAAATTTAGGGTAATGGACAAAGTCAAGCTTAGCTAATGGGACAACACAACATCCCTAACAGCCAAAGGATGACATGTTCTGTCCTGGCTAAACAGCAGCTGAAGATCACGGCTCCCTCCTTCTGGTAGCTCTGATGGTTAGTCCTGACAGGAGGGTGCTGCAGCATGTGCTACCCTGAGGAGGTGGTACACCAGAATGACACAATGACACTGGTTGGTCACCAAATGTCATGATACGACCTTGTTTTCCACTGCAACACTACTAAGGTCATATTTTCTAGGAAAGTTTTATATAGGACTAGACTGTCACAATCTACAGGCTAAGTAACTATGCTAACTGAAAGAGAAAAATGTTCATTCTACCCAGAGACATGGTATGAAATGATGACTCCACTGGAATTAGTGTTAGAAGGATCATTTGTCTTCAGTGGTGCCAGGTTTGCATTGCAGGTGATACCTAATGCTGCTCATGCTATCTTTAGAAAGCAGCAGGAGATGCTGTCTGCAGTAACTATCTACAGAAAACATCTGTAAGCATCTGGACATAAATGCTTCAGGGCATTCCAGGCAATGGTGGTTATAAACTCTAATTCCTGTTCCATGCAAAATTCCCTCCGTAACATGAAGCCTGGAAAGTCATTTAAAATGAACTATTAAAATTTTCTCCCTGGCTTCCCTGATTCTCCAGTGTTTCTTGAAATATCCCTCTATTTCCAGCTGCTGCCAGTTACTTTAGAACAAAGCATATGTAATGCAGGATACCTGCTGAAGCCTTCACCATGACATGACACCACTTTTAGCAAACTTTCTGTGATATCACTTCATTCTTATAGCTATTTCCACACTAATTCTTCCTTAAGTCATAGGTTGGATATCATATCCCCAAAGCACAGCATTTATATTGTAGTTGCTGGTTTTCAATATCCTGTGTATCCCATTTTACAGTGATTTGTGGAAGTAACTCACAAACCTCACTGAAGCCTAAGACAGTGGTAAGATCACAGACCGTAACTCAGAAGTGGACAAAAAGCATACTGCAGTATTTTTGTGAAAGTACCCAGAGCTTTCTAAGGATTATTTCATTCCTTTCATGTACTGAGTACTTTTGAAAGAGATGGTAAATTAGCATGAAAATTCTTAATTCCAGTTTTCTTTATAGCTTAAATTCAAGCAATGTTCTCAGCCTGTTAACATGTACACAAACAAAAGTAGAAATAAAATAAATGCCTAGTGAAATTCATATGAAAGCAACAGGTTTCAGATGATAACAGGCATTCATGAGGTTAAAATACTTTGAATCTTACAGACCCCTCTCTTTTCAGCTGAGGGAGCTTTACACTTCCTGAGGGCAATTCAGCTCCAGGGCTTACTTCCTTGTTACCAAAGCTACCCTCATGCTTACAAGCTACCCATCAGCCTCACTTTAGATGGCATGGCACTGGATTAGAACGGTGTCTGTTCCTATTTTTTACAAATTACCCAATCATTAATTGAAGGTAAAGAGGTGAACTTCACAGAACAGTGCACTCTCTTATGTTAATGCTGTTTTTTGCATGTTTGTTTAAATTACGAATCCTATTTCTTACACAGACTGACATAGAATAAGAAACAGGCAGAAATTCTTTGCAAGCAACCGTTACACACTTTTCTTCTTCTTTTTATTTTATTTTTTTTTTTCCTCTAGAGGACACAGGTGAATTGTAAAGGCAAACTGTATAGGGAAACTGAACAAGAGCTGTAACAGTATGCTGCAGCACAACTTAATTGAAATACAAGAGCCATCAGTGAACACCCTGTGTCAGCAGTTTCTTTCATTTATTTCTCACAGAAAAATATTGCGTGTTCCAGTATGATGAACCATTAAAGAAACAGACCAATGGGGTGTGTGTACTATCCTGTGAGCCCCATATGTTGTTAAAAAATATTAAACATACAAAGCAACATAGACTAAGAGGCAAATTCATTCAACATTACTGCTCAGGTAGTTTACAAGAACAGGAGAAACTCAGCATTAAAGTCAGAGAGTTCTTCCTAGAGGATCAAGTTGCCATGATTGTCTAGAACTGTTACCATCAAGTTGCTGGCAAATGCCATTCTCCATCAATCATGGTCAGGAAATAAGAAGAACAAGGTGCATCCAAGCTTTTCCATCTTTTAGACATATTTGATAGGCTAATCCCACAACTTTCAAGTCAGCAATAAAGTGTAATTGAGGAGGCAGTGGGGGGAGTGGAAATGGCCTGCTTATGTGGAGACTGAACTTTCATTGCCATGATTATTTTCTGCTTGTTGGGTTGGGTTTTTTTTTTTTTCGCTTATTTTTGTCAGTTAAATACAGAGAATAACAATCTATTCTGAGGAATGGAGACATTAAAGAAAGAAATGTTAACTTAAATTAAGCTTTCATTTAAATTGGGCTTTCCATTTCACATCAAACCCCTATCTAAACATACTCATTGTTCTCAAAGGGGTTCTTAAAGGGGTTATAATTAAGTTTACATAATTCAATTTAAAGTTAACTCTCATTAGCTGTCATGATGGTATCATTACGGACAGTTACCGTGAAATAAATGGAGAAAAAAAGGAAGAAAACAACTTCACAATAATGGCCCGTAGGATGTTCTTGCACTGGGGACTTGTAGAAAAATCAGGCTATAACTGCTTCTAATCCTATGATGTGTTACTTGCTTCACAAGTACTGTGGGGTAAGAAAGGTCTTCAAGGCTATAAGCTCTGCCCATCCTTCTTCACTGTGTTTTCACTGGCCTTATCACTGATCACCACTTTCTCCAGCTCTCCAAAAGGCCCAGTGATGCATTCGTACAGGAAATCTTGTACATGATACAATAATTTCTTACCTAGTTACATCCAAAGTTCATAAAATTGCTATCTATTCCTAGTGTTAGTCACAACTTTCAGAGAAGTTATTGCTTTTACAGTCCTAAGTGCATGTAAGAGAGGTTTGTCCTGAGCATCGTCTAATGCAGGCTTTATATATTGGTGTGTTGCTACTAGCTCTAACATTAACTGGATGCATTCCTGAACAAAGTCCTGTTCACACTTTTTCTTAAAGTCCCCTTTTCTTTTCACACATGCTTAAGTTCTCTTATTTGTCATCATGGATCATGTTAAATAAGCACTGGGGAGGCAGAATTAATTCCAGTTTCTGGTAAGCTTGCTCTGTTTAAACACATTTGGGTCAATTTGTAGCTTCTCTATTTTGGTGAAACTGAGAGCAATTGTGTACTACTTTTCCTCACAACTATAAATCTTGATAGCTCCAAACTCTGCATTGTTCTGCTTTCATCTTGTCTGGAAACTTCCCTCTTTTTTAAATGAATAAGACATGGAGAAAAAGAACTAATACTTTAAAGCAGAAGTCCCTACATACTCCTGGGTTTGCCTGCATCCTCAACCATATTGTTGTTTAATTGGTTTTGATCTTATTTGAACATCTATTTTAATGCTTATTTTTGTTTCCTTTTTTTCTTTTCATCACCACACATTCATTACACATAGGTAATGGCTGGCCAAAAAGAAGGAGCACACTGAAGCATTTGCCCTGTTTCCCTGAGGTGTTTTTTTCACTGTCTTCCTTTGTAGATATCCTTTAGACTCCTTATACACCTTGTTATACTGCAGCTTTGGTCTCACCAATGTTCGTAATGCAGTTCTCAATTATCTTACAAGCATTTCAATAATGGAAAAGCTCCAGATTTTTCATATCCTTCAGAATTTTCCTAGCCTTTCAGACATCCTTCAGTTCACTCCAGTAACAGTAAGGGAAACGATCTGACAGATTGTACAAAAAATGCCAAAATGTAGCAGAAAGTGAAGGTGACTCAATAGTAGGGAAAGAAGGATTTCCCTGCTTGTTCTTACTTAGGCCTCTACCTTGCTAGACCTTCCCTGTATTTACACTGATAAATATTTCATTACTATCTGCAGTAGTAACATAATAGTTACTACAGGCTTCTCACGGCAATGTTGAAAAATATCCATCTCATATGTTATAAACTTTAGCCTAGAAAAGGGACAAAGAAAAGACACGAAAGTTCCCATTACAAGCCTGAGGAACTCTGTCAGCAACTTCTGTGCATGGTGCAGCTATGTTCTGTGTGTACTCTCCAACCACCATCACTGCCATCCATGACAGTAGCTCTGATAGTTAATCTATCATTAAACTGGTTATATAACACCTAGATAAGTGGGAACAGCAAGGTTCCCTGTGGTGATTGTATATGCTCTTCCATGCAGAAAGTGCTTTCCTGTTGGTAACATTTGGGTGAAGTTCTGCAAAGCTTTTTATGAAAGTATCTGTCATCATAAACCACTAGACATTTTATTTCACGTTACTACATCATTAGCCACATGTTTGAAGCATTAACAGGCTTGTATAACTGTAAAGACAATTAAATGCATCTTACTTTGCAACTCTAGGGACCTGTGCAGTAGTACACTGTTCATACCAGCACAGGCTGTGATTTTACCAATTTCAGTGTGAAAAAACCCTAGATTTCTGAAGACCCCATGTAAAGACTGAGTACTGATGGGACTTGTCTCACTTTGCTGTCTAAAATATTAGGTCTCTATTTCCAAGCTAAGGTGCTGTAGGTTTGTAAGCATCACATCTCACAGCACAAGAAAGGTAGAACTCATGGGCCCAAGCAGTATGTTTCCATAGAACGAATAAAACAGCTGGATAAAATGTATGCAAGATTAGAGGCACATTATCCCTTCTTCATATCAGAAATAGAAGCAGTAAACTTCAAAGCTAATGAAAGCTGAGAACAATTGTTCAGAGTTTAGGTATGCTAATTAGACCATTTTATACAGAAGATAGTACTTGTTGAGTACACAAGAGATATTAGTAAGGAGAGGAATTTTAAAGAAGTTACCTCGTATGGCAAGAAAAAGAAGAAAGATACATTAGGAAGGGGAGGGGGATCATCTGCAAACCCTCTGTACCCAAAAAAAAGAAGATAAAAATTGCTCCACAAAGCAATTTATTTCCTTTTAAGGTAGGTGGGATGAATTACCCCCAGGAGGAGCACGTCATTCTCTCTCTGCTGACTACAGCAAAAGCTTGGGCAATTAACAGAATTGTCACCTAACTTTTGGAGAGAACTGAAGTTACTTCTGACAAATCCCACTCTTAGTAAGCAATGAGGCATAAAGAAGCCACGTGCCAATTATAACCCTAATTACCATTGTATAGTTCTGGATTGCTTTAAAAAGTGCTGTCAACGTACCTTTAGCTAGTGGTTCCACAGTGATAATCTCACTGCTATTGCCTCTTCCCGCAGCAGTCACTGCTACCACCCAGACACTGTACTGGCGATTCCGGCTCAGGTTGGGGATTCTGTAGGAAAATGAGTCAGGAGAAGCTTCAAACTCGCTGATTACCTGTGATGGGAGAGAAAAATGTTTCCAGACTGAAATCAACAGCATTTAGATAAAGTCTCCTAAACTGAGAGCTACAAAGCCTGTTACTTCAGGGTACTTTGAACGGGTATCAATTGCTCCAAACAGATGGCAGATGGTAATAAAAAGAGCAGACATGATAACTTGTTGCAATCAATTTGTATTCAGTGAATTTGGGCCTATATCTTGTTTATAAACTGGTTTTATTCAGATTAGGACTTTTATGTATCTGTTTATTTTTACAGGGTTGGATGAACAATTTAAGTGAACGTATTTGGCAAAATTCTTACCGTAAATAGTTCTGACAAACCAATTTTGTTTTACACAAAACTTTCCCAAGAGAGGATTCAGTCATGCATCTGCTGTGAAATCTGAAGATTACCACTCAAGATATGCCTTTGGTCACCTAGAATCATGTTGCTGGTGTTCCTTATCCCTGGGTTTGGTGACTTATTCCTTCAGTAATAGAGTGAATCAAGAAATAGAACTGTATTCTGTAACAGACTGTTCCAACTTCCCCTGAGTCTAGTTTTGTTTAGTCACAAAATTACTTCCATTCAAAGATTCCCAGCAGAAGGTCATCTCAGCTCTTTAGCTGCATTAGGAGGGAAGGACAAGCGCTGGAAGAAATGCCAGTTCAGTCTATTCTTGCACTGTCACTCAAGTGCCTTGGCCGTGTGCTGCAGCACGGACGACTGGCTTCTACACAGAACTTGCTTATTGGTGAGATGTTCCGCAATCTGCTTGAAGCAAACTGTGCAAGGAAAGGTGCAGAGGAATACAAAGATTCTTCCAGGGGATGTGGGCTTTGTGCACCTCAGCACATCCTCCACAGGAAGCTCATCTCCTTGATGGGGGAGAGAGGAAACCTCATCAGCCCTGTTCAATACATTGAACTGTATTATAGAGCTCAATATAGCTAGCTTTATTTCTGACACGGGCTTTGTGATTCTTGTACGTAAAAATAGAGGGGTAATGAGCCATTAGAATGAATAATACTCACTTCCCTGTGCAATATTGAGCATGGTAATGGCTAACTAACACTAGGCTAAAAATAATTAGAACACTAATGATGTAGAAAAGAAGATTTTACTAGGAATCAGCATTTAAAATAATGCATCAGTGCAATCTGAATTTGATTCAGACAGAAAGTGTGCAGAGAATCTCTTTGATATACAAATACCTGCCGGTGGTAAAGGCTAATTTTATCTGATTAGCATTTCAAAAGGCAGGTTAACCTGAAAGCACTGAAACATGTAGTCCTTCAAAGAGAATTCCAAATAAATAAGGGATGTTTCTGAGGTATCATTAAGCACTTCTACAGTGTGAACTGGTAGCCAATTTCGGCTACTGAATGGGTCACTGCATTTCTCTATTCTTGTAATGGCATCTCCTATAGCCAAGGGAAGAGGGGAGTTCTCATTTCATCTCAGTTTTGAAATCTAGAGTGAAGACATCTCTTATCTAAGCCAGTCACCTTCACTCCCTTCAGAGACCATGCAAATAAAAGGCAACTTTTAAGGCAAGGTTCTTCTGGCCTGTTTGAGACATTTTTGCATGGGATGAATCATGCCCTTGACATATCTATGTTTCCCCAACAACTATCAAACTGTCCATGTAAGAAGCCCAGATACAGTTGTCTGCACAGAAGGTATACAAAATTTATGTGCTTGTTATCTACAATATTTAACTTTATCAAGTAAAATACTTAAATCCCTGACATTTATACAAATGTGTGCCTCTATTTGATTCTACCAGAACACATTCTGTGTCCTCCACAGAGACTAAATTTTCGGAGGGACTGGTCTGCTCCAGCTAACAGTTATCAACGTAAGCCCAAATGGACCTTGCCATACTTTACAGGCAATTTCATTGCCTCTGTCAAAATGCCAAGTCAGTTTGTCTCATTTAGCAATCATTGCCTCAGTTTCCACTTCTGATATGAAGAGGTCAGTGCAGGCAGACACTTCCATTATTATGTGAAATATTACAGCAGATTTTGAGAACCATCTGTCTTGACATTTACACAAGAATATTGGACAAATGCCCATATCTTGACAGGCTGGATCTTTCTGAGGTCATACATAAAAAATAATGTATTGATCATGGCACAGGAGGCTGAATTTTTATATTCATGAGGTATCAGTTCCTAAGGTTAATTTGAAAGTCAAACAGGTTAGGCTATCTCTGGCACTTAGGCTGCACTTATTAAAGCAGCCATCTAGCACAAGCTACTTCTAAACTTTCTATTAACATGGGACATGAACACAGCATTTAGGAACAGTTAACTGTTACAGACTTCCTTATTGATAAACTTGCATTTCAGAAAGCATCAGTCCAGTTAAATTTACAGTTTTTTCCATCACTTCCATGGTTTATGAAGGAGATATATGGCTGGCTTTGGAAGCCACTCCTAATATTGCGGATTCCAGCTTAAAATGACTCTCTGCTCTGCTCCTCTCTGCAATGGCAGAGACTGGGACAGTCAGACAGACATACACCCTGTATACAATTGCTCAACACAGCTCAGACAAATCTGTTTTGGGATTTTGTGTTTGGGGTAAGGTGAGCAGCTAAGCAGAAAAGGAAAACCTCAGCATTGAAGCTGCAACATTGGTACTAAATGCTGCTGCTTTGAGGACTGAAGATAAAGACAAAATAGAAAAAAAAAAAAACAACCCTCCAAAATTCCTTTGGTTGCAATGTCGTCAGCTAGAAAAGCAGGCAAAATTGTCTCAAAACAGAGGAGTTCTCTCTCCCTGGAACTCCAAAGATAGACTAATGACAGAATTAGCTTCTCTAATGCCTTTTAAAATGTCTTCAATTCCTTTCTTTCACTCACAGAGAATCATCATCATTGATACATTTGTAACTTTAGCTATTCCAAATTTAAATTCAAATATTCATTTAATAAATAATCAATTAATTTATTCATTTAATGTGGTAAATGTATCTTCACTAAATTAATGATTCTTATTTTCTTAAAACAAACTGCCATAACAAATGATTTTGGTTTCTAACTGGTTATCATACAACTTTTGTTTCCTCAGCTAACATTCTTTTTTAAACACTTGGGGATGCTGCAGTGACAAATAATCGATTTTACTTTTAACTTTTGCCTGTCATTTCAATTAGACTAACATGCCAGAGACTTTCATTACACAAGAAGAAAAAAGAGAGCTTTGTCAGCAAAGAGAAGATTAGACAATTGAAATAAGAATTGTTTTAAAGGAGTGTCACCTTGTCACACATTGGTCTTTGCTACTGCCAATATGAAGCATATACTGCTGTTTTATCCCCAAAGAAGTAACATACTTGCTCAAGGGACTTTTTTTTTAGTATCACTTTTTTTTTATTTATTCAGCTTATAGATGATGGGTTATTTTTTTCTTCTGTCTTTAGCTCACTGTCTAAGAAGCACACACAGGGCCAAGTCTCTAAAAAGCCATCAAGACCTGTGAAGAATAAAATGAAATCAGGGTGCAGTCAATCTCCTTCCCAAACCAGGCAACAGCAAGAGATGCTGAGGAACAGACACTGCAGGGAGCATCATTTTCCTCTGATGCAGCTTCAGCTCTATTGACGTGCACTGCTTTGTACGCTTTGAAGCAGTATGCCATCTCCTGGCATTTCTGACTCCTCTAGAAAGCAATTAGATAGGTAATGTGCATAAAGTCTGAACCCTCTGGCTGTTTTCCTCTTTTGTTTCTTGTGTTTTTTAACCCAGCCTGGGAAAACTTGAAAAGGGCACTTTAGAAGAAAAATACATTTCTAACGGTTTTCCAATCAATCAGAAAGATTCCCAAGAAGGAAGTAAGGTAATAGGTAGCATTTACTGTGAACTGGAAGATTATTCAGTCAAAGCAAGCCTGTACCTTGCCTACAAGTACATCTACACAACTTCTGATGTAAGATAGGTGCACTGAATATCTCTACCTTCTGCTCTCTGCAAGTTGCAGGAAAACACGGAGGCAAACAGAGAAAACCATGTGGAGAATTTAAGTCCGAGTGTGAAAAGCAAGAAACACCCCAGGTTTTTGCTGTGTGTTGTGAAGTAAGAGCATATGCAAGTTTGCTACCTGTATATTGGCTGCCTCATTTTGAAAATAAAAAAAAAAAACAAAAAACAAAACAAAAAAAAAAAAAAACAAAAAAAAAAAGTATATATATATATACACTACCTAGAGTGGCATGTGTGTTTCTACTATGAATTTAGGTATAAAATACAGCCAATACTTCATCTATAAACAGGTCTGCAAGAGCCTTAAGTGTTCACCCAAGCCTACCCTTCTTCTTTAAACCAAGTTCAACTATATCTGCACAATTTCAGACAGGCTTTTTTCCAATCTGATTTTGAAGACTTAACAATAAATAGCAATTTTACAACTCTTTAGGCTGCAAGACCTATTCCCTTGTTTAACTAATCTTACTATTAGAAAGCTTTCTTGAAATCTAGTCTGAGTTTCCTGATGCACTTTAAGCCCATAGCTTCTTTTCCAGTCTATTAGGAACATGGAGAATATATTGCTACCTTTATATTTACATCAGCCTTTAATCTACATGAAGTTTCATCATTCCTTTTCCCACCAGTAGCCTTATCTTTCTACAACTTAATAACCCAAATGCTTTCAATGTTGTCCAGAAAAGACATATTTTCTAATAGTTTCTCTGATAATATCTGTTGTTATCCTTCAGACTCTTTAACAATGGCCTTCTTGAATGCAGTTTTCAAACCTGTATTCATCGATAGCAGGGTATGGCATTTCACTTTTCACAACAGTATAATAAAGGTAGCAATTGTTCATCTTGGGATGCACAATAAACTAAAAATCCTATTCTGAAGAATATAGCCAATTGCTCTCTACTCAGTATTTTTATAGCTGGTTATTCATAGTACCCATGTTCTTGCACTTACCCATACTAAATTTTATCTAACTTTTTCCAGACCAATTTCCCAGTTCATCAAGATCTGACTAAATTCTAGTTCTATCTTCAGTGTACTTGCAACCCCTCCCAGCCTCCTGCAAATTTAATAGTCACTCTTGCTATTTCATTATCCAGGTCATTAACAGAATCACTGAGGAAAAGTGGACTCAAGAGAGATATCGATGCTGCTCCCTCCTGCCCATAACAGCAAAGCACTGTTTTCATAGCCTCTTGAACAGCAATCAGTTTTGTATCTAGCCTGAGCTGTCTCAATGTAATCGTGTTTACTTAGCTAGGTTTCTTTCAATAAACATGCATCCTCTGGGCTTATCTCCACTCACAAATGGAAAACAGACAGGGAGTATGTTGAGCACTCCACTCTGATGACCCTCACTGCTTTTTAACTTGATATGTAGCTCAGTTTTTTGCTACTCTAAATAAATCTTTTTGAAACAAATTTGCTTTAGAGGAGCCAGTGTTCAGCAGTGCAGACAGATGTCAGTCAATGTCACATACTTTTGGGGTCAGGTGCTGCTCCTTGGCCCTTGTTTAATCAGCAGTACAGATGAGGCCTACAATGAGCACCAAGTCTCATCAGTAATTAAAGTAATGTTTTTATACTACAAGGTTAAAACAGAAACATCTCCATCTTTTTGCACAACACCATCACAGAACTGTCTACCCTGCTCTACATCAGGCCTTCGTTGCTCTCAGAAATGGCATTTTAGAGTCTCTTGGACCAACAAGTTACCCAGTAACAGGGGCTACAAGAAGTTGTTTCTACCCGGAAGCAAATTGGCTTAATATGAAATCAATACATTAATGTATTTATAGAGAATGAACTTCAAGTTCTGCATCCCTGAACAGAATAGACAGGTCACTGATGTGCCCGCTCAGTGAACTCACTAAAGGTGTGATATTCTGCCAGAGGTCATAGACTAGTACTTTTCTCCAAGACTGCTGGCTGTTGCCTTGCTTCCTTTCACAGATGAACAGACTGTAAGACCTGCAAATAACCACCAATACTGGAACACAGTTTTCTGTAAGGTTCTGGATAACACAGCTTCTGTTCAGGTTTTGTTATTTTGGCTCATATTTTGAAACAGTGTCTGTTTTTCAGTCAGCATTATTGAAGATAACTGTTGTAAACAGAAGCTGTTCACAAAACAGAATGCAGCTTCCATGTAAGAAGTTATTTTTCCTTTTTTTTTTTTTTTTTTTCTTAAATGTAGAACTGAAATGTTAGAAAGGGTAAGATGGAAATTTTGGAAACACTAGAGCAGCTAATTGCCTTCCCACCTGCAGGAATATCTTGCACACCTTTTTCCAGGAATTTTGTCTGAAAGACAGCCTGCTGCCTGGACTTCCAGGTAGCCCACATAGTCAAGGAGTCTGTTGCTTGGGAGGCACCAAAGTACACCACCTGCTTGCTCCTTTGCAGCAACTCAAAGAGAGCCCATCAGCATCCTGGAGCTCATGATCATGGAAGCAGCATGTGGTGTCATGGGCTGGAAACCACAGAAAGGTCAGGACACCACTTGCTGCACTACCAGGAGTTCTGATGCCTCCTTTGGTGGCCCCAAGAAATCATCAGGTTTCTTCAGAGCATTTCTGTCAACTCACAATTTGTATGACACCATCTGGTCCCAAGTGCTCTGTCCCCTATATGATACAGAAGGGAACAGAATGAATTCAGACCTGCACTGTAACTGACACAAAGGACTTATTGTGATACTATATTGATACACCTGTATGTGAAACTAGGTAGTGAGACAAGACCAGTTTTTCATGAAAAAATCAATTTCAAATTTGTTTTAGTAGCGCTTTTCAAGGAGACCTTTTAAAAATCATATAAACTAGCACATTATCAGAATAATTTTATACTCTGTCACATCTCTTCTGAGATCTGTTCTATGAGAAATATAAGATAGGCAAAAAATACGAGGCTGACAAAGCAATTAAAGAATGAATGTACTATGTTCGCAAGCTGGTAACAAAGCTGTGAAATAGCTATGAAAAAGCTGTAAACAGTACATATTGTATAATAAAAAAACCACTTTAAATACCATTCAAGATAAGTTTAAAAATATTCCCAAATTATGTATTAATTCTATGCTATATAAACAAGAATTAATAAACATAAATATCTCCATGCTGGAAGAAGTACTGTATAGGCACAGTGATAAATACTACACGTAGTATACAAATCAGTACATACATATTTTAAATTAGATCTTACAGATTCTGCTGACTTTAAATAAGCTTCCATTCAACAAGAACTTTACCTACTTAGACAACTTCTGCCAGCTACCTCTCTCCTCTTTTAAAGATATTTTCTGTATCCCATTAATCACTGAAGCCTCTACAGTGTGTAATAGGAAATTACTTCTGAATTATAATTGCTTTTGCTCTGCTTTCCATGCCTTTTATCCAAGACTTTAAACTGGAAAGGAACTGAGGTTCACAAAATATGATGCAAAGCCACCTTACATTGAATTGTAATTTGCACAGATCCTATGTGAAAACAAGACAAGACTTGTGCCAGCCTGAAAGAATTGTGTGGAAAATACCTGGAGGCTGTGAATCTATGCCAGCCAATTCATTAAAGATCTATTTTAAGATAATTGTATATACTTTCATATCGTCTAGTTTAAGATGCATATCATCTGGTTTAAGATAGCCACTTTCTACAAAAGAGAAAAGAAAGAGAAGAGAAGCTTTAGGAATAATATTGATCCAACTTCTTCCAGACAACCAGCTTCTTTTCTTTAATGCAAGAAAAGCCTTGATGACTCCAGGTGTCTGTTCAAGATGTCTGAAGTAAGATGAACTGAATCCCACCTGGAGTGTACATATTACAAAGACAGAGCAGAGATGACTCTCTTCTTTCACAGGGCAACCCCCAGAGCCTTCTATGTATGCTTCCGATAGGATATCTGTAATACATTGCAAAGAATATCCCCCAGGTGTTTTCTGGAAGATTCTGCGTTTGTATTGGGTAATGTATCTCAAATCTGTAGGACTTCATAAGAAACCAAGATGCTTGATGTGTTTTCTACTGGGACTTTTTGAAAACAATGTGACTAGCACTGGGAGGCTGCAGTCTATGCATTTGTGGAAGAGAGGAAGGAAACATGGAGAAAGACTCTGATTCATGTCACTTTTTCTACTGAACAAAAAAAAAAAAAAAAAGCCACCCCACTGGGGAATCTGACTGTAGTATTTCCCTTAATATGGTGCTCTGCAGAGTGACAGAAAAAGGTGCATACAGATCTGAGAAACAGAGGAATAGTCTATTCACTACTACTGATATTGCTGATGGTGGTGGTTAAGCTATCACAGGACTGAGCAGACAGAATGTACATGGGAATGGTGTCTTGTGTAGACATCATATGCATCTTGTTTAATTTGACAGCATGTTAAACCATGCAATTATTTTTTTCTTCTTAGTAGGTTTAAACCAAAAGCAAAAAGTGAAACGAATATATAAGTCTAACAGGCTTAAAAGTATATCTCTCATGGAAAAATAAGTATAACAATATAATCAGTAACTGTCTGCCCCAAACAGTCTCAGATGTTGGTCAGTTTCTAATATCAATCACATTTTCAAGCAAATTGACTTGAGTTTTGGACAAATATGCGATTCTGTGATTCTTCTCCACCGTTACTTTGTATCTGATCATTTCTCCCATCTTCCAAACCCAAATGTTTCACATAAGTATTTTTGGGTCAAGATGAATCTTTGCTAGGCTTTCAGCTTCTGTAGTTTTCTAAATCCTTTGGAAAAGTCCAGAACTATAGATCACAATTTTCAAAGAGTTGTTCAGACACAGGTCACTGACAAATACCTGGGGCTGACTGTAGGGTTTGCACTGTGAGATTAACTCCTATTCATGACCCTGATTTCAGCACTGGGGTCTGCTATGTGTTCTGGTTCATCATCCAGCTAATACTCTTATCATGACAGCATCATCTGGGATCTCTGCAGGAACATTCTCACTCCATTAATCTGGTTCAACAGCACCTTGGTCTGGAATTTCTTCTTCCAACCCTTGCACTTTTGGTCTTTAGAGACCTCAGTCAAGCTGGGTTTAAGGAAGAAATCATATCTTTTTGCAAAATTCCACAACTAGCAACAGTTTGATCAACTAACATTTCAAAACTATTGCCAGGATTCAATACCAGAGAATAAACTGTCTCTTCTTATCATAAAAATAGATTTTAAAAAATTGTACCTGGAGGCTTTGCAAGCTTCTTGTTATATTTGCCAGTGTTTGGATACTCATACTGAGAAGTGAAATGCAATATGAAGTTTTCCTCAAATAGAGGGCAATGTAAACCATATCAAAAGTCATTACAGAGTTCAGAAGATGAGAGTGAAGAGAAGGGAGGCCCAGGTGGTGTCTCCTCTAACTTTCTGGTGAGGGAGAAGGCTCAAGCAGAAGTGAGTCAATTGATGTTGCATTGTTGTTACAGAATGAGACCTACTGAGCAGGGATGGGCCAAATCTGGCAAAGTGTCTTTGCAAAGAGTCCTGCTAACCTAGTGACAAGGACTTTAAACTAGGTATGGTTGGAAAGAGCTACCATAACAGAGAAGCAAGGGCACAAAGAGCAAAACAGATGTGTCTAGGAGACAACATTATAGAAGTGGATCTCACTTCTGCCCTGTAAGAGCAGCATGATTTAGGATCCATCTCAACTATTATTACTCCAATGCATGTAGCTTAGAGAATAGTAATTGGAAGTATGTGTGTAGTTGCAGATCTACAGCCTCATTGGGTTTATGGTGACATTGTAGGATAGCACTCACATCCGATGTTCAGCAATGGAGGGGTGTGGTATCTTAAAGACAGACATGTAGGGAGGTTTGAAGGTGGGTTTGCACCTGGTGTGAAGGAGTTTCTTGATAACATGAAGTGTTGCCCTGGGGCAGATGACAAACCAGTGGAGAGTTTGTGGCTAAGTATCAGAGAACAGACCAGTAGTGGTAGTGTTGTAGTAGGTGTCTGTTACAGATCTGATCAAGAGGAGAAGGCAGTTGAAGCTGTTGTTAAGCAGCAGCAGAATGCCTCACAAGTGAACATCTTGGTACTCATGGGTGACTTTTAGCACATTGATAACTGCTGGTACAGCAATAAGATGGGAAGCAAGCAACTAAGGAGATTTCTGGAGACTACTGAAGACTATTTCTTGATGGAGGTGATCAATGAACTTACTAGTGCAGATGTTCTGTTGAACCTTTTGTCCACAAACAAGGAAAAATTGGTTGAAGATGTGAAGGTCTATGACAACTTTGGCTGTTGTGACCGTAAGACTGGAGTTCAAGATCCTGAGAGAAGTGATCCCTTGGGAAACTGTCCTGAGGGCAAAGGGGCTCAGGACAACTGGTTAATCTCCAAGGGCAACTTCGTCAGAGAACAAGAATGATCTTTTGCAGTGTCTGGAAAGTTGATCAAGAATGACAGAAAGCCAGCATGGATGAACATGTAGATCCTAATTGAACTCGAACACTTTTTGGGTTTTTTTTTTTCGGGGGGGTGGGGGGGAGGACAAGCAAGAAGGCTTTCTTTAATATATCATCAGTAAAAGGAACTCGAAGAGGAGTTTGGGCCCATTGCTCAATGAGGCTGAGTACTTCATGAAAAGGAATTTGGAAACAAGGTACTCAATGCCTTTTTTTGGTCTCAGTTTTCACTGGTAAGGTTTGCCCTCAAGCCTCCAGGTCTCTAAACCTTCTTGAAGAGTATTTGTGAGTGAAACTGTACTCACAGTAGAGGAACACTGAACTAGGGAGCATTTAAGAATCACTTCATTAGACATACAGAAAACCATAGCACCATAGAGGTCTCATGTGAGTGTCCTGAAGGAGATATCTGATGTCATTGTGAGGTCAATCTTGGTCGTATTTGAAAGGTGATGGCAATCAGGGGAGGATTCTGATCACTGGAATAAGGCAAATGCCACACTCACCTTCAAGGTGGGCAAGAAGGTGGATATAGGTAAGTAAGGCTGGCCAAGCTAGTTTCAAAAATATGAGATGGTTATTGAGAAAATCCTACTATATGTAATTTTTAAGCACATGAAGGAGAGGAAGGAACAGTTGATGTGAATTTATCTAAAGTAAATATGTATACAAGAACTGAAACCAAAAACTGGTAGAGGTAATGTGCATCTCACTAAGAAAAAGAAATGCATTAGATTTCCACCAAGGTGTTTCCTAAGGGAGATGGGGGAAAGACTCCAATAAAACTAAAACTCCTATGACATTTTAGGCCACTGGCAGTATTGGATGTCTTTCACATTTGAACTCTTTCTATGCATGGTTGCCCAAACAAGTTCTTCCTTTATCTTTCACTATCAAGATATCAGAAAGGAATAGTGAGATCATATTATTCCACATCTTAATATGAGTGGAACGAAGACAAAGACCATCTGGCAATGTCCTGAAAGGGAAAATCACCGAGAAGTAAAGCAGTCTCCATTTATTATCTTTTTATAGTGCAGTTCTACTTACATGACTCCTTTCCATTAATCTCCAGGCATCCCATGGAGAAAGCAGAAGATTGATGTACAATTTAATGACCTGCTTTGTTGAAAACAGCAGGATAAGTCTGTGTAATGTGTTTGCTCCTATTAGTGAAAGACTGACCAACGGATCACCGCCAACAAAACCACAATAACAACAATAACAATAATGACTGCACTTTTCTAATCAATAAAGCAAAATAGATATTAATAAGCGTGTTCCTGATTGAGTAATGCCATACTGTCTGTTGACACCCAAATGATATCTTTGGTCTATACGTCTTCATCTCTTTACCTTTCTCTGCTTTCACTGTCAGTTATAATGCTTTCTCTGCCCTTCCTGCACCAGGAGATCCTGCTTTTTAATCTTCATTCTTCTCCTTTTTTTCTGTTGCTTTTTACCTGTTCTGAGAATATAGTTTCCCAGGCTGGCTAGCCATTGCATGCTTTGTGACACAATGACTTTTTCCAGACATTTTCTGCATCTTTTTCCCCGGTGATTCCTCCTCAGTGGACTGACCTGAATGCAACAAGATGTTGGTGGATTTTTTTTTGGAAATCGCTTAAATCTCCTTTTCTCTTGCCCTTTTAAAAGCCCTGGCAGTACACATCTGCAATGTAAGGCAGCAGGTGCTGGAACAGCCACCTAAAGTAGCTCCCTCCACAGACAGGTAGAAGCTGAACCACCCTAGCTTCTTTGCTAGGATTTGAACCATGTGCAATGTCTATGGCACCAATGGGAAAACCTATCCTAACAGGATGGGAAGGCAACCTATGTTGCAGCTGATAACACTGCCTGTTGCTTCCTGAAGTCTGGTCAGAAAGAGCGTTATGAGAGACCTACTGGTGTGCTGGGGATAAGCACACTTAGAAGGAAGCTGCCCAACACAGGACCATTACAGGTGGTCTTGAGAAGTCAGATCCTACAAGGATTCAAGTGAGGTCAAGAATGGGGGAATGTGATCTGCAAATTAACACAGAGGATAATTATTTTAACTTAAATTCTGGTATGTTTTCTTTCTCATATTTGAGAATGAAGGACCCATTGAGTCATATTCCTGTATTTTTTTCTATATTTGAAGAATGAAATAGAGAACATTTTGCCTGATATTGCCTGTACAACAATATAGGCACAATGATTAAACAGGATGACACTGGATCCCTGCTTGCCCTTTATCTTGCCCAGAGAATAGTTTGCAGTGGAGAATATTTTCCACAGATGAATCATATTTGTGGTCTGAAACACCCCAGAGAAATACTGTCCTTAGGACTTCAAATATTTAAAAAGGAAGTGTCTGCACCCTTCTGTACAGGAGCAGCAGAAGTTTTAACAGCTTCTGCCCTTGCAAAGCAAACTGAACTGTGTAAGAGGAAGGCAATCTTCATCTTATAATAGCTCACAGTCATATGAGGGTTGTGCTTCATAATAAAAATGTGCACAATATGACTATCAAAGGTAGTTATTTTTCCTATTGGTGACTTAAACACAAAAGCACTGTTCTTGTGTAAAGCACTGTCTGTTAGCCTGTCTAAAGTGTACTATATTGACTTGTTCTCAGCAAACACAAGATTGTAAAATACAATCTGCAAAGTTTCTCTTTGCCCCTGTCCTTTTCTCTTTCTCCTCACTGATGCTTAAAAACTGAGTTTGCCTTTCTGCTTAAATAACAGACTTTTAACAAGATTATTTTGCAGCCAGGGCTTTGACTGAAGGAAGAAGTCTGTTCTGGAAGTTTTTATGGCTCTATGCCTCCAGCTGCAACACTTGCTACTTATGGTGGCAGAAGAGTTGATAAATACACAAGTCTTCTATTTATTCCCCTCTTCACTCTAATTTAAGACCTCTTTCTTTGTCAACTATTTGTCTCTGCCAACAGTGAATCACACAGGGACTTTCTTGGGATATACAGGCTGTTATCTGCACAGTGTTAGTATTCAAGCACCTCTGCAGGAGGCTTGTTTCATTGCAAAGATAGTTCTGAATAAAATAACTTTTTATTTCACAAGCCTTTTAAGAATAAAAGATAAAAAAGTGTTTTGTTAGAAATAAAGTTGAGGTGTATGTCCTATACTAAGTGTGTCCTGAGGTCTTGCAATTATTTAAAGATGTCCAATTTGGCTTCTGGAAACTGACCTATGAGTGTGATCCCTGTCTCACTCACCACACAGGACTCATACAGAAGGCCTTCTCTGTAAGCCACAACTCATGCTGATCTGGAAAACCCTAGTGAGAAGTGATACAGGGACTGCCTTCATAGATATATATTGTACATATATATACACATATGTGTATGCATATAGATATATTTATAGGTACACATACACCTTCATGTACACAGACAACAACAGGACAACTATACACACACACCTATTAACAATTAACCAAAACCACAAACACCTTCAAGTGCCTCTACCTTGGGCTAAGGTATAAAGAGATATCCCCACATTATGCCATTATGAACACCACAAAAATATAGCAGTAAAATTGAGAACAGGACAAGACCGATAAAAGAATTATAACTTGTCATTGTCCGTTGCTGAGGTACTCCAAAAGGTAACCATACAATAAGCAGCATAAAAAAAAAAAGTATTATTTTGTCTATAAGAAAACTGCATATCAGGAAACCAAAAGTAATTAGCTGAGGATGTTTATTTTCCTAGTGGTGAAAACATACCAACAATTGTTGCTAGCAAAGCCTCAGGAAGAAACACTACAGATTTGTGCATGGTAAATAACTAGCAAGAGCCAGCAGCACCACCTGGTGTTCTCTTCAACAACACAAAAAAGCCATTAGTCCCCACACAATCAGAACTCTTAACAGCACAGTCCAGTTCTGTAAACACCGACCTATCTTACCACAACCCAGAAGAGTGATAGAAAACAAAATCAACGCTCAGTCACGTCTATAGCTCCAGGATCTCCCTTCACCCTTGCTTAAGGTAGACAAATGGCAGGAAATGAAGTGGAAAGGAGCACATCAAGCACTGAGCATCTTCAAACAGTGATGCTTTTCAGCCCCAAAAGTCAGTGCTGCCCTGTGGGACTTACTGTGGGGTAGGGGTGTGAGCAGAAGACAGTGTATTTCCGAATTATGCCATTCAGCTTGAGGGGAGGGAGCCAGGAGACAAAGACGGTGGAGGCTGAAGCTGCAGCTGCTTTGACACCAGCAGGAGGACCTGGAACTGAAAAACACAAGATGTGTTAGAGTGGCCCAAGGCAGGCACTAGGTTATTCTAGTGTAATGGAGGAGTAAAAAGGAAAAGGGAAGCATGCAGCTTTGGTAACCCTGTCCTTGTGGACCAAGACAGATGCCCTGTGTTAGGAAGCAGTCTCTGTGTTGCCCATGCCAGGGGAGAGGGTTTGGAGGATTGTGCACCCATCCCTAAGTGGGGAGAGGCTCTGCTTCAGAGGGCCCCAAAGCAGAAGATGCCACTGATGGTTTAACTTTTGGGAATTATCATCCCCAGCCTGCAAGCATGAAAATATGTTGACTGTGGCCAGTGAAACTGCCAAACAACATACTATATAAGTTTTCAATCTCAAACACATAACTCATACCAAATTACTATTCACTATATAAATAATATGCATGTGAACAGGTTAATGGACATACACGGTAGAGCTGTTAATTTAACAAAGTGGAGATCAAATGAGCTGTAATTTCACGCAGTCAGCACTGCCTGATGTGACCCAGGTCTAGCTAGTGACATGATGTGTGAGCAGATGTATGGCTACACAAGTATCCTTATCCCCAGACTTGCCCTCACTACCCAGACCTCTGCCTGGCAGCGCAGTATGTGAACACATATCTATTTCTCTAATTACAGCAGCTATCTATATAAGCCACTGAAAACTGTCACAGAGAAAAAGAAAAAAACCCTTTCTCTCCACAACCACATGGAAAAACCTTCAGCCAGGAAATGCTAAAATGTTGGTATATAATCTTAACTGTATCTCTTTGCATGCTTGCATTTTGTGAAAGGCTTTAATTTCATGCACATTTATGTTATTTTTCAAACACACATTATACTGTACAATGTTCTCCAACTTTGGAAACAGTCTTATAGGTATGTGAAAAAATTCCTGCATGCTAGAATATCACGCTACACAGAAGCCTATAACTAAACAAAATAACAAGGGCTACATTTAATATCAGAATAAATTGTTATAACTTCCCAAAAAATAATACCTTTTGGTAATAGGGAAATATTTTGAAATATTTTATAAATCATCAAAATAAATAAATTGAAAAATATTTTAATAATGCATGTAGTGAATATTCACATAAAGTTATTAAAATAGCTACATTATGTTGGAAATTACTATATATGGTATTAAAAACAAAATGAAAAATTCTGATGGCCTCTCTTCTCCACAGCACTATTGGTTCATGAGTAAGCTAATATTTTTCTGATTTCAAGAAAAGCTACCAAAACATTAGGATTTCCAGTAAAAATACCATTGCAATGCTCAATCAGCTTTATTTACTTTCAGATAACATAGTTATCATGCAAAAAAACCCCTTGTCCAGCAAGCTGATCTTCGTAGATGGATCCATAATCTTTATTCTACCTCATTTAAATAAACAGATATTATGGTGGTGCAAAACTTTGCCTACAAAGAGAAGTCAGACAGCATGGGATTTAAATTTGCTTTGCTTTGCAGCTAGCTACTTCAGTTTGTAAAAAACATATAAGGAGAATTTCAATTTTGTATTTGTACAGGTACTACTGGAAGATGTATGAAAACTGACAGGCACCACTCAGTGCAATGTTTCTGAATATGCATTTTCTATTTATAGTGTTTTGAGAAAGCTAATAAGCATCAAGCGAGAATGTCATGATTATAATTGCATGTAAACCCAGCCCCTTGCTGCAAAGTAGCTAATTCAGTTAGCAGTTCTATCCAATGCAGGGTAAATATTGATGCTTGACAGCATTCAACTTGGTATTTATACCCAGCTCATTAGAAATGCTATTTGCTCCTGCTGCTGAAGAGTGAAAGCTAGCTCTCCAGGGTAATTACTTAACCCACGGGAGGATACCTTTGCCGTTAGTAATGTTTTCTGGAAATCACTGCAAATAGATGTATGAGGTTAACGTAATTTATTGTTAAATTAGGGTGTGATCTATAGGGACAAGTTCTGATGGTAATTGGTCATGGCTGTCAACTGTTGAGGGATTAACTCAGAATTCCTCTAGCATTTTCCCGTCAATGGACATATGCTGAAAATATTACTTGCCATTGCTCTGATGTATTACTATCTGGTATACAGACCAACAGAAAGAGGGGCTAGAAAGTCAGGAAGCAATGTCGTCAAATTACTAATTCAAGGACTCTTCCACCTCATTGCGGAGGGGTTGGAATCAGGCAACAATTTTTGCAGTGGTGCCAAAATTATTCTGAATGTTCATTCATTACTCCTTTCCTGCTACGTTGTCTTTGCTGGGTTGTGCATGTGGAAATGTCTGTGTGTTGGTATTTCCTTAGCAAGACCTTATTTCCTTACAGAACCCCACTGTCCTCTGTCCAGAGGGTAAAGTTGTTGTTTAAACTCACTCCCTGGACCTGAACAAGATTATTATGAGTTATTTCTGCATTAACAGAAACATTTGTTACTGAATATGGATTCCTTGAGTTGTGCATCCTGAAGAAGCTGGGGCTGGGGAATGCAGTACCTGCCTTGGAGAGGAAAGATGCCAGTCTGGCTATGATAACACAGTATTTTCTCTCATTGCCATTCCACCCTGTAGCCTTACTAGCTTCAGTCATTATGAGACAGCGGTATCGGGAGGCCTGGGCAATCTTACTGAATTCTCCATGGATCTTTATTTAGCACACTAGTTCCCACAGATCTCAATAAAGACAAGCTAAATGTGCACAACAGAATAGTTTCTTTTTAACATGGTCACCAGGGGTAAAATAATAGCAAGAAGCTGGAGGACAACCAGGGCTGAGCACAGAGAAGCTGAGGACTGCTTCTAGACAACTTTGCAGCCTTCCAGGGAGCAGATTTGGCAAATTTAAGATCAAAGATGGCCTCCTTCTCCAGCTAGCAAAGCTTTGAAAGACACGGAAATAGCATGCTGCTTTCATGTGGAGGAGAACACTTTGTATTCTTGACAGTGCAAACGAACTGCTAACGCAGAAAAGGCAATTATACTGTTACAACTAGTCTGGGAAACAGCATTTAGATGTGCCAGCTAATGGAGAGGAGCTCCAGGAACTTTCTTGTTCCCCTCCTCATAAGCAGAGAGATTATCACCATTTTTCTTCAGAGTACTGAACAGTAGGGAGGCAAATGCACAGAGCGTTGTGCATTTAAGAGCAATATCACCAATGTATCAAAAAACACAATCGTGCTCCATAACAGGTTTTTAATTCTGCACTACACAGGCCTTGTTTTTGATTGACTGGTTTTTTTTACTGTTTTGACTGTTACATTTATCAAAACCAAAACAAAATAAACTCTTGACTGCTATCAGTAGTGTCTTTGTTCATGTAGATATCCCACCTACAATTTAGACCTATGTTAGAAAAAATACATTCATATGTACTGTCCACCTCTCATTCAGTCTTAACTGGCCTCATATTAATTGCACCATTTCTATCAAATCCTGACAGTTTCACAAGGGGAACATTTATTACTCTGCACTTTTTTTGTGTTAGTCAAAATGAAAAAAATTGAGATCTCTGACAATAGAAAAAAAAGATGCATTAAGTGGTCATTAAAGGCAATTTTCCACTATAGTGCTCAGGTGATGAACTGCACATCCTCTCTCATCAGCAGAATGAGCCCAAGCAGAGCTCTGCTCCAAAGAATACTGAACATGCACTTGATTGGATTTATGCTCATATAAAACTTAGTCAGATGCTATCTGTACATTCATCTCTCTCATGCCAATTGCCAGGAAGCTTGGTGTCCAGAAAACGGAGAGGAAAAAAATCTCTCTGGTTTCAGAGAGGCTGGAAAAGGGGTTTGGTGTTATTTCTCCTTCCTTCCTGCAGCTAGTCTCTGATGCTCCCTTGCTGCAGCTTTCCTCTTGCTCTGAACACTGACCTCTCTAGCAGAGGAGAGGTAAAAAACCAGCAGTGCTGCACTAAGCAAAGTCTTCTTTGACACACAAACAGTTTTCTGTGAAAAAGAATGCATTTTCTCAGAAGAAACTGATACAAGAGAGAAACATGCATCTTCCTGCATCACAGAAACTCCACAACCAACCTCTGCCAAGCACCCAGGAAAAAGCAGCCACACCAGGCCAAATTGCTAATTGCAGAAAGCTTCCCCTGGGAGTGTGCTCTGGGGGCTGTGTCCTCCACTGGCCAGTTCTGCCCAAGGTCAGAGGTGCTGCTGATGGCCAAGGTGCTGCGTTCAAGTGTTGGGTTTATACAGGCAGCAAATTCATTGTCTCAGCTGCAGTTTTTTTCATATTGTATTTGTAGCGCAGAAACAGAGGGGGAACTTGCCACCCTCCCATTGCTACAGAATGGAGTAGTTTTTGAAACTGTACTTTGAACACAGTGAAGAAGAGAATTTGAAGAACTGCTTTATTTTTTAATGATTTAGTGAATTAAGTCCTCAGGTTAAGAGGACAAGCAGCTTATTAGAAACTGCAGTGCAAAGTTTAGGGGAATAACCCATGATGAATCATCACAAATTGGACATTTCTGATTGGCTTATTTTTCTGCCAGAAGGAACTTCAAGAAGAGCAGTTTCTTCTTATGAAGGCTAATGGAGGAAAAAAATGATAAACAAAATACATAAATATGATTGCATTGAAAAGAAAGTTCATTCCCTTTTACTTGCTAGAGCTGTTCTCATTTCCTAAGCTGATAGGCAGCAGTGTCTGACCTCTGGTGTCTAAAATCAGTATCAAACTTTACAAGAAATCAAAGCGTAAACTCATTTCATACAGTCTGACTGCTTTTCTCCCCGGGTTACTCTTATTTTGCCACATAACAGATTGCAAGCCTGTTAAAGAAACTTTGGCCTGATGCCTCTAGCTGAACACCCACAGAGAAGTTACAGGAGGCAATGATCTGCCTTTTCCACAGCAACAGTGGAACACACCGCACCATTGATTTTACAAAGAAAAGTTTCCCGTCATGTAAAAGAAATGAAAAAAAGAAAAAGAAATTAATGGTGCAATATGATCTCCTAGCAATAACAATGTGAAGGGCTTGGCAATCACTCAAAAATATCTCAGATTTACAGATTCTATTAGAGGGTGGAATATCTTGTGTCATAATTTCAGCCAGAGAAGGTCTGATAGAGATACAAAGTTTCCAGATCTAAGCTCTATTAAGATTGCAATTATTTTTATTTCACATGGCAAGAGAGTGTTCAAAATGACTTTAGGGAAGAATCTTTTATATGCACTGAAACTAGTCCTTCCGAATAAGTGTCGACAGGAGACTTTTCCTTACAAAATTACAGAAGAAATGTCCATTCTTCTGACGATGAGGCATGTGTTTAATGCATATACTTTGGCAAATGCTCTTTTCCCACTTAACTTCCACAACCTTAAGGATGTTTAGACCATGGACTTTGGTTTTGGCTTATGGTTAAGTGCAGGATTTTATATATTTCACTCTGTAATCTTTACTTCCTTTAGTAAAAAGTTGTGAAGCTGAAGCAAAACACGAAATCATTGTATTTTCTGGAACACCTTTCAGTTCAGTTTTCTGGACAAAAGATTTAATGAGTAGAACCACCGTAAGGCATCAGATATCATCTGAAAAGGTTAGCTGCACTGCCTCGGGCTGAATTATTGCTGAGCTGCCAGGAGGATTAGAGATGAGAGCTGACCCTTTGCACAGCAGTCAAATATGGTCTGAGTCTGTGTGCTTCCCACATCTCATGGCATATATGATCTAAGCAAGGGAGAGAGTAAAAGAGCTACTACGAATTGGGGAGAGGAAAACTGGGAAGAGGTAGAATAAGAACAAAAACCCAAACAAACAACAAAAACAAAGTAGAAAATATTTGGGGGTTCTGACATTTCAGAACTGTTGCAAACTGGAAACAGGTCATAGGAGATGGACAAGTGTATGTGTCAGGGGAAGGAGCAATAGTCACAGTAACCCTTCACATAGGAAATACTGTTATAAAGCAGCAAGTCATTCATTGCTGTCCCTGGCCAGCAGGGCAGAGGGAAGTACCCACTTTGCAGCAAAAGAGATTGCGTTATGGTGTATTCTTAATCAGTACAGGAATGCTATGGAGTCCTCATCACTGCAACATTTAGTGGAAAAGTTAGCAAATATCAGTGATGGCTGAGCTGTATCTGATCCTCTTCAGAGCAGGAGAACAGTCTTGCTGAGGTGTCAGTAAACTTTCAGGAGCAGCACACCATGTTCTTGTTGTCTCCAGTGAAAGACAGAAGCACCGCTGGTACTACTTCTGCCATCTAATCAGTTCCAAAAATGAGGAGACAAGATGTTATCTGCACACAGGCAAATTTTGGTACCTTGCAGCTCCCATCAAGTTTTTAACTCAACAGAAACCATGGCACTCCCAAACAGCTCTGGCATATGTGTCATGAAGTGCTGATCTGGGAGCCAAGGGTTGTCTCTACAAGCTGGCTTTTCAGGGACTTCTGGAAGAGTGCTCTTTGTTGTCCCTGTACATTGGCCTGGATAGCCAATTTGACACATAAGGCAGCAGGTTGCAATGTTGCTCAAAGGCATAGACCAGCAAGCACATTCTTGCTCTTCTCAGGGATCCTCTGACAGGAACTGTATCTTCCCAAGACCAGCCTGTCACTGAGCTTCTGGAGCAGTGTGGGAAAATCCCTCTGTCTGCTGGTGGCTTAAGTCCCAGTCACAAGGCTCTGTGTACAGAGGGTATTCAGGGATAAGTTACCATGCTGGGATCTACTTGATCTACTTGACCAAAAGTAACTTGAAAATGCAGGAAGTGATCTTACAGTTCTCTTATTTTTTACATTTTTCTTTGAAATAAAACCATCTACCTCCAAGCACTGGGTATCTCAAGAGTAGTATCTGATTTAAGACTTAGGTGGTCCAAAATAGTTGTTGAAGGACTTAGGGTGGGATCAGAATGACCTAACATTCAATGTTTAAGATGCAGAAGTCTATAGCTGAGCAAATTGTTCTTGACAGTTTCAGAGTAGGTGTGGTACCTTAAGACAGTTTTAAACAGAGTCATTATTGCAAGCTATTGCAGGATCTTGGTGATACCTACATCTAGCAAGACCAGTAAGTAGACCTACATTAACCAACATTGCTATATGTCTGAATTCCTCACATTTCTCAGCTATAAGACATTCACTTTTTTTTTTTTTTTTGGTTAATTCAGCTTTGATTGAAATAATGGAAAGTATTAAGCATACAAAAATAGAACAAGGAACAAACAACTCATTTGATAATGTAAGAAAAAACTCTGAAGTCCATTTTTTCATTTATACTGCATCCCTGAATACAACTACAGATGGGGCCAGGTGATATTACAATGTATGTAAAATTTAGAATAAGTACTGTAATATTTTATTGGAAAATATTAATAACATTTTTCAAGTAATTTTTTTTATTGGCAAAACCCCACAAAACATTCATCAAGTCAGTTAATCTACTGAACATACTATCTTTGCAATTTTGCAGATCTCATTATAAATAAAAAAAAACCCAAACAAAAAACATATATACTCATATGTTCATCAACAACCAGCAAACTGGATAAGTAATAAAGAAAAATCCATTGACTAATTTCCTTCAAAAAACATTGTATAACTCATGGGGGAATTTACCAATCAAACATTATTCAAGTAACTTTATTGCTAGGACTGTGTGCATTTTTATTTCTGCTAAAAAAATATTGATCCAGATTTTCAAAAGCTTTTAGGGATCTAAAAATGTATTTGTAGATCTCATGGGGTTTTCAAGGCATTAAATAGGTTAAGGACAAAAGCCCCCCTGAATTTGAAATTCTAGTCTTTGAGAAATAGATGAGTATGTGGCATCCTACTGAGGCAATCTGAAGTGATTTCCATAGTTACAAGAAAGTGATTATAAAATCTCCTGTGTGTGTGTGCCTGTGTGTCATTAAAAGTTTCTTAAAATTTCAGCATTAGGACTTACATTTTCCATGCTTTGCTCTATGAACAAAGGCAAGAGATTTTTGTTCTTCGATTTGCTTTTGAGGGAAAAGGTACTTGGAGGATTTTTTTTTTCTTTGTAATATATATATATATGCTGAAAAAATATCTTCTTAGAAGCATAATAGTTATATAACATCATCACAGAATAGTCTCTCCTGCTTTCCCCATTTTCAATCACATTGAAAGAATTAAATTAAACCCTCTCCAAATTCTCTAATAAGATCCTGAAGTATTTGGGGGAGAAAAAAAGTCAAATTTGCACAGATCATTAGTGTTATCTACAGGCTTCTGGCTGACCTGATCTGGAGTCTTCGAAACAGTCAGATGGTTTTCAAAGCTGTGGGCACATTCTCCTCTCCACGTGCTCTTAACAAAAGATGTCTGCATAGAAATCTCACTCTGCATGTTTGTGTACAATATTTGCAATATTTTGAAAGCCTGAGACATACAAACATTTCATGGCAGTGAGAATGGAAAGAGTTTTAACTTCTTACCATCTTCTTTAGTGCGGGTGAAAATTTGTTCACTTCTCACTCCATCTCCAGCTCGTGTAAAAGCCAACACCTGAATGCTGTAGTTGGTATATTTTTCCAGGCCATCAAGCTCTAGTGATGGCTGTGTAGTAGTGACATTCTTTATCTCTCCTAGCTCTACAGAATAAAAAGGAAATTGAGTTATTGCCATGTTCAGTCTTCTCCCAGCTATTGATACCTACTGTGGAAATCTTGGGGATTAAAGACTATACCACAGAAGTAATGCTTCATTATTGTAAAACAGCAATGAATCATAATAAATTAAAATAAATTCTTTTCTGTTCTGACTTCTTACCATTCAAAGCAGATCCAGTTTTCATTTTCAAACTTTTTTTAAATGATTTTTTTTTAAATGAAGGGAAAAGAATGCAAATTTATACAAGCAATAAGATTCTTCATGAAGAATAGATAACAAGAACAGATTATTGCAAAACATTACCTAAAGCAAAAATGAAAAAGTCAGTTATCTTCATAAAGATTTTCTGGCTTTGAGAAAGATGGTTTCTCATAACAAAAAACAAGAAAATGTCCCCTTTATTTTAAAACATGTAGTAAGTGTTGCTGCAAAGCACTTGATGGCAGTAATACCAGCTAACAATAGATATAAACACAGTGAAATCAGATTTACTTGCAGAAAGGCGATACACTTCATATGAATCTTTTTACGGCAAGCTAAGAAGTACAACCCATATGGCAAAAAAGCTTTAAACATATTTAGGGCAGAAAATAAAGCTGAACAAATGAAGAAAATCCAGTTTTAAGCACTGCATAAACATCATCTTTTTTTCATCATGTTGTAGACACCACATAAGAGCTTACATGTGCCACTGATGATATTCACATAGGATCTGATCCAAAGACTACAGGCATGACTGAAAACATTTAGTTTTATGTCAGTCATGTCTACATTTTTATGTATGCTTCTCATACTTTTTTTATCTTTACATGTAAATGTGAAAAGGAATGGGTGTTTTTTTTCCAAGTATTTTTTGTTAACATTAGCAGAAGTAACAACAGGCCTCTGGATTATGTTTCCAGTTTCCCCTTGCCACACTAACAGAGGCCAGGATTTGAAAGACCGTTGCATATTACAGTGAACTATGATCCTGATGGATGAAAGCGAAAGAAGAGAGAGAACTCGTTGCCCCAGAGCTCTGAAAAATTCAGCAGGGCAAATATGAATAAAGGCATGTGCATCTGAAACCTACTAATATTTAATTCACAAAAAAAAGATCATATGCACAATTATCATGTGATAAATTACAGATTAGTAAGGTACCTCATTTCTCCTTTCATCATTTCACTCATTCTCTGCTCAGGAGTCTATTTCCCTAGGAATTGATGCTAAAAATTAAAAACATAAGCACAACAGAAGAGGCTGGAATGAAAATAACAAATCTTTTCAAAAAAAGTTTCCTTCTTCTGCCATCAGCTATGAAGATGAAATGAACCCTGTCAGAAAATACGCACTAACGTTTCAACTAGGCAACTAGATAAGCAAACAGATAACCAACCAAACTAAAATAAAAGCCAGGTTTGGGCAGGTATGTTCTAAGATTATGTCATCATTCTTTATAAAAGAAACCTGCTGGACTTTGTAACTGAGATGAAATGTTCTCAAGTCATTTTTGATACTATGGTAGGCCTATGGAGTGTTGCAAATCCATCAGTGTAAGCCTTCCCCAGGGTCTCCACCAGACAGCTTCGCAATGCCTGCTGCGCTGTTAAAGATCTATGGAAAATGACTTCCTTCACAGACAGATGAAGCTTTCTCTAAATCCAAAGGCAGAAGGAGGAACAATGCCTTCACTGCAGAGAATAAATGATATAAAGGCCACACAAGGCTTGCTACTTGGTAATAGCTTGATTTCTCTCACCTCCATCCAAGAGATTGGCCCAGTAGATAACTCTGAATCCTTGCAGAATTCCATTCAGGGTTTCTTTTGCCAACGTTGACCAAGAAATAGATATGGTTTCTGGTGATGTGGCAGTGGCTTGCACATTTCCTGGAGGGCAGCTGGGCACTGGAATAAGATATTCACCGTTTTTAACTTGATGAATACAACTCACTGTTTGTCTACCCTTTCAAATTTTCTTTGCTATCAAACTACTTGTTATTTAATTAGTAGTTACACACTGTTAACAATGCAAAACATTTCTTCTTCCTACAATCCACATGTTTCTGCAAGTGCAGCTGGTTTCTCTAGAATAGCTCTTGATGTACTGCTTCTCCACTTGTTGGCTAGTCTTTTAATAGGGTTTTTTTTTGATGTTTCTTTTGAAAGAGAAATGTGTCCTAGTGTTGAAATATGCAGAATATTCTGTAAGAAATTTAAATATATATGTATTTTTAATTTTATAGCCCTATTGCCATCTTACTGGGCAATTCTAATGTTCCTTTAAAATTGGTGGTGGGGGAAAGTGGGCACTTCCTTAAATACAGGAAAAAAAAAAAGATCATAATATATTTTCACTGATATTTAGAAAAAAAGGAAAAAGTCAGCCAAATCTAAGGCATTTTCTGCTGGCCATTTAGTGTCAAAGAAATATGTCCATAATAGTATTTGACATTGTTTTAAAGCTTGTAACTTTAATTCTAAGAAGGACAAAAAATTGAGTAATGCCAACAAAAAAAAAACAACCAACCAAGAAATAAACGAACAAAAAAATTTTTTTTAAAAATATATGCATGTGTGAGTATACCACCTTCTGAGGTCTTGTAGTAATCTGTCTAGGCCTAGAAACCTTCAGAGTAAATGAAAAACACCAACCTTCCATAAAGTGTATGCCACAAAATCTGTAGCTCCTGAGAAATTTAGATGTGTGCTACTCACTTTCTCCATGTAGAACAGTCAGATTCCTACTAAGCACTGACTTAAGTACACTAGTGCCCATTTACAGTAACTGAAAATCTAACCTACATTATCTTTTAAGATTATTATTTGCTTTTATACATCTCTAAAATATTAGACCTCTTTTTGGGTATGGAATCATTCTCTTTTTCCACTAGAGGACTCCCTCTCATTGTTTGATAAGTACTTTTTATGCAGTTTGAAAAAAAAGAATCTACAATTTTCCTTGCATTATACAGATTGAATTTTGTCTGAAATAACAATTTTTCTCTCATTAGTTTGGTTATCCTTGAAAAAAACACACATCTCTCTTTAGGTTGACAAAATAAAGGACTATACAGTACAAGAGCTCTGGGTTTCAAGGCAGATTCATTTAAAAAGAAAAGAAAGACAACAAAATTAACATTATCAGTTCACCTTTCAGATGTTTACTTATTACCATCTCAAAATTATGATGAGATCACTATGAAGGTATGATGAGATCACATTTGTGAATATGTAATCACCAGAGCAATAGGCTTCTTAAGGAAAACTATGTTCTTAGTTAATATCATTCGCAGCATATCCCATTGATCATAGGATGATTGATGTTGGAAGGGATCTCTTGAGATCCTCTAACCCAACCCCCCCAGACTGATAGTGTTAAATTTGTTTACCTGGATGTTTCTGCATCTCTTGCAATGAAAATTGTACATGCTTATTGACCAGTCTCTTCCCATCCAGCTGTCTACTGTATCTAACACCTGTAAAGTCTGGTCTTCTATTATCCTCACTACAACAAACACTAATCAGGCAATCAATGTAACAAGGAAAAAAGAAACAAAGAAATAATATGTCCCATGATAGCTCTTTGCCAAGGACCTACCATCCTCAAGAGTAGTAGTGATGATTTCCTGAGAAGAAGGTCCTATTCCAGCTCGATTACAAGCCTGGACTACCATGCCATACTGGGTGAATTTTTTCAGGTTATTCAGTGTATAAACTTCACTGTCCCCAGTAGTATCAATACTGATGATGTTGAACTGGAAATTTCCTCCTGCACTGTACTCCCGATAACCTATCTGGTATCCACGAATAATTCCATTTTGCAAGTGCTTCTTTGGAGCCTAAACAGGAATTGAAATATTACACATTAAGTACATACCTCCAAAGTCAAGTTGCTCTCCTTAAAATATTTGAAATATACAGAAAGTCAACATTTTGTTTTCCTACCAAATGCAAGTCTATTTCTAGATAACAATTAAAAAATACTCCCGGAACATGAACTAGTAACTTTTTACCATGATATATAATTTTCAGATGCAGTTCACTCTAATTTGTGCATTCTTGTGCTGAAAGACCCTTAAGTGGTTCAGATGTTGAAAAATATGATAAGCAGATATTCTTGAATTATAATTTGAATTTATAATGTTTTGTTCTTTTATCAGGTGGAACAATCAAAGTTGAGCTGATAAGGGTGTATTTCCATTACAGGCCTACCATTCACTACTAATTGTGTTTTTGCCAGAAACCCCTCCATTCACACATTGAATATTTAGTAAGGCATTTATTGATCTGTTGAAGGCAGTCACATAAGTTTATTCAGCTAGATGCGTTAGGAAAATTTTACACTGTGCTTTGAAATATGCTTCTGTTCATTCAGTGTGTAGTGTGGAAAGATGATTAGATAATAAGAGCTGAAGGCAATAATGAATTGGAAAACAGGGATTTGCATACTGAGTAGCTACTAAAACAAGGTGTACAATTTCTGGTGTTCACAAGTATGGATAGTATAAAATGGATCGACATAATTATGTACCATATTTCTCAGTCACAGTGCAGGATCTCCTGTACCTGGCTAGTGAAATTCATTTATGTACTCTGAAATATAAAATGTAATCTAGAGTAAAATAAGGAGTGGTAGCTCACAAAAGAAAGCCCATTATTGACAGAAATATCTATTAAAATTCCATTTAAATATTATTTGACTAATTTCAATATGTGATAATACTCCTGTCTGACTTTCTACATGTATGAGGTATAATTAGCATAAACATTTTAAGACACAGTTTCTAATCCATGCACAAAAAGCTCTTTCAAATCCTTCAAACCTCTTTCAAATTCCCACCAGATGCCCATGACCTCATCCATACCACTGACCCATAAAAAAGCTCTTTGAGACGCAGTGAGTTAAACCAGCAGAGGTAGCAATCTGTGTAGTTACTATATCCCACTAATTTGACAGAGGAACGCATTATCAAGAATATTCTTTTCTGTCACAGGACCTGTCTGTTTCAGTGAGTTTATAGTCCACTGGACCAAGGTCTCACTGGAGCTAATAAAACCAGCAGGTGATTTGCCTTTCATCCACTACCAAGAAAGCATTGCTCTGCAAGAGCCAGAACTCTCTCCATATTTAAAATGTATCACTGGATTGATCTGACTGATTGAATTATTTCTTCAGATACTTTATTTTTTTACCTCCCTTCTGCCTTCAGAAACAGAAACCAAACTTGAAGCAAGGATATGATTTCCTCTGTACTATTTCAGTTCCTCTGGTATGAACAAGCTCTCTGCAAGAGCATTGCTATCTGTTCAGACGTATATGACTGAACTAGGAGATTCAGGGTTTGAGTGCCTTGTAAGGCACACTTCAGGAATTAGAATTGTTTGTTTTGGGGTTTTTTTTGTGGGTTTTTTTTTGTTTGTGTGTGGATTTTTGGGTTTGGTGGGTTTTTGTTTGTTTGTGGCATTTTTGGTTGTTTTTTGGGCTTTTTTTTTTGTTTTTTTATCTAAGAATATAATTGTTTCTTGGTTTAATATCTGTGTTTCATTGCCAAAAAATTTTCAACTTCTTTATAAACACGGAAGTCTTTTATTATCAAAATATTCTGTTTGCAAGTGCATTAACTATTCTGAACAACTTCATGGTGTCGCGATCCTTAAATGATACCTACAAAAGGTATTTTTTTAAGAAGGACTGTGGCATGGTAACTAAGGTCAGGGTGGGGTTTTTTTTTGTGTTTGAGGTTCAGATATCTTCATAAGATAAAGATTTTTATTCCATCTGAGAAGAAAATAACTTTATCACATTTAAATAATTAAATATTCTGGGGCAAATTGTTTCATTAGTTGAAGGACCTCAAATTCTGTTACTAGCCATAGCATTTTGCATAGGTCATACATTTTGAAAGGCATTGTCAGTGCTGATGAGAAGGGGCAAAAAGAGTGATCTAACAGAATCTAAACATTTCAAATTAAACAAAGGACAAACATTTGGACAAAGCAGCAGGCAAATCAAGTAAGTGTTATTACAGGGAGGAATGATTTGAGACAACACTGCAAGTCACTGTCTCTTTTCTAAATGTGTATCAGTGTGGAGGTACCAGTTCAGTCATGCCAGGACAACAGGTCTCTACATCAGTAATGGATTCCATCACAGACTGGCAAGTCCTCAACAGTCTGTGTGGAGATTTCTTTTCTCAGACATTAACATGTGCACTGTTGTATATCCCAAGATCTGAAGCCTCTCCTCATAAAAGGCTGCAACTGGAACATTCCCATGGATTACCATGGGTGGCTTCTGAACAAAAGATTTTTTCCACAAATACACATTGCACATTGAAATCACCAGCAATGTGCACAAAATGCATGTGCCACATTATCTGGGGCATTTATTGTTTTGTGAATTGTACACACTACCTACTGCCACATACAGCACACATTAAGAGGCTGTATGTACATACGCTATATAAAGCATGCACTGTATACCAAGAATAAGTGGACAAACACCTTGTACGTAACAGATTACAGAAGCACACAGCACATGTATTTGAACATATATATCACACTGTAAATCAGATGGAACACAATGATTAAACTGAATCATATATTTACTATGCATTAAAATTATCTCAGAGCAGGACTATGGATGGAATAGCCTCTTTACTGGGAATTGTGCAATTATATACTTTCTCATTTTGAAATGGAATAAAATGACAAATTTTGCTTTTTTCCTGAAACTATAATTGCTTTAGGTCAAGGAAATTTTTCTTTAAATAAAATATTAACATTTTACTTTTTTTATTTCACTTTGAAACATTATACAATATAAAACAAGCTCAAAGTCACTTCAGGACAAAGCACTGAAATGTTCAACTCCACAAAACTTCAAAGTTCCTTCTTAATACTACCTAAATGCTTCATTTTGAATTGTCTTTTTTTCACAAATAAATCACATTTGATATATATGCCTTCTTGTGCATAGGCACCTTTTTGGTAGAAAATTCAGTGAAGCAACATTTGTCCATGACTAAGTGTTCATGGGAAATTTGTTAACCTTGTCAGTAGTCACAGAACATTATGAAAAAGTAAGTTTCGGTCCATAATCTTACTGCTTATTTCATAAAATCCAATATTTGTAAAAAGGACATCAATGACTTTTGTAACGTATGACATTTTATAGTTGTGTGCATATGCATATGCATAAAGAGAAGGAATATTTCCCATTCCTAAATTTAATGGGTTCATTTACCTTGTAAAGTACTACAAGAAAAAAAAAATAATTTTCATGCTATTTTGTAAATGACAATTCCTGTTTAATTCCCATTCTCTCTGCATCATTTTAAACTACCAAAACATGCTGAGTTGTGTTTAAAAATTCAATCTGAAACCCAGTGTTCTATGTGGACACACAGAAATGAGATTAAATGGCTCACAGACCTATTAAACTTTGCTTAACTAGGATTTTCTAAAAGTGGGATAAGAGCAACTTTATAGGAAGATTTATGACTGTGGGAAGCTGCAGGAATAGAACTTAATAATAGATGAAACATGATGTGTTATTTTCTGCTCCTTTTGCTGTTATTGACACTGCCCATATTTAAATGAAGTTTGCCAACTTCAAATATAACTATGGCCCTTACACAAGCCTTTTTGTTTAATGTTGTCATAGGTTTTCATGGCAAAAGCACCACATGCCTCCAAAAATAAAAAAGAACAGGTTATGAATAAGTTTATTTTTTTCCTTTTTGTACCTCCATGACAACAGAGGATTAATCTCTTGAGGTATTTCTTTATTCCTAAGCACTTTGCATTGCACAATGTAATGAGCACCTTTGTCATGGCAGTCATTGTACGGATCTACCCGAAAGTCAGGATTCAGTGTGGAACTGAACTATATTATGTCTGCAGGACCATCTTAAAGTACCTTTTTGAGTAATGAACTAAAACTGCTCTAGCCAGGGGAGAACTGCAGTAATTCAAGGGAAGTAAATGATTCACTCCTCGTTTGGGACTTCTTAATCAGCTGTTACAAATTGTCATATAATAATTCTTCTAGTAAAAGTAGGGCTATGCAAGCACTAACCTTTTGGGAAAGCAGCTCAGTGACTTCACCTTTATCTACAAAGGAGCTTCAAGGTCAAGGAAAACAATTAGGTTTCAACTACTTCCAGCATCACAGAGAAACTTAGCACCAATTGACAGTACGAATATCACAATGAGCAGAATTCCAGTGAGGTGCCAGTAGTACCTTTTGCTGTCCAACTTTTAGCAGGCAGACCTCCAGAGTTTCTGATGCTGCAAAACAGCACCTCACAGGAACTTGTGGTATGATGGGTCCATAGGCTACCTCTGCTAGAGCCAGCATCACCTTCCTAACACTTTGCTAGAGGATCTAATTAATATTTGTATATACATAAGGTCTGGGCATCAAGAAGGCAGGGACAACCTCTTTTCACTTGTGAATTGTGACAGGATGAGGGGCAATGGATTCAAGCTAGAGTACAGAAAGTTCCACCTCAACATGAGGAAGAACTTCTTTACTGTAAGAGTTGTAGAGGAATAGACTCCCCGGAGAGGTTGTGCAGTCTCCTCTGGAGACTTTCAAGACCTGTCTGGATGCATTTCTGCATGTTCTGCCCTAGTTTTGTCCTGCTCTGGTAGCGGGGTTAGACTCAGTGATCTTCGGAGGTCCCTTCTAACCGCTAACATTCTGTGATTCTGTGGCACTCCTACAGTGTCTCTTGTGCTGCTTGACCATGTTAGATACTGCTGGTCAATAAATTAAAAGATTTAACAGGTTTAATGGATACTGAGTTTATGGGAATAATATCTTGAAAGTTCACAGGAGACTAGGTATTCATTGGAGACTGGGTGTGCAGTCTGGCAGCGCAGTCCACAGCAAACTCTGAATGTCTACTCAGCATCTACACAGTGCATGGCACCAGGTTCACATGGTGGTGCACAGTTCTTGGAGCATGGAACCACTTTTCCCAATCTGGATATATACTGCATGGGTACAGGTAGGCATTTCCAAGGTCACAGGTAGCTCACACCTTAAGCTCACTCCAATTGTGAAACTTTGTCCCTACACTCAGCTCATGAGACTTCCCAGGCCAATGGAGTACATATTCAATACATAGCTCATTTCTGTGATTATTTTGTTGTCTTAGATACTGATCATTTACTCAACAAGTATTCACAAATCAAATTCCAAACATGATCTGGAGAATACAATTCCAGCTGCTCATTTGATATGCTTCTACTCCCTAGACGATAACTAGAGATCAGGAGTTGCACTTGAAGTGTCCTGGAAGTACAAATGGAACCATATATTAGACAATGTTATTGAAATGTAAGTGTGGGAGTTTTGTCTGCCCTGTAGCTTCCTGCACACATCTGCATCTATAAAATTTAATGACAAATCTTCAAAATCAGAAATGGCAGCTATAAACTCTAGCAGTGAACCAATGGTACCTGTCTTCTCTTGTTGCTTTTGAAAATACCCCCCAAAGTGAACTTTAAAAAAGCTAGCAAAGCCTTTCAGTCTGCCTACCCATACATCCATAAAAACAGGTTCATTCATGGAAGCTTAAAGGTTATAGTTGACTACATCTGATGGCAGTCACACATCTTGAATGCTTCAAATAGAAACAACCCATTAAGCACATATTTCAGTTGTTGAGAATCACTGTACTGTCTGCATTCCTTCAAGAGCTACTTCCTTTGTTCTACCACCTGTGTGCTGCATTTAAATCCATGCTTGAGGTACGCCTTTTACAAATACACTGTTGTGTTGCACTTCAACCACCAGGTAAGACTGTGGCTAGTGACCACATGCCTTCTGTTTCTGGAAACCATTTGATGAAGAACAACACTGATATAAATTTAAGATGTGGACGAGGTCTAGGAACCAGCACTATATTTGCATCCTGTGCATAAGAGGTCTGATAAAGACTACTGTTTTTGAAGCTTAATACTGAAATGTCTCATCAAAACATAATTTTAATGCACTATTTTTAAAACACCATGAAACTAATAATAAAAAAAAATTGATATCTGAGGTCCCTCTGTACTAGTTGGACATCTCAGCAGTTATATGTCCACCTGAACTCTGTGGAGATTGTGCACTCTCGAAACCTGTCTTTTCAGGAACCAACTCAAAACTAATAAAGGATTGTGCTAGTTATTTATTGTATAATTTAAAAAAAAAATGAAAAATGGATGGCCCATATCATGGGACAAAATACATGGTATCCACATTTGCAGGAGCAATTAACATCACTATAGAAATTAATGACTACTACACCACCATCCTACCTCAGCATTTAACACTACATATTTCAGAATCTTAAATATATGGAGTTATCACTACAGTTTGGAAACTGTTACTCATGCTGAAATTACACTACTGTAATCAGATCACTTTGTCTGCTACAACGTATGAGAAGTATATAGCAGAAAACCATTTAAAACATATTTTAAGTACCTCTGATATCATACTGAAAGCATTTTAAACATTCTATGGTTGTCAAAACACTAGGCAAAATCTAGAAAAAATTGTCACAAGGTATGCCAGAATTTTAAATAATACCAGTTACTGATACTTTGAAATCTATTGCTCTGATTCATCAATTCTCATACGCTATACTGAGACACTATATTTCTCTCTCCATGCAGACATGCCTTCACTAAGGCTCTGTAACAAAATCCACTGCAATGGGAAAAAATCCCATTGGCTCCAATGGTTTGGGGAAATTTTGCCCAAAACCACAGTGAAATTCTGTGACTGCTCATTTTCCAAGCCCATAGCCTTATCTTTGATATCAGAAAAAAGTGGGAAATGTGTCATTAGTACAGGTAAGTGGTGGCTGCTATTACTCTCCAATGGAAGGTCTTTGACATAATGTACAAGTCTTAATGACCAATATAAGATTTGTCACCAAAGATAACTGCAAGGTCTCTTCCAAATGAAATAACTGATCCACGGTTGTTACAGTACTCCCATCAATGGAACCTCTTTGAATGCACCAAAATACTGTCAGAATCTATATTCTTGGCTGTGTGTATTTACCTTCCAGGTGACCCTAATGCTTTGTGAAGATATAGGCTCCAGTTGGACATCCTGAGGTGGGCCATCAGGAGCTACAAAGAGACAAGAGAAATGGATCAAAACTGGCCCTAATAGCACACAGAATTCAGCACTTTAACATGGTATGTCATCAACTCAACACAGAGTCAATTGCATTTGGAAAACTGAAGATATCACTTCATCAAACAAAATTAGAGCTTAGCGTCTTCCTTATTTAAGTGTCATCTCTGGCCAACAGTGAAATATTATGCATGCCAAAATGTAACAATCTGGCAAATAAAACACGCATGAATAATAGTGACTTCTCTTGTTCAGTAACACACTCACAATGCTGTTTCTGTTTTAATATATAAACAAGATATACTTTTAGCAGTAAGAACCCTGTAGGTGATAGAAAGGCAGCAGAACCCATTTGTATGTAGGTGAGACAGGAGCTCCTTAGACAGCCTTCATGATGTCACAAACCTTCCAGTGGGATTCCCTTTGTTCACTAGAGACTGAGCACATTCAGTCAAATATCTTATACACAAAACCCTGCACACTTTACCCTTTCCCCCTCCCCACTGCAAGTATCCCAGCCTGGAAATCAGACAAAAAAATAACCGTCAGTTGGAAAAAGAATGCTGCAGCTCCTGCCTGAGTCAGGAGGAGCTTCATTTACTATTGATACACTGCCAAGGGTGTGCATGGTGCTTTAAAGGAGAATGAAAAAAGAAGGCCCTGAGTCTAGAGAAACCTACTTGTCAGATGGGCAGCTACAAAGCAGATCAAGAATTGACTGGGATTGAATGGAAAAGTGTGAAGTAAATTGCTTGCTCAGCAAGGTAATTCATTGTAAAAGAAAGATCTGAAGAAAGGAGAGGAATAATCTCGTGCTGCTGTAGAGGGTTCCCTTGATGCAGGATATGGTCTCAGTAAAAGGCATTAAGTTAATAGCATGACAAAGGAAGTAAAGCAATAAAAAGGGTGAGATGGGGCTGTTAGAGGTAGAGAGGCAGTAAATGGCAGCTGTGGTGAAAGGAACCAGAACATTTTGCTTTAACTGATGAAAGCAGAGAGACCCAGAACACAGCTTTTAATATATTTAAGTTATTAAAGATGCCCTATTCTGTGCCATTCTTGTCTGTCCTTCACATGGGAAATACCCAAAGGTTGAAAGAACTTTATTTCCATTCCCCTTGCATTAATGTACAGAAAGGAGAAGAGGAAAAAGTCCACGGCCAAAAATGGGATCTCTATGAATTTTTGGAATCCTGTTCTTGATTCTGCCCTCTTGTTGACAAACATGAATGCCATTTCTCTGTGTGTGTTGTAAATGTAGTGGAGTTTGAGCAAAGTATTTGATTGTAAAAACAGGTTTTAAAATGTGCTCCTTAAAATCTTAACTGTTTCTTGAAAAAACACAAAAGTTTTTACATACCTGAGTAGTTAACTGTTCCTAGCACACCATGGTGAAATGTTAAATAAGATATCACTTATTTTACATACTTTACATACAGAGTTTGTGACAAAGACATAAAGAAAACCCAGATATCCCAGGTTCCTCTATTGATTTCATTATTAAACAACAGCCATAATGCTTTTGTTTTTCTGACAAGTGTTAGTGCAAGTGTAGTGTATTTTCCAACACAGCAGCTAATTGTGGCTGTATGGAGGTAAAGGTATGGTCCGTAAGCTTTGAAATCATGCCATGCTTGGCTATCCTTTTGCCACAGAGACCCTTTATAGTTTTCTTTCTAATAGCTAGTGCTGGGCGACTCAGGTTGCTGTAATAAGTGATACACAATCTGCAACCTCTTGCTAATATCGTGGTTTAAGTTGTTTAGTTTTTGTATCGCCTTTCTTGGACCTTTATTTTGCTCCCTTCTCATTATCTTCTCTCTCATTCTTTGCACCCATGCTGTTCTCCATCTCCTGTTGTAAAAGCAGAGAACAGTAGTAAACAGGGATCAAAAAAATGATGCTCCTGTACATTGCATACTGCCTGAAATCAAAACCCAAGAGACAAAGATCACATACTCTGCCTAAGCTTGACTCCTCTCTTCCAATTGTTCTCTAGATATATCAGTGACTTCTGAATACAGTTCTGCACTGCTGGTCTTTTTCTCCAAATAGATGGCTCTTTAAAAGACAGCAACAACAGGAACAATTATGCTGAATCTTGGTTACAAAGAACTGAATAAAATACGAAGTTAAGGTTCAACCCTGTTCATGGGGAATCTGCTTTTGTCAACTTAATTATCAGTCAGGAAAAACTTGGCAAGTAAGAAGTGTTCCAAGCATGGGTGAATAAGAGAGAATAAGAGTAGGTCCAAGGCCCACCACTTTACATCAATGCACAAGAAAGGATGGGCAATTTGGGGATACTGATAATGCTGGCTGGAAGAATACATTGTCTGTTTTCTCCAGTGATTTCACATTTTCATTGCACAGCAGAGAGAAAAACTGATAAAATGGTAAGTATTTTGCAAACTATTCACCATTAATAAAGCTTTTCAGTTAAGGTTTTTCTTCCACTAGGGTGGAAAAATACACATGGTGAAAAAAGAAATGCAGCTCATGTTGTCTTCTGTTTACTTTGCTTTAAGCCACGAGCCTTTGTGTCCTGGAGCCAAAACCATGTTCTCCTGACAAGGGGTATGTTTTCACTGTAGTAAATTCACCCACAGAGAAAATGACTAGGAATTACACAGTTGTATTCATATGAGCTGAACTGAAAATAGGTCACCGAGTGTTCAAAGCCTAGACCAATGTGAATTTTGAAGAAGTAGGGTTTTCACTGCAGAACACTGTCACCCAGATACCTGCATTATGGTTTTCCTCTCAAAATCCCCAGTGAAGGAAGCATTGCTGACTTAGCTTAAGATAATAGGAAAAATAAAATTAGCAAGATAAAAATGTGTTTTCAAATACAGGTGAGCAAGCTCCTTCTGATCAAGACTTTTCAGAGTAACTCTATCCAGTTTCAACTCACTAAAGTTGTTGAAGCTGCTTTAGTTGTTCTCAACACCTTTGTACATTGTATATAGCTGCAGCCTATGCCTGGCAGTACTTCGGGTGATTCACCATTTTCATTCTTAACTCTTGAAATAAAAAGCTGTAGACCCCTGCTTTTACTTGTAAGTCTTTTTCACTGTCACATATAACATGTAGGACTTGGGATGTGGTAGCATGTCCAAGTCTGAGCTGTCCTTATCTGTCTGCCCCTTCTGCTAGCTCCAAGAAATAAAATAAGATGGCACTGGAAGGTAGTAATTCAGATGCACAAAAGAGTGCCTCCAGCCATTCAAGTGGAAATGCCCATATAGCTCTTCTGGTACAGAAATAATACAGAACACATGGCAACAAAGAACATGGGGATGACATTAATGACAACCACCTGACTTACACACAGTTCAGAAAACTCAATAGTGGGTAGGTTGGGGAATGGAACAGTCAAAGGAAGATTCAGCTCATGTAGGTTAACATTCTCAGATGGGGCTATCTTAAATTAGTTACCTATACTAGTACTTGAGCATCTAAGGAAAGCCACAAGACCAACAGGGGAGGAACCACCACTAAAACTAGGATGCTGTTGATTCAGTTTCCTAAGTCTAGACCCTGATGTGCTGTTTACAATACCCCAGGGTGAAAATTTGGAGCACAATGTCTTCTTTGACCGCTAGATGCCACTGAACAGCTTTAATTACAGACCTGCATGATGAAGTTGCAGAAGTCACAGTGTTTTATGGGAACAATTCAGTATTTCTTTCAATGGATCTTCAGCAACATAAGCAGCATTTCATGTAAAAATTCCTCATGTCAAAAAGCAATACTCCCAGCATGATTTAGATGCTACAAAAGCAGAGCATACCTGCTTCATCAGTAGTGATGGTGAGCTCATTGCTAGCCTCACTCTTGCCGATGCGATTCTTGGCATACATGCGAATGTTGTAAGTTGAGGAAGGGTGGAGGTCAATGATAGTGGCTTGGTTTAGCTGAGGGGAAACATCTTTGGTTCTCTGAACAGAATCCCAAGAGTCTATTTAATAGGAGGTTAAAATAGACAAAGAAAAGATAATGTTAACATTGCTAACACAGGTACACAGTCAAGCCTTCTCACAGAGGAGGATAATGTCATTGCTGAATTAACACAGAAAATGCCTGCTGTTACAAGCAAATTGCGTGATCACCTTCCTTGACACCACTCCTGACTGCTCCAAATGTGGTCCTGTGAACAAAGGGATCTCAGCCCCAGGGTCTGAGGAAATATCTACTCCTTCGCCTTATTTTTGAGGAGGTGGTGAGAGCAGTAAAGATTTCTCAGTTTTGTGTGTGTTGAACATACTCTTTTTTACACGGAAAGAATTGTGAAAAAGGTGGGAGCTGCTGGCCTAAAGGGATCCTCCTCACTCAGCAAGAAGATTGGTGGGATGGAGGGCTATAAGACTAGCAAAGATCGGGCAGAAAGTTTGATCCAGCCTCCAGAAGCTCTGACCATAGGCATACAGTGAGCACAAAATTGGAGTACTTAGACCTGAGGCTCAGAACCCTTCAGGACTGATGTTATTTTCTTGTGTTAGGATACGGGAGCAATTTTATACCAGGGGGAGTGTAGAACCCTCTTAGCTGTTTGCAAATATCTGTAAAAGGAGGAGCACACTGGTTTTATTCGTGCTTACTATTCATTTGTTTGTTATGTTTTTAATAAATTCTTCAAACATATAATAGGAAAAAGGGTAGACACTGTCTAAATATAGTAACCCGTTTTTCATCAAAGCATTCAATTGCTGCAAACGAAATACTAGAATTTATCTATGTAAAGCATCTTGATATCTTTTATGAGCTGCCATCGTTCATTTTTTTCTTACTGCAGGCAATGTTCCTCCTTTAACCTCTGCAGCATCCTATGGGGGATGTCATTGGAAGCTTTACAGGAGGGTTTTACAGTATGGGTCACTGTAGGCAGGATTGCAGAAAGCTCAGTAGATAAGAGAAACTATTTTAAAAATAGAAATCTCACTTAGATACAAAATATTTGCACGTACTGTGTAAATTTATTGTATGAGCTTGCTAAAAGATGACCAAATTGTCACAATGACATCTGCAGTTTGCATGGTTACAGGGCCTGTTTGCTTGTCCGTGTGGCTGTGTTTATCTAGAAAGCATCTAGGAATCAGACATTTAAGTGCTAACCAAATTCACTTGAATAATTTTTTCCTTGGTAACTGTGTTTGTTACAGCTGCCTCTGTAAGATAATTTAAGAAACTTAGTAATGGAGTTATACAGAGGCAGCACCCCTATAACTATCTTTCACTTTGCTACATCTTCACAGAATTTCTTAAACTTTGCAAAATTTTAACCACCAGTTTCACTCCGTTGTATTAAATGTTATACAAGCAGAGAAGGAGACTCTGTCTGTTCCAGTGTACTATGCCAACAGGAAAGGAATTTTAAAAAAGGACCTGCTTGCTATGAAGAATGTGTTAAATTTCCCTTGAGGAGGATGAGAATTTCTTTTAATATAGTCCATATATTATTGCTTAGGTTTTTGCTTGGTTGTTTGAAATACTGACCTCTGAGTGGTAGGACTTATCAGCTGCTGAAATCAAATAAATGGATTTGAAAAACACTGGGTCATTCTTAGAAGATAAAGTAATGACACACCATGGAGAAAGATTAAACTCCAAGTTTTCTGAAATTTCCAGTGTTTATTTACAACTAATGCATGGACTTCAGAAGTATATTTCAATGTGTGCATGCCCTTTTTGAAGGGCAAAATTAACCAACAAAAGAAATTCCTCCAGACTTAGTCCAAAACTATTTTCTGTTTTGAAAAATGTTAAAAAATAAAATAATACAGAAATAAAGAAATGAAAAAAAAGGTTAATTTTGTTTTCTTCAGTCAAATCTGAAAAATATTTGCTTGTGTCCACGTGGTAAGTAACTGAGTGAGGTATTAAGATGGACTATCAGTTCTTCTGGTTTTTATAGTTGTTCCAGAGAGCTCTTAAATCTACATACCGAGGAAGGATGAAAACGCACTGAAAACAAGCATTGGACTAGCAAAAAAAAAAGAAAAAAAAACAAAAAAAACCCGAAACAGATAAAAGAGAGTGGAATTTTTAACAGATTCTTTATTCCACTCATAAAATGTTATACCCAGGCATATGGGTAAACTGCACTCTGACACAATGGTCTATGAAAAATGTGTGTTTTTATGAAAACCACCAGCTTTCCGACCGTTCCTAAAAGAAGATTACTGTGCGGTAGACAGCAGGGCCCGGGGCGCTGCTGTCCCAGGCCGATGCCGCAGAAGCGGCTGCCCGCTCCCCGGGCCGGGCCGGCCCTGCCATCCGGTGGCCGCTGCCGGTACCGCGCTCAGCCGCCTCGCTGCCTGACTCCCTTGGCAGGTTTAGGGGAAACCCCTCAGGCTCTGCGAAAGCATCTCTATCCCGAAGGATGCTCTGCTCACACGTGCGCATAAGAAAGCGCAAAGCACAGTACTGTCTCCTTTCTGATCAGGATTTAAGTGGAACTGATGTTCGGTTTGCCTCTCGGCTTTCCCTAATGACATGAAAAAAATAAAAAGGGTGAGGAGGGAGGCACAAATAACCATAGAATCGTTTAGGTTGGAAAAGACCTTTAAGATCATCGAGTCCAACTGTTAACACTGCCAAGTCCACTACTAAACCAAGGACCCACATACTTCTACCTATCTTGAAACCTTTTAGTAAACCTCCGAGGGAAAAGTCGGATGGCTACATGTCAGTGGTTTCAACGAAGGGCCAGGTCTGAGCATTACAGATACATTTCTATACAGACAGGTATTGTATCTAAGTATTGAAAGAGTCTGAAATGCTGAGCTCCCACTATTCGTACCGCTCTTGCATGGCAACTGAATCCTACAGATGCCACCTACCCATGACAGGCAAGTCCATACTTCTTCCAGAGGGTAACTAATGTGTCTTTTTTGTCTGATGGCACAACAGGAGTAGATGGGATATATGAGAACAGCACTGTATAGTGAAGTCCATGCATAATATGTGGTCACCTGCACATCCTCTGAAATGGAAAAGTTCTGCAGTTTTCCTTATTGAGAAACCTAGATGGTGCATCCTGCTGTAAACCCGTTTCTGAGTCCTCAGCATAACCAGCACAGGTGGAAAATTCTCACTAAACACAATTGTGTGGTTTACAGCTTTACTTTTGGCCTTAGTAGGATGTTCCCTGGGCACACTGTGAATGTTTTACCTAAGATTTTAACTAGAAAGCCTAAGTTTTCCTCTGTTCTTTTTATAAATGGAAATTGTGAGAAGTTTTCTTAATTCCCTATTCTTTGTACTAACTTTGTCCAACTACTTTATGCAAGTTCTTCAGTAACCATCTCTGGTGTTTCATATTCTTGATGGTTTAATTATTGACAAAAGTTGCGTGCAAGAATCCAAAACCATGGTCCTAGTCTCTCCAAACATTCAGATTCAGATTCTAAAAACTAAACATTTCTGTTGTTTGCAGTGACATGAAGATAATCTAGTCTTTTTAGGACATGACCTCCAGTATTTGTCTTCACATACAGATAAAGAAATATCTTCTTCAGCACCAATTCTACCACCCACTGTTATTTCTTTCAATTTTTTTAACCTTTATCACTATGTTATGTTTTGATGTTTTTATCCAATCTGATGCTTCATTTGCTGTCTTGCTATTGATACATCATGCCATATTACAGAGACATCATTTTGCAATGCAAGTTCTAAGTGACTGCCACTTAATCTTTGCCTGCATTCTGCATTATCACTTGAAAACACTGAACTGAACTGAACTGAACCTAACAAAGTGTTTTAGAGCTCTGAAGTCCCTTTCCACCAGTTCTTCAACCAAAAAAAGCAGCTCTGTCTTCCTAGAGGGGGTTATGCAGAGTTACAGGATTCAGAAATGTTAGGTGAAGTTTTAGGGTGAGAAAGGAGCCTATCAGGCAAGTATGACTTTCAAAAATGTTCTGGAGCAGGTGGGTAGATGGAAAGACCTTTAAGGAAAAGAATAAAAAAAAGAAAAGAAACCCCAGAAACTTTTTTTTTTTTTATATATATATATATACACACACACACACAACCCCCCCCCCCCCCCCCCCATATATGTCCCTTGAAGGTATCTTTTCCTAGTCTACACTTCCAAAGCTGTCATTCCTGAACAGAGCCTCGGTGGGGAATTTTCACTTGCAATCTTTCAGGTACCATGTTCACCTGTACATTATCAATTCCATTTACAAAGCCAATGCAAGAATGGTGACTGATAATTTAACACTCTTGAAAATATTTTATCTAGTGATGAAAGCATCACAACATTTATCACTAAATAAAGCACAAAGGTAATACAAAATGTAGAAAAATAAGAATAGTAAAGATAGATAGTACAATAATTTTTTTAAAATGGCAAATTTTATAGTTTATTAGAAGTACATTTTTACATCTCAGAACTGAACAGAGAAGACTATAAATGTACTATAGTTGCTTTGATAAACAGAATGTTTCACTTATAAGCAAACATAGAGCATTCTTATCAGTAGATTCTGTCCCCTTACAAATAGTGCAACAAGCTCCAGCACAAAAGAGTACAATATAATTTCTCAGTATCTTTTTCATTGTACTCGAAATATAAAAATAGTGCTCCATTGCAATTTCCTTCCTAGTCCCTTTTCAAATGAGTATTCATCTCATTAGATGTTCATTAGTGTTGACCTGGCAGAAAGGTATCTGCTCACATTGGCCTGCCAAGATGTGCCATTGATACAACCCTTTAGAGTATTTCCAGCATGTTACTGAAAACTCTGCATGGTGCTTCAGCAAACTTCCACACAGCTTTCTTCACCTAGAAATTCTCCTAACTATCCTTTTTGACTGCTAAATTTCCAGGGAAGATGACATGCACCCAGATATTGATAGAAAATGACTTCTAAAAACAGCACTACAGGAAAATATAATTTCTAAAGGCTTGTTTTGTTTTTTTTTCTATAGGAAAAAATAGAAACTAAAATTAAAAAAAAAAAAAATCCAAATGGAGAAAAGATAAGAACAGTGACCAAGAACCAGGTAGCAACTAGAACGGCTTGTTTTACAACAGGATTTGTTCCCCTTCTGTGTGGGTTTCTCTGGTACAAAGGAAAAGCAACAACTGCTAAACTTCACATCCCTCTCTCAGAAAAAAGACAAGAAGTTAAGATAAATCTTACTGTGGAGGATTAAACAAACCATGGTAAAAATTTCTATCAGGCAGTTTCAATTTATGAATTACCTTTTACAATACAAATTCAGCAATGAATGACTAGAGATGGGGATTACATCACAGGAAGATTATTTCTCACCTGACTTATTCTTGCACTCGATATCATAACCGGTGATTGGGCTGTTTCCATCAAATCCCATGGTCCATCTGAGGGCAATACTGCGTGCTCTCACCTCTCGGATTTCTATTTCAGGAGGGTCGGGTGGTTCTGAGTAAATATACACACACTTTTAGTCAGAATGAAGCCCATACTTTTATCAAGATAACATTAATGAGTGTGTCACTGGCACAGCTTACTGGTGGTAAGCTCTCATGGCATTTTCTCTGGTCACTTCTTAGTACCCTGAGACAGTTAATCACCTGCTGAAGAACACTCTAACATAGAGAGGAAAAGTCACTTTTCAACTAGGAATCACTGATGTAATCACGAATACTGACTTTTGTTTAACCTTCTTAGATGCAGCATCGTGTTACATTTCCTTAAAAGCACTGCAGATCAGACTATTTGTGCTAGGAAAGATTTTTGCCTTCAACACCACATTTCACTGATACTTCTACAGTTTTTACACAGAAGGTGATGGTAGAAATATAGACACTGGACTTAAAAGTGGGGGGTGGGAGTAAATGTCTCTCAGTATTTTTAAGAGTCTTCATTTAATAACAGAATAATTTGATAGCAGTATAAAATTACTAAAGTCTCTTTCTGCCTCTAGAGTTCAATATGTAAATAAATAACATTTATACCCATTTTTATGCACCTTTAAAGTTGTCACAGAGTTTAAATGAGCAGTGGTGTAACTGAGAACCTGTCCTCAAAAAGTGCCAGAATTTTTCGACAGGGCTGACTTGAGCATTCATGGCAATTTTCTGTTAGATGAAATCGAAAGCAGAGAGGAAGAAATTTGCAAGTCCTAGAAATTTATTGTGTGCAAGCTCAAAGGCATATAACTGCAGGAACAAACATCACACAGAAATAAGCAGTGGCCAGTGGCTGAGTCTTACCTGTGCTCTGCATCTGAAATATTGTCACCTCAGCCACTTCAGGACTTGCTGCTGTCTGCCTGAGTGAAACCCTGTGGGAGGGGAACCCCAGCCCCAGGCAACATAGTTTCCTAGAGTTTGCATTGTACAAACTGATTGCAATTTATTTTGACTGATTACGCTTGAAAAAATTTGTTTAAAGACCACAGTATGTTTAACATTTCCCTAGAGATAGAACCAGATCACTTTTGGTTTATTTCAGACTTGGGTTTTAAGCATACTTTTTCTATTCAAAAAATGCAACTTTCTCCCTGTCCCCACAAAAAGTAACCCCCTCGTATCCACTGTCCCTACTGAAGATGTTAGTTTTAACTATCTGTAGTAGATTATCAGATGGTAGTGTATTTAAGAAAAATTCTTCTTATTAATTTGTACAGATCTCAAAAGACTTGAGCTTATCCTTTATTTTGATTTAATCTGTGATGCTGGAAAATGAAAGACTGAGCATCTTAATGAATCTCCTCATTTCTTTGACAACAAGGAATACATTTAATTAGGAATCAGAAACTCCCTCCCATAACAGATTTCTGAGGACATCATACACTTACTGTACTACAATAGCTGTGTTTTTTTCCTTATGTTGTCCTCTTCCTACCTTGCACAGTGAGCTGAATTATTCCACGATCCTCCCCATAAGAATTGATGGCATGGCAGGAAAAGAAGCCAGAATCCTCACGCACAGTTGGCAAAATCTATAGATGGTTTGAAAAGAAGTGATTGATTGAACAGCATGCAGAGAAAATAAACCAACAGCTTTTCTCTATGGTGCAAAAAAAAACTGTACAAACTGTTTTACTTGACAGTAATAAACAGATATTGTTTGTTATATGTATACATATGCATAGTAAAGCATCCAAAATACTGAGACTTATCAAAACTAGCAACACCTGGCCTGAGGAAGCAGGCTATCTGCTCTACATATGTAGTCAGGAATTGGAGCACCACCTATCCAATAGCTTCTCATTAGGAGTCTTGTTTCCAGTTACTTGTAAGTTTGCCAAGTATTTAACAGTTGGCTGAAATTTTCCATACAGAAAGGTGCCTCCTGATGCCTCCAAATTTTTCCTGTTATTTCCAGAAATAACTCAAGTGTCTGAAGTCTGTGTGGAGGAAATAAAGGTTCAAACACTGGCAGTGAGCCCCATAGTATGCAGCATGGTACCTCATAATAAAATTTTGTGTGGTCTTTCTTTTCAATTTGTTATTTAATGACATAGAAAGTTATACATAATCATTACATACATGACCATCATGATATTTTTCTACAGGACCACTGCTTCATTCAATATACAATAGGGAGGGGAATTTTTAAAATGAGCAGATATTCCAAACACCATTTTCTTCTCACTGTTCAGTGTGCTGCTTCACACTTTATTTACTGCACACAGTTCAAACTGTGGCCTGAAAAGAGTTAACTTTCTCATAGCCTTTTCTGTGGCAATACCCATTTCAAAAACATGAGAGAATTTATTTTCATAAACCCTGACATCATGAAGAGCATTATCACCATTTCATATGGGGAATTAAGGAACCAGACATATTACAGTGTTTGTGGCTGCAAGTTGCTACGTATTAGCTGAGCCATGGTAACCCCATGTGCTCTTTATTCCTCAGCAAAGTCAGCATAATATGAGCACAACTCTCATTTACCACTGGTTAAGATAAATGGATTAATTTCCCACACACTACAAGGATATTGGAGAGTTATCATCTGAGATGTGATAACTTGTCAAGCTGTGTTAAATTGTATGTGTGGCTGAGCTTTAAGATAGGAAACCAAAATTTTTCAGAGACCAATTTGACACATCTAGGGCCTTCTTTCCCCCCCATCAGAGTTCTTAGCAATAAATAGTAATTCATATGTTCATAACAGCTTCCACTGAGTTAAGCTGCAGCTATGAGGTCTTAGTACTTCTGCAAATCAGACCCCAAAGTCTCAAGGCAAGTACCTAGAAAACAAAGAACACACAATTATTGGCCACCTGTGAAAAGATTGGTTTCAATGATCAGCCTTGCATCACACAATGTCTTTCATTACTCAACCCTAATTCAACTCCAGAGAAAATTTAAGTCATGCCTGACTGAGACAGGGGTCCTGCAGAAAAAATAAAAGCTGAGTATACAACTAAATAGAACATCATCATGCACACATGCAAAAGCACTGTGTTAAAAGCTTCAGAGACAGCCTTAATCCTGTATTTTCTGGTTCAGAGGCATTTTATCTCACAGAAATTGAATGTTTTGTATGTAACATACACATGGATGTAGAACACTACCACAACTGCTTCAGAAGAGAATTCTCCAAGCAGGTCTCCAGCCTTCCAAAAACAAATGTTGTGCATCCAGGAATTATTTTATTAAAGTCGGCAAGATGAATGAGGGTAGAGTGGTCTAGGGGTCTATCCTATAGTTAAATATTATTAGATATATTAATATGAACAAAGTCACACATAGAATTGATTCTTCCTCAAGGAAATCAAAGACAAAGTTCCCTTAATAAAGAGCAAAGCCGCACTTTTACTGGGTATCATCCAACACAATTATTGGCTAGTAAAGAAGGAAATATACCTTAAGAGTTACACTATAATATAGACAATCACCAGAGAGCTAAAGAATCATTTCCTTGAGCCTGGTAAAAATATTTTTAAGAATGTGACTGAATAATGGAAAATAAAGGTCTTTGTTACTAGAATCTATATGATTTTTTAAAAAAATCTTTTAGATTTCATAAAGGCACATGTAAAAATATAACGAAATGAACTGATAACTTGCTCATGTTGGTAAATTTTAAATTTCAATGAAAAAAGCTGTATCCTAGTATAGTGAGGGCAAAGTCATAGCCCCACTAAGTGTAGGTGACACTAGAACAGCCAGAGTTTCCTGTGCTTCCATAGCATCTTAGGGAAACTTCAGTCCCCAAAACAGTAGTGCCACTCATGTAGCCCTTCAATCTAACCCAGGTCAGCCACTTGGGAGTTAATGGAATCCCACCTACTATTTGTCAGGCAAGTCAAGATGTGTTGTGGTTCCCACACCACCAGACAGCTGCCTGTCAGAGAAGCAGAAGTCAAGACACAGTCTATGAACATTTGCTGGGTGGCTTGGTGACTCCTGCTACTGTGTACAGTAAGTGTGAAATTCTACTCACAGCATACACTAATTGCTTATCTACATGTCCCTTTCCCTTTCATCTCACTTTGAACCCAGTGACTAACCTGACTTTGTAAAATGGTCGCACAAGCCCCACAAAGTAAAGGGAGGGAGAAAGAGTACTTTAAAAGGACAGCATTTTTATCTCAAAAGAGCTTAGTGGTTTTGGTGAAGGTAAGCCTGACACAGGTCAGAACTAGGGGTCAGATATTCCCTCAGTGCTTATCAGCAGTGTACTCAAAACTGAGATGTGCCACCCAAGGAAGGGCAGGCTAAGGCATTAGCCACATTGATCCTGAGACAGAATGAATGGTGGCAATGAGCCAAACTTACTCTCTTGTTGCCTTTGAAGCATGGGAAGATGGAGACTAATTTTTCTGGGGAGTGGGATGCAGAGGTTCCCTCTACCTCCTCTTGATGCCAGATTTCCAGGGCTGTGCCACGGGTGTAGTGAGTGGTGGGGCTCTGGCCTTGTAGGGCAGAGGTAGCTGTGCATCTCTAGCAAAACCAAGTCAAGTAATGTTGTCACACATGTAGTCGTGGGTCACTTTATTTTCTTACCTGCAGAGTAGAGATTACTTCATCTCCAACTTCCTTGGTGGAAACAAGGTAACGGGACATTTCAGGGTTAATGATTCGGTCTTCTTTTTCCCAGCGGACTATGATGGGTTTCTCTCCATGTGCTGTGCAGCTCATCTCCTTCTTTTGACCTTGTGTTGCCAAGGTGGTATTTGGATAGGAAGTTATCATGGCTGGAACTGAAAACAAACAGAACAAAAAAACATCATTCTTCAGTGAGCTGAGTAGTCTGATGATACAGGGATGGCCCTTCAATGTGGGTCTCATTCAGCTTGTCTATAATTGACTGGATGTCGAAAAAATGTGAGAAAATACTTTACTTCCACTCCTGTGTAAGAGAATTTTCTTATTATTGAAGATGGGTCTCAAAGGAAACAACAGAGAGCATCTGGGACTGGACAGGGGAGCTGTAGAGACAAGAAGATGTGAATCCAAAGGAAGCCTGGATTATAACAGGACAGCTTGTAACATAATTAAAATATTCACAATACATGAAGTTACTGTAAGTAATAAGCATTCAAATATGGGTCCAATAAGGAACTGACAAAAATTTCTTATTCCTTCTGATGAGCTGCTGTTTTATTTGCTGACACATATATGCACTACCATTTTGTATGACAGTAATGACCTAGCAAAATGACGGCTCAGTTAAGCCAGGATCTACAAAATTAAAAGAAAGGCTCTTCACCAAAGACCTTACAGTCCATATATGTGCTGAGTACATAGTTAAACTGCACTGATCTGAACTGACAATAAACCTACCTAGATTTGATTTTTTTATTTTATGCAGAAGGCATTTGCAGAACAGTTTGGACATAACTGATGACTTAATTAATCTTTCAGGACTTTAAAAAAAAAAAAAAAAGATAAAAAAGTGCTCTCTTGCTAGTTAGAATAGGCTTAAGCCCAAACATTTTCACATTTTGGAATAAAAAAGTCTAGAAATAGGAAGAAAAAATCCTCAGAGTGTTTCACTACAACTGTCTCAAAACATGGGATTTTTGAACTGGGATGGTCTCTTTGGTGTCTTCGGTAAACTGTTCTTTCATTGCCATATGTTTTTCCCAACAACAAATAGCATCTGGGCATTTGTGAGTAGGAAGAATCAAAGTCCATGAGTCTGCCTTTCAGTTCTGGCCCTTTGTCTGCTCTGGAGAAGCTGGAAAGCCCTGAACTATATGTGCTAGAAAGCACACAGAACTAGTCTCTTCTGAATGAATCTGTACACTCCTTTCAAAGAATATGAGGTGGCAGTAAAGACTTCCTTCTCAAAGCTCTTGTGCTCCAGGGCTGCTTCCTGCAGCAGTCCCACTTTCCTTGTTTTTATGCATGAACACTTGCCTCTTCTGATCAGAACAACTCACTCATTGCACCTGAACTTCTCTGGGTCTCTATTTTAAGGAGATCAGATTGATTTGAGGCCTTCCCAGTCTTTCTTCCTGTGTAGATTGCATCTATTGCTACCAGACAGCAAAAAAAAAAAAAAAAAAAAAAAAAAAAAAAAAAAAAAAAAAAAAAAATCCTTATTTAAATAAATTAATATAATTGCTATTCTGAAATGTTAATGCTTGGAGGCATGACCTTTTCACATGCCAGAGCTGTTGATGCTTGAATATGACAATATGTCAGGATGCAGCCCTTTCTCTTCAAAGGCGTCCTGAACCAAAACAAACTGATTTGAAAATTAACAGGGCTGCGGAGCTGTGGGCTAGAGTTACAAATGGGATCTAATTGCAGGAAGAATTCTTAGAAAGGTCTTATGTGAGACATAAGGCTCTTTAGGTGCTGATATGCATTAGTGGTGAAGTACATCTTGTTTAACTGTTTGGAATTATGTACTGATTAGTTTTGTCAAGAAGGAGCATTCAGAGTAAAAAAGATATGAATAATCAGAATAGAAAATTAGGACAAGTTTGATTCTGTTTTCCAGAGAATGAAAATAGCTTCAGTTGTACCTGGCACCTGTCCAAGTACTAGTACCTACAAGGATGTTACTTTCAGAAAGTCACTTTTTGTGGTTATCTGCGTGTTGCTTCTAAACACAAAACCTAACCTATTAGGCCTATGCTGCTGTGGGCCCTGTATGTGCAGGTATGTGAACTTGGACATATCTGCCCTCATCTGCAATGCCTGAAATAGAACAATATAGCCTTTTATGTATTTTCTTCACCAATAAGACACCCAGTTCAAATGATTGGCAGGCTATTAAGGAGCCCATATTGCCATCATTAGCTTGTGCCACCACCTTTATTCCTTCCATAATCTCCTAAACCTTCCTCACATCCCTTCTCTCTGCATTTGCCACATCTCCACATCACACTCTTTTTCCCTCCATGCAACACACTCCAGTCCCTTTCACGTCTCCCTCTCATCTTCCTGCTGCAGCCTCCTCAGGTTCTCACATGTTCCCTGTACCCTACAGCAACTTTTTCCTTCTCTAACTTCATTTCCTGTCCCTAATTAAAATCATGCCAACCTCACAATTCACCTAAGTGATTTTCTCTACAGCTGCAGTCTTCCATTGCATTACTATCTTGTACTTTGAGTTTCTCTGGTAAGAGGGATCATGTGCTTAGCCCAGCCAGGAGCTGAGGGGTTGTGTGAGCTTCCTCATGAGGTACCTGAGTTCCCAAGGTGCCCATGCACCCAGGTGGGAAGACTCATTGATTGGAGCAGGTCAGCCTTGCACTGGTGGGTCTACACTCAGCCTGCTTCAGGGGTAGGAGCACAGACTGTGCATTCACAGAAAACAGGATGTTTGGATTTGGATTTAAATCCTATGGACATTGAAGAGCCTGTCTCAGAGATTCCTTCCTCACTTGCAGGTCTCCTAAAGAGCTGTCTACCAAGTGTCCCCTGATAGGTGAGAGTACCAAACCAATCATCACATATATCTTGCTTGCTTTTTAAAAAGCAGAGGCTGGGTTAGGAAGACTCTTTTTATTTTTTTAACTCCCCCAACAAACTTTCTTCATAAGAGCAGCACAAAAGCTTGTAAAGAAGGATGACTTCATTCCTCAGATACAGCTTTATCCCTGCTTATCCTTCCCTTCCTCTCATATAATCTTCCACACAGATTCCTTATTGCCATAGCAATGCCTCACAGCTAAATATTTCCCCTTACTCCAAAGCTGATTTTTCACCCTTCACAATTTATCTCCAATGATCCTAAACCATAAGCTCTTCTTTTTATCTTCCTCTATGTCAAAAGATTTCTGGTAGCGAAGCCAAATTCCCAAGGATATTTTAGACAATGTATTCCTCATCGTCTAACTATCTTTAATCAAATTACTGATGCAAATAACTAAGATAAATATTCTGTCTCTTTACTGACAAAATAATCTAGAAAACTGTAAATAAGCAAACTAAATCTGTACTGTCTTGGCATGAGATTCTCTCAGGATGCCTTAAAAAAAAAGTGAAGACATTTAGAAATATATCAAGATGATTCAGATGCCATTTTAAGCATGTGTATCATTTATATCTCTTCAAATATACATTATATACAAACATGTATAATGGTATCTTTTTATATAGGAGAATTTTGGAAGGGAAGGACATGTTGCTGTGCATATTCAAGGAATGCATAATGGCATGTTCCAGGATTTTGGAGTAGGCTTTCCTATGGGACAAATTAACCCAGTTCTCTTTGTTGCTGTCCACATCTTTCTCTGAAGGATGCCATGTGCTGCTGGGCATTGTTAGAAGTCTATTGGGCAAAACTGGACAAAACAGAAGATACATTCTATAGTAATGGTGAGTTCCGTTTTCAAGGTATGCATATCACTTCCAGCAGCATTAATCTAGGATATTTTCCTGTTTAAAGCTTATTTGGAAAGCTTATTTGCATATTTTTTCTCCCAGGTCAGCTCATTGTTTTCCCCTTTCTTTGTGGCAGTGAAGAGTAATCTCACTGCATTTTGGTATTAAAAACTTCAGCATTAAACATTGAAGTGCAAAAGTCAGTAGATGAAGTTACTCTTAAGAGGCATGGAACTAGCTCAGATGAAACAAGAACCTTTTGTCCCACTCTTGAAGAAAACTGAACCTGGACCTTTACTGAAATTTAGTAAAAATTACTTAATCATGTTTCATTAGGAAATGAATGCAAATAAAAATGAAAACATTTAATTACCTTGACAAAGACTAGTCTTATTTTCTAGAATAGGGAAGCTACAGTAAGTTAGTGAAGCTTAAGCAAAGTAACAGAAACTTTTGAATCCTTTTAAAATAAATCTCCATGAATTACTAGAAAGTCAAAATACATATTCAGTAGGAATAACTATTCACCAGGGAATATATGTTTTTTTCTCTCTTTTAGCTCATAGATGGAAATAGCCAAGTGGGAAGAAAGCAAGTTAAGTTTCCCTATATTTTAATTTACATTAAATTTAATTTAATTTAAATTTAATGTATATTAAATTTATATTTTTAATTAAAGAGAAGAGAGGACTACTGTTGTGGGAAGCCTCGGCTTGTCTGAGGGATGAGAATGTGAGTTAGATAACTAACCTTGAGTGAACATCTGTGTACCCTTGAGGAGACCAGAAAGTCCTGAGAAAAGAACCACCAGTTCACAGAGAAAGCTTGCCAAAGTTAATTGTGGACAGGTAACGACATCTGGTGATGCCAAAGCAATAAAGGAGGGAAGGAGCTGTGGAGGCAAGGTGTTGGAGCCACTTGTCAAGTGGTAACCCCGACCAAACCCTGGACTGCGAAGAAAGCAGTGGAGATGGAGGCCAGTGAAGCTGGGAGCAGCGGTGGAGCTGCTAAGTCTGCAGTCAGATATTTGACACCTGACGTACTAGGTGAGCCACCGGGAACATGGGAGGGTCTCTCGGTAAAGAAGAGACCAGTGTTTGAAATGTGTGAATGAAAAAAAAAAAAAAAGGACTTAAACTGGAGTAAAAAGAATGGCTTATGAAAAAAGGACTCAAATTGCAGAAAAAGGAAAGCTTCCAAGTCTACACAGCAACAGCATTTAGCATCCGGCTGTGGGAGTAAGTTGGGGAAAAGTTAATTGATAGTGTTATCTGTGGATGTAAGGACGTAACGGGACTATTATTTACTTGGTGCTTGCTGCTAGAAATGTTAAAAGACCTTAAAAAGCGGCGAGACGAAGATCAAAAGTTAGAAGCTTACCAGTGCCATTACTGTGCCTGTTGATACCCCGCCCTCCCGAAGGAGCCCAGAATTTAGCCACTGCCCCCCCCCCCCCCCTTTTTGATCAGTGAACCATCCATGGCTTACAGGGGGGGGGTCCCCTGCTAGATGATGCAGTTCGTCATTGCCCTCTGCTGCCGCTGGAAGAGTCTGGTGCTTGGTGGGACCTTGGAGCAGAGGTGGGGGAAGGGCCTATCCCGGAACCGACATCACCTGGGGAGGCACCAATGGGAGCCGTGCTCGGAGTGCCCAGCCAGCAACGGACCCTTCCACCTGCTCAGATTACTGCTGCCCCACGCAATCCAGCTGACTTCTGGCAGCGAGTAAAGCACGGGCGTAGCAAGAGGGTAATTGGGAACTCTGTCACCGTTCCCGGAACCGAGAGAGGCGGCACTGCTGCACTCCAAAAAGGGGGAGACCTACGGTGTTTGCGGTTGTTCGTGCTAGTGCTCAGGGAGGCCAGGATGAGTGTGTCGTCTTTCCACGGAGGGCGATACAATATTTGCAGAAGACTACAGCCCAGTGTGGCCCCAGTTCTCCTGCTGTGATGAAAGTGCTACGCCTTAAGATGAAACTAGTGAAGAATCCAACCAGAACTGCACAGCTGGGCACAACGCTTGCAATGGTCAACAGCGGAAGAGCTGAATATTTTGTGGACGTTGCCTATATGCTTGTGCCTTTGTACTGGTTGCGGGGACACTTTCATTTTTTGTATTGAGTATTGTGAATGCACTATGGTATATGGGTGAAACTGATCATGGCTAAAGTGAGACTTTCTGTGAGACTTTCTGGTCTGGCTCAGAAGGAAATCATGGGATGATTGAAGGGCCTGCTGAAAGCAGGCATATTGGTATTGGTAATTAGCATCGGTTGTATTGCTCCATGTATGCTGTCCTTGCTGCAAAGGGCCCTGCAGCAGGTAGCTAACATGGCCGCTTTTGGTAAAAAATACAAAAAGGGGGAATTGTTATGGGAAGCCTCAGCTTGTCTGAGGGATGAGAATTTGCATTAGATAACTAACCATGAGTGAATATCTGTGTACCCTTGAGGAGACCAGAAAGTCCTGAGAAAAGAACCACCAGTTCACAGAGAAAGCTTGCCAAAGTTAACTGTGGACAGGTGGTCTTTCACACAGAATCACTCAGGTTGGAAAAGACCCTTGGGATCATCGTGTCCAACCATTAACCCTACTCTACAAGTTCACCCCTAGACGATGTCCCCCAACACCACATCCAAGCGATGTTTAAACACATCCAGGGATGGTGACTCAACTGCCTCCCTGGGCAGCCCATTCCAATATTTCGCTACCCTTTCCATAAAGAATTTTTTGCTAATGTCTAACCTAAACCTACCTTGTTTCAGCTTGAGGCCGTTCCCTCTGGTTCTATCCCTAATTACCTGAGAGAAGAGACCAGCACCAGCCTCTCTACAATGTCCTTTCAGGCAGTTGTAGAGAGTGATGAGGTCTCCCCTCAGCCTCCTCTTCCTCAAGCTAAACAGGCCCATCAGGTTTGTTTTTTATTTAGGCCAATCAGGTGTGGGCACTTATTATTAGAAGGATTATAAAAGGGCTTGCAGCCCTAATACGTTGGGAGCATTTGTGTCTTTGGAGAAGGGGGGTGGGTGTGGGTGTGGGTGTGGGTGTGGGTGTGGGTGTGGGTGTGGG